>JAWWNH010000095.1:1297500-1946250 GCA_034641385.1 Darevskia mixta
GGGATGGGAGGAGGTAAAGGCTACCAACATCTGGAAGGCAGAGACGACCCTAGGCTCCCTTGCACCCTTGGCAAGGAGATGCATCAGCACCTCCAAAGGCAGGAGAGACCATGGACCAGAAACTCAAAAAGTTTCCTTTTCATAGTCTTTTGCACCATGCTTCAGTTCATATTAAACGCTTAGCATTTCTGCAGAGCAGGGGGTGGGGAACCTGAGTGGCCCTCCCAGGTGTTGCTGGAGCTGGAGTGCAGTCCAGTCCAACAACGTCTGGAGGTTCCCCACACAGTTCTCCATTGCAGCTTCAAACCAAACTCTGCTCTCTGCTCAACTAGGAATTTCCTTCCTGTGTATTCCACCCAGTGAACAGTCCTGACCAATGGCATCTCCAGAGATTTGCCCTGCAATTTAAGAGGGAGTTACATTTCCCAGTTACCCAGCTTCAGCCTTTCCAGTCAAGCGCCAAAATCTATTCTCCTTCGTAGGGGCTCAGACTGCCCCTGGGCAAAGCCAGTGTCCTTCCCTTTGCCACTCAGATTGGGGCGCAGGAGAGGCAGCCCAGCACGTTCCGCTTTTTAGGAAGTCCAAATGTTGGATTTTCCAGCATGAAAGATCACTCTTTTGGTAACTGCCCCCCAAGTCGTAAAAGAGAGAGCAAGCAAGCATATGGTGGGCAGCTGACTAGCCCCCTCTCCTCTTTCCTTCTCTCTGTGCAAGAGGATGGCAAAAGGTCACCAGAAACAGGATGGGGAGGCTGGACCCACAGGCAAATTCTTGCTTTAGCAATAACTTGCAGCTATGCAAATCTTTTTGACGGGAAAGAGGCAAAATTCACCCCAAGCTGTGAGTTGCTCTTGTGAATTTTAAAAGGAACAAAACACAAACACACACCCATTCCACTTTAATTCAGAGGTTCCCAAAGTCTACTGCTCTTATCGCTTTCAAAGCTACTTCCTTTGGTAATGTTTGCTTGCATTTACCATTCTGAGTTGTCACAAGTCACAAGATAGCCAATGATTGGCAATAGCGATCTATTTCGTTATAACTTAGTTACCGGTATCTTACGCCTGTGGTAGGTGAAGGTTTGTGCGTGCTCGGCAAGTGTTTTGTGCTATAAACTTCCTTCACCCTTATGTTTTCGTTCGTAGGAATGCGTAAGAATGTTTTTCATGCAACATCTGGCATCGCTGGATCAAGTTCAGGAGTTCTGCTGAATTAACTAAACTAAATAGTTTTAATTGGATTTTGAGTAACTGCAATCAATCTTTACTGTTTTGAATTTTATTGTGCTATTATCTTCCTTAGTGGGTTGTGCAAACCGCTGTTCTGAATAATGCTTTTTATAAGGTAGGGGGCACTGGGAATGCGTTTATGGAACCAAGTGGTCAGGAAACAGCCTGGGAACCACTGCTTTAATCAGATGTACGAACCTCTCCCTAAAGAAAGAAAAAGTTCAGCTCCTCGGTTTCCCCCTTCCCAGCGATAAGTTTGTGTTTTTTTCAATGTAGCTATTTCATCTTCATCTGGCATTTGAGAAAGATCTCCTGTTTATTTGTTTCAAAAGCCACGCAAATTTTGGGAAACGGCCACATAAACCCATCCTTTCAATTTCTCGGGGGGTGGGGGGTGGGATCCAGACATCAGATTTGCCACCATGTGCAAATACTGAAACAGCAGTTTGCCTGCCTACATCCCATCATAAGGTGTCTTGGAAATTGCCTGGCAATCTGCCATTTAGAAAGGACAGGCAGAGCCCACCCGTCTCCCCAGTGTGCTACCGACTAGCCACATAAGGCTACCAGCTGCTTCCTAAATAACTCAGTTTTTTCCTGGGGAAAACCTCCTGCCGTGAGGCAGCATAAAAAAAAACAAGCCAACAGATGTTTTTAAACTTTAATACTTTTGTGCTGTAAACTTGAAATATTTTTGACAAGTACTGCAAATGTGAATCTTTGTGGGGCAAGACTGGAACCTGAAATGATGTTTTCTAAGGGCTGTCAAGTCTGGGGAAAATCTGGGCCACTTTCCCTTTAAAACGGGAACATGTGGCCCACATGTGGTTCTCCAGATGTCTGGACTCCCAACTCCCCATCAGGCAGTATAGTGGTGGTCAAGGATGTTGCTAGATAAGAACATGAGATGGGTCTGAAGTGGCCCATCAAGTCCAGCATCCTGTTCTCACAGAGGCCACCAAGATGCCCCCATGGGAAACTAGCAAGCTGGACCCGAGCCCAAGAGCCCTCTCCCCTCCTGCGGTTTCCAGCAGTTTTTATTCAGAAGCATTGCTGCAGAGGCAGAGCATAGCCACCCTGGCTAGTAGCCATCAATAGCCCGTTCCTCCATGAATTTGTCCAATCCTCTTGATGCTAAGGGACGCCGGTGGCGCTGTGGGTTAAACCACAGAGCCTAGGGCTTGCTGATCAGAAGGTCGGCAGTTCGAATCCCTGCGACGGGGTAAGATCCCGTTGCTTGGTCCCTGCTCCTGCCAACCTAGCAGTTCAAAAGCACGTCAAAGTGCAAGTAGATAAATAAGTACCGCTGTAGCGGGAAGGTAAACGGCGTTTCCGTGCGCTGCTCTGGTTCGCCAGAAGCGGCTTAGTCATGCTGGCCACATGACCCGGAAGCTGTACGCCGGCTCCCTCGGCCAATAATGCGAGATGAGCGCCACAACCCCAGAGTCAGTCACGACTGGACCTAATGGTCAGGGGTCCCTTTACCTTTACTTTGATGCTAATTGGAATTACAGCAACCTTTGGAGGGCCAGCCCACAGCCCGCCACCCCCCCCCCCCCGCTATAAGGCACACGCAGATCTCAGCCCCACTGTACTGCCATTATTATTATTATTATTATTATTATTATTATTATTATTATTATTATTATTATTATTATTTTAAAAAGAAAGCCAGTTTGCCTGGCTGAATTTCCACATGTGCAGCTACTAAAAAGTTTAACTGTGCTTCCTGCAATGAGGGCAGAATGCACCCTGGTTAAACATCATTCTCTGCTGGGCTTTTTTTAAAAAAAGAGTAAGAGAGAAACACAGACGGAAACTGCAGCCGCTACATAACTGCATGCGCTTCCCCATAATAATTATATCAGAACTAGAGCACACACTTCCCCCTCCTGCTAATGAACATGCCAGCCTATGCTTTGCGTACAGCCCTGAAGACGCTGCACTCCATTTATCACGGTGGGGAAAGGCGCATCATTTCTTCCGCCAGCGTTTGCACAAGGTGAACCACTATGAGGAGGCAATAACCCAGCAACGTAAGAATGCATCGTTGCGCAAGGCACTCACTGGAGCTGGGTGCAAGGGGGGGGCAGGTCCAGCCACTGGCGCACACCCCCACACCCATTAAATCGTCTATTCTCTGTCAGAGGCTCTGCTGTGCCTCCACAGTTAGAGGCAGTGATGCTTCTGAATCCCAGTTGCTGGAAACCACAGGAGGGGGGAGGGCTCTTGAGCTCAGCTCCTGTTGGGGGGCTTTCTGGGGGGGGGGGATCTGGGTGGCCGTAGTAAGAACAGGATGTTGGGCTAGATGGGCCACTCTCTGCCTGCTCTCTGTCTAGGATCTTGGGTTAGACAGCAGCTGTTGTAGGTGGGCGGTTTTAGACCCCAATTGCAGAAATTGTTTTATTGCTTTGAGTTTCCCAGAGCTTTTTTTTTTTTTTGGAAGCTTTTGTCTGTGAAGCGGTTTAAATAGACCTGCAGAAATAAACCAGACAGCTCCCTAATGCTCCATCCTGCTGTTTCTCTAGCTGGAATGCCACTGGGCATGTGTAAAGTGTTGCGTGTTTACTTTAGGCCTAAAATAAAAAAAATTGACACCAGCAGCTTGAGAAGGCAGTTTCCAGAATCGATAAGATGCAACACAGTGCTGGGAAGTACGGGTTTCTTGTGGAGAGAGCTCAAATATTTTTTGGTGTGTGTGTGTCCCATTTTCTGCTTGAAGCAAGTGGTGTTCCTGAATCATGATTCCTGGAGCTCCCCCCCCCCTGTAATTTCCTGGACAGGAGCAGGGTTTGGAGTGGATCAGAAATACGAGCAGATGTCTTGGTCTGATAAGAGGCAAGCAGGGAATGCAAATGAGGAGAGATAAGTGGCCTGGGCAGCCTTCTGACTCTGCTTGGAGAGACAGGGGAAGGTATCCACTCCAAGGTCCATTCTCTATAATGTATATAATGGCAGGTGGGCAGGAGGGAAGGAAACCACTCAAAACCAAACCATCTAGATTCTAGCCACCCCTGACAAGAGAGGCATGGAGGCAATGGGCCCCCTGCAAATTCCTCCTCCATCTGCCTTGCAGAAGCATGAAACTGGACACAGCGGTTCAGAGAGTGAGCTGTGAAGGTGATGAAGTAAACAGCTCCCACAGACTCACAGGGTAGCCTTGAGCTGGCCCTTTCTTAAAGAGGACCCACAACTCAGTGGCACAGAGCCTGACTGGCATGCAAAATGTCCCTGGCGGCATCTGCAGGCAGAGCTGGGGAGAGGCCCTTGCATGAAATCCTGGAGAGCTAGACGGCCCATCTTAAGCAGCTCGATTATGTTCCTGTTTAACTCGGATCTTAAAACCATGAGGACTGGGATCTTGGTTTATGTTAATGGGAAGGAAGCTAGTTCAAGGGTGGAACGCCTGCTTTAATTCAGAACCGTGAAAGCTGGGATCTCCACTCCATGGTCCAATCCCTGGCATCTCCAGGGCTGGGCAAAGACTCCCCCCCACCCCTACCTGAAACCACGGAGAGCCACTGCCAGACAGTGTGGGCAATACAGAACTGGATGGAGCAAGGGTCTGCATTTGCCAGCTTCCTGTGCGCATAAGTAGGCTCCTGGCACCAAGGAAGACTGAAATGCAAGTTATTAAATCACTGTGCAAGCCAGACTTCCCACGGGAAAAGGAGCCCGTGTGGTGTAGTGCTTAAGAGTGTTGAACTTGGGAGACCAGGGTTCAAATCCCCATTCGGCCATGAAGCTCACTGAGTGTGAACCTGGGCCAGTCACACTGCCTCTCAGCCTAACCTACCTCACAGGGTTCTTGCGGGGATTAAATGAGGAGGGAGAGAAGCCTCATACGAATGCTAATAGTAATCTGCCTTGACGCAAGTTGACTGTGCAATGAATGGTGGCGGGGAAGATTTCATTCAGATTTACAGAGGGGAAATCTCGACTCGGCAACAAAAGAAAAACCTCAGCCATTCTCTTCTGCTTGGGTTTATCTTCCCAGCCCCCGCCCCATTTCCGCTCCCTGCTGCCATTGCAAGAGGAAGTCCCAGGACAGAGGTCAGCGCATCAACAGCAGCCAGTCGTTTCCCATGGCAAGAAAGCATTTCAAATATGCCAGAATCGTTATCTCGCCCTGACACACACACAAGTCAAGATTCAGCCCAGTGGACAATAGCCTTCCACTGAAAAGGAAAATTAAACCACATACACACACATTTCCTCTCTCGCCCAATCTTGCATTGTGGCAACAAGATTTGCTAGCCACCCAGTTGTTGTTGTTTTTTACAGAGGAACAAGGAGAAACAGGATTGAGGTCTCCCCTGCTACATAACTTTAGGGATGGGCAAATAGGTCAGTTTCAACTTCTCTCGGTTTTTCATTTTTAAATGCAGTTCCCCAGATTTCCACATGTTGGGGGGGGGGAGTCCGCATGAAAACCCATCAGCATTCTGGTGTGAATTTCTCCCACACATTTTGGAATGCAGTTTTTGCTTACTACACACATTTTTGTGGAGCCATTTCCTCCAGCATGCTGTATTTTCACTAGATATATGCATTCTGATCGATACCCTAAGCCTAGGTTGTGCATTTTTCTATGCGTTACTTTGCTGCATTGCAAAATTCACAGAAGTGAGAATTTCAAAGTGGGACTGCCTGCCTTTTAGGTTCGCATACTGTGTTGCAAAGTGCAAATTAGGTGGGTTTGCCTTTAAATGCAAACTTAATTGAATTCCCCCCTCAATATCTCTTGCATGCACACAAACACACAGCGAGGGGTCTTCACCGGCTAGCTCAGCAGTGCAGAGCATGAAATAATACATTCAATAACGGGTGAGAGCAATAGGGTGGGGGTGGGGGAGAGAACCTGTTGCCCTCCAGATGCAACTCCTAGCACCCCTTGCCCCTGGGCCCCCCTTCCTGCCAGGGATGGTGGGAGCTGGGGCCCAACAGCACCTGGAGAGCACCAGGTTCCCCATTCCTGCACAACAAAAACTAAACAGCAGAATCAAAAGCCAAACCCCCTGCAAACTGAGCTCTGAGCCCAGGACCTTTTGCCTGCAAAGCAGGAGCTCTGCTGCAAGACCCCTCAAGTGCATCTGGGGGAAACTCTGGCATGAAACCCTGGAGAGCTGCTGCCAGCCAGCATGGGGGCTACTGGGCTGGCTGGGCCAATGGTCTAACTGCAGAGGTTCCTATTTAAAATCAAGAGGCGGTGGCCTCTCCTTCACAGGAGGTTTTTACGCAGAGGTTGGATGGCCCTCTGTCAGGGATGCTTTAGCTGGGATTCCTGCATTGCAGGGGGCTGGACTGGATGACCCTGGGGGCCCCTTCCAACTCTATGATTCTAGGAATCTTTATATTTAGGAAAAGGGCATAGCTCAGTGGAAGAACAGCTGCTTTGCGTGCAAAAGGTCCCAGGTTCAATCCCCGCTGGCATCTCCAGGTATCTGTGCTTTCTATTTGTGGGGCTGCGGCAATCGAGGGCAGCCAAAACGGCACAAGAAAATGTATACAGGTGCAAGACGTACCTTCTGGGCTGGAACCGGCAGTCATCTTCCCCGCTGTCCGCCTCCTGCATACAGAAGAGAGGAGAGAAAAGGGAAATTAAGGCGCTTATTAAGATTAAGAGGTAGTGTGTTGCTGTGGTTAAGAGAGTTGGACTAGGACCTGACTTCGGATCCTCACTCACTTACAAAGTTCTCATCTCAGCTTAACCTAAACCTTGCAGGGTTGTTGAGAGGATAAAAGCGGGTGGTGGTGGGGGTGGTTCTTATGTCAATTTACAAAGCTCTGAACAACTTAGGTCAGGGACCACCTGAACTCAGTTCAATCACTGAGCTCACCTGCAGGAGCATCGTAGGCCATTTTCCGAGTTCTCATTTGAAAACAATGAGAAACTGAGCCTTTAGTGTCGCCGGCCCAGTCCGGTGGAACTCTCTGCCAAAAGAGATTTAGTAGGCACCTTCCGTGCCAGTTTTTAAACACTTGCTGAAACGCTTTTTATACTGCCATGCCTATGCAGGCAATTAAGAATACATCCTCCCACAATGTTTAGTGGTTGTGTTCTCAACTTTTTAATGGTTTTTATTGTATGTTTTTACTGCTGTAAACCACTTTGATTTTTTTTAATGACACAGTGGTATGCAAATATTTTTTATAAATATAATGATAAATAATAACAACAAAATGTTTTAATGCCCCCTCCTGGCCACTGCTGGAAGCGTATGGGGAATACTCTAATTGGAAGGGAATATCCCTCCACCCACCACCCATCCCCGCCATCCAAGGAGAGCACGCAAGAGGCGCAGCATGCTTTCATGAGGAAGAAATAAAACCATGTCAGAATAAAACCAGGAAGTTCAGGAAACACGCAGACAAATAAAACACAAAAACCTGATACGCTGAAGTTAGCAAGGGATGGGAGGTGGAATCCTGCCTGGACTCCCTAAGCAGAGTAAAGCACAAACTTAGTTCTGTAGGGAAAAGAAATTGCATCCAGTTTCTTTTCAGCTTGAGGGCCGTATTCCAGTATGAGTGACTTTCCGAGGGCCGCATGCTAGAGGTGGGCAGGGTCAAGGACAAAAACATTCCCCAGCTTTGTAAAGGTAAAGGGACCCCTGACCATTAGGTCCAGTCGCGGACGACTCTGGGGTTGCGGCGCTCATCTCGCTTTACTGGCCGAGGGAGCCGGCATACAGCTTCCACGTGATGTGGCCAGCATGACTAAGCCACTTCTGGCGAACCAGAGCAGCGCATGGAAACGCCGTTTACCTTCCCGCCGGAGTGGTACCTATTTATCTACTTGCACTTTGACGTGCTTTCGAACTGCTAGGTTGGCAGGAGCAGGGACCAAGCAACGGGAGCTCACCCCGTCGCGGGGATTCGAACCACCGACCTTCTGATTGGCAAGCCCCAGGCTCTGTGGTTTAGACCACAGCGCCACCCACGTACAAATCATGGGGCTTACATGGACACCCACACCTCTTCAGATGTTTCTGTGTTCCAGCTCCCATCCTCACTGGCTGCTGGGACCCTGCGGTCTGGGGCAGCCACCTCTCCACCCCTGACTTAGGCTGACTAGGGCTTCTTTGTGGTTGTTCTAAAGCCAAAATCTCCCTCTTTCAAACAAGCAAACAGCAAGGTCTTCCAGAACTGCCGCAAAACCTGTCTGTACCTGCTGGAATTTCAGCCACAGTTATGATTATTATTAATCACCCGCCCTTCGCCCTAAGGTCCCAGGATGGGTCACGGCATCAAGACTTAATATTAAAAGAAATTTAAAACAATGAACCATCACAAAAATAAGGTGGGTCCTAGAAATCTGCAGCCTCAAGTGTCCAAAGCCAGGGTAAAGAGGCCCGACTCCAGCATCCTCTGGAAGCTGGATAAGGAAGATGCCTGGCACAGCGCTGTGGGGAGGGAGTTCCACATCTTAGGGGCCACCACAGAGAAGGCCCTCTCCCCCTGGGCCACCCCACAAGACTCTGAGGGTGGCACAGCCACCAAGGAGACCCCCTCTGCTGACCTCAGCACCTAAGGGGAAAGAGGTGCCCTTTCAGGTATGTGGGACCTGAGTCCTTTTGGGCTTTAAACACAAATGTGAGTACCTTGAATTGAGCCCGGAAACTAACTGGCAGCCAGAGCAGGATGTCCACAGCTGGTTCAGCCTTCCAGGCACCAGCCTGCGGATCTAACGTGCATTTCGTTTTCCTCTTCAATGTTCCCCAAAGGCGGAGGAACAGCCAGGCACATCTGGCGAGGCTGTTTTTTCCTTCTCTAACCCTCCCCCAACCAAAGAAAAAGCACATCCCAGATGTCAAAAACTGTGTGAACAAATAATTTTTAATATATAGGGCAGGGACGCTCAGCGAGGCCTCGCATTTGGCAGGGCAAGTGCCTTTCCCTCTGCGAGCCGCCAAGCCCCAGTTCCCACAACGAGGTGTCAGGGTGTTCTGCCAGCTGAGCGCATGCCCAGCAGCCCAAAGCATTCTGGGACGCATCAGAGGCAGAGGAGGGGAAGGTTCTTTCTCCCCGTCAGGTCTCCCAGAGCAGAGCAGAGAAGCCGCTAAACCCACCTTGCTCATATCGCCAGTCTTTCACCTATAAGAACATCCAAAGAGCCCTGCAGCTGAATCAGGCCAATGGCCCACCGAGCCCAGCATCCTGTCCTCACAGCGGCCAAGCAGGTGCCCCCATAGGAAGCCCCCGCAGGCAGGAGCTGAGGCTAAGGGCAGTGCTCCCCCCCCCAATTGTGATTCCCGAAATCTGGAGAGAACATAGAAATTGTGACCGAGAATTTGTCTAATCCTTTTTAAAATTCATGCTAGCTGGTGGCCAAACAGAGATGGCCGGGGTGGGGGGAGCTGGGAGGCCGACAGAATCATGGTTTGCTTAAGCTCTTAGTGGAAGCAAGAACGTATGACAATCTGGATGCTTAAATGGTTGCCGTTTGTTGCTTTTAAATGTTTTGTGTATATTCTGAACTGCTTTTGAGTTTTGTGAGTTCTGTAAATGAGAGATGGTACATAGGTTCCACCCCCTTATAATAAGATTGGATGTACTTATAGGGAGGGGGAGGCAAATTCACGCAGGAAAGGGCTATCGAAGGCTACAAGCCATGATGGCTATGCCCTGCCCTCCACGGTTGGGGGCAGCCACGCTTCTGAATGCCTGCTGCTGGAAACCCCAGCAGGGGAGAGTTGCTCTTGCGCTCGGATCCTGCTTGCTGGTTTCCCATTAGGAGATCTGGCTGGCCACTGAGAGAACAGGATGTTGGACTAGGTGGTCCATTGGCCTGATCCAGAAGAATCTTCTTATGTTCTTAAACAAAGGATTTGAAGCGAAGTCAACTCCCCAACAGCCTGCCCAGAGACGTCTCTGACTCTCCCCCCATCCCTGGTGCAAATAACTCTTGCAAATCAAAGTCCTACACTCTTTCTTCCCTTCCAGCTCTACAGTTCTGTGATTCTTCGGTCTTTCATTCCTTTGGCTGCCCGTACAGGTCGTGCTGGCTGGGAGACGAGGACCTGGGAGACCAGAGTTCAAGTCTTCACACAGCCATAAAGCTCAATGAGTGACGTTGCAGTCAGTCATTAGATCTCTCAGCCTAACCAACCTCACAGGTGTTTGGTGGGGTTTAAATGAGAGGTGGGAAACGGTGGGACATCAATCAATCAATCAATCCTTGTTGCATTCCTACAATTTATTTATTTTAAGAGTTCCACCTGCCCCAATTTTTAGTTTTAGGCATAGCTGTCAACCTTTCCCTTTTCTCGCGAGGAATCCTATTCGGAATAAGGGAATTTCCTGCAAAAAAAGGGAAAAGTTGACGGCTATGGTTTTAGAGTTAAGGCACAACTGCATTTTAAAAGAATGTGTATGGCCCGTTACGTTTTGTAATATCAGATTCCTTAAAAGACATAAACTTCTGGATAAGCCAACAGCATTGGTGTGGGGGAAGGAAGAGGGAAGAAACACAGTCCCCCCCCCCCCAGCTATGACTATAGGCCATCTCAGTCATCCCAAGTATGTGGGCCGCATCCTTTCTGCCTTGGAAAAGGCAAGGAGCTACAGGAGCAGGACTTTGCAACAAGCCCTCCGGCCACAGAAAGGAATGGCCAGGAGAGGCCGGGAGCCGGACAAAAATTATGGGACCGCGCCACAGAGTATGCCGAGCATTTAAATTATCTGGGCTTGACACACTCTCAAGGAGCAGGCCTGCCTTGACGTCAGACGTGCCAGAGATAGTCATCGGCCACCGAAGAGGTCAGGAAAAGATAAGAAAAGCACCCTCTTTTCCCCGCACCAAGGAGCCGAGAGGTTGAGATATTTGGAAACGTGACCATTTAAGGTCAGGAAGAGAACAGCCATGACTTTGTGGTACAGACTCTGCTTTGCATGCAGAAGGTCCCTGGTTCAGTCCCCAGTGGCATCTCCAGGGAGGGCTGGGAGAGAGAGACTCCCTGCCTGAAACCCTGGAGAGGCGCTGCTGCCGGCCAGTGTGGGCAATACCACGCAAGACGGATCAACGGTCTGTCTCCATATAAAGTAACTCCCTATGTTCCAGGGTCTCAAGTCAGCTTTTGGGGAGGGAGGCTGTGCATCTTGAGGTGGGGAACACCCTACAGGGAAGCTTCTATGTTGGGGGGCCGGGTGGAAGGGGAGATGTCCCCCGCCTGGAATTACCTGGAGACTTGCCCCTAAAGGTGCAATGACCAGTGAGAGGCTGGTAAAACTCCCCAGCGAGGAAAGGTGCCACCATTTGGGACTTTTGCATTTAGAAATAAGATTAGGTTTTTTTGGGGGGGGGTTAATAGGCATGTATAAAACAATGCATGTAGTGTGAAGGAAGGGCATAGGGAGGAGTAGTTCTCGCCCTCCTGATCTTTCAGCAGAGCCAAAATGTCCCTCATCTCCCCGTCTCCCCCCCCCCCGACAGGCATTATTTGCATGCAGAAGGTACAGAATCCCAGAATTGTAGGAGGACTCAAAGGGTCATCTGGTCCAGACCCCCGCAATGCTGCTGCCAGGTTGAATTATTGGCAACTGCAAGTTTGGGTTCTTTTTTCAAAAGGGGGTGGGTCAGTTTGTATACATTGGGAACGACCCTTCTAAGCCGAGACCTTGGCATGCAGCTGCTGCCAACCAGTGGCTACAATACTGGCCCGGATGGACCACTGGCCTGACTTGACGTAGGGCAACACCCTAAGTTTCCTTTCCAAGACAATCCTTATCCCCACAGCACTAACTGTAAGGTTGAAGCATAGCTCATACATTCCCTAAACTGAAAAATGGCCCCTGTCAGAGCATGGCCAAGCCTTGGTGTGCAATTTCAGGTTACACCACTAGAGGGCAGCAGAGACAACAGGGAGGGCAGAGGAGACCCTTGTGTCAATCCTCACCTGTTTTCTTATTCGGTTGGGAGGGAGGGGGTTAAAGAAACGAATTATCAATGGAACACAGGAAGCTGCTTCACACAGCATCAGACCACTGATTGGGCAGATAACTCAGCATTATTTACGCGACTGGCAGCAGCGGTCAGACAGGAGATGTGCCCAGCCCCACACCTGGAGATGCCGCTGGGAAATCGAACTGCGGCCCTTGCACTAAAAACAAAACAAGATTCTAGTCCTCATGGCTCTGAACGAAAGGCTGGTTTAAATAGGAACATGGGAAGGTGACAGTGTCAGTATTCTCTATAGTGACTGGCAGCAAGGCTGGCTCTCCAGGGATTGGGAGGGAGATGGTGGGGACCTCTTTGCATGCGAAGCAGGGGCTCCACGGTGAGCGATGGCCTTTCCCCCAAGGCAGAGCAAAAGAAGAGTCGGCGTTTAGAAAGCTGGTACGACTTTTAATCTGTTTTTGTTTGCTGGCATCCGTCTGTCTCTGGAGACAATGGAGGAGTGTGCCTTTGCGGGTGAACTCAATCTGTTTTTAGTCTGTTATGATTTAAACTTTCTCAAAGTGTTAAATTACTGCTATTTTTTTCCCTTACTGGCGATTTTATTGTTTTGTCATTTTTTATAAACTTATTTGAGGGTTGTTGTTTTTCATACTCAGTTTCGTAAAATAAATATGCTACCCAACTGGCACCTCAATATTACACTATCTGTATTATTACTATCACTGCTGCATTTATACCCAGGGGTTTTTCTGAGCAGGAACTTGGGGGAACCTTACCTTTTTAAAATCGAATCATTGATTCTTTTGCCTGAGCCAAAAACCCACTTATATCTGTAATCAATAAAGTTGTGGCCATTTCTAATCCAGATCATTGTCTGCCTGAGTTTATTAATCACAACTTCCATTTAGCAACTGCCGGGGCGGGGTGGGGTGGCGGCACTGCAACTGGGCCAGCAATAAACAAATTTTGTGGTGAGTTCCACCACCTTTCCCCAGAAAAAGCACTGTTTATAGCACACCTTTCTCCAAAGAGCTCAAGTGTGACAGACACCATTCTCCTGCCCTCCCTGTGAGGTAGGCCAGGGGCAGAGAGAGGCAGTGGCTGGCCCAAAGTCACCTAGTGGGGATAGCTGAGTCACAGCTGAGCGGTGATCATTTGAACCCTAGTCTCCCAGGTCCCTATTCCAGCACTCTAACCACTTACACGAAAAAGTATTGCTGCCTGACGCCCAAACATTTGAAGTACCACTCTGCTGAAACAAGAGCCCTTTTGGACACTGCTCAGGACGAACGAAAATAAGGGTGGGCCGAAAAGGGATTTAACATACACACAAAAACAAACAACTTTTTGGGGTATGCGTAAAGTAGATGTTTTGGCTGGTGGGTTGCGCAGTGCTTGGATTCCTGAAAAACCACCAGAAGCCTCTGAGAGGTCCATGCTTCCAGCGCTGAAACATAAGCCACGGTCCCAAGTTCACACCGCAAGGACCGTAGCCAGCCCACAGGAAGGAGGGCAGCCAAGGGTCCAAACTGAGTCCCCCTGCACTCTCCCAGGCCGGAGAAGCAGCGGGAAGTTTGCCCGGGAGTTTTCAGGGCATGTTGTGCAACCCACAGCTGGAAACTGGGATGCAGCAGTCCACACACAGACACCCTGAACGTTAGCAGAGGATGCATTGTGCCCACCTGCTGGCCTGCAGATGTTTTGGAGCCAACGGCTGTGGCTGGTTGGGGGTGTGCTTGGCATCCCACTCTCACCATGGCTAACTGGTTGCCTCTTCTGGAAAACCAGAACCTGAGAGCAACAGCACTCCGCTCCTGCTATTCCCGGAAAGTGGTGTTCAGAAGCATTGCTGCCTCCGACAGCGGAGGCAAACCAGAGCCATTGGGTTTAGTAGCTACTAATAGCAGTCTCCATGAATTTGTCTAATCCCCTTTTAAAGCCATCTCCATTCCAAGGGGAAAGTCCAGCGTGGATTAAAATTTGAGAGAAATTTGATTTTGTCTGCTGTGGGCATGAATCAGGAGGAGGGTTTCCCGCCCCAGCTATTAGCCAAACAGTGCCATTTCTATTCTCTCTCAGAAATGCAAATATTTTGGAAATGGCACTGGAACGTTTGGGGAAGGCTGAAAGCTGGTGGGAAACAAAGCCCACAAGGTACGAAGCGGGTCTGCCTGCGACTGGATTTGCCAAGATCAGATTCCTCAAGCGTGCCCATTACATACAGCGATAAAGAGGGGGGGAGTTGCAAACAATGCAGGGTGTGTCAAATGGCAATTCAACAAACACACACGACAGCAGCAAAGGGGTGACTGACACAACCATCCTAGCGCTGTCAAGTTCATTATTGCCTGTCATGGTGAGAGAGGAAACTACCGTCCTTATTCATGCCCCAAGCGGATGGAATCAAATCTCTCGATAACTTTTCAATTTGGCGGCTTCACGGCGGACTCTCCCCTTGAAGTTCCTGCTTTGGAGAATGGAGACTTCCTTCTCAGACTGACAGCCTGCTGGGCTGGTCTCTTTGAACCCAGAATCTTTAGATGATTCATGAATACCCAACCCATCCTTTGCCACAGCTTCCCAGACCTTCCAGTCTCCAACTTCTCCCAGTACGTGACACACTTTACTGATACCCTATGCAGGTCACACACACACACACACACACACACAAAAAGAACGACAGCTGGCCGCACTCGCTGACCGCCAACGCACTCTTTGTTACTATGTTGCGCCACAAATTAGCATATTAAGGTCAACGACGCAGAGTCCAGCCTGTCGCAGAGATGTAACAAAGAAGACTGCTCTGTCAACGGGGGCATTTTCTCTTTCATGCCGGGGCTGCGCTATTTTTTTGCTTTCAGCCATCAGGGCTAAAGACTTTGAAGCAACAGAAGAAACCTTTCTGATCTTAATGAGTTCCACTCCTATCTCCCTCTCTATTACACACACAGGTTGCCATTTCCAGAACCCAGAATCCCGTTTAATAAGTGCAGAAAGAACTTCCTCTAAAACAGTCGTTCCAAAGGGGTGCTGGGATTGTAAGAGCGTCTGCGAGCTGCTTCATGGGGGAGATTCAATTGCAAACCGTAAAACATAGGTTTGGGCCATTAAAATCAATATACGTCAACAGAAGCACAGTGTCCCAATCGAGGGAAGTAATAGTCCACACTATTCAGCCACACCTGTGTCCAGTTCTGGGAGCCACAATTTAAGAAGGATATGGACAAGCTGGAAGGTGTGAAGAGGAGGTCAACCAAGATGATCAAGGGTCTGGAAACCGGGCCAGATGAGGAACGGTTGAAGGAGTTGTTTAGTCTGGTAAAGTAGAGACTAGGAGGAGATACGAGAGCCATCTTCCAATATCTCAAGGGCTGTCATGTGGAGGAAGAGGCAACAAGCTCGTTTTCTCCTGCTCTAGAGCGTAGGACGCGGGTGGCGCTGTGGGTTAAACCACAGAGCCTAGGGCTTGCCGATCAGAAGGTCGGCGGTTCGAATCCCCGCGGCGGGGTGAGCTCCCGTTGCTCGGTCCCTGCTCCTGCCAACCTAGCAGTTTGAAAGCACGTCCATGTGCAAGTAGATAAATAGGTACCACTGCAGCGGGAAGGTAAACGGCGTTTCCGTGCACTGCTCTGGTTCGCCAGAAGCGGCTTAGTCATGCTGGCCACATGACCTGGAAGCTGTACGCCGGCTCCCTCGGCCAATAAAGTGAGATGAGTGCCGCAACCCCAGAGTCAGTCACGACTGGACCTAATGGTCAGGGGTCCCTTTACCTTTACTAGAGGGTAGGACCCGAACCAATGGCTTCCAGTAACAAGAAAGGAGATTCTGACTCAATATCAGGAAGAATTTTCTGGCAGTAAGAGCTGTTCAACAGCAGAACGGACTCCCACGAGAGGCGGTGGACTCTCCCTCCTTGGATGTTTTTAAGCAGGGGTCCGAGTGCCATATTTCTTGTATGCTTTACTTGAGATTTCTGCATTGAAGGGGGTTGGAATGGATGCCCGTTGGGGTCCCTTCCAACTGTATGATTCTACTAAAATCCTGTCACCCTAGAACAAATGTGCTTTTAAAAGAAAAGAAGATGGCTTTATGCGGTTAGAAAAGGGAAAGGGGAAATCATGGAATGAACAAAAGTCTAATTGTGCTCTGACTCAGTCTAAGGCAGCTTCCTATGTTCCTGTGATATTTTGGGGAACTGGTGGAAAGTGTCCAGCTCCATCAGGGACGGGCGTAGGATGGACGAGAGATCCAAACCACGGCATTTCGCTGAGGGTGGGAACAAGGGAGTGCAGGGCGCAGCAGCACAGGGTGAGAAAACAGCCAGGTTTTCTTCCAGTTGTTAAAAATCTCACCCTGGCGATTCTAACGGTGTAATTAAAGGCAGTAAATTGTTACCTAGTTTTGCTGGGTTAACAAGGAGAGGAAGGTATCCAGGCAACCGCTGGCTAGAGAATTGCCTAGATGGAGTGGCAGGACCCCAGCAGAGAGCAGAAGGTATTTAAAGAAAGGTGTGCGATTTTGAGAGAGCCCAACCCTTTTGGATGAACAAGGAAGGTGGCAGCAAAACAAAAAGCCCTCTAATCAGCCAGGCAGCTGGTTTTTATTTGCTAGGGCAACAGAGGGGGGGGGTGGAGTGACTGTTTGGCCCTCGAAACAGTGAGCTAGCAACACACCATAAGGATGTAAGACAGGCCAAAAGGGGCACCATCTAGTCCAGCATCCTGTTCTCCCAGTGGCTGACCAGGTGCCCCAGTGGGAAACCAACAAGCAGGATCCGAGCACAAGAGCCTTCCCCACTCCTGAGATTTCCAGCAACTGGCATTTGGAAGCATTATTGCCTCCAGCAGTGGAGCATTATTGCCTCCAGCAGTGGAGTACAGCACAGCCATTCTGGCTGGTAGGCATTGAGAGCCTTCTCCTCCTCCAGTGAGAGAAGCCCATCAAGGATTTTGACACACAGCTCTCATGCCAGATCGCGAGCCTTGGGTGGTCCTGACCTTGCTAAATGGAGCATGGCCTTTGAAGACAGTCTGGAGACTTCAGCTGGTGCAGAATTCAGTGGCCAGGTTGCTCACTGGGGGGAGACAGTCTGAGCATATAGCATCAGTGCTAGCCTGACTGCAGTGGTCACCAAACAGTTTCTGGGCCCAATTCCGAGTGCTGGTTTTTACCTTACACAGCTCAGGACCCCAATTCATTAAGGGCCACCTCTCCTCATATGAACTGACCCAGACCCTGCAATCATCATTGGAGGCCCCTCTTTGTGTGCCTCTTCCATGAGAGGTCTAGAGGGTGGCAACACAAGAACAGGCCTTTTCTGTGGTGGCTCCCTGTTTGTAAAATGCTCTCTCCAGGGAGGCCTGCCTGGTACCACTATTATATATCTTAGGTGCCAGGCAATTCTTTCCACTTTAACCAGGCCTTTGGCCTCTAACTATCTGTGGCATCTTAGAGTGGGTGGGATGTTTTTCATGTATTTTTCATGTATTAAGGTTTGTTTTTGTTTTAATGTATCAATGTGGGGTTTTGTTTGTTTGTCTTGTTACAAGTTGCTTCCAGTTGCCTTTGGCAAGAGAAAGCAACCAATAAAGATACAGTAGATAGATAGATAGATAGATAGATAGATAGATAGATAGATAGATAGATAGATGATAGATAAATAGATAGACAGATAGATAGATAGATAGATAGATAGATAGATAGATAGATAGATGAGAGTTGCCTTATACCTATTGGTCCATCTAGCTCAGCATTCTTCAGGGTTTCAGGCAGGGGGTCCTTCCCAATCCTACACCTGGAGACACTGCTGGAGATTGAATTTGGGATGTTCAGCTTGCAGGGCAGATTCTCTACCACTGAGCTATGTCACTTCCCCAATAACACACAACTTGACCATGGGGAATACATGCATGGAAGCAGACAAAGCACATCCACCTCTCTCTGAGAGAGAGCTCTTGCCTTCCACGCAGAGGGCCCTTGGTATCTCCAGGTAGGACTCAGCCACCTGAAACCCTGGAGAGCTGCTGCCAGTCCATGTAGACAACACTGAGCTAGATGAACCTAGGGCCTGACTCAGTATAAGGCAGCTTCCTATGTTCATATGACTCAGCACTATCAATGTACAAAGGAAAAATGACGAGCCTGTTCTCCAGGATCGACAGCGGAGGAAAGTTAACAGTGGGAGGGAAGAGGGAAGAGAGAGACTGACTTGGCAAACCGTTTCTCTCCAACCACATCTAAAGGAGAATGTTTTATGATTTCCTTTTCAGAAGCCACATCTTCCGCGAAGCTCTTGCTTAACCGCCCAGGCTGCTGTCTTCAATCGCAAGCAAGCCTTGCGCCACCATTTCCCAAAGCTGAACAATGGGAAGGATGTGGGTGCACTCAGGATATTCTTCCCCCGGGGTCCCATTTGGCCTAGGAACAGCCCTGCCTGAGCTCAGAACCCAGAAACATTCCCCGGGCACCTGTCTGCACGACCCACGTGACTTCCGGCCTATATCTGCAGCACGAGGACTAGAAAGTTGGCTTCCTTGAAAGAGAAACAACAGGCCTTGTCTTCCAGGAAGCTGGGTTTCCTGCCAACTTCTGCATGGGGTATATATGCAGGATCCTGGTTCAGAAGCAGCAAGGCACTGGGAGGGAGGTGGTGAGGTGCCACAGCTGGAGAGGGCAGCTTCCTCTGATGCCTGGGCTGGTGGGCTCCTTCCCACGGTGGGAAACAGAAACTGGATCTTTGGGCCAGATCCAGCGGGGCTTCTGATGCCCACGGCCACCTCCCGAGTCCACAGCGGAGGCCTGGCTTCTTCCCGACATACAAGGCTCCCTCTAATACCACAAGCAGGGGGCGAGTGCCAAAGGAAACAGAGTGAAATTACGGCTGCTGAGAAAATAAGAAGGAGGTTATTAGCAAGTTTCGGGGAATTCCAAAGTTTTTACCTCTCTACAGCCCAGTGCAGTGAAGACTGAGCATGCTCAGCAGCTACAGAATATAGGAAGTGTCCAAAAATAAAAGCAGAAAGCAGCAGGTAGGGGGCGGGGAGAGTACACAGAAAGCTGCCTTATATTGAGTCAGACCATTGGTTCACCCAGCTCAGTATTGTCTACACTGGCTGGCAGCACTTCATGGAAGTTCAGACAGGGAGTCCCCCGCCCCCAACGCCAGTCCTACCTGGAGATGCCAGGATTGAACCTAGGGCGTTCTGCATGATCAAGGCAGATGTTCTACCAGCAACCGTCAGGCCTTCCCTGCAGATTTCCATGGTTTTATACAGCTTGTTGTCCCCTGGAGGAGGACACACGGAGAAGGCTGACCTGACCAGGAACCCTCCTTTTTTGCGGGGCTGGTGAGGACGTGCTGTAGCATTTTGCTGCAGGTCCTGCTTGCGTTTGCTCCCTGACCACCCTCCCCACTTAAATACAAATACAGTGGCACCTTGGAAGTCGAACGGAATCCATTCCGCAAATCCGTTCGACTTCCAAAACGTTCGGAAACCAATGCACGGCTTCCGATAGGCTGCAATAAGCTCCTGCAGCCAATCGGAAGCCACTTGCATCGGATGTTCGGGTTCCAAAGAAGACTCACTCAGGACCGGTGCTAGGGATTTTTGCGCCCTAGGCGAGGGGGCGGGCCACGTGATGTCATTGCACATGACGTACGGTGCCCCACCCCCTGCCCTGCCGGGCGCCCCGCACCGCCGCGGTTTTCACCGCTGGTTGGGGCGGCACCGGGCCGCGGCGGGGGGCAAGGGGCAGGCTGGCCAGTGCCCCCTCCATTTTGGCGCCCCCGCCGCGGTTTTCGCCCCAAGCTGCTTGCTCCGCCGCTGGTTGTGGCGGCGGGGGGCAAGGGGCAGGCTGGCCAGCGCCCCCTCCATTTTGGCGCCCTAGGCAACTGCCTAGTTCGCCTAAATGGACGCGCCGGCCCTGGACTCACTTCAGGGTTTGCAGCGTTCGGGAGCCAAAACGTTTGACTCGCAAGGCGTTTGGGATCCAAGGTACGACTGTATACAAAAGGCAGCAGCAGGAGCTAGATGTGGGGGTGTTGCAGTTCCTGGAGGGTGTACACCAATTCTCACCTCCTAACACAGCGGTGGGAAGTGACAATTTGTAGCTGGCTGTTCTCCTTCAAGCAGCACAGACTGAGGCAGAGGGAGGGAGAGAGAATCCCATTGTTCCAACTGCAGAACAAAACTGGATTCAGAGAGTCCCCCAGGGCATGCCAAGCCTTCTTATCTCCAGTGTCCCGGGGGTGTGTGGGCACACGGCAGGGTGGGGGGGACCCCTCTCCTAGCCCCACCTGCCACTGTGCCATCTGTTTCCTCCCTCCCCACCCCATTGCACGCATCCTGGCAAGCCAGCCATTCTCAAGTTCACAGGCCTCCTCAGTAGCAGATCTCCGTCAGTAGAGTCCTCTCTTGCAAATCCCATAATCTACATGGGGATTTGGATACTATTTGACGACATCAGCTCGGCGGAGGGGATGAGCGCTGACGTGGGGCTGAGGGGCGCAGGGTGGGGGCAAAGAAAACAAGGCGATGCCCCACCGAAACCAGATGTTCTCGTTATGTCACCAAGCGGACACCAGCAAGCTCCCGTGCCCTGCCAATTCACGATCTATACAGCAAGCAAGAGAAAATCAAAGGCACGGGAAGGACTTTAAAAAGGCACCTCTCTTTTTAAAACCAAACAAACAGAACTAGCAATTTTCCAAGTCTCAGGGCTCATAAACCCACCTCCACTTTAGCTGTGTGCAAGCAAATCCGAAGGAAGGAACAATGAACAAGTTGCCTGGAGGGGCCTTGAGAGAGAGAAAAACAGACTGCTTATTGATCTAGGGTTGTGGTTCCCAAAGTGGGTGGCAATGGGATTCCCTGAGAGGCAAGGGGGTGGCAGAGGTGTAAATGACTGCCAGATTTTGAAAAGCTGGTATCACTGGATCAAGTTCACCACTTTTGCTGAATTAAACTAAGTACTGTATGTTTTAACTGGATTTTGAACAAATGTGCAATTAATTGTTACTGTTTTGAATTTTATTATGTTAATGCCTTCCACAGTGGGTCGTGCAAACCGCTGTTCTGAATAATGCTTATTTATAGGGTAGGTGGCACTGGGGATGAAGTTCATGGGCCAAAGGGGTAATGGCCAGAAAAGGTTTGGGAACCACTGATCTAGCGGTCCAAAAGAGACAAACGAAACGAAAACTCTCTCAACACGTTGATGGCCAAAGGCAATTCAAGCTGAGGCAAAGGGAGGTACTCTAGCTGCAGTTTATAAATGCAAACAACAGCCCCACTGGACCAAGCTGGATGACTTCAGGAAGTCTGCCAAAAGAGCGTGGAGGCGAGAGGCTCTGTCGCCTGGTGCTCCAAGACAGACTGCCCCTGTGCATGGAAGTTCTACTGAGCTATCATGGCTTAAACAGCCTTTCGGCAGTGGAGGGGAGCGAAAGCCAGTGACTGCATCATGGTGCACTCTTGGCTAGAAGGAACTACTAAAATGTGTTTTCAGGGGTGGGAGGGACGGACGGACAGACGGACCGGGGTGCAGACTACTTGCCCTGACAAGAAGGCCGCATAAACCTCCCTTTTAAAATTCCAGGCAGCTTAGAAGGGGTTCTCTCTCTTCTGTCAAGCCTTTAATCGGCCTTCACTGGTCGACTCTAGTTTCTTAAATCTATAAGCGTCTCCACTTTCGCTGTGTGGCTAATCCACTTAAAACCCTCTCTAGAACCTCACAAAACACACAGGGACACATTAAATATATTTATCTGTCACTCAAAGGGCATCTAGGTAGTGTGCAACATCAGTATAAAAATCCTTTTGATTCATTAAATTACATATATGTTGTTATGAGGGGTGGGGGTTTTTTGGGTCTGGATTATGCCCTTCCATTTCTTGGGATTCTGTATCTGCGGGGGGGACTGCAGATGGGGACTGAACCTGGAACCTTCTGCAGATCTGCCACTGAGCCACAGCCGTTCTCCAATTTTCAGTGTGTCCCCACACACTGAGCAGGCTGGTTACTGGATCGTACTTTATAGGGAAGTGGGCCTCAGCTGGCAGGGTAGCCAAAGCCTCTACAAGGCCCTATATGTGGCCAAATCAAAGAGTGACGACCCCCCCCCCCCCGCAGCACGTCTGGGGAATTCTAGGCACAGCATGCTCAGGGAAGCTGGGTCCAATGGGCTACAGCAGGAGTGTGGAGCATCAGTGGCCTTCCAGGGGTTGCTGGACTACAACTCCCATCATGCCACACAGGCTGCGGGAATGATCAGAGCTGGGAGTCCTCCAGTTCTGGAGAGCTATTTCTGTTCAACACCCCACCATGAGTGTAGTCAAGGGGACAGGGGGCAGCTGCCCCCCACCCCAAATCAAAACAAATCAGTACAAATTTGAGGTTCTGCCCCTCCAACAAACGCCTGCGCCCCACAAAAATCCTGTTTTAGGGGTGCCACTGAGGATTGAACATGGGACCTACTCTGGCAATGAGCTGGGGTCCTTCCTCTTGAATCTGAGGGAGGGAAGAGCAGCAGCAGTACGTTGTCTGCCTCCAGAGCCGGACCTGGATCTAACCCATGGGAAGCATATGCCACAAAAAGATTTGCTTATTTAACATCCCGTTCCCTGCCCCCCCCCCATCACAAGGCGCTCAAGGCAAGTGCAAACAGTTCTCTCTCCACCTCCCATTTTACCTTCACAACAACCCTGCGAAGTAGGTTCGGCTGAGAGATTGTGACCAGCCCAGGGTCACCCAGGAAGTGGAGGGTTTGAACCTGGGCCGTTTTGCTCCTACAGTCTGACATCCTACTGCTTTGTCATACTGCCACAGAAGAATAAATTGAGTTGGAGTCAGAAAACAGCAGCAAAAGGATGTCATTTGTGGGTGGGCACCTCCTGCCACCCGGCAGCTGTTGTTCTTTTTAAAATTGAATTCAAGGATCTAGTCCCGGAGAAGCACTAGAGCTAAACGAGCATCGGCGGTGGGCCTAACCCAGGCGCCTTCTGCCGCCAAGCTGTTGCGTTTCTCAAAAATTCCAGTTCAAGGTTTCTAGTCCCAGGGAAGCACTGGAGCCAAATGAGCACACTGCGCGGAGTGGCCAGCATCCTGCTGCCAAGAAAATATGCTAATGAGTCACATTATGCAAATCGACACTCAATTATGCACATGCTGCAGTTCATTCCAATTATGAGCCATTTTTGAATGCCGTTACCTCCTGGAGCAGCCAAAGTCATATGGGGGAGAGCGTGGGGAGGGGGGGGAAGGCTGGCAGTCAACAGTTTGCGCCATCACGCATTACAGTCACACGGCAACTTTAAGGCATACCAGGCTGTTTAAGAGCATCAGGAGAGTCTGGCCGCAGCTGGATCAGGCCAATGGGGGCTCACTTCGCCTGGCATCCTGTTCTCACAGTGGCCAACCAGATGCCGCTACAGGAAACCAGCAAGCAGGACCTGAGCACAAGAGCAGCTGCCCCCTCCTGCAGTTTCCAACAACTGGCATTCAGAAGCATTGCTGCCTCCGATTGCGGAGGCAGAGTAGAGCCATCGTGGCTAGTAGACCTCGATAGTCCTCTCCTCCTCTTATCCTTGTCTCATCCTCTTTTAAAGCCATCCAAGTTAGTGGCCATCCCTGCCTCTTGCGGCAGTGAGTTCCATAGTTTAACTATGCTGCTGCGTCCTTTCTTTAACTTGTCCTGAATCTTCCATCATTCAGCTTCATTGGATATCCATGACTTCTAACTTTATGGTAAAGGTAAAGGGACCCCTGACCATTAGGTCCAGTCGCGGACGACTCTGGGGTTGCGGCGCTCATCTCGCTTTACTGGCCGAGAGCCGGCGTATAGCTTCCAGGTCATGTGGCCAGCATGACAAAGCCGCTTCTGGCGAACCAGAGCAGCGTACGGAAACGCCGTTTACCTTCCTGCCGGAGCGGTACCTGTTTATCTACTTGCACTTTGACGTCCTTTCGAACTGCTAGGTGGGTAGGAGCTGGAACCGAGCAACGGGAGCTCACCCCGTCGCAGGGATTCGAACCGCCGACCTTCTGATCAGCAAGCCCTAGGCTCTGTGGTTTAACCCACAGCGCCACCTGGGTCCCTCTAACTTTATGAGACAGGGAGAAAAGCTTTTCTCTCTCCAGGCTCTGTATGCCGTGCATAATTTTGTGAACTTCTATCATGTCGCCTCTACCTCGCCTTTCCTCTACCTCGCCTTTTCTCCAAACCAAAAAGTCCCAGACGCTGCAACCTTGCCCCCGGGACCTTAGGGCGAAAGGCGAGTAATAAATAAATGAATTAAAAGATAGAAATAATTTATGGCTCTCCAGTTGTGAGTGAACACCTGTCAACCCCCAGGGTCTTTGGCTACTTCTTTTTAAAAAGACACCTGCAAACCTTCGGGTGGCCCTGAGACCAACTTAGACAGTTGCTTAAAAAAGAGGGGTTTAAAGAGAGCATTTACCTCGCTCATCATTTTTCCTTTTTTCGAAAAGACCCTCCATCCATAAGCACGCTAGCAAAGCATTAGGGGAGGAGAGAGGGTCATGAACGGCCATGTGCCAAGTAGGTTGTGACAGTCGATCACACACTTGATGCTGGGTGTTCCCAGCACCAGTTGTGTGTGGGGGGGGAATGAGAGCGACACGTCAGGGTGCGGATTCAAAGTGTGTGAGTGGAGGGGAGAAGCGCCACTTCCTTGGCCCACGGATCCGATTGTCTCTGGGCCGGGTCCAAAGGTAGTGTTTCCCAGACATGCAAAATGCATTTGGCAAGGCAGCCATGGCACCGAAAACACTCACTGCCCAAAACAAACAAACAAACGAGCAGTAAAACTATACTTCACAACCCCAACAAGCTGCAATTCTCAAGAGACTAAGGGGGAACTTTGACCCTTGCAGACTGAAGCCAAGATGCCCGTATTTATTTCCGCTTCCCAAGTAATTAAAAAAACAAAGTAGTTCCTTTGAAGCATCAAAGAGCAACTCACCTTGGACTTGTGTTGTTTTAATGCCCAGTGATTTAAACATGGGCAGTTAAGAACCTGTATGGCTTAAAGGTGTGGGGGCAAGGGCCTGGGAGATCAGCACTAAAATCCTCAAAATGTCTAGAAGGGCTACAGCCCAATAAAAGGGGAGGGGGATACCCCTCCCCGACCCGGAATATTTGTAGTCAGAAATGGTGCAGGATTTCATTAGGAACTTGTGGGATAAGAACTTAAGAGCCTGCTGGATCAGGCCAATGGCTCACCTAGGACAGGCTCCTGTCACTGCCTCTCAGCTTGACCTACCTCGCAGGGCTGTTATGGGGATTTAAGGGAAGGGGGAGAGCCATGTATGCCACCTTGAGCTCTTCGGAGGGGGGTGGGGAAGGTGAGATGTAAACGCAACAAATAAATAAAGAATAAGAGGTGTTTGTTTCGATACCAGGATTACCAACCAAATTTCCTGCCACTGGCAGCAACCCCCCCAACATAAAAAATGCAGGACACACACACACCCCGCTCATCCCAGCCCTTCTGTTTTCCTCCAGAACAGCCTCATTTTTAGCTTTAGTGCCTCAATTTAGGGAAGCTCCTCATTATGTCTGAAGCGCTGGCAATAATATGGTGATCCTTGGCGAGTCAGGGCAAGCACTGGAGGGAGGAGGAGCCCTGCCCTGCTCACCTCAGAGTTCAGGCGGAGAAAGTGAGCAGAGGAGGAAAGGGAAAGCGGGCGGCTTTGTTGCCGCCTGCCAAGGAACCAGCCTCAGCTCCTCCGAGATTCATCCTGCACACACAGACCCAGTCAAGGCAGGCCACGCGTTAGGAAGTTACTTCTGAGTGTAAGAGGGAAATGCTTAGTGGGACAGGTTGTGAGAAGCGCAGCACAGGTGGTCAAGGGGGACGAGGAAAGGCTGCATCATTTGGGACTTTTTAGTTTAGAGGACAGGTAAGTAAGAGGCAGCGCAAAAGAAGCTTGCAAAAGTGTGCATGGCGCAGGGGAAGCGGATAGAGAGAAGCTTTCCTCCCTCTCTCGTAACACTAGAACTCATGGATATCCCCATGAAGCCGAACGTTGGAAGATTCAGGACAGGTAAAAGAAAGTCCTTCTTCACCCAGCGCAAAGTTAAACTGTGGAACTCCCTCCCACAGGAACTACCGGTAGTGATGGCCACCAACTTGGATGGCCTTAGGAGAGGATTGGACAAATTCAGGGAGAAGCAGAGGGCTATCGATGGCTCCTAGCCACATGACTATGTTGCTCCCCTGTGGTCAGAGTCAGCCATGCTTCTGAATCCCAGTTGCTGGAAGCCCCAGGAGGGGAGGGAGCTCTCGTATTCCGATCCCGGTTCCGGGCCTCCCACTGGGGCATCTGGGTGGCCACTGGGAAAGACTCCCCACCTGAAACCCAGAAGAACTGCTGCTGGTCAGTGTACATGGTACAGAACTAGGCGGGCTAGTGGTCCGATTAGGCATCAGGCAGCTTCCCAAGTTCCTAATTCTGAGTTTCAGAATCTTTCAGATCCTCCTTTCTCAAAGGGAAGGAGAACAGATGGAAGCGAAGGTCAACCACCGCTTGACGGCTAGAGTGTTAGTCAATGAGTGCTGATGACGATGGCCCGGCCAGATCTTTGGAGGAAGCACAGCTGGTTAGTTTCTATTCCCCGTTCCTCTGCAAAGAGCTGCTGTCCCCTTTCTACCCCAAAAGGAGCCTTCCCTGTTAAAATTAATTTTTGGATGACGTAGCAGAAACTCCCTTGGAGGGAGGGAGGGAGGAAGACAAAGCCGGCTTCTGTCCCCTGGTTGTTTCCAGCTGGGTGGAGGCCACGGAGCTGTTGTTGGTGTTTTAAAGGCAGCTGAACAAAGTTCTTAGACGACAATTTCAGGCACCGCGGGGCGTAAGGAAGCCAAGGGAGAGTTGGCAACTTGCTTATCAGGTTACTAAACAGGATGCTTTAGCAAACAGCCCCTCCAGACTGTTTTTTTGTTTATTTACCCAGTAACAGCACATTAGCAGTGAATTTATGCTGGACCATCCACATGTCCTTCTGCTTTATTTGTTGCTCTGTGAAACTTCGAATCATAGAATTATAGATCCAAGGGTCATCTAGATCAACTGCCTGCAATGAAGGAATCAATCATTTCCCCAGTGTTACTGCATTATTGCTATCAAAAACCACAGGAACATAAAAGCTGCCTCATGCTGAGTCAGACCAGTGTTTGAAATTAGCCAGGCGCCAGGCGCATTTTGTGACTGGCATGGATCCAACTGTGACCACGTGGAAATCTCTGGTTGCCACATTGGCAACTGGGGAAAGCAAAAAGTCACCTAGAGAAGGATCTGAAATATTTTCCTTGACGTTTGAATTTGTTTTATTCTGGATTGTTTTATTTGATGTTTTAATGTGATGTAAACCGCTTTGAGATTTGTTCTTTAAAATATAAAACGGTACCTAGACATTGCATTGTGGTGACCATAACCCAGGTTTAAGATGCCACTTGGAGATTAGATTATGTTAGCTGAGTTTCTAACACTGAGACAGACCATTGGTCTATCTAGATCAGCACTGTCTACGCTGACTGGCAGTGGATCTCCAGAGCTTCAGACTGCAGAGGCCACCTGGGATTGAACCCGGGACCTTCTGCATGCAAAGCAGGTGCTCTCCCCCACTGAGCTATAGCCCTTCCCCATCTGGAGGGGCACTTGCACTATGCCTCAACAAAGTGGGATCAAAACAAAACAGGAGCAGAGGCTGGATGGCCACCTGTCAGGGATTCTTCAGCTGTGATTCCTGCATTGCAGGGGGCTGGACTGGATGACCCCAGGGGTCCCTTCCCACTCTACAATTCTATGAAATAATAGTAATTTTAAAAGATGTATTCCTGTTAATAAAACTACTGGACTCGAGGTGTCAAGCAGACAAAAGACAGCACAGTTCTCAAACTCTCTGACCGCATCAAAATTACAAGGAAACTCTCGTCCATAATGACACTGCTCCATGGTGCAGAGGATTCTGGATATGCCCACAAGGGCCCAGGAGACAGAAGCATATGACTTCTGTACTATTAAGGGGCTGCACTGCCGCCGTCAACAGGCTGCCAAAAGCAGCTGGAAGGCTGGCAATTATAAGCTGGTCAGTTTGCTTGTTTTTCCATCGTAAGGCTCTGCAACACAACATTCCACCACGGTGCGGATCAGACAGAGAAAAGAAAAGAAAGGAAATTACACAGAGGAGCCGTATAATCACAGAATATGGGCAGACGGCCGCAAACAGAGAAACTAGAAGTTTTGTTTGCTTTCAGGACACAACCATGGCAAGAGATTGCAAACAAACATCACATGCCAACTATAGGCCTTGTTCCCCCACCCTCCAAAAAATGTACAAAGGCCTAGCCTACAAGTAGGAACATGATCCTTATCGACCAAGAGCAAATCTTCTGTGAGTGTTGTAAACCCCAAGATGACGACTAGGATGCCCAACAGAATTTTTGCGAAGACAAACAATAAGCAAAGCAGGCAACAATGGTTTCATTGCATTGCCCAGCTATTCAAAGATCAACTCTTCCATACCAAAGTATTAAGGGCCTTGTAACTTCAGTAAGGGATGCGGGTGGCGCTGTGGGTTAAACCACAGAGCCTAGGGCTTGCTGATCAGAAGGTCGGCGGTTCGAATCCCCACAACGGGGTGAGCTTCCGTTGCTCGGTCCCTGCTCCTGCCAACCTAGCAATTCGAAAGCACGTCAAAGTGCAAGTAGATAAATAGGTAAACGGGAAGGTAAACGGCGGGAAGGTAAACGGCGTTTCCGTGTGCTGCTCTGGTTCGCCAGAAGCGGCTTAGTCATGCTGGCCACATGACCGGGAAGCTGTACGCCGGCTCCCTCAGGCAGTAAAGCCAGATGAGCACTGCAACCCCAGAGTCGTCAGCGACTGGACCTAACGGTCAGGGGTCCCTTTACCTTTTAACTTCAATAGCTGGAGCTCAATGCACGAGTACTGAGCTGGAACCAACCAACTTCTACACAGAGTAAACCCACTTAAGGTAATGGGCCCAGCGACTAGCACTGAATGCAATCCACTGCTTTTGTGGGAGTCCAACCTCAGTACTCAAAGCATCATGCTAAAAGCAGTTCAACAGTAGACTGGACTCCCTCAGAAGGTGGTGGACTCTCCTTCCTTCTTTTAAGCAGAGGTTGGGAGGGCATCTGGCAGGGATGCTTTAGTTGAGATTCCTGCATTGCAAGGAGTTGGACTAAATGACTCTGGGGGTCCCTTCCAACTATACAGTTCTATGATTCTATGGCTTGGCGGGGGAGCGGGGCAGGGATGGGCTTGTCCCAGAGAGATATGGAACTGGGACTAAGCTCTCTTTAAGCAGCACCATGCAGCCTACACTTCCACCCCATGCAAACAAAAAACCTGCAAAATGCAGCTTTTGCTGTATCATTTACAGCTAATTGTTTGGAGTGGGGAGAGACAACAGCATCCTGTGCATTTATAACGGTTTTCTGTACCCCACCCTTGAGCGAGGAGAGAAAGGCTGTATCGTGGGCCGATATCAGCAGAGAGATTATAAAGCAGCTTAAGCTTCTGGAAACACATAAGCACAAAGATCTCAATTCACAGCCACACTATCTCTTAGGCTGCAGCTTTTTCTGCTGCAGAATTCTAACCGTGTGTTTTTGTTATTTAAGCACGTGTGGCCTCCTCAGTTATGGTGTTAACCAACCCTAAAAGAAAGCCTATTCACCACCACTATGCAGAACTACAGCCTCTCTCCCCCACCTCACCCAATAAGTGTGCCTGGGAGAGAGAGTGGCTTTTTGATTCAATTGCCATGTGCAAGTCATTAGTCACAGGCTCAAGTCAAAACATACTCCACCCTGCAGGAAATTAAAAAAAAGAGAAAACACACACACACACACACACACACACACACACACACACACCCTCCTGGCAAGCACACTCGCCTGTCACCGGAGCTGAACCTTTGGGAGATTTCGTTTTACATAGTTTCAAGAGCAAAAGCCGCAAATACCAGCCGGAAGCCGTGAGCAGTCAGAAAGAATCAAACGGGACATGTCAAGTTTCAGCTAACACTTTCAGCATCACATCCTCTACTGCTTTCTAAATGCCAAAACACACTCACAACACGAGGCACCCAGCTGTATTTTTTCTTAAATTCCGTGCATAGTTTTGGAGAAGCAGAAGCCCTTCGCTTTTGACGGGAAAACTGGACCAATGCTAAAATTTGCGCGGTTTGCGTTTTTGTCGCCTGACAAGGAAACCTCTTAACCCAGTAGGACTTTGCAACCAATTTGGCTGGTCATGGTGAACAGGAGCCTCACCCTTTAACGGGTTCCTGGCCCTAGAAATGCAAGTGCATCAAACTGGTTTGAATACATTATTATTATTATTATTATTATTATTATTATTATTATTATTATTTCCTTTAAAAAGTTCCTAAATTTGCAATGACTACCAGGCACGCTCTGTCTCTGCAAACCCTCCTATCCCGGCCAAAACATTGAGATCTTCCAGAGAAGCGCTGCTAGCTGTTCCCCCATGTTACAAAGAGCCAAGTGGCTTCATCCAGAAACTGGGCGTTCCTATTTTGCAGAAAGCTCTTCCACCAGAGATTCAGTGCGCAACCTTACCCTTGACTTCCAGGTGACCCTTGAAAACTCCTTTATGCCAACACACCATGTTCATGTTCATAGAACTGAACCATGTTATGTTCATAGAACCGTAGAGCTGGAAGGGACCCTGAGGATAGGCAGCTGGGATCAAACCTGCCACCTTGGCGTTATCAGCATTGCAGTCTGACCAACTGAGCTATCCACTGCCCTTTAAGGAGTCTTTATATTGCTTTGTAATGGTGTCTTGTCTTTTTGACAATCATATGCCGTCCTGGTATTTTACGACATGGTGGCGTAAGGTAAAGGTAAAGGACCCCTGACAGTTAAGTCCAGTTGCGAACAAGCCTGGGGTTGTGGCGCTCATTTCGCTTTACTGGCCGAGGGAGTCGACGTTTGTCCGCAGACAGTTTTTCCGGGTCATGTGGCCAGCATGACTAAGCCGCTTCTGGCGAACCAGAGCAGCGCACAGAAACGCTGTTTACCTTCCCGCCGGAGCGGTACCTATTTATCTACTTGCACTTTGACGTGCTTTTGAACTGCTAGGTTGGCAGGAGCTGGGACCGAACAACGGGAGCTCACCCCGTCGCGGGGATTCAAACCGCCGACCTTCCGATCAGCAAGCCCAAGGCTCAGTGGTTTAGACCACAGCGCCACTATTATGAGAGATGGTTACAATGGATACGGAACCATCAAAACCATCACTATAAGTCTCTGTCCTCAAGGCGCTTACAGACCAAATTCAGCAGGAGAGTACACTGCCAGCTCATGGGGCAAGGCACTCACCACGAGCCCCACTCCCCCCATCATAACTAGGGGGGGGGGTCCAGCTGTTAGCAGCATGGGGAATAATGTCACCAACAGGGCTTCTGCAAATATAACTGAGGAAGGATGTGAAGGGCTCTGAAGAACCCTTGAAATTATAAAGTGGCAGAGAGATGGGGAATATGGAATATGCCAGCTGAAAGCCCAGAGGCAAACAGTTTGCCCTGCTCAGCCTATGAACACACTCTTTCAAGTGCATTCAGAACTCATTCTTTCCCTCAAATAGTTCTGGGCACGGCAGTTTGCTAAGGGTTATGGGAACTGTTGATTCTGTGATGGGTACATCACATCGTCCGGAATGCTTTGAAGGAAAGAATGAATTCCGAACGTGTTTAGCCAGTGTGGCGTAGTGGTCAGAGTGCTGGACTAGGACCTGGGAGACCACAGTACAAACCCCCACTCGGACGTGAAGCTCACTGTGTGATCTGGGGGCAGTCATTCATTCTCAGCCTAACCTACCTCGCAGGGTTGTTGTGATGATAAAACAGTGAGAAAGAGAACTATGTACACCATCCTCGAGCTCCCTGGACGAAAGGCGGGCTATGAATGCAACCAACAACTAAACAGCAACAACACGTACTCAGCCCAAGTCACTCCTGAGTTTTGACCGCTGGCTGGAGCGACAATGGTGGCAAGCTGCCATGCCGAAGCCAGGATCGAGGGTGCCTCATTACAAAGCCAGATTACCACGCGTCTGCTAATGGAATTAGCCAATTACTAGGTGAGGTTTAAGTGCGAGAGGTACTCGAGTAGCCACTCAGCACGGGCAAGGAGCCATCCTCCAGGCAGTTAGGCTCCAGTAGAGCAGACACAGGCCAGACCCACGACCCGCTCTGACATTCTCCTGCACAAGCCCCATCGTAATGAATGGGAGGGCCGGAAACGCACCAGCCCTGCTTGTTGGGATGGCTGTGGGTGCTCAAAACCAGGGTGCTCAATTTGGGGAGAGGGCTTTGTATGCAGGACCCTGGTTCAGTCTCTGCCATCTCCAGATAAAAGGAGCATTTCTTAGGTGATGGGAAAGATCCTTCTTTGCCAAGGGCCTGATCTGCACTACATTTAAAGAGCTACGATAGCCACAGTTTCCCCCAAAGAATTATGGGAGCTGTAGTTTGCTAAGGGTGCTGAGAGTTGGTAGGAGAACCCTATGACAATTACCCTTGCAGAGCTACAATTCCCAGTGTGGTTTAACAGTCAATCCCTCCATGCAGGGAGCTCTGGGAATTGTAGATCCGTAAGGGAGGAAGAGGGGTCTCCTAACAACTCACAACATCCTGAACAAACTACACTTCCCAGCATTCTTTGGGGAAAGCCATAACTGTTTAAAGCGGTACGATGCTGATTTAAATAAAAGGAGAGACGATCTACATGTGTTTATCAGAACAAGGAGGTTTGGGAGTGTTATTCTGAGGGTGGGTGTAGCACCCTGGGAAGAGCAGCCTTTCCCAACCTGGTGCCCTCCAAATGTTGTTGGACTACAACTCCCATCATCCCTGGCTAGAGGACATGCAGGCTGGGGCTGCAGAGAGCTGGAGCTCAATAAAGGCCACGGGTGCCCCGTTGCTGTTTTATATAAATGCAGGAAAAGATGCAATTCACACCCAGGTCACCAAGACGAGCCAGATTTTATTTTAAAAAAGAAGCCTTCACCTCTCTGTTGCCCCAAGTGCATATACCCACAAGAAAGTGCCACCGTGGACGTCTTGTTTGCACCAGACAAAGGAAGGCAAAGTCCAGCAGTGACCAAGATAACACAGTCTCCTCCAACCTTATCCAGACCTTCAGAACATCTTGCAGCCAAGCATAAATCTCTCTACCTGGCTGTTGCACCAGATTATGCTTTCTTGGGCAACACTCTCTGCATCTCCAGTGGCAAAGCCTTCAGTGCGGTTCACGGAGCGGTCCTGTGAGTTTCGAGGGATTTGGCAGAGAGCTGACTGGAAGCCAACTCTCAGGGTGACCCAGGACTGAAGGCACCTTTGGATGTGAGCATCTCTCACACACACAATGCACAGATGCACCAGTCTAATAATAGCAATAAAAGTCTCGCCTGAATGCTCTCAAGTGCTTTATAAGCGTTAAGAGAATGTCATGGTAATCCTTAGCCCAGCAACACAGACACCCCCATCCAACCCCAGATGATGGAGAGAGGAAGAGAACGACCTGCTCCCAACCCACACAAGGGTTTTGCAGAGGTGCGTTTCCCACAACGGGATTCTCCCTGCAAGCTTCCCTTTGGGGAACTTGGATGGCCACCGTGAGAAAAGGATGGTGGACTAGAGGAGCCCCCTTTTGGCCTGATCCAGCAGGCTCTTCTTAGGTTCCTCTTCACAGCTCATTTCCCCCGGCCACTACCGCAGCTCTCTCGGAGTAGGGCCCCGCAAGGACAGCCTTGGCCAACCTGACGCCCCATAGATCTTTTGGGCTACAACTCCCATCAGCCTCAGCGATCACGGCAGCCACAGGGAGGTCCATTATTTGGAGGATGCATGTGGCAAACTCTGTTTAAGGCCACTTCAGCCAGCATCCACCACCATGCCTTGCGGCAGAAAGTTCTACAGCTGAGCCCTGCGCTGTGTGAAGCGGCGTCCTTTCATTTGTCCCAGATGTGGAGCCCCTTCCAGCCACAGAGGGCAGCATTCCCTTCTGGGCAGCCTCCTGGGTGGCACATGCCAGCGGTGGTTGGGCAACCGGTCCAATAGGCTGGTTTCTACATACACACCCCAACACGCAGGCAAATGAAGAGGCATTATCCGAGTTCAAGGGCACATTTAATGCCAGACAAAAGCACTCAAGGACAGTGAAGGGCATGGCCTACTCAGACTTCCAAGGGCCACCTAGGGAAGATGGAAGGGCCGCATTCAGGCCCTGGTCCTGTGTTGCTCCACCGCTGCCCTAAATTTTCTGCCGATTAACTTCACAGGATGACCCATAAGCTCTAATAGTGAGAGAGGAAGGAACAATCTCTACCTGCTTCCACTGCACTGCGCATTGTTGTGTAAACCTCTGCCATGCTCTGCCCCCCCTGCTGCCAAACTTCCTTTCCCACAACCCAAGTCTACAAGCCCCCAAACGCTGCCTCTGGCACCCTTGGGTGCCCCATTCCTGGATGAAGCAGCAGGGCGTAAGGCCCTAACAAACATCTCCCTCCACGCAGAGCCCTGGAAAAGATTCCCTGACACAAGGGAGCTTTTGGATTGTCCTCTCCTCTGGCTGACAAGGAGGCAGATGGCGGCGTTTGTAACTGTGATGCTTTTAAGGGCGGGGGGGGGGGTGTGGAGAGAGAAGAAGAAGAAGAAGAAGAGGCAGAGGAATATGCGTCTGCGACAAGGAAAATGGCCATTTCTTCATTTCTGGGTCAGCTGCCTCTCTGCCCTGCGGGGAAACAATATGGTCTCTTATTGGAGCAAGAAAATAGGCTTTGGGAGGATACAACGGAAGGTCTAGACACCCCGCCCAGAACCATCCTCCTTCTATAAAAGAGAGGCTTGAAGGGGGGGTGCATTCAGTGTAAATAATAAAAGCCCAACACATTTTTCACAAAATAGATGGCTCTGCTTCTTTGTTTTCTGCTTCTGTGGCTCTGAAGCCAAACTCAGCCCCAACAGAGAGCATTTGACAGCAGGATCATGTGGCAACATCTGCAAACAACAAACTGGCATCTGCATTCACCCCTCAAAGTGCTCAGGATTCATTATTTATAGCCTGTTCAACACCTCCAGGGTTCAAGACTTGTTACCAGACAGGGGGAGAAGTGTGGACCTCCTGATCTTGCCAGACTCCAACTCCCAGAAGCCAGTATGGCCAGTGATCAGGGATGATGGGAGTTTGGCAACATCTGCAGGGTCATAGATGTTCCCCATCCCTGCTGTAGTGGGTGGGCTAGCGAGACCTGGGTTCAAATCCATATGTGGTCCTTGATCTCTCGTCTCAGTCTGATCAACCTTCACATGGCTGAGATACACATCCTAAGAAGACCGTGATTTTGCCCTCCAGATGCTGCTGCTCTGTAATACCCAACCAGCCGCAGCTAACATGGCTAATAGTCAAGGTTCAAAAACATCGGGGGGGGGGGAAGGGCTCTCTCTCAGCCAGACCTACCTCACAGGGTTGGTGTGAGGATAAAACCAAAGTGGGAGGGGGGAGAGTCATCTATGCCATTCTGGACTCATTGGCGGAAGGGCAGGGTGAAATAATTAATGATAATAGTTCCAAGCGGGTTCTTTTGTCACCTGCAACCTTGCGCCCTCCAGATGTTTTGAACTACAACTCCCATCACCAACAGCTGTGCAGTGTGGGCTGAAAGGAGTTGTAGTCCAACATCAGGTGCACACTTCTAGGTAGCCAAAGCAGTCAAGTCTGTTTTTGCAGTTGCCCCATGGAAGCACCAAAATCCATACTGGGAGCGCAACCTCACCTTTCACATCCTTAAAATGAAATGAAACTGTATGAAACGTGCAAGCCAACTTGTTTCTAAGATGTGCCAATGGAGACTCTACAAAAAAACTTCAGGAATATCTAGCTACTTTTATATCGTCTCCCTGGACGAACAAGGTTTTTGGAACACATGAGCACTGCCCATGAAAAGTGCTCACTGCCTGTCAATCATCACGAGGACTAGGAACTTAGCTTTTCACGCGTACTGTGCCACGCACAAGAGAACAAGGCTGTATAATTATTTCTGCTGCCCTTTGTGAAGAGCAGACCTGCGCATCTAAGCTGTGCCCCACCAGGCTGAATATAGTCAGCCAATCGTGGATTCTGTTAAGTCTTCTGATTTCGCTGCCGGAAGAGGGAGTTTGGGGGTGGGGGGGTGACAACAGCTAATGGCAGATGGGATACATTTGGAACGGTGGATCACAAGGCAGGGCAGGAACTAAATGAGCTTTTCAAAAATAATAGTAATCATAATCATAATCCCAAATCCACTCTCTGCCCAAAGAACTACACCTGCATCCTTTTCCAGGGCAAGAGAAGCATCAGCCTCCCCAAACAGCAGATGGCTGCTGAGCTCCTCTACAGCTGGGTCTGAGGGCTTTGGCGATTCTCAAGAGACACACACACACCCCAGCATTTTTGCCCACCCTGACTGATATAGGCCACATTTAAACCATACTGTGATACCACTTTAAACAGTCATGGCTTCCCCCCAAAGAATTCTGGGAAGTGTAGTTTGTTGCGTGTGCTGAGCGTTGTTAGGAGACAGGGAATGTAGAAATTGTAGAAACATAAAGGAGCAGTATGCACACATAGCCAACAGTTGCATGGAGGAGGTCAGGCAGGCCAAAGCTCAGAATGAGCTCAGGCTTGCAAGAGAGGTTAAAAAGAATAATGCCATTGGGTGGCAGAGAGAAGGTGGAACTGCTCAACACCTACTTTGCCTCTGTCTTCACACAAAAGGAAAGCAATGCCCAACCTGGGGAATAACAGAATAAATGATGCAAGGAGGGAGCTGATACCCAAGAAAGGAAAAGATGTATTAAGGGAACACCTAGCTACTTTAAATGAATTCAAATCTCCAGCGCCTGATGAGCTGCGCCCAAGGGTACCAAGTTGCCGGCAGATCTCAGAGCCTCTGTCTATAACCTTGATAATTCTTGGACAGCATGTGAGGTCCCTGTGGAACAGAAGCGGGCAAATGTTGTCCCTATCTTCAAAAAGAGAAGAAAATAAGACCCAGGTAACTACCGACTGGGCAGTGTGACATTGATACCAGGAAAGGTTCTAGAAGACATAATTAAACAAGTTGGACTGTGAGCACTTAGAACAGGATGCTGTGATTACTAAAACTCAGCATGGGTTTCTCAAAAGCCAAGTCACACCAGATGAACCTCATTTCTTTTTTTGATATTGAGTTACAAGGTTGGTAGATCAGGGGAATGCTGTGGACACAGTGTATCTTGATTTCAGTAAGGCTTTTGACAAAGTCCCCACATAATATTATTGCGGAGAAGCTGGTAAAATGTGGGTTGAACGAGGTAACTGTTAGGTAGATTTGCAGCTGGTTGACTGACCGAGCCCCAAGGGTACTCATTAATGGTTCCTCACCATCCTGGGAAAAAGTGACAAGTGGGGTGCCGCAGGGTTCTCTCCTGGGCCTGTTGTTCACCATAGAGCCTTATACGTATATTATTAATTTGGCCATAGAGGCACCTGCCAGGATCCACCCAAATGTAGCAGAGCAACTCAGCAGCTAAATTCTGTGTTCTGAGGCTGCGCTGGCTATCTCAATGTGCAGTGTTCACATCAGACAATATGTACAAGGAGATACATAGAGCCCATTGATATTTATGACAAAGCACTTGAAGTGAGATTGAAAGGGCCTGTTACTAACGCCATCAGCTCTCAGGGAAGGCTCCAAAAATAAAATTAAGCAGGCATTTAAGGCAATATCTGAGTGGAGTCAGGGCTTTACAGCATGTCTTGAGTTTTAGAGCTGGCATAGCATAGCAGTGAAGAGACCAAGCTGTGAGCCAAGAAACTGCCAGTTCAACTGCAAAACTCACCCACTGGCCGTGAGCAATTCACTTCTAAGATCCTCATAAGAGCCCTGAAGCTGATTCCAGCCAAACGGGGCCCATCTAGTCCTGTTCGCACAGTGGCCAGCCAGGTGCCTCAATGGGAGTCCTGAAAAAAGGGCCTGAAGGCAAGCAGCAAATTCCTCACTTGGGTTTCCCAGCAGCCAGTATTCAGAGGCAAACCTCTCTCAAAGTCTTTGGCTACAATCTTTACTTCCAAATAAACCTGCCTTGGACCCCATATATACTCAATATGTGACAGTAGGCACTTCTAGGCTGTCACTGTTTTTGGGTGCGATTCAATCACATTTAGGCTGCACAACCTTGACGAAAACATCAGACTTTTTATGATAAGGAAAGTGATATGGAAATTCACTGGAAAGGGTGGAATTGGGTTTGATGCCACACCATCTAACCTCCCTTCAAACAATGAATGTTCATTAAATAGCCAACATTGTATAATCTCCCTGCAAGCAAATCAGGGGTAAGTGCTCAATAAACAGGTTGTGTAGAAGCATAACTCACTTCCCCAGCAAGCCAACCAGCCCCACTCTGTGCCTGCAGTTCAGGAGGCTGATTAAGAGCTGGCCATCACCATTTAGCCAAGGAAGCTTCTTCGGACTAGCAATTCCGCATCTATTTATTGTGATCTTTATTGCCTTGTTTCATTGCTTCATTTTATCGGCAAGGCAAAACCTCCGGACAATAAAAGCTCAGACAGGAGTTTAAAAAATGTAAAGGGCTTGAGGAAAGCTCTCTAATAAGGCCAGCTTCTGAATGCTCCTCAAAGTGACCCTGCACAGCTCAAACAAAAAATATATAGCCGTAAGCAGAAACCTGAGCATCCCTCAGAATAGTGTAAAGATAAACCTCTTCCTCCTCTCTGTGGCATACTGCTCTGCATGGAACCAGGTGTGGTATATCCCTTGGTCAGCAATTGTGATTTGGGTAGGAGCAGGGTAGCAAGGTGTCTGAACATGCTGAATGCCCATCCCTGCCAAAATGGCCGCGCGCCTAGTTTACTCATCCAAGGGCAGCAGGTGGTACCATTTTGTGGGGTGGATTTGGCCCAGGGGCTGCCAGCTGCTGGTTTCGATCATAACACTGTTCAAAATCAAAGCGAGGCAGACTGCAAGGCCATCAGGAATACAGAAACACACATTCTGCAGAAAGCAAAAGCCTCCCGGAGTTCTCTGCAATCCGTTTTTTTGTGGGGGGGGCGGATATGGATATGAAAAACCCTTTTGCCAAGAAGCAACACCAATGGTGCAGTATATTACCCTGTTTCCCCTTTTTTAATACGTAGTCATAAAGTAAGCCATGGCAGGTTTTTTTTACCTTTGTGAGAAGTAAGACGTACCCCAAAAGTAAGCCATGGTGCCGCCATTGTTTCCGTCGCCTCCTCAGCCCCTCCTGCGTGCGCAGGGAGCCAGCGAACCAGTGAGAGGCACAGGGGGGGGGAACGCGCCTCTTGCGGAGTTCTGCCCCGCCTGCTTAGCGCACAGGGAGAGACGCGCGACGCCTCTTCCTGCCCCACCTGTTCCCCGTGCGCAGGGAACCAGCGAACCAGCGAGAGGCACGGGGGAAACGCGCCTCTTGCGGAGTTCTGCCCTGCCTGCTCAGCGCACAGGGGGAGGCTGTACCGTACCATACTGACGTAATAAAAATAAGACATCCCCCAAAAATAAGCCACCCTGTGCTTTTTTGAGGGGGAAAAATTATAAGACGGTGTCTTAAAAGGGGGGAAAGACGGTACTATTATGACTTTAAATGGTGGTTGAGCAATGCAGAAATATAAGGCGGGGGAATGGGAAAACACACGGGGAGATGCTGTTGAAGAGAGCACCACAAGGACAGGCCAAGGATAGGGATGGGGGGAAATTTGGTCCGATGAATGGTATAATGCAAACCTGCATATCAAAATGTGCTTATTAGTACAAAGCATGCCAAAAATGCACTAAAAATAATGCACATAATATACAAACATGTCAGGGGGAAATATTTGCAAAAATGTGTATATTGGGTAAAACGGCATACAAAAAGGTGAATATTAAGTGAAATGCACACTAACATGCTGATTAATTTTCATGAGGACTTAATATAAACCATTGTGGAAAGGTGGAAAACTCAGCTTAAAACTGGAAAAATGAGAAACTGATAAATCGAAACATGCAGATTTATTCATTCTTACCTACACTTAAATGGCAAGTAAGACTGACAGAAAGAGGACAACTAGGTAAACATGCAAAGGATGGTGCTGTTAGTGAACTATCCACCCCATGCAAAAAAAAAAATGTTACTAAAGATAGATATCTATGGCGACAAAGACCAATCATTTCAAATGCATTTACAGCCTTCCTCATAACAGAGTTTCAGGCAGACAAGTTAACAAAACTAAAATGGAGGAAAATCTTGTTTGTTTGTTTTTTCAAAAAATGATTTGTTGCAAAACAAGGAGACACAAATATATAACACAAGTTAATAGAAAACTGGAAATAAATCAAATTACATTAGAGCAGGGGTGTCCAACTCCGGCCCTCCAGATGTTTTGGAACTACAATTCCCATCAGCCCTAGCTAACAGGACCAGGGATGATGGGAATTGTAGTCTCAAAACATCTGGAGGGCCGGAGTTTGACACCCCTGCATTAGAGTATATGAAGCTTTAGTCTCCCCATCATATTATACCCAATGGTATCTTTTGTTTGTAAGTTAGTACTCTTTTGTTTTATTTTTCTTATTTTTAAATATATTTCAAGTATTTTAAAGCAGAAAGGTGGAATGGCAGTGCAGCCCCATCCATACCTACAACAAGCCCAAATTCTAAGGTCTTAATCCCAGAAAATAATGCACAAGATAAATGAAATTTTTAGTAATAAATCAAGTGTGGTGATCGTGGGTTGCCTTTTTAAAAAAGAAACTGGCATCTATACAAGGGGGTGGGAGAAGGATGATAACAGAAGTACAGCAGGAGATTGGAACTGGCTACTTCCTCATATACCCACTATTGAGAGTATAGTCATCAGGTTGGCAAGTACAAGGGAGAAGGCCTTTCTGCTGTGGTTCCGTGTGCCTAGAATGAATTACCAACCTCTCTCTGACTCAGGCCCCATCCCTTCAGGTGGTTGGGAAATCCTAAAGACCAATTTGTTTTTCTCCATTATTTCCAGAGATGCTCCGATTCTCCTGCTGCTGATTTTGGCAACTGGCATGTCCTGCATTTTAGTATTTTAGGACCGGATGCCATTGTTCTATTCTTAGGGACATAGTTAGCTGCTTTATACCAAGTCAGGTCACTGGCCCATCAAGCTCAGCATTGTCTATGCCGGCTGGAAAGAGCTCTCCAGAATTTCAGTCGGGTCCCAGTCCTAGTCGGAGATGCCACTGGGAACCGAACCCAAGACCATTGGCATCCTAAGTAGGCCCTCCACCACTGTGCTCCAATGGCCCTTCTAGCTGGCTTCTACAGGTAGTTTGTTTGCTATAGCTTCTGTCTGTGTATTTATTAGAGTTATTTATATCCCACCTTCCGGGGGGGGGGGAATCATTCCAAGAAGAAGAAGAAGAAGAAGGAGAAGAAGAAGAAGAAGAAGAAGAAGAAGAAGAAGAAGAAGAAGAAGAAGAAGAAGAGGAGGAGTTTGGATTTGATATCCTGCTTTATCACTACCCTAAGGAGTCTCAAAGCAGCTAACAATCTCCTTTCCCTTCCTCCCCCACAACAAACACTCTGTGAGGTGAGTGGGGCTGAGAGACTTCAGAGAAGTGTGACTAGCCCAAGGTCACCCAGCAGCTGCATGTGGAGGAGCGGAGACGCGAACCCGGTTCCCCAGATTACGAGTCTACTGCTCTTAACCACTACACCACACTGATTAGAAGAAACAACAAGGCACATTTTTAAAACCACAACAAACAACACCAACATATAACAAAGTAATCAGGATTCTTTCCACAGGGCATGGTGACAGTTATAATTCATAATAAAGATGTCCTTTGTTGCCTTTTTAATGTAAGCTTTCTTGAAGGGTCTGTGCCCTTATAAAGGCAGCCCCAAATGTACACACATGTACTCAAAAAAGTCCCTTCTTTAAAAAACAACAGGGTTCTAAGGTGCACATCCTTGCAAAACAAGAACTTAAAACTGGAAATGAGTCATTGGATGGGGAAGTCATAGCTCAGTAGTACAGAGTCCCTGCTTTGCACGTAGAAGGGCCTAGGTTCAGTCCTCAACATCTCCAGGTTGGGCTAGGAATGTCCCCAGTCTGAAACCCTAGAGAGCTGCTGCTGGTCACATTACCCAATACTGAGCTACATGGACCAATAGTCTGATTTACTGTATGGCAGCATCCTATGTTCTTATTTCAGGGAGACTTGCCTGGTGCCTTCATGACATATCTTTAGCCACTACGTGAAAGCCTTTCTCTATAACCAGGCCTTTGGGTGATTAACATTCCATGAACTTTTTAAATGTGTTGGGGCAGGAGGTTGTTTCTTTTAATTTTATTATGTATTATGTGATCTCATTTTGTATTTCTATGTTGCGAAACCGCCCTGTGATCTTCGGATGAAGGGCGGTATACAAATTAAATAAATTAATAGATAAGAGTCTTTATTCAGAACCAATGAGGACTAGAATCTTACTTTGCTTTTAGGGAAATGACTGTAGCCCAGATGGCAGAGCATCTGCTTTGCATGCAGGAGGTCCCAGGTTCAATCTCCAATGGCTTCTCCAGGTAGGGCTGCGAGAGCCACTACCAGTCAGTGCAAACAACACTGAGCTAGATGGACCAGTGGTCTGAGTTGGTGTAAGGCTCTTCCTAGGTCCCTGTTTCAAATCAGCCCCTTAATTAAGAACCACACAGACTGGGTTTGTGCTTTATTTTGAAGGGATATTTTGCCTGGCTCAGTATAAGGCAGAGTCATTTTGGAGGCAGCCGTGCTTCTGAATACCAGCTGCAGGAAACCACAGGAGGGGAGAGTCCTCTTGTGCTCAGGTCTTGCTTGAGGGGCATCTGGTTGGCCACTGTAAGAACAGGATGTTGGATTAGATGGGCCATTGGCCTGATTCACCAGGCTCTTCTGATGTTCTTATGGGGAGGGTAAGACTATCAATTGCTGCTAGCCATGATGGCAATGCTCTGCCTCCACAGAGACAGCAATGCTTCTGAATACCAGTTGCTGGAAACCACAGGAGAGGAGAGGGCTCATGTGCTGGAATCCTGCTTGCAGGTATCCCACAAGCACCTGCTTGGCCCCTGTGAGAAGAGGATGCTGGGCTAGATAGGCCCCCTTTGGCCCGATCCAGCCGGGCTCTCCTTGCGTTCTTATCCCTGTGGTCCTCCTGATATAAATTGTAAATAAACAGACGCACAACCCTTTAAAAAAAAGAAAGCTTTAGCCAAAATTATTCCTCAGTGGCAGCTCCGTGCCCTCATTTAGTCAGGAGGAGAAATTAAAGGAGGGGCGTGTGGTTGGGGGGTGGATGGCAGAATGAATGAATGAATGAATGAGGGGGAAACACAGAATGAATGGGCTGCAGCTGTCAACGCGGGCCTGGTGTAGGAGGGGGGTCAGAGGGAGGGGGACGGCGTCGGGAGGGGGACAAAATACCCCGGCGAGAAAGAGCAGCGCGGAATCGGGGCGGCTGGCAGAGAGGGAGGAAAAGAGCGGCGCGCAAGGATGCCGCGCATGCGCGCACGGCCTCGCGCCGGACCCTATGCGGCGGCGGCGCCTTCCCCCCTCGCGGCTGAGGGAGCGCGAGGCGCCGAGAGAGACTCACCGAGGCGCAGGGGCTGGAGGTGGCGCTCGGGGTAGGCGAGCGCTGGACCGTCACCAGAGCCATCGGGGCGCGGCGGCGGCAGCGGCGGCGGGGCCTCCCCGGCCGGCCTGCCGGGAGCCTTTTCCCTTCTTTCCCTGTCACTCCATGGCCGGGCGGCGGAGAGGGTCGGAAGGGGAGAAGGGGGGAGGGCGGGCGGCGGCTGAGGCGACCGCGAGGGGAGGGAGGGGGGAGGGAAGGAGGGCGCGTCGGCGTCGGCGGAGACCACAGCTGCGGCAGCTCCTCGCCCGCCAACGGTCTCTCGCCGACTGAGGCGCGGCGGGGCTGGGCCGGCCGGGCACAATGAAGCGCCAGCGCGCATGCGCCACCTGTCAAGCGGGGGACGCTCCGCCTCCTCCGGCGCCCCGCCCACACGCCGCCGCTCCGCTTCCCTCTGCAGATCTTAACCCACGCGCTTCCGGCGCTGCGAGAGCGTCTAGGACGGTCATTGCGGCTTTTGGGGAATGGATCACCCCCACCCACGGCTCCATAAGCTCATCCCCAGTGTCCCGCCACCCTATAAAAATGCATTGTGCCCCGCTACCCTGTTTTTTTAATTAAAAAAAGCATTATTTAGGGTACGATTTGCATGACCCACTAAGAAAGGTAATAACGACGCAATGAAATTCAGAGTAACAGTTAATTGCGGGTTTGTTCCGATTTATAGCCATAGGTCCTAGGAAAGAGTAACTTATAGGCGCGAGTGTGTGACACGGGGTAGTACAAAAATAAAGAGATGCTCCGATCTCGTAGCTAAAAGAAAAGAATATACGGCAAAGCATATTGCATGGAGAATTATTTTTGCGCATACTCACTAAGGAAAACATAATGGTGAAGGAAATTTATAGCATGATATATTTATATATAACATGCACAAAGCTTCACCTACATACCAGTACCTACAGAAACTGATTTATGAGAAAACCAATAGCTATTACCAGTAATTGGCTAGCTTGGGAAAACACAGAATTGTAAAAATGTGTCCAAAGGAAATAGCTTTGAAAGCAATAAGAGCAGTAAAACTTGAAAAAAGAAGCAAGGAAGGTGTTTTGCTCTAGGCTTCGGCCTGGTCAATTGTAAGTAAATAAGCAATCAAAGCATTCGGAGGGGCCTCCTCCTGCGACCCCCTGCCACCTAACCTTTTTGGAACTCACAGCTCTAGGTGCAAACAAGAGTTGGGTAGCCCTTTCGAGGTTGCTGGATTCCCAACTCCCAACTTCAGTCCCAGCAGCCAGCCATTGACTAATGCTCCAAGGGATGGGAGGTGAAGCACAGACACCTCTGGAGAGCCAAAGATGTTCTCAGGGCCAGATTAAGACATTTAGAGGCCCTAAGCACTAAAAAGGTTATGGTACTGTCATGTTTAATTTGAAATAAAAGCCAACCTAAGCTGTAAAATAAAACTTCAGTTTTCAAAATGTCACAAACATATGCCGAATATAGACGTATGTCATGCACAACACATTGCAGGATTTATTTTATCACATGATCTGTGTTAATTGGATGCCTCCCTCATTGAGATGGGGATAAGTAAAGAAAAGAAATCAGAAAAATGGGGAAAGAGTGTGTTAGGAAGTCTAACAAAGTTCTGATTTCCCCCAATTTTTTTCCATGCTTTTTAAAAAAGATCTATATCAAATTCTTTCCAAAAATGTTCTCATTTTTTGGTGCCGCTGCTTTACTGGTGCCCTAAGCAAGTGCAAGACTAGAGTCCTCATGATACTAACTAAATACGTGGTTAAGATGGGAAGCTGCCTGAAACTGAGTCCATTTAGCACAGAATTGTTTACACTGACTGGCAGCAGCTTCCCAGGGCTTCAGGTCTTTCCCAGCCCTATCTAGAGATTGAACCTGGAACCTTCTGCATGCAAAGCAGGTGTTCTACCACTGAGCTATGATTCTTCTCCCCTGCTTCATTTCTGCACATTAAGGCAGAAGAGCAGTAAAAAAGTATCAATATACTGTACTGGCATAGAAACCCAGCAAACTTCGAAAGGCATTCTCTATTTGGCCGCTGATCTCAGGCTTGAAGTCACAATCATGTTACATATCTAGGGCATTCAGTTGAATAATATAAACAGAATGCTTTACTCCATGCTCTGATTAAATCTGTGACACCAAGTTACTTTCCCTGCGAAAAGTTGTCTGCGAAAGGGTCTTACTCCTGCTGCTGGACTGCAAACAAAATACTCACCATTCAAGCCTGGCCGGTTACAGTATATACAGTACATTTCTTGGCCTTGCGTCCAGGGATTCCAATGATATTTGAGAACATTCTGTATTTAAAACACACAGAAATATGGAAAGCCATTAAAATGTACAGGAAGAACAGCCAAAAGCAGCATGAGAATCAGCAAGTGTGCGCATTTTTCTGGAAAGGGAACACATAGGGGAAAAGTCAACGGAAAGCAGAGAGCAGGGTATGCACAAATGTTAAGAACTGCCAGTCAGTGTAGACAACACTGAGCCAGACAGGTCAATGGTCTGACTCAGTCAGCTTCCTGTGTACCTATTTAAATTGGGCATTCATTCAAAACCATGAGGACTGGAATCTTTCTTTATTTTTAAGAGAAGGACCATAGCTCAGCGATAGAGAGCATCTTGCTTTGCATGCCGACGGCTCCAGGTTCAACTCTGGCATCTCCAGGTAGCCCTGGGAATATTCCTGCTGTCTGAAACCACATTCTACTCCTCCCATAGCATCCTTTGAAAAATAGCAGATGAAGGAGGCAGCCCCAAAGATTAAGGTGCTGAGGCCTCTCTGCTTAAAACACCATCAGTGGCCCAATCAGGAAAATGCTAGCATCCTGTTTTCACTGCTCATATACATTTAAAGTTCATTACTACCCCAAAAAATATATATACTGGGAACAGTGGTTTACCCCCCAACAGAGCTATAATTCCCAGCACCCTTAACAAACTACAATTCTCAGGTATCTGAAGAAGTGTGCATGCACACGAAAGCTCATACCAAGAACAAACTTAGTTGGTCTCTAAGGTGCTACTGGAAGGATTTATTTTATTTTATTTTGTTTTGACTACAATTCTCAGGTTTCTTTGGGGGAATTCATGTGTGTTCAGTGTGCTTAAAGGTATGATGTGGATGTGACCAAAAGAAAAATGCCTTGCATTCAGGGCCAGATGAGAAGCATCGCCTTGAGGGCAAAAGACAAAACACACACACAGAGGACAATTGCTAGTCCTGAAGGAGAGCCATTTTGTTTGCTGATTGCCTACTGCTTAAGTCCCATCTGTCCAGCACAGACTTAGATGCTCAAAGCAAGGGGTGAGGGAAAGACCCCAAGTAAGAGAGCAGATCATTACCAGCAAAATATTCAATAACCAAGTTTTAATAGCTGGCTAGACTGAGTCCAGTGGAACCACTAGTCACTTATGCTGTCATGCGCCTTCTGCTGGTTTTCAGGCAGGAAATCACATGGATTAATATTTAACGTATCCACATGTTCTAATGTTTAAAATACGCCCATGTTTTAATTGTCTGGGCTCTGTGCAGACTCTGCCGTCTGGGCAGTCAACAAACGGTTGGGGGGGAAATAAGCAGAAGAGTTTCAGCCAATTTTATTTCCTGGGGCGGGGAGTTCCACAGCCTCCATGCTCACGACAGAGGTGGTCTCTTCTGTTCACCCTTGCCAAAGATATGTTTGGGGGTGGAAGAACATAAGAGCAAAGCCTCCCCTGAAGACATGGCCCGTGGCATTTCACAGAGGAACACTGGAGAAAGGACATCGGTCAATTGCAGAGCATCTTATTTGCACGCAGAAGGTCCCAGGTTCAATCCCTGACAGCATCTCCAGGTAGAACCAAGGAGGTTCCATCCCAGAAACCCTGGAGAGCTGCCGCAGGTCTTTGTGGACAACAGTAAGCGGGACAGCCCAATGGCTCAACTTTATGTAAGAAGCCATGATGGTTCAGGTTTGGGACCATCTTAAATGTGCAGATAATAATTGTGCCCTCAGAAAAGGATGACTGAAATCAGGCCATGCCTGCCCTGTCAGTTAATTACAGCACAAGCCTTAAGTGTGCATACTCAGGAGTAAGCCCCACCGAATTCACGCTGCCCTACTAGCTTTTAATGCGCACCTCTTGTTTGCTGTGCCAAGGAGTTTTATCTCAGTCCCATCGACACGGTTCTAAAGGCTACCTTTTATATCAAAGAGCCCACGAGGGCGTTGTGACCAGCTGGCCCCAGGAACATGCCCTACTCTCTTTATCGTTAGGAGTCCGCCAAAAGCCTTTCCTAGAATTTGACCTGCAACAGACCCATTCTCTGCTTACAGCCGCAGGGGGAAAACAAGCCATCTACCACCACCACCGCAGCTCCCTTGCTGCCCTCCAGGCTGTTTGAGGCACTTGCTGAAACGTGTGATCTCCTCTTCCCCCAGGAAGGGTCATGCGGCTGTCACTGCCTCCTCCCAGCGTAAGACTTGGCTGTTAACTCTGATCTCTCGTCTCTCTCATTTTATTCCTAACAACACAGTGATGTCATTGCAGCAAGGCACAACACGAAGGCGCTCACCCTCCTCCAGCTGCCAGAGAAGGGAGATGACCCACCTCACTCTGTAGTTGGAAGCCCAGCAACCCCCTGGGGACTGTTGCTCGGCAACAGTCAAACACACACAGAAGATTCTGCAAGAGTCCTCTGGATTCCCTGGTAAGTTTCTCGGTGGTTAAAATTAGACTGCTCTCTTCCTTGAATTCCCAAGCAACTCCAGCATAGCTTGGGAGGGGGCATCTCCCTTTCTTGATGCTGGCTCTGAAAAGGTAAGGGGAGACATGTGATTTCCGCGCTGCTCTTTGGAAGAGTCGGGCTTTGGCGAGCTTATAATAATAATAATAATAATAATAATAATAATAATAATAATAATAATAATATATTATTTGTACCCCGCCCATCTGGCCGGGTCCCCCCAGCCACTCTGGGCGGCTTCCAACAAACACTAAAATACATTAAAATATCACACATTAAAAACTTCCCTAAACAGGGCTGCCTTCAGGTGTTTTCTAAATGTCAGGTAGTTATTTATCTCTTTGACATGGGATGGGAGGGCGTTCCACAGGGCGGGCGCCACTACCGAGAAGGCCCTCTGCCTGGTTCCCTGTAGCTTTGCTTCTCGCAGTAAGGGAACCACCAGAAGGCCCTCGGCGCTAGATCTCAGTGTCCGGGCTGAACGGTGGGGGTGGAGACGCTCCTTCAGGTATACAGGACCGAGCTTAGTGAAAGAAAAAACGCCAGGACACCAGGGTACCACGAACCACCTTTCGTCACTGACGCTGCCAGCGGTAGGGTTTACGCCTTGCATGTTCACCTAGGACTCGGAAAGATACCTTGGAGAGCTGCTACCGTTCAGTGTAGACAATGCTAGCTAGCTAGACCAGCAGTCTGGCTTGCTGAAAGGCAGCTCTCTATGTTATTTACACCAGCCCATTATTCAGAGTCATAAGGGCTGGACTCTTGGGGGAAGGGCTCTATGGCAGGACATCTGCTTTGTGTGCAGAAGGCTCCAGCTTCAAGCTTCAATGGCATCACCAGGTAGGGCTGGAAACTGGAAAGACTCCTGCCTGTGGCCCAGGCAAGCTGCTGCCTGTCGGTGTTGACCAGGGGAATGGTATAGGAATGGTGGCTTACGAAACAACTGCAGCTCAGTAGATAATACTGAATTTTGATGGGCTGGTGGTGTGGCTCTGTAGACAGCAGCTCCTTTTGTTCCCTTCTCTGTGATTTTAACATCTGTCTCGTACCTGGTTCACATCGGGCTGAGAGAGAAGTGCTTATCCCAAGGGAGCAGAAGATGCTGCGGCAAGGGAGAGCAAAGATCGGAGAAGGGAATGGAGAAAGAGATCTGGTTGGCCACTGTGAGAGCAGGACACAGGACAATCCAACAAGTCTCATCTTACGTTTTCACAGTCATAGAATTGTAGAGCTGGAAGGGTTCCTGAGGTTCATCTAGTCCAACCCAATGCAGGAATATGCAGCTGTCCCACACAGGGATCAAACCTGTAGCCTTGGCGTTATCAGCACCACACTTTAACCAACTGAGCTATCCAGTGCTGTCTGGTCCAAAGGCTATAAAACTAAGGGACGTTAAAGCTCACCTCACGTCACATGATGAGTGGGGAGGGGTGATGATGACAGCCCATACAGGGGCCACATTACAACCCCTCGATAGCTCCCTTGTCTCTTGGCTTAAGGAGAGAAGATGGCCACAGCTCTTCCCAACCATTCGATTTGTGGCCCTAGTGTCTACTCTCCCTTATTCGTCCATGTTGGCAAGCAGGTATCCAGGTGTTCCGCACAAGAGGTGAGAGCAGAAAGCCGACAGCAGGATCACAGAGAAAATGGGCCTTGTATTTTAAAAATCATTTTCAAAATCCAAAGTATGAGGTAGCAATTCTGCCTGCAACCAAATCTTCGGGCTGCAGAGCTCTTGCGATTTCATAGTCTCCGAAATGGCCCTCTGCTGGGCATCCAGAAAAAAACCACAGAATGTGTTCTCAAGAGCAAAACCAGTGTGAAATTGGTGACCTTGATGGATCTTAAGGCCCATCTATAATGGGTGGCTGGAGGGGAATAGTTACGTCCACAAGAATTATACCACACATGTTCCTATTTAAATCAGCCCTTAGTTTAGAACCAAGAGGACTGGGACCTTGCCTCTTTGTTAGTGGTGGTGGTGGTGGTGGTGGTATTGCTGCTGCTGCTGTTTACTTTTTATTGTATTTATATACAACCAAAAAACAAGGACAACAATATCAACAAAGTACGATAAAGATATTGTTGAATAGAATTGGGAAACCCTTCAGCTACAAGGGAAGGGAAGATATAACTGTAACAAATACAAAATAAAGGGGAAAGATAGCCCTGATGTCATCAATTAGCAGTAGTTTTATTTAATCTGAAACTGTCCAGTAAATGTAAGTATTCCATAATGTTATCTGACTTGATGGAAATTGTAACGAATATTCATTGATATGAATGTGTTAAAAATGGCCACCACAAAAAAATGTGTTTTTTGTTTTGTTTTGCAAGACCTGTAGCCACTTGGTTGTGATACGCTAAAGACATTCTGAAAGGACTACCCCTATATTTTTGGGGGGGGAAGAGCCATAGCTCAGGGTTACAGCCCCTGCTTTGCATGCAAAAGGCTCCCAGTGCCTCCGGGCAGGGCTGGTAAGGACCCCTGGCTGAAACCCTGTAGAGCCGTTGCAGGTAGACAGTACTGAGGTAGATGGACCCAATGCTCTGACTCCGTCTACGTTCCTTCTTTTTCTGATGTGCAGAGTGAAACATGGATACAGAACCAGAGAAGAACGAGTTGGGTTCTGAGAGAAGCCCCGTGAGTGAGAAACCGTTGGAAGAAGCAACAAGCAGCCCAGAGGGGGCAGTTAGGCCGCTGACTCCGCAGACAGATGCTCAGTGGAAGTTCATTTTCTACGAGACCCTGCAGCCGAGGGCTCTGGATCTGCAGCAGATGAGGGTGGAGAAGGTCAGCAACAGAAAGATGGTGCAAAAAAAGGCCGAGAAGAAAGAGCCCTTGGACAATCTGTCTCGCGACTGGTTCAACGAGGAGAGCATGACCCTGGAGACTCGGGCCTACCTGGTTGATAAGCTCCTCCCCACCTTGGTCCCTGGCGTGGAGAAGCTGCTCATGGTTGCAGAGAAGAAGAATGCTCTGGAGGAATCTAAACCCCTTACCTTTGACCCCATTACTTTCCTGGGAGAGTACCTGATGAGGCACAACCCGGCCTATGAGATTTCCGCCCTGCCCAATCCCTACGTGCGTGGGTTGAAAGCCGTCGCAGACGAGCTGAAAACCAAAGTGCCTGAGACCACGTTGCACAAGTGAGTGTCTCGAGCCTGCAACCTCCCTTTCACAAAGCCTAGTCAGCCACTGCAGATGCGGGTAAAGGGAGGCGGGTAGGAAGGGTGAGACTTGCAACTCTCTGAGGTGTTTGTCAGCACAACCAGCCACTCTGACTTCCACCAGCATGTCATGACATGGAGGCAAAGGCTGAGGAGACATGGTCAGTATGGGGACTCAGGCAGAGACACGGAGGGTGGATTGTTTTTATCTCGTCTACACACTCCAAGCGCCGACCTCTTAAGAGCATGGGAATGCAAGTGCATCCTGCAACAAAATGTTGCAGTATATCCCTATTGCCTTAAGGAGTGCACCTCCTCCTCTGCAATTCCTGTAAAAGGGGCTCTGGCAGGCCATTCTACCACCCCCAATTTTCCTCTCCCCCCCTTTTTGTTTTCCAGTTGACCTGCAACATTCCATGCCCCCTATTCAGTCTTTGTTTGGGGCTGGCTGGAGTATGGGGCATACTTCAGGAATCCCATCCAAGCATGCTGATAACTCCCTCTTCTTTCTTAGTGACCTGTTTCGTCCCTAGTTCTGTTGACACTCACCAGCTGTGATCACCATTAGAGGGAAGTGATCAGTCCAATGACTCAATTAGTCCAGTATCCTGCATCCCCACCTCCCACCATTAGCTGTTGGCATCTGTCTGTCTCAAGAGACAATGGAGTTGGGGGTGAACCGTTGGAGAATCACAGTGCCTGTTGTGGCTGCAGACTAGTAACTCGTAACCGTCGCCTCCTGTGTTGTTTTTGCTGTGTTAACAGCACCAAAGTGACCTCCCCAGAGCACAAGCCTGGGCAGTGTGTATGGAGGTCCTGGGCTGCCCAGAGAACAAGATGCCCCCCTAGCCTTCTGATGTGGTCCAAAGGAAAGGAGAGCAAGATGTTTGGCACCAGCTTGGCTGCAGGAGTTGCTGGAAGGAGGCATACAGGGTGCCATCCAACTGCCTTAGGGACTCCACTCCTGAGTTGTGTAGTCACAAAGCATTAATTTAATTCAGGGGAGTGGGAGGAAAGTGCTGCTCAGCTGTAAGAAATTTCTGAGGTGGGTGGAAGTAAGGCACCCCAGTTCAAGTCCCGTTACCCCTGTGCCCTGCAGGCTGGCACAGATGAAGGCTCTGGTCAAAGAAAAACGCAAGCAAAGGGAGCAGGTGGAAAAGATCAAGGCTCACGTGAGAAACATGCGGAAGGAGGCTCTGTCCATGCAGTTCAAAGAGTGGATGATGGATCTCACAGGACAGATCCCTGTTCTGCTGGTAACGTTGCCCCCCTCCCCCCCAAAAAAGCCAGGGCAACCGGTTGGTTTGAAAGCCACTCTCCTTCTGCCCATATTGCTGGAAGTAAACAGGCCTGGTCTGAAGGTGGCTGCTGAGGCTCAGCCCCTCTCCCTCTGTTCCATGCCTACTTTTTTGTATGGTCTCGCTGAGTCCTTGGCCAGCAACTATTTTTTTAAGAAGGGATAAATTTCCAGTTCTGAAGGACCCACAATAGGAAAAGCACTACTTAGGGCTCACTCACACTTCTGCTTGGCCTGTATTTTGATCATATTGTATCCCAATTATTTCCCCCAGGCCTGAGAGCTTTTCTTGTTGTTTCACACCTGTTCCTTGTAAAAATCCTATCTTACCCACTGAAGCTTGATTAAGGAAAATCTCCGGATTTTCCATGCATCAGGTAAGATCCGATTCAGTGGATAAGATTGGATTTTCACAAGGCAGAGCACACTTTTGTAAGTAAGGAATCAGATAGAAGCAAAACTGCACAACACCGCACCTGCCCCAGTTCCCATTTACCCCCAGGCCTGGCCATTCTGCACCCCCAACTCATAGCCCATAGTCCAGAAGTCGCCTCCAGACCAGTGCGTGATCCAACTTCTGACAATTCAAATAGCTCAGCTGGTAGAGTATGAGACTCTTAATCCCTGGGTCGTGAGTTCGAGCCCCACATTGGGCAAAGGATTCCTGCATTGCAGGGGGTGGGACTAGATGGCCCTCACAATCCCTTCCAACTTGACAATTCTATGCTTCTATGCTTCCGGCTCTGAATGACTCTTAAGGCTGAGGGGTGCTCCTCCTCCCAGCCCAACAGAGCCTGGATTGGGCCAAAAGGAGGCTTCTTTTTGACCAGCCCTTGAAATGGGTTCTTTCACTTGCAGATCCAAAGTGCCTTGAAGTCATTCATGGAGTCTGTCTCTTCAGAATTCAGTGACGATGGGACAGGTAATGCCACATCCACCTTCCCTCGGTTCCACAAGCTCTGATCTAAATAACTCCAGTCAAGGAGGGGTGTTCCTGATTGCTGGTTCCTGATTGCTGCTGATTACAAATTCTGATCCAGATCATGCCCGCAGCTGCTTTCTGAAAGTGAAAATTACATCAGGAGTCCCCGTCCCAGAACTCCCAATATAACATGTAGTTTGGCCATTACGGCTGAGACATTAAAGTGCTGAGACATCACAGTGCTGCCAGGCAAGGAATGTCCAGAGTGAGGAATTAACTCTTTATTGTCAAATGTACACATGCAAGTTAGGAAAAGGCAGATCCATCAGCCCTGTGTCTCTGAGCTACTCCTAGAGGTGCACCAGATGAGGCAGCTGCCGCAACAGAGAGGCCCCGACCTCGGCTTATGCATTTTCCCCACCCATGCTTCACGCAAGCAGGTGAAGACTATGCCTGTGTGTAACCTGCTTCTGCTCCTCCCTCTTCAGTCCTCTTCTGGTCCTGGGAGACAGTGAAACAGGAGAGGTGTGGGCAGGAGGAGGAGGTATGGAAGCCCTTGACCCATCTCACCTTCCTCCTGCACCTGTTCCTCACTCTCCAATCCTTCACCTTCTCCTGCCTCTGACTCTCATTTCCCAGCTGTTACAGGCTCACCCAGATCACTGATCCCTTCTGCCAAGTCAGTCTCCCACCCCTCTTCTCCCGCTGCCCTCTCATCAGTATCCAGCCACCACTGCTCAGGGTCCAGCCAGTCCCTGGCAGAACCACGAACTAAAAGTCATATCTGTTGCTCACTTAGTATGACCAGCCATGTCTTTTTAGGAGAAGGCTGAAAGTGGGCAGGAGAGAGGGGAGACCAGGGCCACTGCCAGTCTGCCTGAGGCTGATTTGTAAAAATGGACTTGCGAGGCATGTAGCCTGTGGGTCCTATGTTGCCTGCCCTTTAGCGAGATGCTTCTTCTTCAGGTGACCAGCTGCTCTTTGCTTCCTGGAGCCATCCATTTAGCAGAGCCCAACACACTAAGCGAGCATAAAGCTGTTCTTTATGGGGTCATGAAAATAATTTACTGCTCGTGAATGTCTTCAGGAGCCAGCAGTAAATGAAGTCCACTGGGTGTTCTCTGGTTAGTCTTCTCTCTGACCCTGTGGTGGAAGTCCCCCTGGTGGTAACATAACATTTCTCTCTCTCTCTCCCTCCCAGAGAAATGATCTCTAGACTTGCCCCGTCCTTCACCCTTATCTTCTGCCCACCCTAAAACGCGGCTTGAAGATCTGGCAACTAGGGATGGAGGAGAGATTTGTTTGGGTCAGATTTTGATACAGGCCTACCTAATTTGTGCATTCCAGCACAATACTCGAACAGCAAGAGAGCTATCCTTTGAAATTCACATTGCAACGAGTTTTGTGATGCAGTTTTCCAATCAAATAATGTGTATTAGGGGTGTGTGTGTATAAAAAAGCAATGCGTTAGTGGAAAATAATATATAAAAATGCATTTTATTAGAGGAAACTGCTCTAAGATGCTGACTAGTTTTCATGAGGACTTTTTTAAAAAAATCACAAACTGATGCAAAAATGTGGAGAACTGAATTTAAGATTGAAAAAACGAGAAGCTGAGAGAAACTGAAAATGACAGATACATCCATCCTTATAGACAACCCAGCACTGTGAATATTTGCTTGGAAGTCTCTGGGATAAATAGGGGTTATTCCAAAGTCAGAATTGCAACCTGACTGTATATAGTAAACTTTGTTTTCCAAATACAGGTGCTGCAGTTGTTGCTGGGGTGGCACAGAACATAACCTGGTGCTGCTCTTTGGAAAGCAAGCTGTGCAGTGTGTTGTTGCTTTTTCCTTCCAAGACTGCTTGCAGTGGTAGACCAGGTTACATATTAGACCAAGCCTGTTTTCTTACTGAAAGAACACAACCCCATCAGGGCAGGGTTATGCCAATTTCCCCCAGCTGCCGCCTGTTTTCTGAACAGAAAAAAATGCCACTTTAATATTTTGTGGTTTTATAAATTGTAAACCGCCCTGTGATCTTTGGATGAAGGATGGTATAGAAAGCTAAACAAACAAACAAAAAACCAGACTGAAAGCAGGATTTGACATCATCCCACAGTACCAGTTGGCCAATGGAAGTCCCTTTTTCTGGCACGTGTGATGGGCAAACCAAGCCAAGCCAAGGTCAATGTCACGTAGCGGAGAAAGTCACCCACCAACAGGGCCATTGATGCAGTGATCCTTTGATGGGGAACGTCTGGCCTGGAAGTGGAATGTGGCCCTCCAGGCCTCTCAATGTGGCCCTTGGGACTCTCTCCAGGCCCTGCCTTTCACTAGCCTCCTTAAAGGCTTTTGCCTGGCTAGAATGTGTTCTTTGACGTTGGAGAGATGGGTGTTTGTATACATGTGTGCAGAAACATCTAATTTTATGTGGCCCACTGTAGAGTCCCAGCTATTGCTCTGTCCCCTTTTGCCTCTGGCTTGCCCACTCTGCGGCCCCTAGAAGGCTGCCCATGAGGAAATGCACTCCTTGGGCAGAAGTAAGTTCCACTTGCCTGCTATAATTCATCTTCATCCAGGGGCGGGGTCCATTTGTTTCAGAGGCAGGGCTATGCAAATGACTCTGAGGGGCAGGAGCCTCCCACAGTTCCAGGCAGCGGGGCTTCCTTTCACAGAGCTCCCACTCCGCCCCACGTTCCCCATCCCTGTGGTTCAAATTGAATATAGGATATCGAAAGCCCTTGTGCTGGTGTAATTTTGTAATACGTTGGTTTCCATGGGAAGAAACCCAGCCTGTGCAAATGAGCTGTGGCCCCTCGACCCACAATGAACTGCACTAGTGTTAAAAGATGCAGATTGAACCCTTTGCCAAAGAGGCGCAGGATGCTGCCCAATTCTTCCACTGCTTAACACCTGCTCTCACATCTGCTTCACCTCCGCAGGAATCTACGCCAGACCTCTGGAATCTGTGGGGTCCTTCGTAGCGAAGGTGAACGAAGAGCAGTTCACAGAGGTGAGAAGGAGCAACGTCCCTGAGCAGGGCTTTTCTCTCCTGCTTCTCCCTCCATGGATAATCAGGTGGAGATATGAAGTGGGTTAAAGTAGGTCTTCTTTTGAGCCGGGGCCTGGATGGGAGACAGATCGGGAAACCTATATATACACACACACCTTGAGTTTCAAGGGTAACACAGGTGGTGGCTGGAAGAAGCATCCACTCTCCCTGCCACCTGCCAATTTTCCCTGCAAAGGACACCCAGGCAGCCCAACACCACCTTAGTGTTATGAAGCAAATCCAAGGCAGGGAGCCTGCTATTCTTCCCTTAGCATATAACTGTGCTGCTAAGAAGCCGTTCATCCTGCAAGGGTGACCCTAGAAATTCAACCTCTTGTGTTTTTAGATTTCCCCATGTCCCAAAATCAGATAACTGCCACCACCCCCACCCCCAAATCCACTGCCTGCAAATGAGGCCACAATGCTAGGGGCTCCAAGATGGTCTGGAGTTGGCTATCTTGGAGCCCTTCTGGCTATTTGTCCTTCTCACTTCCAGCCAAGTGAGGGAGGGGACGTACCTAGCACAGAGCAACTTCTTTTCGCCCTAACAAATTTTTATATTTCTTCCATGCCACATATAGTGATTTTCTTATTAAATGGTTCAGGAATCCTCTGTGTACCTTAACTTTTTCATACCATAAATACGCATGCCAACCAAATCTATTATTGTAAACCTCCAAGTCTAAAATATATGTATTTTGTAATGTTATCCATTCCCGAAGCCAGCAAAGACAAGAACCTCATAATATATCCTTCAATCTGGCAGGGAAAAGCTGCCTCTATCTTTAGAATCTATTAGTAATTTATGTTTTATTATTGGCTTCTTTTCCTGCTAGATAAATTTTGAAATATCTCTTTGCCATTCCTTGAAGGGCAACTTCTTTTCTTATACTAATGAGTATGACCCATACTTAGGAGCCATTATGGCCCTTGCCTGGCAATTCAACAATGGGATCCTTCATGAGATGTTAACTCTTGCTGGATCCAGGAATTAGGAGGTATAGGCATCATACAGCCTAAGCCAGGGGTCAGCAACCTTTTTCAGCCGTGGGCCGGTCCACCGTCCCTCAGACCATGTGGTGGGCCAAACTATCTTTTGAGGGGGGGGGGGGAAATGAACGGATTCCTATGCCCCACAAATAACCCAGAGATGCATTTTAAATAAAAGCACACATTCTACTCTTGTAAAAACACGCTGATTCTTGAACCGTCCACGAGCCGGATTTAGAACCGTCCACGAGCCGGGCCTTAGGTTGCCTACCCCTGGCCTAAGCCCTCTACAGGCTCACAGCAATATACCGGTATATGAATATGGGAGCTCAGCCACCCAAAGGTACACAGTTTGGCATGCAGCTCTCCACCTGTTAGATATTGAATGTTGCCCCATTCTTGGGCCTGAGTTCACCTCCACCAACACACACACAGCAATCAGTTATACCTTCCAGGGATCTCCTTTCCACACCCAGCAGATTCCCAGCCCTCCCCATCCTGCCTCCTCTTCCATGCTCTGCAATAGTCACCAGGAAGAAACAACGATTCCAAAGCAAAGGCTTCCTTCCAGGGCGAATCAGCAGGGGAAATGTTGAGAGACAAAGTCTAGCAATGTGAGAGTTCTGATGAATTCAGATTTTCCACTAGTGGCACTCAGGGGACCGTCTTCTATGGGCACCCTCATTATCACACAATTAGCATTGTTCCTAGCGCATCTGTTATTGCTCTTGAAATTCTATTAGCTGATTCATGCAGGAGGCTTGGTATATCCCTGAGGGCTCTGCAGGCCCCTTGATGGTGATCAGTCTGGAGATATTGCTATAGATATAGCTATAAATACTCGCTCTCTCTCTCTCTCTCTCTCTCTCTCTGTGTGTGTGTGTGTGTGTGTGTTTGCTTGCCAAGTTCTCAGTGTTTTATCAGAAATGAATCGTATTGTGGAGTCACACTGAAAGAACTATGAGTGCAAGACTATGGACTAGAACCATGAGCAGCCTTAGCAGTGCCAGTTGGCATGCTTCCTTACTAAGACTGAGGATGGAGCATAAGGCAGCTGGAGGGAGACTCAGAGCAAGTGGCAACATGTCATTACTCACCTCCCTGCTTTTGAAAGCCACCCTTTTAAGCATTTAGCAGAGAAACATTTTTTTTAAAAAGGTAATTTGTCAAATCTTGTTTTAAGCTCCCAATGAGATATTTAACCTCAGAGTGACTGCAGCTAATTTGGAGAAGGATCAGCAACAACAGGCATGCAAAGAACCCCTTTTCTGTCACCACAATCCACTAGGCGTCAGTCTCTGCAGTTTACATTTGAATTCTGGATTCCTTCCTGTTCAACTGTAGGCTAGAGCAGTGTTTCTCAACCTCCTCGGGGCAACGGCACACCTGTCCCATGGAAAAAATCTCGCGGCACACCACCACCACATGCACCCCGCCCCCCCCGCCCCGGGGGGCGGGGTGTCCGCGCGCCCTGGCGGGAGGAGGGGAAGGACCCAGGCGGGCGAAAACGGAGCGGGAGATCGGCGACCGCGGCGGGCCAGGCGCCCGCCCCCCCTCCGCCTCCTGCGCCCAGCCCCCCGGCAGCACCTCCACCCGGCCCCGAGCGAGCCCGGTGGCACTGGCACCTCCCGCCCGTCCCCGACCGCGACCGGGGCGGCAGAGGCAGCGGGCGAAGCGCCCGGCAGCCCCGGCGAAGGCGGCGGTCGGCGAGCGGGAAGCGGAGCCGAGGCGACGCCAGCCCGGACCGACCCGGAAGCGGAAGCGGCCCAGGGCGGCACAGCAGCCGGTGTCTTCCCACGGCACAGCAGCCGGTGTCTTGCGGCACACTACTGTGCCGCGGCACACCGGTTGAAAAACGCTGGGCTAGAGCCTTGGTGGGGAACCTTTTTCAGCCTGAGGACCACATTGCCTTATAGGCAATTGTGCTGGTCCCGTGGGTTACCCAAAAGGTGAGGTCCAAGTCCGGTCCGTGGTCAGAGGTACAATGTAAAGGCAGTCCGTAGTCACTGAAGCTGGGTGCAGGGCAGGGATTCAGGCAAAGTCAGGAACAGGTAGGCAAGCAAGGAACCAGGGCGGGTCAGGAGCTCAGGCAGGAAAGCAGGACAGGTTTCAAGCAGGAACACTGGCAGGAACTGGTCACCAACAATGTTGCTCCTGCAACTTGGGGCTGGGGCTGGCCGGCTTTTATCTGCCCCCGAGGCATAGGGCGGCCCCGATCCTCTGGTGACTCGCCTCTCCTGGCCTGGAGGCAAGCACTCCTCCTGCGGGAACTCAGTTCCCTTCACCTCTCTGCCCTGAGCCTCTGCAGCTCAGGAGAGGCTGGAGGGTTACCGGACCCAGAGGCAACCTCAGCTTCCCCTGACGGGGCTGGGAGTGGAGCACCTGCAGGCAATGGGTCCTCCATCCCATCAGGAGCCAGAGCAGACTCAGCAGATGCCTGCACCTGAGGATCCAGCACAGGTGAGGCCCCTTCAGACTCAGGCCCCAGCCCCGGCTCTGCTGGTTCTGGAGGCGGGGAATCCTGTGCAGGCTGGGATCCCTCAGGTTCAGCATCTGAGTCTGAATCCCAGGCCATCACAGCAATCTCCTGGGGGCCACATGCCAGAGACCAAAAGTGGATGGGCAACACAGAAGCAACACTCAACTTTTTACTGTAGGCTACATTCCAGCCACACACAAATACAGAAGTTTGTGCACACCCGCCTCTCCTCTTCCGTTCAGGCAAGCAAGCAAGCAAGATGCCTCATCACAGCTCAAGGCCCTTGAGGAAGGTGCAGAGGAGGGGGTGATGGGTGTGGCCTGAAGAAAGGGGTGTGGCCCCTGAAGGAGGCGTGGCCTGGGGGAAGCCCCAAAGGCCAGAAAAGGAGGTCCAGTGGGCTGCATTCAGCCCCTGAGCTAGAATGAGGTAAAGACCGAAGGCCACACTCCAGACGGAGTCAGATGACTTTTCCAGAGAACAAAGGAGGCGTTGGAGATAGATGGATCAAGCCTGATTCCACACAGTCAACTAACAATTCAGTTCAGAACAAAAACCTGGAATGAACTTTTCAACTGGCCCATCAAAACATCTCAGCATTACCCCAAGACTGCACAATGCCGCTAACAATTCAGGCAGAAACCGTGAAAGTGCCCAAGATGAATCTGGAATCAACCTAAATAAGAGAAACAACAAGGTCATAGTTTGTGGTGCTGCGTGGCATCCAGTGCCAGTCGTAATCAGAGTAGGCCCATTGAAATTAATGTACATGATTACATCCATGAGTCTAAGGAGAACTTAGTTACCCAAGCCTTCTTCCCTACACACCATGCGCACACCGCCCCATCCAGCCACAACAGCAGCAGGCTTTAAAATACAAATAAAAATGCCATCATAATTCAGCCCAAAGACGGGAGATTGCGGTTCCTGCCGACAGCCTTTATTATTTACACTGTGCAGACCACATTTCTTGAACGGCCTTCTTATTTTTTTACCCATTAAAATCTCACGGGGCTATAAATCTGAAGTGTTAAACGTGTCTCTGAGACCTCAGCTTCAAATAAATCATGGCTCTATAGTCTTCCCAAAGTCTGGAGGATTGAGGCAAATGAAGGTGGTCTCCAGAATTTCATCCTTTCCTCTTATTTTCCTTCCTTCCTTCCTTCCTTCCTTCCTTCCTTCCTTCCTTCCTTCCTTCCTTTTTCTCTTCTTGTTGATCTTCTTTCTTTGCTAAAAGTAATAATCATGATGATTCCAATCAACTCTGGAACCACTTGCTGCCAGATTTCTTTTTTGGAAGAGGATTGTGCAGAATGCTACCTCAGGGATCATCTATAAACTTGTTTTATTTCATTTCTCTGGCCTGCCGTGAGGTTGAAGTTCTTCATTTCAGTGCTGGCTGCAGCAAATGGGAACCCCCCTGTTCTATGTGGCACAGAAATGCAGAATATGAGGGGAGGGGAAGGTTATGCTACTTTGGGCTTTCACATCTTTAAAGAACAAGTGAGTTGTATGGTTGTAATGATCACATTAAGAGAATCTGTGTGTTGTAGTGGTTAGAGAGGAACTGGGAGACCAGAGTTTGAATCCCTCACAAGGCCCATCACTACCTCTCAGGCTAACCTACCTTGCAGGGTTGCCGTGGTGGTTAAATGAGGAGAAGGAGAACCCTTTATGCCACCTTGAGCTCCTTGGAGGAAAAGGTGGGACAGAAATGCAATAAATAAATGTATTTTTGTTATTTATATTTTTGTTGCTGCACCACACTGGCTTATAGTGGTTAAGAGCGGTAGACTCGTAATCTGGGGAACCGGGTTCGCTTCCCCGCTCCTCCACATGTAGCTGCTGGGTGACCTTGGGCTAGTCACACTTCTCTGAAGTCTCTCAGCCCCACTCACCTCACAGAGTGTTTGTTGTGGGGGAGGAAGGGAAAGGAGAATGTGAGCCGCTTTGAGACTCCTTCGGGTAGTGAGAAAGCGGGATATCAAATCCAAACTCTATTATTGTAAATTGCAAGTCACATAAGAATCTGATAAGTAACTTAACACAAAGAGGAAATATAGCGGGGAACGTTAAGCACAAGGGCCCAATCCAACTCTTGGGGTGGATGAACGGCTCTCCAATGGCCAGCTTCAACCTGCTACTCAAGCTACTCTTAAGCAGGAGGAAAAAGAGATCTGTTTTGTTCTTGGTGCGAGTTGTGACCTCAATTCCGAGGATGCAAAAATGCTTCCGAAGGCAAACAAATAGGTGACAGCTGTGTGGAAATCATTCCCAGTGCTTGCTTGTAATTTTCCTAAATTGCAGATCCATCTCTTGCTGTAAAGTTCTGATGTTTTAGTGATGAGGTGTATTTATGTAGCATCATTGCTTAGCTGCTTCTGCAGGGACTCTGCCTTCTCCTTTGTTTTGTTTCTACATTTACAAACGAGAGCTGTGGGGAGAAGGTTTTACACCTGGAGCTCCGCCTGGCTCTGTTTGGACATCTGTGCCATTCTGGGTGAAGCTTTAGGAGCAGCTGTTCTCTCTGAGCCCAGTCTACCTCACAGGGTGGTTGCGAGGATAAAACAGAGAGTGCTTCAGCTATATAGATCACCCTGAGTTCCTTGGAGGAAGGATAGGATACAAATAGGAGGAAGGATGATCCAGATTCATCATTAAGGGCGAGTGACTTCACCGTTAAGTTTCATATGAACAATACAATGAATGATGCTGAGTGATGGCAAAATGGAATAAAATGTGCGTTTTCTCCCCTCCTTCCCCCCCTCGCCTCTCCAGTATCTCCATTCTTACATCAAGGATTTCGACAGTGACATGTTCCAGAAATTGCTGCAACACCTCCTACAGTGTGCCAACGATGCACGTAACATAATCAGACACGACATCTGGCGGCAGATGTTTCTCCAGCTGTTCTTCAACTGCGACCATGGAAAGGTAGCTCCACTGATTCTCGCCTGGGCAGCCCAGGACCTCCGCACAAAGTGCCCAGGCTTGCGCCCTGGGGAGGTCACTTTGGCGCTGCCAACGCAGCAGTTTCACTTCACCCCTAGAAGCGCACTCCATTCTCTCTCGAGACAGAAATGCAGACCCTAACCCTAACCCTAAATGCAGAAATGCAGTTTTGACTGATGCACATTTTGCAAAGCAATTTCCCCTAATATAATGCATTTGTGTATGTTAATTTCGCTCATATATTAATATTAATACAACATTTCTCTAATAGATGCATTTTTTGTATGCATTGGAGAAGTGCATTGCAAAATTTGGATACATGCAGATTTTGAAGGCTGGTGGAGTTTCTTTTATCATATTGTTTTTAAAAAGTTGTTTTTTATTATTATTTATTAAATTTGTATACCGCCCTTCATCCACAGATCTCAGCGCAGTGTGAATTTGAGTCAAGTTTCTCCCCAGAGCCTAGTGGAGAGACTGCAGGATGTGTGCAGGATTATAGCTCTGCCATCGTTATTCCTAGTTATTCCTTCCCAAGCGCAGCTCTGAATAGTAACAGTTTCTGGTCTATTGGAATAAATCAGTGGTGGGGAACTCAGGCGTCTGGTGGCAAGGGCTGTCAGGAAATTGAAATGACCCCCTCCACTTTCTGCAAGGCCTGGCTCCAAAACCTTTGTGGTTGGCTTCTGGTGGGGAGGGAGATAATAGCGGGGATTCAAAATATTTTCCCAGCCCTACAAACAAGCATCCACAATGCTAGCAGATATTTGAGAGTATCGCAAGCAAGCAAGTGGGCTTGGATCATTTCCAAAAACAGAGTGTAAATTTAATGCATTTCCTTAGGCTTTGACCTGGTTTCCTTCCCGGTGCTGTAATCAGTTCCTGCTGTACCTAGACCTCAAGGGAAAGCAGAAAATGCAAAGGAAATCCATAGAAAAGACCTCTGCGGTTGCTGAATTATCTGTTTCTCCATTCTCTTGCTCAGCATGCATGTTGTTCCCATTTTCCTAATTTTCACTGGCTTGGTGGCAAGCCTCCCTTTCCCAGCACCGAGTGGGGTCCTCCACCTCACTTGATTTCGGTCTATATGCCTCCCTACTTCTGAGGCTCTAAACCTGGCATTAAATGACTGGGCCAGACTGGTTTAGGACCATAGGTGGCTATACCAAAACCTAGACCTAGGAGGTGGGGATGGGTCCCAGTTTCAATCCCTGGCATCTCCAGGTAGGACTTGGTGAGAGCTTCAGCTAGTCACCATGGACACTTCTGAGCTGCATAGACCAAAGGTCTGACTCAGTATAAGGCAGCTTCCTATATTCTCCAAAGTTAATTTATTGGAGTCTAGGTTTTGAGTGCAGAAGGTGCTGCTCTGTGGACTAGGCACAGACCAGGTTTTTAGTATTTTATTCTAGGGCTGGCCAGTCCAAAGGCTCCATGCTGCCTGCCAATCACAGAAGGCAATGCTGCACACACTCCTTATTCCATGTTGTATCTAAAAAAGATGACATGCACACAGTCCTGGCCAGCTTCCTAGGCTAGATCCCAGCAGTGGCGGACCTGGGGGGGGGGGTCTCAAATTTCAGAGGCACTCTGTACAACGCCAAAATTTGCCACACACACACACGCCTCTCACCTTCCAATCTACATCATAGTTGTGGCACCTACTGCGGCACCCTCAAGGATCTCCTCCCAGTGCAACTGAACCAGTCACACTCCTCTAAATCCGCCTCTGGTCTCCGCTTCCCAGTTCAAACCTTTGAGCCTCTGGCAATCAAGTCAATTGCCTTGAATCCCACTGACCCATTTGCCAGGATCATAATCTGCCAATCAAGCTTTTCTCTAGGGATGGATGAAATGAACAGAAACTCTCTTGGTTTCTCATTCTTCCCGTCTTAAATTGAGTTCTCCCCATTTCCACATCAGTTTGTATTTTTTTTTTAAAGTCTGCATTAAAATTTATTTGCATTTCACCCAACAGGTGCATTTTTGCCTATCGCTATGCATTCTGTACATTGTTCTCACTCTAATGTTTTTCATGTGAACATTTTTCCTTTGGTGGGAATTTGCATTGTTCGGCTGGAGAACTGCATTGTTGCATTCAGAGAAGGCTGGATTTCAAAGGATGCTTGCATTCCAGTTTGTGAAGCAGCTCAGGAAGTCTGAAGAAATTTCTACTCCCCACCCGTGTCCCTTCTTCCGACACCCTACATGCCCTGTCCTCAATGCAAGAGCCCTAGGTCACAGCCATAGCAGGCAGCTAGCTGGGTTTGATGGGAGTTGTAGTCCAAAGCGTTTGGAGGGCACCAGGTTGGCAAAGGCTGGACTAAAGCAAGGAAGACAGCTGCCTCTCATCAGTTCAGCCCCTTCCCCAGGTGCTGCTGCCACTTCTACTTGCCGTTTGTAAGGAGCTTGGCTACCATCCAGCCATCTTGGGCCCGTTGCCAGCTCTCAACGGCAAACTCCAACCATTTGTTCCCCTTCGTCAGTACAGGGGGGAAGTGACACAAAACCAAATTGCTCGGCAGCTGCCAGCCTCACAGCCATCCAACTCACAGATTTTAACTTGCAATTGTTTGCCACAGAGCCAGCGTGGTGTAGTGGTTAGAGTGTCAGGCTAGGACCTGGGAGACTAGAGTTCAAATCTCCCCACTCAGCCATGAAGCTCACAGGGTGACCTTGGGCCAGTCATTGCCTCTCAGCCTCCTCACCTACCACAGAGGGTTGTTGTGGGGATTAAATGAGGGGGAGGAGGGGGAGATCCATGTATGCCACCTTGAGCTCCCCGGAGAAAAATGTGGGGAGAAAGAAAGAAAGAAAGAAAGAAAGAAAGAAAGAAAGAAAAACTCTTTCGTTTTTGGTTTTTCAGATTTGCACCTGGTGAACCACCATGCTGTGCTATAATGGGAAAGAGACTGCAGAGCTGGAACCGTGAAATAGCAATACGCATTAGCTCATTATAAAGTCGAAAAGCCACGTTCCTTTGGGGCTGCTTTCCTTTCCTTTAACCATGTGTTTCCCCTCCATTTTCTGTCCCTGTTTCCTCTAGTGTTTTCCTGCCTTTGTCATCTCTTTGCCCTCTCCCTGGGAGAGAAGGACTCCCTTGTGCTGCTCCTTGCCACAAGGCAGTGAGGCCTGCTGATTATTTTCCTGTCCCTCTGAGATAAGAGACAGGCTGCTTCCAGGGGGTGCCTGGAATCTGTTTAAGATAAGAACTACTGGTACATGCCCAGAGCGTATTCAGAGCCTGAGCCGCAGAGCGTGGAAGCCCTTGGAGGGGAAGAAGCGGCTCAGATTCACAGCGCATTGGCTACCAACTGTTATCAGCCATGACTAGGGTCCAAAGTGGACTAGGACCAAAGTGACTGAGTGACCTGTGGGCCAGTCACCATCTCTCTCAGCCTAACCTACCTCACAGGGTTGCTGTGAGGATAATGTGCAGAGGGGGAGAACTGCATAGGCCACCATGAGCTCATCAGAAGAAAGGTGGAGCATAAATATCATAAGTGAATAAACCTCCATGCTCAGAAGCAGTCTATCTCAAGGTACTAGATGGGGGGGGGAGAGAAAGCCGTTCCCTCCAGGACTTGTTTGTGAGCTCATTAGAAAACCAGATGCTCAATTCAATGATTCTTCAGTCTGATCAAGAGCGAATTCTTACTGATACCACCATCGTAGGTTAATGCTAAAAATACCACTTCAGATCACAGCAACACAAAGAACTGCAAACTACTAGCAAGCGCGGGGGGGGGGTCCAGTTTATGTGAGGGCTGCTGTATGCAGTATGGGGAGGTATATTTTAATCTTTTTCTCCCCAGCCACGGTCCTGACAAAAATTGCACTCTTCTGCATCTTCTACTGAATGGTGTTTTTTTGTTTTTGTGTTGTTGTTTTTAAACTGGTGTGAAGTAACACTCTTAACATCAGGTTTAGTTTAGCCTTTACAGTATTTGTAGATTTCCTGTTGCTTACCATTTCTGGAGATGCCCCTTTGATTTGAGCAAACATTTACTTTAGCAGCAGCATTTAAAATAGGTTTCCAAATATATACCATATTTCAAATGCTTTAAGTTGGGTGTTCTGTTTCCATAAGATTCTTACCTGCCCTTGAACCCCTGTGTAGTTCAGAGCTTGTGTTCCAACTTCAGTGATCTACTTTTCCATCACCCTCTCTGTAAAATGAAGGATCCCCCCCCAAAAAATTGGGAACAACTCTGATTTCACAGGCCATCCAATGTGGGTTTTGTAGTACATGAACCACCTGGAACTCATTGGGAACTGGCAAGGCTTAAAGGTATGTCTGTGCTCCTCTTTCCTAGGTGGGGCTCTTGGACAGACAGAGGATATTATCTTTACTGGAGGTCTTCTTCTACAACTGCTCCCCACACCACAAGAAGGGATTCCTTGACCCCAAGAAATGTAAGGCTGCTGTTAATTAAAGGGCAAATACCTGGTTATAGAGGAACGTTTTTGCCTGGTGTCTGAAGATATAAAATGATGGCACCAGGCGAGCCTCCTTGGGCAGAGCATTCCACAAGCAGGGAGCTACCACAGAAAAGGCCCGTTCTTATATTTTCACCCTCCAGACCTCTCATGGAGGGGGCACACAAAGAAGGACCTCACATGACAATTGCGGGGTCTGGGTCAGTTCATCATATCTATGTTTTATACAAATTTTAATGGTATAGTATGCTTATGTTTATAAGTGAAAGTTGCTTGGAGACCTTGTTAACAAGCTATTATTATTATTATTATTATTATTATTATTATTCCTCCAAACCCGTACCATGCTTCCAGTTTCACAGTATATCAACAACAACACCCTTTCTTATCCTAGGGCCAATTATAGAACTGGACGAAATAGAGGTAGCTGAGTTTTGGGGAAATATGGAAGATGAGGGAATTTCAGAGAAGTCTAGCCTCAACATCCCATCGGGTGAACTTGGAATATCTAAGGAATCCATTGCCCTTAAGCTGCTCTTGAAAGACATTCTGTCTGACATGGAGATGAATGTACCTGAAGACAGTGAGGCCCCTGAGGGGTCCACAGCTGCTGACCAAGAGAAAGCCGGAGAGGAGGGTGAAGTTCTAGCAACAGCCCTCCAGGATCAGGCAGAAATGCCAGCTGTAGAGCCGGGATCTGGCGAAGCAGCAGCTCAGGAGGAACAAGAGCCAGCAGCCACAGCAGCTGCAGAGTCAGCCACCCAAGAAACTGTTGTAACCACCCAGGTATCAGCACCAGAGCTACCTGTGGAAACCCAGGAGGCTGACAGGGATCCACAGCCCAGAAGCTCTGCTTCTGCTTCCCTCATTAACATGCAGCAGACACAGAACGAAGAACTAGGCCCTGGCCAAGAGGCTGGCTTAGAGGGTCAAGGTGCTGCTGCAGAGCAAAGCAGTGCAGAAACAGCGGCAGCTCAGGAGGAGCCAGAGCCAGGCAGTCGGGGGCAGCTGCACAGGAGCAGTGAAGGCGTGCCAGGTCCAAGCAAACGGCTAGGACAGAAGCTTTCAGGTACAGCGTGTTTTGCTGTGAAGCAGTGTTGGATTTATGTGCTGGTCTCCCATGGGTTAATGAACGCCTTGCACTTCAGTAGCAATTAAACCAAGGGCTGCAGAGCATGAGGGCATCAGAAATGACATGCAGTCTCATTCAGTCCAACCCAGGAACGCACTTTATAGCAGGTCAGACTGTTTTTGTTTAGCAGGGATGGGAGTACTTAACCACGAGCCCGGGTCAAACAATAGGCTAAGCCAAACCTTATCAGAGAAGACCACACTGGGAAGTCCGCTTATACCATATCTACCGCATGGAGCTCAAACATCTGTGCACTGCACACCCACAGGCAAAGGCTTTGTTGTGCTCCTGCTGCTGGCTAATAAATGGATACATTCTGGGTATTTTTAGGATCAGCTGAGGTGGCTTCAGATCCCAAGAACTTTTGAGGTGACAGTTTCTGATAATGACCACCTTTCATGTGCTTTTGCATTTGTATGGAAGCAGGCTGAGGAGGCAAGAGGGACACTTAGGGCTCATCCACACTGACCTCTGCTCTGCTTTCTAGTCACAGGTCTGGGCTTTCTAGGTTAAGGTTACCAGACATCCCCGTTTCCTAGGGACAGTCCCCGGATTTACAAATCAGTCCCCATACAAATTCCATTGAACTTGAAAAGTGTCCCCGGATTCATTGAAAAAAATCTGGTAACCTTATTCTAGGTCCACGTCTGAGCATGTATATTTTTTGTCCCAAAGCTTTCCCTGTGAAAACATGTGTTTTACCACTGAATTGGAGCAAACGGCAATCCAGGGGAAACCTGATCGCCATTTGCTGCGATTTGTGGGTTTTCCTGGGGGAAGTGCCAGGACACACACAAACGAAGAACTCCACAGCGACCCAGACCTGTGCCTAGCAATGTGGCACAAAAGGAAGTGCGGATGAGTCCTTAAAGAAACAAAACACTGCTTGGTCCCTTACCTCCCCACAACCATCACTCAGATCAGAGCTTCATTTTGGCCTGTTCTCAGAGCTGGTTTATGCATGCTTAACTCAAGGTGTGGCTCATCAATTGGATTTGTTCAACCAGAATGTTTTGTTGAACAAGAGTGCCCACAGGTAGTTAATGAAAACAGCTTTTTTAAAAAAATAAAAATAAAAAATGCACATATCCATACTCTTTGAGTCACATCAATTCAAGGCGGTGTGTGCTCTGTGCACAAATGAGCAGCTGCATAGCATGCTTCTCTTATTTAGATCTCCAAGCTACATATTCCAGATCACCACTTATTAGAAAAGGCCGACATTTGCATGATCCCAAGGGCCAAAAGCCCAAGTAAAAAAGGAATGTTTTACCTAAGAATAGGTAAATACAGTGTTTCATGAGCCTCCCTGGGGAGAGCGTTCTACAAGCAGGAGCCTCAGCTGATTATTGCAGGGTCTGGCTCGGTTCATGTGGGGAGGAGGTGGTTTAGGAGCTATTGGGATCCTGAGCCCCATAAGGCTTTATAGGTCAAAACCAGCACTTCAGTTTAAGCCCAGAAACTAACTGGTAGCCAGTGCAGTTATGCTGGAATTGGTGCTGTGTGTTTAGAGTGCCCTGCCCCATATAAATGTTTAAAACAAATGCATATATAAAAATTAAGTGTTTCATCACACACCAGCACAGATCACAACATCTTTAAGGCTCCTGTTTCCTCCAAAAAATTATAACCGATAAAGAAACATGGAATCACTAGCTAGGGGCCAAGTATTGAATAATGATTAAACCAGGACCATGAAGGAGGCAGATTGCAGCCTCTGATAGCAGGGATCACTTATGATCATTTCCTTTAACATTTCCAGTTCAGTGATCATAGCTCATGCTACTCAGTCAGGGAAGAGCCGCTGGTGGGCTGACCTGAGGGCTTCTCTACCCTTTCTAGAGTGTTAACACTGCTGGCCGTGATGGCCCTTCCCTGCTGCTCCTAAACAGGCTTGCCACGTCATCACAGAAGGCTTGCTACACCACCCTGATGGGGCTCACCAAGCCTCAAGGTAAACAAGGCAGGCTGCACTGGAGGGTATGGGGCAAAGGAGTGGAGAGTCCCCAGGACATGAGGAAAGCTGGAGCTGGGAGCTCAGAGATGCTCATACTTTCAAATGGGAGGTGGAGACAGGAGGATACGAAAGGGGCACGCTTGCTACAAGCTGAACCAAACACTCATTTTAAACCCTAAAGAGAGAAGTAATTAAGATGCCACAGATCTGGCTGCATCCTCTTAGCTCAGAAAAAAAAATCAAGGCAGTGAGGTGCAAATGTAAACCACAGTTTACATGAGTTTAACATCTGGCCAGAGCAATGCACAAAAGTGCCAACAAGGACCGCTCCCCCCTCCCCCCGCAATTCAGAACTGTCCTGCAATCTCAAGTAGCTTCATCATGTGACCAGTTCTGGCTAGCTTCTGCTTTTGGGTCTTGATCTTGGTCATCCTTCCTTGCCTATTCACAAACATTGTTTTCTTCTTCTCTTAGTTTCAGATTTGCTCTCATTGCCCAGTGGGCTAGACAGTGAGATATGTGAAATGGGACCTCAGAAGATATATGGAAAGATATGGTCAGGTGATTGCACCCATCAGCATTCTTCAACATCCTGTTTCTATAGTCTGCATGTAGCTGTCGAAGCTCGGCCTCTTTAGCAACCTGTTTTGTGTTGCTTCCCCTTCCTGCAGGTGACCTTCAGACTGCTGACCTGTCCTTCGTGTACACCGACTATGGCAAGGAAATACGGGAGGACTGGAACAGCGAAAGCACCAGGTTTCCAGGTGTGATGTTTTATTAGAGCACCATAAAGTAATCTGGTTCAGGTTACACAGGAGTTCATTCACAGGAATGCCCCTGTAGTCCATTTCTGTGACAAAAAGGACTTTGCTTGTGAGTAGGGATGGGGGTGAAATCTGATTCAGTTCACATTTAAAGGCAAACCTACCATGCTTGCACTTTCTGAAACAATGCGCAAACCGAAACACAGCCAACCTTAGGAATTCACACTTCTCCAAATTTTGCAGTGCTGTTCTCCAGCCAAGTAAGTTGTACAGAAATGCATATAACTAGTGGAAAGTGGTGGATGTCAAAATGGGAGCTGTGAGCAGCGAATGCACTCATGATTATCTGTGCTCACGATGACATCCAGACTGTCATACATGATCCTGCTTTCGATATGGTTTGAACTTGCAGAATTTCCAGGGTAGGCATACTGCTTCATTTCCAATCAGTGCATGTCCCATAACTTCTTGCTGAGATCCTGTAACATTTTATCCCACAAACGTTCTGGTGATTTTTTTTGCCTTGCTTTTTTTACACTGTGGCATGAGCACCCCTCCAGATTTTGATGATGCTATAATATTGGGGATGCATCGCAGAACATCTAATAAAGCAGACTAATTTTCAGATGGTCCAGTATAAACCCACCACTAATGCATTATTATTGGGCCAATGACATACTGCTGCTTACACCTGGAAAAAAAACATTCTGGAGGGACCATGGGTTCTTCTGCTTACTCATTTTTCACTTGTTGAGCCCTGAAAACACCCACAGCTTCAAATTTGTATTGCACAGGATGTAACCTCCCCTCCTTGCTTCTAGACCTGCGCATGAATATGATAGAAATCCAGGCCCGTGGGCCCCCGTCTACCATAAGCAGCTTTGACAAGGACTCCCTCAACCCGCCACAGTTTGTGCAGCTAATGGAGACCTTTGTTGGTGAAGAAACGACTCTGTCAAATGTGAAAAGGCTTGTGGAGTTTGTGAAGGAAGGTTACATCCAAACCGAGAAAGAGAAGATCAACCAAATGGAGAGAGTAAGAAGCAACATCATTTCCCAAAATATTTTCTCGGGTTATTGTTCAATGAAGCAGGACACAAATCACTTGTGTGGAGTCTGGCTAAAATCCATGCAGTGAAAAAGATCATTGTCCTCGTTATATGGATCTGGGATGCTACTCTGGGCCTGGGGAGGGTCTTTGTTTTTTTTGCAAGTACCCTTATGCAAACCCATAAGCCACTGGTGGGGATTGTGTGGCTCTCCAGATGTTGTTGTAGTCCAACTCTCATCAACCCAAACTGGCAGGCTGAATGGCTAGGGAGGGTAGGAGTCAGGCATGTCCCAGGACATTTTGCCTCTTGAGGGAAAGCAGAAAATGAACACACACTCTCTGAAGCCACTTGCCAAAGCCACCCTCCCACCACCCCCTCCACCTGCCAAAGCTGACCTCCATCACTACCACTGGAGGTGACAGGGGAGAAAAAAGTAGCCCAGAGAGGAACAGGTAGTGACAGCAGCAGCAGTGGGCAACAAGTGCAGGAGGTGGCGAGTGGCACAACGCATTTCTCGGGGACCGGATCTCCAGTCCTTGCCAACTGTCCCCTATCTGCCACCTGAGGCAACTGCCTCACCACACCTCACAGGGGGGCTGGCCCTGACTGGAATTGGAGTCCAGCTACAAATTCCATGAGCCACATATTGTCTGAGCTCAGCACACTCCAATCCATCTCCATGAGCCACATATTGTCTGAGCTCAGCACACTCCAATCCATCTCCAAGCTTTTTCAACCACCATGTTTCATGAGTTTGTTATTTATGCGTATGTGCTGAGCTTGTGCCCATGAACCACTGCAACTGGTGACGTACGGTCCTTTTTCTTTGCCTTCTGTCTCTATCAGATCCACCAGAATTCTTTCTTGGTCCGGCAACAGCTCCTCATGGCTGCGCTCTTTGAGAAATGGGATAATGAATGCTCTGGGTACTTGGACATGCAGGAAGTGGATGCTGTTCTGTCCACCTTTAAGGAAGGGATGGAGCAAGAGGCATTAAACAAAGGTAGGAGAAAGGCTTTCTGCTACCTTAGTTTGCTACTGAACCAACTCAGCTTGGTTCAGCTGTAACCTTCATCTTACTTGCAGCAGCAACGGCAAAAACCCTTGTGGCACCTTGAAGGTTCAATGGAGAAGCATCTCCTTCGCCCAAATGAACAGCCTTTAAGATCTGCTGGGGAGAGCATGCTTTCCACCATCTACCCAGAAAATAAAAAGAGTGATGCTGCTTTCAGACTGTCACTACTTTCCACACAAGATTCAGTCGCATATAGGCAAATTCAGGTTGCATTAGAGTGGATCTGGAACTTAGCACAATGAAGCTGCTTCAGAAAATAAAACAAAACCAGGCCTTTGCCATTAGGAAAATGATGGGGAAAGTGTAGGATAAAAATTGCTTGACATTTTCTTATATAACCTCCCCACAAAATTATCAGAACAAATAAATAAATAGCATCTGCTGTGATCAGTTTTAAAAATTGTGTTCATTGTGATTTAACATAGATTCCTGTTCTTTTTTATACACAGATTTTATAACTCTTGTTTTAGGGTGGTATTCAGCTACGTTTTACTCAGAATAGACCCACTGAAATGAATGAACAAGAGTAACCTGGGTCTATTAATGTCAAAAAGTTTATTGCGAGAAAAACTTAAATGGGATAATTAGATGTGAGCTAACAACTATGGCAAATCCTGAAGCTGAGAGATGTAATGCCTGCCATATGATATCAGTATTGACAGGGTCACTCAGCTGCCCTTTGCTCCAAGAGGCACAGAAACAGGATAGCTGCCCTGATCCAGTCCTTAATTCTCATTGCCCATAAAAGTGACTGGGCCTTGAATATTTGAAGAGGACTTTATCTTGCTCAAATACTTTGTTTTCCTAAAAGTCCCCGATTCATCATCTTGCCCTTTAACCTCATTATACATATTGATCACAGACATATGCCATTAACAACAGATTTCACATTTCTATTTTTTCCTGTATTGATTACCTGTTCACTTGATATACTGAACACCTGGGAGCTTTTCTTTCCATTCCTGGGATCCCCACAATTTTTACTTGTGCATGAAATAAAAAATGGAAGCCCGGCAATTTTCCAGAGAGAACTGCGTAGGCCAAAAGAGTGTATAATAATATTTTTCTATTTATTGTCTCTTTTTCTGCACTTCCTACTGAGAACTTTTCTTTGAAAAATAACAATTAGGAAAAACTGTACAAGAGCTCCCTCTTGAGTGCAAAAGTCATCTGCGGATGAACACAACAAGCCTCTACTAGGTCAGACCATTCAGTATTTCCTACTGACAAAGGCTTTCCAAGGTTCCAGGCAGAAAAAGGTCTTCCCCACCCTTACCTCTTAAAGTCCTTTAACTGGAAATGTGTGGACCAAACCCAGGACCTTCTGCACGAAAAGAGGGTGCTCTTATCACTGAATTATGGCTCCTTCCCAAAACATGAAGTGTGAGAAGTTAAGATTCCCCCTGTTTTCTATAAGATTTAATTCAAGGATCAAGTTGTTCCCAACAACCCGGTCAAAATAGGAATATTAAAATCTGTAGCTATTTTTCAAAGCCTCAAAGTAAGAAGTAAATAACCACACTGTGTGATCCAGGTTTGGAGGGAAGGAACGATGTGAGGGCGATCTGGCTGCGACATCTGTCACCCCATTGATCGCCAGGGTTGATTCGGCTGATCTGGCTGGCTAGGCGGGTGTCCCCTTCCTCCCTCACCGCTCCATGTGCGTCCCTCCCGAAGCTGTGCGCTCGGTGGAAGAGGACGACCCTCCCAGATTGAAGGAGTGTGTACTGTTCTTCGGTCAAGGGAAGTACCGGTAAATAACCACACTGTGTGATCCAGGTTTGGAGGGAAGGAACGATGGCCACAAGATGTAGGTTGCCACTGTTGTAGTCATCATCCCGACCACATGGCTGAAGGGTGGGGTATACACTTTTCATAACGAACAAAATAACAAAGGAGAACAAGCACCTGCCTACTGTTAAAAGCTATTGGACCTGTTCCTTCTTGACATCTGGAGGACACTGGTGTGAAGAATGGACATGGGGAAAGGTGGGCATATGGGATTGCTTGTGGTCCTGCCTGATCCTGCCGTTGTTTTTCGCTACCCGCATAGCCAAGCTGCAGCTCCCCATACCCCAGTGGCATCCTAGCGGGATTGTGAAGTTATTCCAAAGAGACTTCCAAACCTACATGGAGCTGGTTGTCTCTGAGCTCACCGGCAACGAAGACGAACTGCTGGATAACATGGTGGAGTTTCTCATGATGGCAGTGGAGCGAACCCACACAGAGCGATTGCGAGGCAGTGCGCGGAGGAAGTGGCTGCTCAAGATCGAGAACGCAGCCATGACCAATGGAGGGTGCATCAAACCGGTGTATGATGTCCTATTCAAGGTTCTTTGTCGGGTTAGTGTTTCTGCCAGTCTTTCCCTACATGGAAAGGCCAATGTGTTTTGGGGTTTTCCATTTCGGGGAGGAAGATTAGCTGCATTGATGGAGGGCAGATGAATCGATGACCAAATCAGCCATGGTAGCAAAATTACACCTCCATGTTCCGGGTAGCTATCACTGGGCTTATATAACCAAATGATGGAGAGAAATGAAGAGATGCAGTCTACTTCTGGCAAAATACTGGCAGAGTGCTGGGCTAGGTAAACCTTGGTCTGAACCAGCAATGGCAATTTTAAGTATGGGGCAAACTCAGGTACTGAGACAGATTCATGCTCCTGTGATTCCTCTTAGCAGTGAAGACACATTATTGTATTGAAACAAGTGGAGTTCTATGCCCAGTTATGGGGTCACCCATTCTAAGAAGGATGTAGACAAGACACAAACAGAGGAGGTCAATAAAGATGGACATTTGGATAGTAAGTCTTGTGAAAAAAAGTCTGAAGGAAATGGACTATGTTTGGCCTGGAGAAAACTGAGGCAGATTATGATAGTGCTGTTGAAATACTTGAAGAACTGTGTCACATAGAAAAGAGCAAATACATACTCCCTGTTGCCCTAGAGGGCAGGACTTGATGTGATTGGCTTGTTACAAGAGGTTAGGTTTTGACCCTCTTAACAATTCTGTTAAATTGTGGGATAGTCCCCAGTGTCATTCACCTGCTGACATGTTTTCAGAACCTCAACTTGCACATACAGGTTTTAAAGCACAGGTTGGATGACCATCTGTTATGTATGATCCAGTTGAGATTCCTGTAGTGCAGGGGCTGAACTAGATGACCCCTGGGATCCCTTCCAACTCTGCAATTGTCTGATGAATCCCACAAAAAAACAGTGGGACTTGCATGCCTATGAAATTGTTTCAAATGAATAAGCATGCAGACTTGGAGAGAAACAGAATGAGTTCCATGTAAACGAGGGCTAGCTAGGAGCATGTGGCATGTGTATAAAAATGACTGGCTGAGGCATCTGCCTTTCATCTGCAGGACACAGAAGCCCATGGAGACACCAAGAAGATCAGTGCTTATATCGCCCTTTTGGAATATAACTTGGTTTCCCCAGAGCGAGGAGATATTCTCCTACACTATGTAGCATGCACAGAGGATGACGCTCCATATGTCCTAAACCAATCACTTTTCATGGATATGGAAGGAGTCAGGTAAGAAAAACACCCACAAAGCTGCTTCCTTTTCTTGGGTGATCATTTGGTTCCAAAACAAAATTAGGCTTAAGTATGGGAAAGACTGCGCATTGAGTATGGGTGGTTATATTTCTGTCTTTAGCATAGCATGCATTTTTGGTTCTGCATTTTAGCATGTAGGATCTCTAATTGAAAGTTAGGAAACAATTGCAAATTCTTTAAGAGACAAATAGCAGCATCTATGGTCAGAACAGAGGGTTGCATAACAGAAACAGCATTAACCCTCTGTAGGCAAGAGGAAAGTGTCTTATTCCGCTGTGAATACAAAAACATCACCTCTTGAGAACAGAAAAGATACCAGAGAGCAAAAAGTATAAAAATGCATATATTAGTAAAAGTAACATACACGATGCACTATCTTAGGGTAAATTGATTGCAAACTTGTACATATTAGGCAACATTGGATACAAACATGTGTATATTAGGAGGTGAGTTTTCATGAGGCCTTTTTTATATTAAAAAATTGCAAACTGATTTGGAAGTGTGGAGAACTGAATTTAAGACTGAAATAGAAATGGAGAGAAACCAAAACTGTCAAATCAACCTATCCCTTGTTCTCATGCAAAATACACAAGAAATCAACCTGGGGGTCAAGGTAGACGCGTTCAACCATGCTGGGTAAACTTCCCAGAAGAAGAATAACTACAAACAGAAACAAGACTCATTTTCATCTCGAGGTTAAGCAAGGGACTCAAGCAAGAGAAATGAAGTGCCACAGCAGCAAAATGAAAGGTGTAAATTCACCCTCCGTTACATGGGAAATATGAAGGCAATGGATTTTGCACTCTCAGTGATGGGTTTCTTATGACCTCTTCTGACTTGAGACCCACTTCCCCTAACAAATTGCTCTTTCCTGCAATGAGAATGTTGGGAGTGTTCCTCTCCATGCCTGCTGCTATGATGTTTTCTACCTAGGCACTTGACTCCTGAAAGCTTCTCCTCTTCCTCTTTTCTGCTCACTTTTTTCTCTTAGCTTTGCAGCAGCACTAGACGACAAGCCAATCCATGTCCCCAGAGTTCAGCTGCATGGAAACATCCACTTCTGGAACAAAGATCGCCCCCTGAAAGAGAGGAAGGGCTCCTTCTTGGTGCTGCCGCTCGAGGATATCCGAAGAAGAGTCTTTGGTGTTCTTGGTCTGGACACTCTCCAGGACAAGAACGAGAAAACCATCTTTGTGCCCCACGAAATCCGTTTCTATCAGGTGAGGGCAGCAGGGAGGCTGCAAGGGGATTTAAAGGGGCAGCCACAGTCACTGCGTGAGGGCCTGGCTGGATTCTGTGAACATTGTTCATTCCACTGGAGTATGTGATTGCCGTGGCGTTGCCTAGAGGAGTCCTCTGCTTCAAAAGCCCTTTTGATATGCTTAGTTTGATAACGTTCCTGCTTTAAAGTTTTACATTGTTTCCAAACCAATTGTAACGTGTTCTTCCTCTAGGGGATTGCAAACACATTCAGCATAGCCTACCACCACATCCGCACCAAGGAATGTATCATGCAGGTCCTCATCACGGCTCTGGGATGGCTCTTCACCCGTGTGTCACACCTTCAGACCATCACTACGTACTTCATGGAGCCTGGCGAGGACAGGGTAATATGCTAGCAATTGCAAAGAGGACTGAGATAAAGTATGTGGAGCACTTAGGAAAAGCACAAAAAGGGGGCGGGACTTTTCTATTCATAATTTTTTCAGTCTTTTTCTTTTTAGGAACATAGGGAGCTGCTTCATACTGAGTCAGACCATTGGTCCATCTATCTCAGCATTAACTACACTGACTGGCAGCGGCTCTCCAGGGTTTGAGACATTCCCAGGTCTATGTAGAGATACTAGAAATTATAACTGGGACCTTCTCCAGGGAAACAGATGCTTTATCACTAAGTTACAGCCCTTCCCGAACCATTTTTCTAACAAATGGTCCAATCTCAACCTTACCCCCATACACCACCAGAGGATTGTGGTGGGCTGTGGTGCCTCTAACAATTACTTGACAGGCAGTCATTTAGCAGATAAAATCCACACCCACCCCAGGTCCTGTGGCATTGATCTTCATGTTAGGAAAAAGCTTCACCTGCTAAATTTCTGCCTATGACAGTGCTATATTAGGCACGGGAGGCCTTCCAAGTCTGTTCCACACCCTGTCTCCACATGTTTATCACCCCGGGTCTTCTCTTCAGCGTACAGAATATCCAAGGTGGTAGACTTCCTGAGAACAGAGACCAAGAAAACATAAATCAGAAAGTAAACCTCATCTTGCCCATTCTGTGGCTTTTAAAAATGCAGGGTATGTCACTGCGATGCCACACTGGATGTAGATTACACCATCAGCACCAGCTTCTTAACTCATGGGTGGAGTTGGGTTTAATACAGTGAACTGCAGATTGGGGTTGTTAATCGGTTATACTGCCATCTGTTGCTAGACTCCAAGGTTCCTGACAAGAGGAACTTCATCTTGACTGTTTTTGCTCCTCTTTGCATTATGAAATGCAGCTTGGAGTCATGGCAATATGCACTTCTCCTGAAAACTTTTAAATAAAAGTATTGAAAAGAAGTGCAAGAAACATCTTCATTGTGTCTGATGGTCCTACCAAAGGCTTTGTGCAAAAAAAAAAAACACGAGTTGATGCAAATGTTTTCTGTGGTTAGTCCTTATGCCATCAGCAGGTGGAGCTGATGTATTACTTAACTCTTCTTCAAGGGACTGAAGATTAAATTCCTACTTTGCAAGAAGCATCCTTTGATATCAAGATGGTATCACGCTTTTGGCAGCAACCTGGTGCCCTTCAGATATTCTAGACTACAACTTCTATCACGCCCAGCCTCTGGGGCTTGTAGTAGCCACATCATTTCATCTCCCTAAAACCCAATGACAAGCTGAGCTGCCATGCCCGAAAGCATCCCCTCATTGACATAAGGGGCTGGCATAAGGGCTCATTAATGGCATTGAGAGCAAGTGTGGTGTAGTGGTTAGGAGCGGTAGACTTGTAATCTGAGGAACCGGGTTCGTGTCTCCGCTCCTCCACATGCAGCTGCTGGGTGACCTTGGGCTAGTCACACTTCTTTGAAGTCTCTCAGCCCCACTCACCTCACAGAGTGTTTGCTGTGGGGGAGGAAGGGAAAGGAGAATGCTAGTCGCTTTGAGACTCCTTCGGGTAGTGATAAAGCGGGATATCAAATCCAAACTCCTCTTCCTCTTCTTCTTCTTCTTCTTCTTCTTCTTCTTCTTCTTCTTCTTCAGCATTTTGGGGCACTTAGCAAATGCTCTCACAACTTAGCAGGTGGTGAGCCTTTGGCCATTCTCACTTAAGCAATGTGTGTTGTAGCGTGTTAGAATAGAACCTGTGGCCCTGGCTTCTGTGAGAGACAGTTTATTGTTCTTCCACCCCAGTTCCAGTGAAAAATTTTCTTATGAACAAACTACCGGTAAATCTGGTTCTGCTCTGTTCAAACACTTAGGTAAAAAGGACAATCACGGGAATGATAAACAACAAAAAAGAAGGGAAATAACACCGTGAAAGATCCCTGAAACGAGATGAACGTGTATTCAAAAAATGTGTTGAGTTACTCTCAAAAAAATACTTTGGGTTGCTCTTAAGCAGAAATGCTCAGACACATTGTAACCTAACTCAAAAGATTATAAATAATGAAAAGAACCCTCCAAATAAACTCCAGATGATGAAAAATACTACAATACAACCTAAGTTGCTTTCAAAAAACGCTTGGAGTAGCTCTTGAACAGAATTACTCAGACACGTTGTAAACTGCCTAATACTGGCAAGAACCCTCCAACTAAACTTCAATTAATGTAAAATACTGCAAAACAACCTTACCAAACTTCAAATAATGAAAAATACTGCAAAACAACCTTAACGAGGTGCCGGCTATAAACTCGTTTCACTGAAAATCTAACAGTTTCCTCAGAAGGAAAAAAGAGGGTAATACGTTAATATAATTCAAAAAGGCATAATTGCTGTTAAGTCTATGGGGAGAATCAAAGGGACTTCAAAAAGAAAACTCCCAAGCAATACATGGTAATTGTCCACACTAAAACACCTGATTTAGCTTCTTCTCCAAGGTAAAAACCTACACTAAGGTTCAAACACAAGCCCCATAGCTTGTAAATTACTTTCAAAAGAGGCTAAGAAAGCTTTCATGATCTTATTCTTACGAAGCTATTGCGGAGCAGCCATCATTTGAAATTCTCACTCCTCTGAATTTTGCAATGCAGCTTTCCAGCTAAGTGGCGTGTACAAGGATGAATATGCAAACTGTACATAAAAGTGTCTATATTAATGAAAATAGCATACACAATTGCATTCTATTAGGGGGAAATGCTTTGCAAAAATGTGTATATTAAGCAAAATTGCATAGAAAATATGTGTATTAGGATAAATTTGTACTTACTGTATTTTTTCATGTATAAGACCCCCCCCAATGTATAAGACGCCCCCTCTTTTTAGGACTCTAATTTAAGAAAATAGGGGGGAGATTGCCCCATGTATAAGATGACCCACAGTTTTTCACATAACCTTTAAGTAAAAAAACCCTAGTCTTATACACAGAAAAGTACAGTAAATACTGATGAATTTTCATAAACTTTTTTTTAAATGCAAGCTGATGTGGAAATGTAGAGAACTGAACTTAAGATGAGCGAAACTGAGAAACTGAGCGAAATCAAAATCGACAGATTCCCTTACCCCTATTTGTATGTATGCAGAAAGCTCCAGGTTCCATCCCTGGGATTTCTGCTTGGGACCCTAGAGAGCTGCTGCCATTCAGAGTGACAGTACTGGGCTAGGTGAGCAAACAGTTTGACCTGGCAAAAGTTAGCTTCATATGATTCACTGGCCAAAAATCTGTATTGTGCCTCATAATATTTTAGTCTTTCTCCCCTCCCAAAGTATTTACACATCTATTCTTTAGGTGTTTTCCACCTGGCAAGCTCTTTGCACTTTCTCTTTTCAAGATGCATGACTATACCTTGCGTAAAGTAATGACTTCAGATCTGAACGAACCGGCGGAGGTCCATCTCCCTCCAGGTCCTGTGGTCAGAAGAAGAGATGACATATTCAGGTGAGCTTTATTATCATCATTATTTTAAATGTATTGGTCCCTTTTTGTCATGGCAACTCAAAATGATTTACAATATAAAGGGCCTAATTATATGTTACATTCATTATGTGATTAGCCACCATGTGGTGGGTTCTTAAAAGTTTCCAGCCACACAGAGGCACGTGTATGATTGCGTCATGAATGCAGCACACGTGGAAGTGTAAGCATTCCCTCCCCAGCCACCCTATTTTGCCTGCCTTGCTGTGAGGCGAGGTGCAGCCAGGATGTAAGAGAAGACAAGGTTCAGGTCAGACTCTGGGAAGCACAAAACTCTGCAGGAACAAGCTGAAACTGAGCCCTTTTGTATAGTAATAGCAGCAGGTGCAGCCTGGTTGTTGGCACCACCAGAGCTGCAAAATGTAGCCTTTCCCCAGTAGTTTCCCACTGTGACAAAGCAGTGGGGGCCCAGGTCGTCTAGGGTCTTCTGTAATGGAGACCTCTGAATCAGAAGATGGCAGTACCACATCCTTGATTTGTGGTGGGGAGGGGACACTGGCCCCACATATTCTTCTGGTAGCAGCACCTCTGGGGCTGGCCCTGTACTCCCTTCCCTTTCAGGTCTAGAGTCCTCGCTTCTAACTTCTGGTCCCTGATAATATTGGTGAAAAGCACAGTATACCTTTTGTTTGGAGAATCTGGATTGTAATCTGCTTATAAACATACTGGTTGCAATATGGGTGCCAAAGCATGCTTGAGGCCCTTGTTGTGGGTGTTGTCAGATGAAACTCTGTATGAACATGGGGCTCTGTCTCCATTTGATTACTGGTTTGAGGGAAATTGTGCTTCTTTGTCCATGGCTACCCCACTGGTTACTGTGCCAAAAATCAGCTCATTTCATGGCACTTGCTTCCACATCCTGGGCTTGGTATTTGGGGTTGCTGTTGGGTTGCATGGATTTCAATAGAGTCTCCTTTGGAGTAATGAAGTTGTGGTTTGGAAGCTAAGAACACTTGCCTGGCTTTCTCAAGAGGCAACATACTCCTCTTCCAAAGTAAACCACGTTGTTCCTTCATATCTTATCAAATACTCTTAATTTTATTAACCCCAACTCTGTTCAATGCAGCTTTCCAAAGGGGTTGAACTTAGCCAAAGAGTTGTCTGCATGCCTTTGGAGTCCCCTGCTTTTTGTTAAATTCTACAAAGGAAATCGTTCTTATCTTGCAACCTAGTGCAGCTGGCCAAGTCTCACTGCAGATTGTACCATGGTGAGAGAGGAAGTTACAGTAAGGACTCTAGGGCTGTGTACACATCAACATACAGCAATGTCATTCCCTCCCCCCCCCCCCAATTTGGATTGAAGCTGGTTTGGTGAAAAACACATCAAAATGCAGTATTTCATTAAACATGTAACATGTCTCTCCCATATTGGTCTCTACAGCCACAGCACACTTCTCCATTGTCTCCCGAGACAAACTGATGCCAACAATATGTATTGCGGCTAACTCTGTGTGTGTACACCACTTCCCTAAACAGCACACTGGATTCAGAGAAACAGGAGCATGAACACATCCCAAGAGTGCTCATCTGCCATCCTTACTAGATTGCAAGGCAGAAAGTACCATACAACAAGCTTTGTATACTCAAAATTGACTTTAGGTTTGTGTCAATAAGCTTCTACAACAGCAGGTTGGCTGGAGCAAAGGATATTGTAGAGCCAAAAAATGTTCAGAAAACGGCAACCAAAATGATCAAGGGGTTGGAGCAACTCCCCTATGAGCAAAGTTTGCAACATTTGAGACTTTTTAATTTAGAAAAAAGGTGAGTGAAAGGGGGACATGATAAAGGTGTATAAAATTATGCATGGCGTGCAGAAAGTGGGAAGAAAGTTTTTGTCCCTCAAAGTCCAGGACCTCAGTCGGGTCATCCAATGAACCTGCTTGTTAGGAAAGTGACACAGGAGAGATTTCTATCCCTCTCATAATACTAGAAACCACTGGGGGCATCAAATGAAGCTTAAGGTTCTAAGATTTAGGACAGACAAAAGAAAGTATTTATTCACACTATAGAACAGGCATCCCCAAACTCGGCCCTCCAGATGTTTTGGGACTACAATTCCCATCATCCCTAGCTAACAGGACCAGTGGTCAGGGATGATGGAAATTGTAGTCCCAAAACATCTGGAGGGCCGAGTTTGGGGATGCCTGCTATAGAATTTGCTTTGAGATGTAATGACGGTCACTAACTTTGATGGCTTAAAAGAAGATTTGGCAAATTAATGGAGGATAAGGCTATCCTTGGCTACTAGCCACAGAGGCTATGTTCTGCCTCCAGTGTCAGAGGCAAGATGTTGTTGTTCAGTCGTTCAGTCGTGTCCGACTCTTCGTCACCCCATGGACCAGAGCACGCCAGGCACGCCTATCCTTCACTGCCTCTCGCAGTTTGGCCAAACTCATGTTAGTAGCTTCGAGAACACTGTCCAACCATCTCATCTTCTGTCGTCCCCTTCTCCTTGTGCCCTCAATCCTTCCCAACATCAGGGTCTTTTCTAGGGAGTCTTCTCTTCTCATGAGGTGGCCAAAGTACTGGAGCCTCAACTTCAGGATCTGTCCTTCTAGTGAGCATTCAGGGCTGATTTCTTTAAGAATGGATAGGTTTGATCTTCTTGCAGTCCATGGGACTCTCAAGAGTCTCCTCCAGCACCATAATTCAAAAGCATCAATTCTTCGGTGATCAGCCTTCTTTATGGTCCAGCTCTCACTTCCGTACATTACTACTGGGAAAACCATAGCTTTAACTATACGGACCTTTGTTGGCAAGGTGATGTCTTTGCTTTTTAAGATGCTGTCTAGGTTTGTCATTGCTTTTCTCCCAAGAAGCAGACGTCTTCTAATTTCGTGACTGCTGTCACCATCTGCAGTGATCATGGAACCCAAGAAAGTGAAATCTCTCACTGCCTCCATTTCTTCCCCTTCTATTTGCCAGGAGGTGATGGGACCAGTGGCCATGATCTTAGTTTTTTTGATGTTGAGCTTCAGACCATATTTTGCGCTCTCCTCTTTCACCCTCATTAAAAGGTTCTTTAATTCCTCCTCACTTTCTGCCATCAAGGTTGTATCATCAGCATATCTGAGGTTGTTTATATTTCTTCCGGCAATCTTAATTCCGGTTTGGGATTCATCCAGTCCAGCTTTTCGCATGATGAATTCTGCATATAAGTTAAATAAGCAGGGAGACAATGAGGCAAGATACCAGCTTCCAGAAATCACAAGTGGGGAGTGGGCTGTTACACTCGAGTTCAGTTTGTGGGCTTCCCCAGGTATCTGTTTGGTCACTGAGAGAAAAGGATGTTGGACTACATGGGCCTTTGGCCTGATCCAGCAATGCTCTTCTTATGTCCTCATGGCTTCATATAGCAATTGATGCAGGAGCAGACACAATGATGTGGAGTCTGTGATGTTGTCATTGGTCATCTCTTTTGTTTTAGAGATTACCTGTTCAAGTGCATGGACTGTTCAGTGGTGGTTGCCATGTTTGTGTTTGAAGAGCATCATATTGCAGTTCCTCTGAGGAATCAAATGGGCCAGGCCATTGCAGTGTTTGACTTCAACCTTGGAAGCCGCCAAAAGCTACCAACCTGCGAGCACAGAGACGTGCAGAAGATGCTGAGGATAATACAGTCTGCCGTTTGTGAGATCCTGAAAGAGGATTCTGGAGAGAAAGAGCCATTCTACGTCTTGGGTATTATGCACCTTAGATAGCAGAAAAATTCTACTGGTGCTGGTGGTAGTCAAAAATATTCAAGATATTTACACTGGTCTCCAGAGCATATTAAAAGAAAATGGGAGCAGGGACAGGATGTCGGACAGACTTGGATATATTATTTTATTGCTGGTTGAAACTGCGGGATTAAGATTCTTGGAATAAAACTTCCAGGTTATAGATCTACTTGAGGCTGGCACCACCAGTAACAAAATCTGCTTTAGTTAATTTCTAAAAAGATAGGTAGGGCTACCAGAAAATTTAATCCCTATTTGCTAATTTCAGATGCATAGAGGCAAGCTGTTGTTTCTTAATAGTGAGGAAAATGTACTGTGCACATGCTTAGGACCCTATCGTTGTTGTTTTTTACTTTACAACATCTTTTACCACTGAGTCCACAAACTGGAAGCAGTTGGTTCCTGGAATGAACCCAAAGATTCTGGAGCTGATTTAATTTTGCATCAGGATACTGTATCCATTGTGAGTCAACAAGTTAAAAATGGCAAGTCTGTGGACAGTGCAAGTGTGTTCTTCTTAAATAAGTATTCCAAGCAGAATTTAAAATAACATAAAATGATTCAAAGTTCCTATAGGAATGGTTCCCTAGGTACTCAGAGCATCTATGTACTGTAGATTGGCAGTTTGCTTTGGAGATGCTTCAGTTTCCCAGGGTATAGTCTGAAGTCATATACAGTAAGGCCACCATCTAAGCAGGTCTGTGCCTCTACACCAGTGTTTCTCAACCTCCTCGGGGCAACGGCACACCTGCCCCATGGAAAAAATCTCGCGGCACACCACCACCACATGCACCCCGACCCCCCCCGACCCGGGGGGCGGGGTGTCCGCGCGCCCTGGCGGGAGGGAGGGGAAGGACCCAGGCGGGCGAAAACGGAGCGGGAGACAGAGGCAGCGGGCGAAGCGCCCGGCAGCCCCGGCGAAGGCGGCGAGCGGGAAGCGGAGCCGAGGCGACGCCAGCCCGGACCGACCCGGAAGCGGAAGCGGCCCAGGGCAGCACAGCAGCCAGTGTCTTCCCGCGGCACAGCAGCCGGTGTCTTGCGGCACACTACTGTGCCGCGGCACACCGGTTGAAGAACGCTGCTCTACACAGCTCAGTGGTATAGTGTCTGCTTTGCATGCAGAAAGTCCCAGGTTTAATCCCCAACAGTATATCCAGGTAGGGCTGTGTGGGAGAAACTCTGAAGAGCTGTTGCCAGTAAATGCAGAAAACACTGAGCTAAATATACCAATGGTCCAACTTGGTATATAGCAGCTCCCAGTGTTTCTATAGCCTTACACGTGGGCGTAGCCAGGATTTTTGTTAGGAGGGGCAGGCCTTTTGTTGGGGGGGGGCAGAACCTCAGTTAGCTATGTATTTTTATTGATTTTTATTGATGGGGGGCAGCTACCCCTCCCTGCCCCCTTTACTTAAAGGCTAATTATTCAAATGTTGGCTTGTCATTCCAGAGGCAGAGTATGTGGGGGACTGGAGGCGTGGGGGAGTCCTCTTCTACCGATTCATGCTGCAGGAGTTACAGAATTGCATCTGGAATCTCGACCCTTTCTTATCCTTCAGTGAAATAAGGTGCTTTGAAAAGCCACCACACCTAGTGCATACAATACTTAAGTGTGTACTGCTGATTTTGTACCCCCAGTGGGCTGGTACGCACGAGGTTGAGGACTGGAATTGTTGCATAGAGGTGAGAATCCTGAAAAAGCATGAAGCCCAGATTTCCCAGCCACTCTTCATGTTTTTCTTGTAAACCTTCTAACATTTCTGTTACTTGCACTACAGAAAATTGATGGAGAACTTATTGAAAACATTTGCTACTTTGACCCAACTGCTGCCTATGTAGAGGTTCGACCAGAGAATCTGTACAGTTGCCTCCATGGTAAGTGTATTATATTTTACATAATTGTGGAACTGGATGATGAGATTGACCTAAGAACTCTGCTGGATGAAGTCAAAGGTCTATATAGTCCAACATCCTATTCCCACACTGGGCAAAAGGACACCTATAGTAGGAAGTCTACAAACCGGGCATGGGGATCATAGTTCTCTCCCACTGCTGTTCAGGATACAGTTGCCTTATTTTAAAAAGTGAACATCAAAAGTTGTTGAGCTAAAAAAAAAATTGCTATAATCAATGCTGCCAATATGAGCTGCTGTATGTCTGGATTTTCCCGAACATTTCAGCATTTTCCGTCTGGATGCTGTTTATGAGGGCTTAATACCACCCATGTCCAGGAAATTCCAGGCACATGGCAACCCTATGACAGTAGAGAGCACTGCTAGTTTCCATTGGTAGTCTTATCTTCCATGAGTTTGAAAACTATCAAAGTTAATGGCTGTAGTGACCACATCTTGTAGCAGTTAATTCCATAAACTAGCTCTGTCTAGTTGGGACAACAGAGTAGCAAACAGAACTGAAGGGAAACTCTGTGCAGGCTGCACAGAACAGAAAGGGAAACTTAAAACTTAATTCCTAGTTCACACAAAAGCCACTGTATACTGTATTCATGGCTCTCTGTATTCAAGTGTTGGCACAGTATTTCCAAAGCACATTTGAAGCATATTTCCTCCCTCAAAGAATTCTGAGCATCGTAGTTTACCCCTCACAGGGTTCCCAGCAACCCTTAACAATCTACAGAGCCCATAATTCTTTGAGGGGATTGGATGTGCTTCAAATGCGCTTTAAAATTATGCTTTGGATGCAGAATTCATTCTACCTTTTGTTCATACAGCTACCGGTAACTTTGTTCTGAACTCCAAATGTGACTGAAAACATTCGCTATATTTTCCATTTAAGAACCAAAGCCATGTTTTTCTTCAAGTCTGGCTTTTCTACCTGCTGGTGGGCATACCGACTTAAGTCATGATGCAGCTGTAAATTAGGAGTGGGCATAGCTTGCAAACTCTAACCACATTTAAGGAAAACTCATTTTGAGACTGCGTCCCAACCATACAGACCTTAATACATAATGCCGCCGTTAGCAGCTGATTTAATGTGCAACAATAATCCATGTGAGAGCCCCAACAACTCAACAATCCACCGTAATGTCCATTTCAGGTAGTTGTTGATGAGAAACTCACTAAATGGGATCTAAATGTTCATATACAAGGTTTTGTGCATGCACCAGCAAGTCCTAGGAATCATTCCTTCCCACGGTTCTGCAGAGCAGAACTGGAAGGAGCGAATGAGGTCACAATCAAAAGGGGAAATCAGTCAACTGAAACATGATACAGTAGTCATGAAGCTATGGGTACACCAATGATTAATTTTAGTAAGGATTTTCACAAAGGGATAGCACATGACACCAGACATCTTTGCTGAATTCATGCAATGGTAGACCTGGAATATGTACGGTAAGCCAACTAGCATGTTGTGATTTTTAAAATTTCAATTAGGTGCAGGCAGAAAAGCTGTGTGGAAGTTTCGCTCGGCTCCATTGGAGTACCTCTACAACTGGGTGAACACCTGCCTATCATTAATAGAGCTGGCAAAGAAACTTCAGCATCGTCAGAGCATGGCAACATCATCTACAGCTCTCATCACTCCCACCCTGTCTCGGTCGCTTAGGTCATCTCAGGTTTCGCCAAACACAAGCCACACTTTTGCCAATCCTTTAATTTAAATTTGTTTTGTGATTAAAAAAAAAAAGCATTTAGAGAATTTTTTAACACCCCCTTTTATTCATAGTTGGTGCTTGTCGAGTGTGTCCATGTGCTTTTGGATGTGAAATTACACTTCTTTGTCAAGCTAGATAAGAGCCTTAAAAATGTTCAGAGGTAAATGTTCTGATGCAATAGGTAGAACAAAGTGACCTTCAGGGGCCAGGTGGATTGCCCCCAACTTCCATTTAATTCTGACAGCAGAGGGGGGGATTAGAGGGAAGGGAAATTACAACTTGTACCTCTTTCAAGTTTACACAATTCACAAATGATTAAAAAGAGCAGCAGGCAGAAGGAGAAAAGAGCTTCAAAATTAAATTGTGTATTTAGCAAAGCTCTTCTTTCTGAAGTGGCTTTTTAGAAGTCATTTTAAGCTTGACATGATGAAGGGACAGTTTGTGTTTCACTTGTTCCCAAGGGGAAGCACACCTACGCTCTCATTTTAAGGCAACTAAGAGCTTTTTCATTGGCTAGAGCCTGAGATGACAACACTTTTCAGTGTTCTGATGCAAGATTCCATCTTTGCAATAATTTATCTTTCAGCAGAATCTTTTTTTAATAAAATTTGGGGAAATTAAAAGTTTTCTCTCCGTTCTTTAGCTGACAAAAAACAATGGCATATCTACCTAATATTCTGTAATTTGAGATTATAGGTTGCTTTTAACGTTGCCTGATAAATTGATTACAGTGTTATTACAATTTATGATTCCTCTGATTATCTGATGCTTGAACAACAGCAAGTGAATATCTGCAGGGGGCCAGGGGGGTGACATTTCGAGCACTTTGCAATGATGTTCCTGGGAACATTGTCCTTAGCAAAATATTGATACCAAAAGGTCTTTGTCAGCTCAGAATTTGTTCACCAGCAATTCTGCACTAATACAAATAGCTTTTTCTAATAAAAAAGAGGGTTGGAGATGTTTGTATATGTCTACATGATGCATCTTTAAAGGTTAAGTGACAGATGAGGCTATGGACTACTTGAAAGACACATTAATGCACATACAAATGAATTTTTATACCGGCATAGCCAGTGTTGGTCCTGGGTTCAGGTTCTTGTTTCATTGTAAACCTCACTGTGAGGTCAAAAACTAGGCAGAGTATTAGGTGTATTAGGCATGGAACCCATAAATCTTAAAATCAATTACTAATGTTTCAATCAACTGGTTATTCTATGAGTTAAATTTGCATAGGGTAAAAGCAATATTTCTGAAGCAAGAAGCATATTATATTTGTTGTCAGATGAAACAAAAATTTGTTGGCAAAACCAAAAGCTTGCCACTTCTGTGGACATTTTGGTTCATCCTAATAAAGGTATTGCCCAACTGTAGATTTTAGAAATTTTGAAGTACATAATAATAATATTAAACATTTAAGCTTGTACACATTCTTTGCATCATTACAAGAATGGGTGTTCTAAATTAATAAATAACAATGCACACTTTATCTTGTATAGACTTGTATAGAACGCTTATTCTTGTGCACATTTCCTCATGGCAATCATAGTTGTTTTAACACTGCTGTTGTTATTATTATTATTATTATTATTATTATTATTATTAATGCCACCAGGCTTATGTTAGCAGTTAGGAAAATATCCTTTTGTAATGTTTAGTGGAACGTTTGATCTAATCTTTAATGGTTTTTATTGCATTGTTATATGGGTATTGATTTATTGTATTTCTATACTGCTTTCCATTCAAATGTTTTTCAAAGTGGCTTACAAACAGTAAAGAACAACAATATATTTGAACATCACAAGTACAGCATAATTCATAAAATATAATTAGAAACTAATCAGTAAAACAATTACAATCTACAAAACACTACAGTATTAGCAAACCAGCAACTAAAAAGAAGTGAAATATCGCAATTATAACTTTTATTCTAGAACAAAATGTGCCAATATTGCATACACTTGAGTACCCCTAGAAAAAAAAGCAGTGCTATGAAGCAATATTAAGAAAATAACTATAAAATAAGTTCATACAGAGACACAGACTTTCCCCTGCCCCACAATGACACATACTGGTAATCTTTCACACTATTCAGTCCCTGAAAAAGCACATGCACCAAACAGGGGAGTCCTGATCTAAGAGAAATGTAAAATACTTTAACTTACGAGTCACTGAGTTAAACCCATGTCCCGTCCCCTTCTGACAAGTCATGTTCAGGGCAGTCGCCAAGAGTACAAGCAGATCCCAATGCAACCATCTCCATGTCCTTGGGATTGATGGCCTGGGTCTGCACTCAGAGGCGTAGCAAGCCCAGGTGGTACCTGGGGCGGAATTTTTTTTGTCACCCCCCACCACTTTATTTTTAAAAAAATTAAAAAGTATCACCCCCCTCTGATGGTGCCACTTTGCGAGGTGTGGGGGGTTTGTGTGTGTGTCTATTATCTCTTTTTTCCAATAAAGTTAAAATTAAAAAATAATAATAAATAATAATAATGTAAAAAATTAAATAAAAATAAAAATAAAAAGTGTCACCCCCCTCTGATGGTGCCACTTTGTGAGGTGTGGGGGTTTTGTGTGTGTGTGTCTATTATCTCTTTTTTCCCCAATAATGTTAAAATAAAATAAAAATTAAATTTTTAAAAAAAAAAATTAAAAAGTGCCCCCCCCTCTGATGGTGCCACTTTGTGGTGCCACTTTAACTTTCAATAAAGTTAAAATAAAAAATAATAATAAAAAATTAAAAAATTTAAAAAAAATTAAAAAATTTAAAAAATTTAAAAATGTCACCCCCCTCTGATGGTGCCACTTTGTGAGGTGTGGGGGCTGTGTGTGTGTGTCTGTTATCTCTTTTTTTCAATGAAGTTTTAAAAAATGTAAAAAAAAAATTTCAAAAAATTTTTTTTTAAAAAAAGTGTCACCCCCCTCTGGGGTGGAACCCGGGGCGGCCCGCCCCCCGCCCCCCCATTGCTACGCCGCTGTCTGCACTGAGGGGTATGTATGGCTTTTGCAAACCGCTCCAATATCTTTTATGAAGATCGGTATAGAAATGTTCTCATAAATAACCTTGTTCATAAATATTTTCCTCATGACAAAAGGGCTGCTTTTCACAATGGTAACAATAGTAACAACAACAGGAACTCCCTTGGGGCAAAGCCCCTATTAAGATCCTGCAGAGGGCTCATTTTTCTAAATAAAAAGATAATGTTTTCTAAAATAATGATGTTGGGGCAAAGCTGCCTGAGCGCGTGCAGAGTGCCTTTGTTCTGTGTGTGTCCATGCCCCCATGTCCTCACTAAACTGAGGGGGCAGAATTTTAGGGAATATTAAGCTTGACATGATAAAAGACCTACTAATACTCATACTAATATAGAAGTGGGGGAAGAATGTTGGTGAAGAGAATTTGAAGTGGTGGTAATAATCATGGCAATAATAAAGAAGTTGAGAAAAAGAGAAATTGATGAAGAAATTCTGAAGTGGTGTAATAACGCTAATAATAGTACCGTTGGTTGGAGGGAAATATTGAAGATAATCTGAAGCAGTAAGAATAAAGTTGCTGCCAGGGGGAAGAAATAATGTCGAAGAGAATCTGAAGCAATGATAATGAAGTCGGGGAAGATATTGATGAGCACTCTGAAGCGGTGGTAATAAACAACAACAATAGTAAAGAACTTGGGGAAAATATTGATAATATCAATAATAACGAAGCTGAGGGGGAAATACCGGTAAATACACTATTGCAGGGAAAAGCGTGGCTCTGTGGTCTAAACCTCTGAGCCTCTTGGGCATGCCAATCGGAAGGTTGGCGGTTCGAATCCCCGCGACAGGCTGAGCTCCTGTTGCTCTGTCCCAGCTCCTGCCAACCTAGCAGTTCAAAAGCACACCAGTGCAAATAGATAAACAGGTACCGCTGCGGCAGGAAGGTAAACAGCGTTTCTGTGTGCTCTGGCTTCCGTAGCCCCAGATTTACATATAAGCTAAACAAACTATAGCTTAGGGGCCCACTCCCTTGGGGGCCCCCAAAAAATTTAAAGGGGAAAAAGCCTGGATGTACATTTTCAAAATATAAGATAAAAAAACAAAAAAACCTACATACAGTAACAGTGTTTTGTGTTGTGTAGGCTCCTATGATGTAAGGAATGGGCCCCGCCTGCTAGCTTGCTCCCTAAAATATCACAGGTTTGCTCATTTCTATATGTAGGGTGCCTACATTCTGCATGGACTGGTTGCAAGGCATCATGTGCAAATGGCTTTAGATACCTACCGGTATTAGGTCCATAAATTACCACATAGGATATATTCAACACAAAAAAACAGTGACAATTTGTTGTTGACAAAGGACAGCTGGACATATAAAGGGCCCCGTGACCTTCAGTAGCTTAGGGACTCATCAAACCTAAATCTGGCCCTGGACTTCTGTCACAGTGTCCCTTTGTGCCAGAAGCAGTTTAGTCCTGCTGGCCACATGGCACAGAAAGCTGTCTGTGGACAAACACCGGTCCCCTCGGCCTGAAAGCGAGATGAACGCTGAAACCCCGTAGTCACCTTTGACTGGACTGAACAGTCCAGGGTTCCTTTACCTTTTACCAGAAAAAATACAGTATTGATGAAGAGAACCAGAAGCGGTAGTAATAATTTTTTAGAAAGCTGGGGGAAATATTGATCAAGAGCATGGGCATAGCCAAGGGGGGCAGAGGGGGGCAGCTGCCCCACTAGATCAAGTAAAACAAAAGAAATACTTAACTAACAGACCAATCACGTCGGTTCTACCCCCCCTAATAAAAGTCCTGCCCCCCCACAAAAATCCCGGCTACCCCCATGCCCAGATCTGTGACATTGCCCATGACCAAGAGACTCTGAAGCATGGCCGGATTTAGGTTTGATGAGGCCCTAAGCTACTGAAGGTAACAGGGCCCTTTACATGTCCAGCTGTCCTTTGTCAACAACAAATTGTCACTGTTTTTTTTGTGTTGAATATATGCTATATAGTAATTTATGGACCTAATAGGTATCTAAAGCCATTTGCACATAACAAATAGGAGCCTACACAACACAAAACACTGTTGCTGTATGTAGGTTTTATTTTATTTGTTTTTTTATCTTTTGTTTTGGAAATGCACTTCCAGTTTTTCCCCCTTTAAACTTTTTTTGGGGGGCCCCAATAGAGTGGGGCCCTAAGCTATAGCTTGTTGAGCTTATACAGTAAACCCAGCACTGCTCTGAGATGGTAATATTAAGAATGAATAAGCTGTGTGGGGGGAATTATATTGATAAAGAGACCCTGAAGCGGTAATAATAATAATTTCGGAAATTGAGTGAGTGTGTGGGAATTTATAAGCATTGGCGGAGAGAATCTGAGGCGGCGTCGGTCGAATCCGGTTGCCAGGCGAGAAAAAGAGGCGGGAAAGGGCAACGCGGCGGCGGCGGCGCTCCGCCCCTCCCTCCCTCGTCCTGCCCTGCCCTCGCGCTGCGTCGCCAAGATGGCGGCTCCGAGCAAGCAGTGAGTGTGGGGGAGGGGAGGCGAGGGCGCCGCGGAGCTGAGGGGGATCCCGGACGGGGGTTGGGGTGTGTGTGGAGAGGGAGCCGAAAGGAAGGAGTCGCGGGGTCGGGTCGGGGGAATTGGGGCAGGAAAAGGCAGGGGCGGCGTTGAGGAGAAACTGAGCCGGGAGAGGGGAAACCCCCGGCCTAGGTCCGTGTGCGTCGGAACTTGACAAGACGAAAGAGGGACCGAGGCGGTTTTATTTTATTTTCCGAGGAGGGGGCACCCCCTGCCGGGAAGGAGGCCGAGGCGGCAGTGAGGTCGTGGTGGGGGCTGGGGGGGCATGAGGAGGAGGAGGCAAGTAGGGCCGGAAGATGGGGCTGAGGTAATTTCGGGGTGGCGGAGGGAGAGGAGGCGGGACTGAGGCGATTTTTCGGGGAGCACGATATGAAGGAAGGGAGGGCGAGGCGGGTCTGATCCAGAGACCTGGGGGGTGAAGTGGGGATTTGGGGGAAACGAAGAACAAGGTCCCCCACCCTGTGAGGTAGGTTAGGCTGAGCAGCGATGGCTGGCTCCCCGGCCTGGTGGGGGATTCAAAGTGTGGTCGCTCCCAGGTGTTGGTCTGACCCTCTACCCCAGCCTTTCTCAGCCCCAGATGTCCTTGCACTACAGCTCCCCCCCCACCGCTAGTCATGCTGGCTAGGAATGATGGGAGTTGTAGTCCAACAACATTGAGGGACCCAGGGTTGAGAAAGGCTGCTCTGACCACTATGCCACACTGTGTGTGATTTCCTCCCTGCCCCCATGACTCAACCCTACAGGAGCATGGGTTGCACTGTATAATTGATCGATTGATTGCTTTTATATCCTACCTTTGTCTCCCACCTCAAGGTGGTGTACGTGATTCTGCCTTCCTATTTAAATCCCGACAACAACCCTGTGAGGCAGGTTAGGCTGAAAGACAGTGACTGGCCAAAGGTCACCCAGCGAGCTTCTTTGGTGGAGTGGAGATTTGACTGTGTCTCCCCTAGACCTAATCTTGACGCTTTTAACTCAGGCTTTCCCCCACCTGGTGCCCTCCAGCCCCAGCATTGTACTGGTGTGATGGGTTGGGCTGATGGGAGTTAGAGTCTGAAACATATAAACTCTGCAGTGTGTCAAGTTTGGGAATGTGACTTTAACCCAGGGGTCAGCAATCTTTTTCAGCTGTGGGCCGGTCCACCATCCCTCAGACCTTGTGGGGGGCCGGACTATATTTATTTATTTTTTGGGGGGGGGAATGAACAAATTCCTATGCCCCACAAATAACCCAGAGATGCATTTTAAATAAAAGGAAACATTCTACTCATGTAAAAACACGCTAATTCCCGGACCGTCTGTGGGCCGAATTTAGAAGGCGAATGGGCCGCATCCAGCCCCCAGGCCTTAGGTTGTCTACCCCTGCTTTAACCACTATGTCACACTGTTGCTACTTGGGAAAAAGAAGCTGCCTCCTCCATTAATGGCGGTTCTTAAAAGTATTGACACAACTTTATTATTTTTGATGCAAGCACTTAAACTGCAGTTGGCAGGCACTGTTTTAAGAGAAGCATCTTTCTTTCTCTAACACAAAGGAGATGATGCCTCTTCCCAAATGGCACCTGTTGTAACTCCTGCAGATTCTCTAAAAACAGAGATGCTTCTGACCCACTTGTATGCTTTTTCCTTCAAAAATATTGTTTTATTCACTTGTTTTATTCACTTCATTACTTTGATCAAATAATTTTTTGGTATTTTTATTAAAAACAGTTATAGCCTTTTGTGGCACCCTCAGTGTGGGTAAAACATTAATCCCATATAAGAATATGAAAATAATGTAAAGAGAAGGCAAATAAATTATTAGCAGCAGATACAAGAATCCAGATTACTTGACCCAGTATGAATGCCCAACATATTTTGGTTTGATTTATAAAAGCAGAAAGAACACTCACCATGTCTCCTTGCCTAATTTCCTTAATTGAATGGCATCATGTTTTACATAATTACAAACATACATAATATAACAAATCATAAACAATAAATAAAACACATAAAAAGTACACAACCAAATTGAACAATTTCCATATAACTCATAAGATTTAAAAAATAAAGATTCAAAAATCTTTGAATTTTTGAACAGCCACAATTCTCCAACCCAAGAGTGTTCAGCAGCCTCAGCTTTGGTATCTGCAGTCAGTCAGTCAGGGCCCTGATTTCCATGCTGTCAGCAAAGCTAGTGCTGTTTTGTGTTTCTTCTTTACATTTCAGACTTTGCTACAGCTGAAAAATACATTACTATGACTACTGAACATATATTCAATATTCATTTTTCTCTCCACAGATATGGACTTATATTTCCCAAGAAAGCGCAGCAGAAAACCTTTGTCAAACATGCAGTGTTTATGGATGACTCAGATGATGAGGTTAGTTTTTTGTTGTACTTTGTTTCATTTATTATGTTTGTAAGAGGACAAAGTTCAAGATATACACGGAGGCCTCCAATGCAGTTTTCAAAAATTCCAGTTAAAACTAAATTTGAATTTATTTAAACCAACTAAAATACAGTTTCAAAACCACTGTAGCAGCAGATCAGTAAATCAGCCTAGTATTCTACCAAGCATCCTGGGAGTAATGCCATTTGAACTCAGTTGTGACCTACTTTTGGGTAGACCTGCATAGCTATATGCTGTTGAACAGCTTAGCCAGCCCGCTGAATTCTTTCTGAATGAGGAAGGATTTATCTACCTCCTTAAAGGCCTTTAAAAAAGTGGGCTATTCAGGTGTCTCTTGGGATGGAGTTCCATAAAGACAAATTACAAGTAGCTTCTGTCAGACGAATCTGAGAAAGCGTTTGGCTCAGAAGTCTCATCTGACAATGTGATCCCAGTATATACAGAGGATATGGGCCTACCTTATAATTTAACTTTAAAATAACCCCCCTGTAGTATAAATTGTTTTTCCAGTAGAGGGTGCTGCATGCCATAGAATCATCATTTAAGTATCTGTTTCTATTATTCTTTGTGCTAAAATTATTTGCAAGCAGTGTGGAAGGACTACGCCGTCTATAAATAGGCTTAATTCTCATAGATGAAGGATCAGGATGCTTTGCAACCGGAGTTCTTATCAATATGTTAAAGATACTTTGATCTTAGCAGCAGGAATAGTAATTTCAATGGAAAACAGTCCCACTGGACACTTGGTATCACTCACTGGAATACATCTATAATTGAGAATATTACACATAGAATCATAGAATTGTAAGTTGGAATGGACCCCAAGGGTCATCTAGTCCAACCCCCTGCAATACAGGAATCCTGCATACAGCCATCCCTGAGTGGGTTTGAACCACCAACCTTCTGGTTAACAGCCAGATGCACTGACCCATTATGCCACCCTTTGTATAATTGGAGATTTCAACAGGGACTAGAACATCCAGTCACTTTTTATATGATTTGGCAGCATTTTATGACATATACAGCAGAGCCATCATTTTCAAAACAAACTTTGTCACAAGCCTGGCAAATCTGGAACGATACTTGATAATCAGATAACAATGATAGTTTTTATTTAGGCTTTATTATTTTAACCCATGTGCAACTGTACTCATTCTGCGTGCCAATTTTATAATTTTATAGTTTTGTTTTTCATCTTTTAAGTTTTATCTGTTAGACTGTTTTAAATACATTATACAATAAAAAAACTGTTCAAAAATATGTTAAAGGTGCCATAATTTAAACTTTTGATTGGTTTATAGCAATTAGCATTATAATACATAAGAAGTCAATTAGTGCTGTATATATAAAAAGCCAGTTACTGGATTTGGTTTGCTTTGTCACATTTAGGTGTGACATAGAAGAGCCTTGGAGCAGGACTGTAACTCAACAATAGAGCACATGTGTTGCTTGCAGAAGGTCTCAGGTTTAATCTCCAGCATTTTGAATTGGGTCTGGGAAAGACCTGTGTCTGAAACTCTCGAGAGTTGCTGCCCGTCAGTGTCAGCAGTATTGAGTTAGATGGACCAATGATCTAATCCAGGTTGAAGCAACTCCCTATCACATAGAAACAAAACTCAGGGCAAAGCTATAAGGATGGGATGTTCTCTGATCTCTATGGCTGTTCTGAATCGTTGGCCCAAAGGAGGGCTCATGAGAGTGGGTGGATGCAGGAATACCAAAGAAGGATGTCAAAAGCAGCAGAATGGCCAATTCTAGTGCTTTATTAAAGAAGGCGTAGATTTACAGCAAAGTAGCCTGCCAGTTCATCTAGGCTTTGCAGACGCAGGACAGACCCCGCAACATGCATATGTTCTTTATACTAATAAATATAATAAATAAATAAAATAAAATATACACAAAGCAGCACATGTCATTTCACCTAACTAGATGAAGGCATAGGTGGCAAATTCCCAAATCTTACAGATAGTTCCCCTTTCTGGGCTTAGCCCAGCATCCCAAGCCCCCAGATAAGGATAGCATCAAAGTAAGCCAATTAGCTTATATCAAAGCAAGTGAGCTCATTGCTAAAACAACTCAATTAATTGTGGGGTTATCTTGACTACCAAGATGGTGTTTTTAGCAAAGCTTCTGGAACAGTTCACCTTTGGTTCAACACAATGGGTAGAAGGAAACAAGCTGTTTCTTTGGGACCCTCAGGGGTACCCCTGCATTTTCAACTTTCATTTAAAAATAAATGAAGTCACTAGCCCTTTTAATGATGCCGATCTGAAGAAAAATCAGGCTATATTCTTAGTTGCAAAACTTTATAACATTAAGCCTAGTAGATGAATTGTTTAGAGTTTTCTTATTGACATTCAGTGCCCTCCCAAAGTATCCTTAGATCCCCAACTTTCCCCCTGTACACTCTATTTCTGCTCTTGCCCACGCCTGATTTTCTCTTAACTAATGAGAAATAGGCAATGATTTACTAACTTCTAGTCTAATGTACTATTTAAAGAGAAGAAAAATATGCATCATCACTGGTTTTAATGGGTGGTTGACAATTGGCTTTTCACCAAAAAAAAAAATTTCCCCAAACAGATTCTCTCATCTGCAAGTAGAGTGTACAGAGAAGGATGATAGCCTCTTTATATTGGCCCTTTGATCTGGCATGGCGGGTGATGGGGGGGGGAAGCATCTTACAGAACTCCCCATGTTATTTCACAGCCCACAAAGTAGGTAATAAATCCAGCGACTGCTTTTATCATCAACCAAAAAATAAGATCATTTTTAAAAAACAAAATTACTTTATTAGTTTAGTAATAATTTTAGGCCTTTCCGAGATAAGGAGCTGCGTTTGGGAGGGGTTTCATTTCCTGGCTGCTTCCATATCAGCAAAACTACGCCTTGCGTGTCTGAAGATGGTGTATTTATAACTGAACTCTAATAAAGTCCCTGCCAGCAAACCTGCACACCTGACTTGGCCATGGTGATCATATATAAGATAGAAAACTTTTGTTCCGTTAAAAAAATGTTACTATGCACATTTCATTAAGATTTTCTTTGCTGTATTGAGAGGTTGTTTAATCTTTTTCTTATAATTTCCAAGTTATACAGTGAAGTGAATGTGTATGAGTATGCATGGAGAACAGGACTGGTTTTAGGACCGATGCTGTATTAGGCTTAAAGGAGGTAAAATAATGTTCTGGGTTTTAAAAATTATTTATTTGGTGCCATTAGCATGTCTGTTGCTTTCTGTAAACTCCATGGAGTTTTCTTTTACAATCAAGGAGTGTATGAATTACCGTATTTGAAAGATATATTTACGTAGTACAAGAGGGCAGATACCTGTCCCAAGGAGCTTCTAGACTAAAATTTGACACAGAGGAAACAAAAGAGGAATGGGAAGGAAATGTAGGCAGGGGTACTTAGAGAGATGGAAAAAGTAAGCGCTGAGGAAAGTTTCAATGGAAGTTAGAGACAGGACATCACTCAGGTGGCCACAGAGGCAGTTCCAATCTTAATGTGCAGCAAGAGGTACATGTTGAAGAAGCAGAAGGCCTTTAGCCAGCTGAAGTTGGTGAAAAATTGGGTTTTGTAGAACTCTGGAGCAGGGCACCCCTCTTCTTCTTCTCAGCAGCCTCAGTGGCACAAGGCAATGGGTGTCAGGAGACTGTTGCTTCAAACCCTGTTTAGTCAAACAAGAAAAGGTGGTACAGTGTCCCGTTTGCAGTTTTATAGTTCTACAAGTTAAAAGGAGCTCATTGGATGCTATCATTCACAAAGAATGCTGTGAACATTTTGTGACAAACCTTGTGCTTCTGATGCTAAATATATTGTTAACTAGTAATAAAAGCAATATGTGGAGTTTCACCCACCCACTTAAGACAGAGTTTAACTCTTAAAAAAGAAAAGAAAGATCAAGAGTTATTAAAGCCTGCTGCTCTGTGTAGCTTTAATGGAAGAGAGGTCAGCATATCCAATATTTCTGTGAACCTTCATTTCCTTCACTCTATTCCAGAAGCCAACACACACCTTGATGTGTTGCCAATCTGTTTCATGTGATAGTTGAATCCAAAATGGTCTGTTTGGTCCAGCCACTCTGACTGAGACTACAATGATAAGCGATATATAAATAGTTGAAATACTTTTAAAAAATGTGCAGTCTTCCTTACTTCAGGAGCAGAACAACCCTATAATATCTTCTTTATCTGATCCACAAGATAAAGAGGGAGTGATGCTCTTCATCCATTCTAGCTGCTTTATAGGCAGGGGTAAGAGAGCTTGTGAAGCTGTTGGAGCACTTTATAAATCTTATTTTAAAAGGGTACTCTGTGTCAAGAAGAAAAAAGCAGTTTGGCAGCCTAAGAGAAGGCTGTACCAGGTGTAGCAAAAGCATGAAAGAAGGATTGAAATAAAAGAGGAATAATGAAAATGGATAGACTAAAGTAAAAATTTAAAAGATTTGCAATATGGGGGACGAACTCTGCAGTTCTCGTTGTATTTCAGTTCTTTTCCCTTTAGGGACCAACACATTTCCTGGTGTTTTTAGTGCAGGGTTAAGAGAGTTTTCCCTTTCAGAAAATATTATATTATAAGTTCAAGCTTTGTGTCTCCAAAGAATACCATGACTGGGGGCAAACAGAAATCCCATGCCAGATTGCTGACTTCGTAAGGTTCTTTAATAAACGACCTGTTGATAAGTAGAAATAATACAAAAGAACAGGAAGTTCCCATCTATCAATCCTCTCAGCACAACAGGAAATTGTCACCCATAAAGCTCTGGAAGAGGTGTTTGTGCTGGCACTGTTTTCCTTAAACTTCTTGGCGCGCTGTCCAAACAAATGACAGGTGGACCGCTTTAGAATTTTATGTACTGAAATTGAGGCCTCTATATTACTTTTATTGTTTGCATAATCTCCAGACACTAGTACACTTAACCGCCTACAGGTAGGTCTGGGGGAAACTATTGTGAATTTTAAATATTTTGATGGAGAGGAATGACTTATGCATGAAGAATAGACCAATTTCATGAAAATGTTGGACAAAATATGTCAGTCATGTTGTTGAAGTATAATTAGCTACCGGTAAGTCCCTCAGGTTGAAGATATATTTTCTGAGCCAATTAATGCATGAATAGAGTGTTTTTATTTTCTTATCCCTCTTCTTTCCAAAATGCTGGTGGGTCCTTTGGAGACCTTTCCTCATGATCAGCTTTGCCATAGATTATCTTCCAGATACATGGCCAACCTTCCTTCAGAGCCAGTAAGCAATGTTTCTTAATTGGTCATGGGTAGGGCAATCAGCGTCTTCCAAAGGTCAGTTGATTTAGGCTTCCTGTGTAGCGCTCTTGATACAATGTCCAGCTGAGCTAGTCCCAAACCTGTTTCTTCGTGATAAAAGAATGACATAGAGCATGTACTTGGTATGCAGAAGGTCTCGGGTTCAATCCCTGACATCTCCAGTTAGAAAAGAACCAGGTAGCAGGTGATAGGAAAGGTCTCAGCCTCTGCCCATCAGAGTAGACAGTAGGTCCAGACTTGTATGGAGTTTTGCACAAGAAACATAAAAAAATGTGGTCTCCACCTGCAGTCTCTTTTACCAGCTCGTTTGGGTCTGATTTACACCTGCCATTGAAGGAGCTGATGGAAGGCGGCAGAGTGGACCATATCACTTCAGGCTGCACCTGTAAAATGCATACAGTACGACAGGTATGAGACACAAAACCTGGTTGTAGAAATGAAAACACTATATAAATAAAACTCTGTAGAGTAGTTTAATTTCCACAACCAGATATTCTGTCTCATACTTGTCAAATTGTATGTTATTTTACAGGGTCCCCCCTACACACACCAATAGAGGGAATAAAATATTCTGTTAATACAGTACTGTCTTTTTTACAACTAGGAACCATGTCTGTTTGTGTGGTTAAGTATAGGAATATTAGAACTTTGAGCATGTGACAGTGTTGTCTCCAACTTTTCAGTGTTGTTCCCTTCTGCTACACCCTGCTTTTCTTCCTCCAAAACAAATTAGCAAAACTGTTTTCAGAGTGCCAGACCCTTCTAATCACTGCATCCAGCAAGTGTTTAAAGTCAGGCTAGCTTCCTGATGAGGTGATTGCCTGTATGATGGACCATTAAGAGAACAAAACATTAAGGGGCTCGGTGTGAGATGGCAAATGAGTGGGGCCCTTCCCTCAACAGGTTTTCTGCTTGCCTCCCCTTTTCCTCATGAAAACTCATTCTTTACCACTGAATTGGAACAAATGTCCATGTGCGGAAACCCCGATAAACATTTGCTCCAATTCAGTGGTAGAGGGTGTGTTTTTTCTGGAGGAAAGTGGTGGGACAAGCAGAAGTGTGGACGAACACCAAAGGTCTATCTAGTCTAGTATTCTCCCTCCAGCAGCAGCCTGCCAGGTGCCATTGCGGAGTACAGAAGCGAAAGCTCTCCTCTTCTTTTACAGCACTTGGTATTTGGTTCTAGGTGCCTTCTTACAGGGGCATACAATGGGTTCTTTCTTGTAGCCACTCCTATCATAGAATCATAAAGTTGGAAAGGACCCCAAGGGTCATTTAGTGCAACCCCCTGTAATATGAAGCTTCAGGTGAGCAGTCCTGGATTCAGCACCACAGTACATTGGCATAAAAGAGTTGTTCAAACATTTGCTTGCTAGTTCAAGGAGGTAGGAAAGCAGCATACATGAGTGCAATTCGAAACCTAAAGGTAAAGATACCCCTGACAGTTAGGTCCAGTCGCGGACGACTCTGGGGTTGCGGCGCTCATCTCGCTGTATAGGCCATGGGAGCTGGCGTTTGTCCGCAGACAGCTTCCGGGTCATGTGGCCAGCATGACTAAGCTGCTTCTGGCGAACCAGAGCAGCGCACAGAAACGCCGTTCAAAACCTAGAGAACCTTTATTGTTGATAGTTCAGTTCTGTGTCAGAAACAAGAAAAATGGCATATGGCACTTCTGCAAGAGCAAATTAATATTCAAGTCAGTTTGAATTTGCTATGTGTCATGGTGATTCAGCTTTCTTCATCCCACTTGGACATCAATGTATAAGAATAAAATAAAAAATTACCTGCTGCTTGTTTTCCATTTGCCTTTTTTTTAGTATTATGAAGTGCTGGTGACAAAAGTTCTTCCACTTGTAAGAAAAGCTGGTGTTCAGTATGAGTCATGGCAGGATTGGAAAACTACGATAGCTGCCAAAATGTTAAAAAAGATATTTTTCATGTTCCCCTGTCACCTGGTGGAGGGAAAGGAATATTTGATTGCTAATGCTCTATAAACAAGTGGTCTTTGTAGTTACATCTGTTCAGCAAACACAGGGAGTTGCAGATCTATGTAGAATTAGGAAATGTGAAGAAGAGATCTGGTGTGCTTCACTTTATTGGGAATAAGGAAACTTCATTCAGAACTAAGTTAGCAGGGCTGTTTCCATTGCTGTTCTTAATACACTGCTTTCTAGTGTGATGTTCTTCTCCCCGCATAACGTGCTTTGGAGGTGGGGTATGTGTGTGGTCTCCCACTTACAAAATAACCACTTTGTGATTACTGAATTGCTCTTTACATCTTCAGAGCAGGCTTAGATAACTGAGTTAGAGATGTTGGGTGCTAGCTGAGCTCTGACAACGGCCCAACACATCCCCATGGAGTTGGAGCCCTATATGATGCCTACAGCATCTGCCACAATCCACATGAAGGGCCCAGCCTGTGTCTTGCCCTGCCTTGCCATTCTGCTGCTGCCTCTCAGCAAGAGCAACATCTTCTCCAGCTGCAGCTCAGATCTGGCCCAGGTCTGTGGCACCAACTCTCACAGCCGGCCCCAATCCCAGGCTTACAGGCTGAGCTTCTCAATTTCTAATGTAGTAATGTACCTGCATCATAAGCTGTAATATAGTATGATGCTTAACAAAGGGGGAAACAACAGTTTGAACATAAATATTTTACTAAAACAGTATAAGGTAGCTTTCTGTGTTCCTAATCCTAAGAGTGCCTGGACCAACCTAGCCAGATGGGTGGGGTATAAATACAGTGGTACCTCAGTTGTCGAACGTAAGCTGTTCCGGAAGATCGTTCAACAACTGAGGTGCAAAGGGCAAAGTCAATTGAGAAAACTGAATAAAACGCAGCAGAAGCTTTTCAATGTCTGAAAAACCATTCAAAACGGAAGCAATTACTTTGGGGTTTTCGGCGTTCAGAAACCGAAGCGTTCGGCTTCCAAGACGCTCGAAAACCGAGGTACCACTGTGATAAAATTATTATTATAACCATGTTTATTCTTAAGTCCCACCGCCTTCATTGGGACTTACGGTAATATGTCATCAGTGTGCAGATTGCTATGTTGACCACATAGCTCTTCTCAATACAGTACTTTATGGACAAAGAAAATGATATTAGTTGGCGTTTTAGTTGTTGGAAATTTCTTTTCTATGGATGCAGATGATAGTGTTTCTCTACCGATGACCTTCCATATTTATTTGCTTTTAAACTATTTTGAAAGTGTAGCAAACTTGTACTGGCCTTCAACATGGTGATATTAATACTGGAAGTCAGTCTCTCTGGGAACATACTCCCAGGAAAGTGTGCTTAGGACTGCAACCTTATTTATTTTTTAAACTATTGTGGGCTATACAAAACAAAAATAGCATATTTATATGTAACTTAATTAGCAAAATATTTTTTTTCTTCACAGTCTTCTGTGGGTGAGAGCCTTCAACGAGAAGCCTTGAAAAAGCAGGCAATGAAACAAGTAAGTTGGCAATGTGTGTGTACACACACACATCTTACTCCTTGGTTTCTGGTCTCACTACACAAATATATATATATGGTGGTGGTTATACTGATATCAATGTATATGGCAATTTGCCCTGTAAATGTGTAGAAAGAGAGAATGCTCGCTCCTGAGGAACATGCCACCTAAATTAGAACAGGGTAAGGCCAATAGAAGGGACGTGGGTGGTGCTGTGGGTTAAACCACAGAGCCTAGGGCTTGCCGATCAGAAGGTCGGCGGTTCGAATCCCCGCGACGAGGTGAGCTCCCGTTGCTTGGTCCCTGCTCCTGCCAACCTAGCAGTTCGAAAGCACGTCAAAGTGCAAGTAGATAATAGGTGCTGCTGCAGCAGGAAGGTAAACGGCGTTTCCGTGCGCTGCTCTGGTTCGCCAGAAGCGGCTTAGTCATGCTGGTCACATGACTTGGAAGCTGTACGCTGGCTCCCTCGGCCAATAAAGCGAGATGAGCGCTGCAACCCCAGAGTCGGTCACGACTGGACCTAATGGTCAGGGTTCCCTTTACCTTTAAGGCCAATAGCCAAGACAGCATGCTCCATCTTAAAATCTGACTTTCCACTTTCATGCATTGATATAATGCTAGTGTCTCCGCCCCAACCCTCCAGTAAGATTTTAGTAAAGCCTTCAATGTAACAACTTGCCTGGTTGGCAATCAGTAATTCCATTCAGGTAAGTAAGCAATCTGGTAGAGGAGAGACAGATCACTCTTGTCTCTCCTCCACAAATCTGTTTGGTAGAAAGCACTTTTTTTTTACTAGCCTGCCAAGAGGTTGGCAGACGGCAGTTTCATGTTTGTTGCAGAGGAGCGTGTTCTACAGCCTGCATTGAAATGCAGTCTAGCTTCTTAGCCAACAGTAGAAAATAAAAGAAATCCAGACCAGCAACTTTGGTAGGCTTATTTACCTGGCTGTCTTACACCAGTGCAAATGTTTAGAAATAGGAAGTTAACACTGGCACATGACAAGGCTAATGGTTTTCCTATAGGGCTGTCAACCAGTATATTTCACCAAGTTTTGGCATCAAGTGTTAAAAAAATTAGAGTGGCAGCTGTTCTTCTTTTCATAATAGTTTTTTTAAAAATTATATTAGTGTAATGTATAAATGAATTATTGGATTATTTTATGTGATTCATCCTCATACTTTTACACACCAGCCCTGTCCTCTTGGCACTAGGTTTTGGAACTGCAACACTTTCCTTATTAACAATGACATAATTTATATCAAAGCTTGAATTTTTAGTTTCCATGACTTTGTTTGCGTAATAAACAGTTCCGCTTTTATACAACTCTGGTTTTCTTGGGTTTATTTTGGCTATGTCTAAGTTGTTACAGAAAAACAACTCTGCTGCAAGCCTTGAAGCAGTTTGCCATATATCTACTCATAGTTTACAATGCACCATTAAACGTAGAGACTAATTTAGCATCCACACTGTAAAAACCACCAGGAGAGGCAAATTCCTTCTCTGACATCAAATATAGGACTCCTTGACTGACTACTTGTGTAACTTTTGTTTCAGAATGAAAGTCTTAATACTATGAGAAAACAAAAGGAACTTGTCCACTGTTTAGATTTCCACCACACTTGGCTAAATAGTGATGGAGAGAAAAGACATGGAGTCAATAATTTTTTCTGTAATAGAAATACTGGCCTTTGGGTTACATAAACACAGAAGATGGTTTTGCAGATTATGATGAGTATGAGAGATAACATCTCTGTGGTTTGCACCTAGTGGAAACATGCATGGCCCCTTGGTTCCCTGTAGGGAATGGAAGGCTTACTCAGTTGCTCCATGGGGCTTCAGGGCAAGGTGGTAGAGTTAACTTAGACTCACACTTGGGTTTGCTACTGGGAAGAGGGGGATGTTATAGAGATATAGACCTTGCCTGTGTGTGCGTAAAAATGAACACATGCTTCTTTGTTGTAACCATATAATCAATCAAAGCGTTTCTTTGGCCAGGGAGACAAAGTGGGTTACAATGACCATGAAGAGTGTTCTCATTTTGCTCATGCACTAGTGTGAGCAGGAGCAACAAACCATGATCTCTGGGTTAGCATTATGTCCAACCCGCAGATTGTGGTTTGTAGATAGGAGAGAACAAACCATGGTGTAACGTTGTGGGTTTTTTAGAGTGAAACAAACTGTGATCCTGGCAAGAGTGTTTGTTACCGTTGCTGTCTAGAGGAGAGGAACAAAGTGGGAACTTCTGTGTTTTTTTTGGTAAACCATAGTTTGCCATGATGGGCTAACACTACCATTGTAGCAGCTTTCTGTTCCAGGGTCTGTCTGTCTGTCTGTCTCTGTCTCTGTCTCTGTCTTATGTTTTTTCTGGCCCAAAGTCAGAGAGCACACAGGTAAATAGTGACATGCTGCATTTCCAGTCAGACAAATACAGGGCTACACAATGGGGCTATTATTTTGGCTTTAAGGTTGTAGGACAAATTTCCAGAATGGAGCAGTGAGTGGTGAACAAGCAGCACAGGTCTTTGGAAGCAGAAGCTTGGCAGCAAAGAGGAAAAGACTTCTCTTGTATAACCATCTGGAAGGCTGCACTAGCGCCTTAAATGTTTTTAATAAAATTCTCTTGTTTGTAGCTTCTGTCTTAACTGAGATAATTATAGATAACACATTGCTGGACTAGCTTCCTGGAAGACTCTAATGAAAATACCATAACCTTTCTTTCCTTCCTTTTAAAGACCAAGCTTGAGATCCAGAGGGCACTGGCGGAAGACTCCACTGTGTATGAATATGACAATATTTACGACGACATACAGCAAAAGAAGGCAGAAAGTCATGCCAGCGCACTTGCAGGGAAAGGGGAAAAAAAGGTCCATACCTGGAAATGAGTATGATGTCTGTCTTTGCCTCTCTACACTAGCGGTGTTTGGGGCGGTGAAGACCTCCAGCTGTGGGTGGGAAGAGGCTAAGAGGGATGTGGAGCCACTGAGGGTAAGGGAAAGACCTTGTCCAGAGTGAATCAAAGGTTAGCAGTTCCTGCACATGGAAAATTCAGGAGTGGGATCTGCTGGTGCTGCTATTTTCAAGTGACACTTTTTATTCTTACAAACTGCATCACCTCTTTCAAGTTTACCTTCAACTGTCATGTGGGATGGGCCCCTATTCCTGCTTCAAAAATGGAGAACTGAGGGCTCAGGGAGAATTATCTTTTGCAAGCCTCTACAGTCAGATTTCAGCCCAAGTCTCACAGATACACTAGATTTAGACTTGGATCACACTGTCCCTTTCCTGCACATTTTTTGGGGACATCACCTTTATCTCTCAGGATCACAGGTCCACAGGTGTGCTTCCCGGCTCTCGCTCACCCTTCTCCAGAGCCTGGGGAACTCTCCCAGAGCCAGTGCTGACTTTGGAAAAACACTGCATTTCCATATGTCTTCTTCATGTTCTGGAGAATGACAGGGAATCTTCCTCACCTCATGCGAAGTGTTGGATGAGGCTCAGTTTGACTGGGAAGAGTCCCCCAGCTTTAAACTCAGGGTTTAAGTGTAGCATCACAAGTAGGATTGGTGGCAAGCACAGATTTCACCTGGCTACTAATATCAGGCAGATTTTGTGGGCCTCTGCTCAATAACTTTGCCTTGGTACTGATGGCAGCTCAGAGGGGCAGCAGTAGCTTCTGTAAAATGTATCCCACAATATTTTCAGCATCTTTGATTTATTTGTCACAGGTAATCTCAGTCTTCTTCCATTTCTTCATTGCTGTTTGTCTTTGCAGCCTAAGTACATCCAAAATATTCTCAAGGCGGCTGAGCTAAGGAAGAAGGAGCAGGAAAAGAGAATGGAGAAGAAGATTCAGAAAGAACGTGAACTAGAAGGAGGCGTGTTTGATGACAAAGAAGCCTTTGTAACTTCGGCCTACAAGAAGAAACTGCAAGAAAGAGCTGAGGAGGAGGAAAGAGAGAAGAGGGAGGCAGCAATTGAGGGTGAGGAAGGTGACCAGGGTGCTGATAGATTGCTCTCATGGGTGCTAGCAACTAGATTGTCAAGACTGAACTCACAGTAGCCTAAATGACCTTTAAGCAGGAATCATCTGGCAGATTTGGTTGTGTTCCTTTACACATTGTCTCCTTGAGGAGGTGTCAAGATGGGAACTCCTTTGTTCCTGGCCCTGTTCCTTTGGCTTGGGATAATGTGCAGCTTGTGAAGTAAGCTTGGGGGAGAGAGACATTTGCTTAAAGAAAACTCAGGGGTTTGTATGGAAATCTCCCCTCTTCAAAGGAAACACTTAGCCACTGTACAGCACTATCACAATATCATTTTCACAGCACAAGAAGTGTGTGTGGTTTTTATTGGGTTTCTTTTTTTGGACTGCATGTATGCATACCAGTGACCAGCAATTGGATTATTCTGAAATGCCCCCTTCATGTCACTTTGAAGAGGAAACCACAGCTGCTTATACTCCCTAGTGCTCAAAAGATGGGAGATAGGTGGCACTTGATGAGACCTTCAAACTCCATCCCTGCCACATCTCCAGTTTTAGCCACACCATTCTCTCCTCAATATCTCTCTAAAAACAGTAGCTAAGGGGGCTGTTCCCCACCATCACTGCCCCTATAATCCGAGTACTGTGTACAATCCCTGTTTTGTTCCAGATATCCCAGGCAATGTGGGCAACTGCAATGAAGCTTTTTCTCCCAGCTGCTCTATTGATAAATAATAATAATTCCTACTTTTATGTCCTCCTTCCCTTTTTTTAGCATGTCTGGATGTGACCAAGCAGAAGGATCTCAGTGGCTTTTACAGGCACCTGCTAAACCAGGCAGTGGGGGAAGAGGAGATGCCCAAATGCAGCCTTCGGGAGGCCAGGTAAGATTGAAATGCAGAAAAATCAGCTTCTCTGGCAGTCGCAGTTCCAGCATCTCCTTGATGGCTTTGAGCTTAATGGAGCCAGAGTTTGGTCCCAGTTAGCAATGCTCAGCTAAGAATGGAGAGTTTCATACTAACCAGAGTGCATGGTGTTTGATAACCATAAAGAAGGGACTGAACTTTTGCTCCACTCTTGGGTGGGATGGCAGTCGGAGGTCAAGTGGGTGCCTCCTCTCTCTCTGGATGAATGAGGAAAGGTTTCCTTACAGATGATGCAATGTGACTAGTGGGGAGCAGTCTAGGCTGGCTTATTGGCATCAAGCCAAGACATCTGTGACCTGCGAGGTGATTCTTCAATAATAACATATGAAGGGGAATTAAACTACTGTTCTCTTTCACCAGGGTGGCAATGTGGCTTTGGGATGTTACCAGGGAGACCTGGAAGGCTGTCTCCTTCCTGTTTTTGTACACATTTTTAATTGCATGATGCTATACTTATTCCCATTTGTGTCTGTTTTTATTGTTCATTTGGTGCTCTCTTTTAGTTGTTTTTAAATGTTTCATATTTGCTCTGTGCATCACTGTGGTTGCCTTTTCTTTTTACGAAAAAAATTAATGTGTTTTTTAAACAAAGGGAGAAGTTTGTTCAGACATAGGCAGAGTCCATAATACATTCTAGAAGAAAACCAGCTATGAAATGCTGGCACCTTAGCATGTTTCTTAATGTTCCCTGACAAACAGTCTCTCTGTGTGAACATGTGTTCTTTTCTAAGCAAGCTATAGAAACAGCAGTACCACTAGAGACTTTCAGATCTCAGGCTGGCTTTACCTTCCCTTAGCCAAAGTCCACTCTTAATTTGAAAGGCAGGTTCAAAATCATCACCATCATTATTATTTGGATGTATTCATCACTTATTACATACCGGTAAATTGTCTTAAAGTGACTTAGAATTACATAAGCTTTTACCCAGTTGAGGTATATGTGGCAGAATTTGGCTTTTCTGGGTGAAGAATTTGGATTGCTTGGACAGGTAATTTTAGTGAAGTAAACAGTGTGGGTTATATCCTTAAATGTTAGCTTCCTTATTAACTATCCAAGACTGAAACATTGTAACTTCCCTGGTCCTATCAGGTTGATAGCTATAATTGTACTCTCAGAAGTTACCACCTTGTGCTAATCTTTGCAGAAGAGGAATATCTCTTGAATGTATGTATAGAAACATGATAAGGCTGTACCGATCAGCAAAATATGAATGTCTCATAGTGTTACAGATGCTGTCACTGGGGCATTTGGAGTATATCTGTCACTAAAGACTATGTCATCTCATTTTAATGTATCTGTATATTTGTTGGAAGCCGCCCAGAGTGGCTGGGGGGACCCGGCCAGATGGGCGGGGTACAAATAATAAATTATTATTATTATTATTTTCCCTCTATGGAGGACTATTTTGTAATAGTGTAGTCATCCTTTATAAGGAAGTAGTATTCTCCTTTTCTGGTAAATGGAAAATCTTGCAGCTCTTGTTTCATTAATACTAATAAATGCTTACAGTGTATTTGTGCTAATTTGGGGAAAATCCAAAATCTGAGTCATATTTACGGGCGTTAAAATGCTTGCCAGTCAGAGCATACAACATGGTTTAATGAATCATTGGTTCCGAACCCTACTCCAGTATGTGGTGAGATCACATGATGTGAACCAAACAAGTTCAGGTATAGATGATAGAAAAATAGGTGGTGATAAATACTGCCTGGAAGCGTGTGCCTGTTATGCCTCAAGGCTTTGCCAACCATTTGTTACAGATGACAGCAGTGATGACTGCTACATGTTCTGCCCATCACTTCCAGTGGGCAAAATGAGTGCACACCAGAGTGAGTTTTGTCTGATTCCACCTGCAGTCTGTAGTGAGGGACAACTGATAAGGAACCCATATTAATATGAATCCCTCCAACTAGGAATGCTGTTGGTACCTTGTTTAACACAAATCAGGAGTTGAACATTTGATACACACATTCTGGTTGAGAGATGAATATTTAGCCATGCATGCCACATGTTTCAATTATGCATTGTTAGTTTCAAATACCAGCCCGCCAGTTTTTTTGGAAGCACCCAAACACTGCATTAAAATAATGGCCAGCACCATTTATTGTCCGCAGTGCCTGGTGTTCAGAGGTGGTATACTCTAGGATCATGGAGTTTCTGTTTATTGTTGTGAAATAAATGCGGTAAACTTGAAGTTTTCTACAAATTCCTGACAACATAAAAGCATGTTTTCCTTTGAAACGTGGGTGTATGCTTTGGAGGATAAGATATGATGCTAGGTTGTTCTGAGTTGGTAGGGAGTGAATTTTATTTTGTGTCTTAAAAAAATGTAGGATAAAGGAAGAAGAACCCAGTGGGAATCCCTGTGACTCCAAACAAATAAGCAAAAACCTGGATGCGAGGACAAGTTCCCACATTCCTCTAAAAGCAGAAGATAACCCAGATGCAGACAGTGACTTGGAAATGGATACTAGTGATGAGAACAGTGCTAAAGCGCATACAAACAGCGGAACTGGCAATAAAAAGGAGAGTAGGCAAGGCCACTCTGACCATAATGAGGAGAGTTCCAGGCATCACAGGAGCCGAAGGGACTCAAGGTCATCCAGCGAGGAGAGAAGCTGCCATCAAAAGGTGCCTTCAAGTCATCCAGAGAAAGAGGAGGGTGGGGGCAGGAAGGAAAAAAGTGGACAGCACAGGGAAAAGGAACGTGAGAGAAGACACAAAGACCATGAAAAAGAGGAGCACTCTAGACCCGAGAACCATCATAGGAGACGGGAAGAACAGGATGAGAGGCAGAGGAGAAAAGACAGGAAAGAGAGGGATGATTATGATAGAGAACTGAAGAAATGGAGAGACAGAGAGGAAAGGTATTCTGAGTGGGAACAGCAAGAGAAAGAGAGGCACAAAGACCGGCACAGGGATAGGGAAAGGGACAAAGGGGCACGGGAACACAAAGAGGAGAAACAGCAGCAGCAGCAGCAGCAAGAAAGGAAAAGTAGTAGCCCTGGGCCCTTGGCAAAAGATTGCCATCAGGCTCCAGAAAGTGATGGTAGGGGAGAAAACCCACCCAGCTCTGAGAGATCGTTAGAATTGAAGCACATGACTTCAGGGGTGGGAGCAGAGGAAGCAGAGAAACCTCCAGAGAGCCAGAGCAAATTTGCGAAACGTAGTAATGAGGAGACAGTGATGTCAGCAAGAGACCGTTACCTGGCTCGGCAGATGGCCCGTGTGGGCACCAAGTCTTACATAGAAAAAGAAGAGGATTAGGTTTCATTTCAGGAGGAGCATATCAGGAAGGTGACACGTACTTATTGCTGGTGGGAATACCAAGGCAGGAGGGAATTGTACACTGGAACTGAAGTAGCTTCAGGCCATTCATTTAAAGAGGATTTTTAAAAAGGGTATCCTTTTCTGCAGGAGAAATGGATGGAGAGGTATGACTTTTGGACACAGAGTGTATAGCTTGATATGGGGCTGTTCACACTGACAATCTGCACCTCAGTACCTGCTTATGCTCTGTGTCTTTTCAATGCAGTGAGCTCCAGCCTGTGGTTAATAGCCTCACAGAGGTTTCCTTTAGATCATGAGCGGGGAGCCTGTGGCTCTCCAGATATTGCTGGACTACAGCTCCCATCACCCTTGGTCCTGTTGGCTGCTGGGGATTGGAGCCCAAAAACATCTGGAGGGCGACAGGGTCCTCATCCCTGCTCTAGAGCCTGCTGTCCAGCCACAGGTACTAGGGGAAGATAAGTGTGAAAACCAAGCTTAATGAGGAATACAAATAAGCCCAGAAGCAAAAATTATTATTGTTTTGTTGTATTTTTTTAAAAAACACCACCGCCAACGTTTAGTTCCACAGTGAACTTAAATGTGGGGAGTTTTGTTAATTCTTCTGTGCTGAAACATTGAAATAAAATGAAATATGTGACTCTTACGCTGCCCTTGACTCTGTTTTGTGTTTGTGTTACTTCTTAGTCGCACCCTTCAAGCATGATAAAGTAACACATGCGTAAGGGAGAGAGAGAGTCAGCAGTGCCAGTCATATGCTTGGCAGGAGAAGTTCCTCACACACAGGCTGTTGTGTGAAGGCTCTCTGGATCAGGCCCTGTGTGTTACAAGACGCCAAGGTTTTATAAAGCTGTCATAAAAGACACTCCTACCTTTAGCTTGGCAAAGTGAGAACTTTGGCAGAGGGAATGTTTTCATAATATATTTTCAACAAAACCCTTGGAAGCACTCGTCCTTCTTACCTCACCTCCCGGTAACCTCCTCTTCTAACAGTGATGCATCAGCACCAAATTATTTTGGAAGTTTGAAGTTAAAAAAAGAAGAAGAAAAATTCAGATCACTATTGTTATTTTTACTACGCTGCTTACGATTGAGAAATCAGTTTTTGGGATAATAATTCCCTCAGTTGCTATGGCCCTACAGTGCAGGTTTGAGGGCTTTTTGGGTATTGCGTGCTGTTGTTTACCTTGCTGAATTAAGTCTTAATTTCTTGCAAGCCTTTTATTTTGAAGCATCTTGTGTATTTTATCCTGTGTCCTGGGAAGCCACCGGGAAGGAAGTTTGTATCTTGCTGCTGTTATGGAGACCATAGTGATGGTGTCTTTGCCAACTCCAGAAATAGAGATGTGCTTTCCTAGTGCTTTGCAAGCGTGTTTTCTCTCTTCCCCTCTTCTGAGTGTTTGAGGGAAACAACAAGGACTGTGTCACTGATAACGTCACAGGATTATCTTTCTGTTTAGATTTCGGCAAACACCAGTTCTTATTAGTGCCTGGTATGTCTTAGGCACTAATGAGCTTTTTCTACCTCTAGGGTTTTTACTTGGTGCATTTTTTCAATAAACTTTAAAAGAGGCAAACCTTACTCACTTACTAATGTAGCGAGTCTGCTAAAATAAGGTCCAATGCAGTTGCGTTTTCCTGCCTTCTAGCATAATTTATAGACTGATCTTTCTGCATTTTATATGTTGTGAGCCACTTTTTTATAGCTTATAATGTGTTTATATTGTGCGTTTCTTCCAGGTTGGTATTCAAGGCGGCTTACAACATTTAAAAAGCATTGTTTCAAAATGCAAAGTTATAAAAACAAACTGGTTAAAAACAATAATTGAAATACAATAACGCACGTTTAGAACCGGCTTTAAAATATCACTTGTCCTAATAGACCAGTTATCAACATCATCTGCACTTAGCTTTCAAAGGTCTGTCTAAATAGGAAGGTCTTAGCCTGCTGACAGAAAAAAAGAGGGAGCCAGTCAAACCTCTCTTGGTTTGAGAATTCCACAATACGGAGGAGCCACAGAAAAGGCTATGCAACTCCACTAGGAGGAAAGGTTACAACATTTGGGGCTTTTTAATTAAGAAAAATGGTGAGTAAGGGGTGATGGTGGACATGACAGAGGTGTATAAAATGTGTGGTGTGGAGAAAGTGGATAGAAGTTTTCCTTCCCCTTTCATAATACTAGAACCTAGTAATGCAGGGATGGGCAATATGTGACTCTATAGATACTGTTGGACTCGATTCCCATCAGCCCATGCCAGCAAGGACAAAGGATAGAGATGATAGGAATTGTAGTCCAGCAACACATGAAGGGCCACAAGTTCCCTATTCCTGATTACATCAACTCACTCATTTTGATAAAGATGTTTTCCTGCCAGAAATATTTTAATTTTAATAAATTGCTTCCCACCAGACAGAGGGGGGATACAACTGTCATTTTATTATGATATTAAATTTATTACAGTAACAGTTTACATCGCAAGGCACATACTGATGACATACAATCCAGCTTGGGACATTCAATATAACCAAAGCAGCAGCAGCATAAATTAATACAGGTGCATTTATATACAAGTTAAGAGAGGAATGCTTTAGTTTTGTAAAATAAAACTCCAGTTTTAATTTCTCCATACAAAAAGGTAAACATGGTCCCAATTCACACAGTTGCCTAAATAAGCGCCCAAGCCAACCTCTTGCGCAGGTCCCACTTGTTTTAATGTGGCCTGTGCAGCAGAAATACTTGGTGGGTTATTTCCATGTACCAGAAATTGATTTAATACTGTTTTCTTTGGAACAATTAATGACTCCGTGGGTAGGTGTGTTCAGAACAGCAGCATCTGTCAAAAGGCCTAATAAATTGTAATCTCAGCACTGTGTGTGTTTAGTGTAGCTCAGTCTTCCAGCTAGTTACACCTGTTGTTTTTGCAACAGCAGTAAACGTACAAGTTTAGTGTCTCTGCCAGCTTTCTAAGTTTGGAGTACAGCGCTCATAAAAGAGGCTTTCAAAAGTGAGAGCCTCATTTGTCACTGCCATCCATGTCTCCTGATGCAGAGCTGCAGTGGAGCACAGCTCCTATAGAGTAGTTGCATATAATGAACAGCTCTGTGCCCACTCCATTAAAAACAAATAAAACCCAGTTAGGACACTTCTTAAGAAGTAGTCCTCTATGTGTGGCTACACTAGGCTATGGGAATATTTGCTCCCTGAATGCATTAGCCTGCTATAACAAGCACCTAGCGCTATAGGTAAAAAGATACACCTGTATGGTGGCAAAAATGCATTCCTGTACACTTGCACCTGGAGTGGTGGGTGGGTGAACAGCTGGGGGAGCAATGCGGGTGGTGAACCCCAGCATACATTTGAACACCAATGTAGCGTGGCTAGGTGATGATTTAACAGTCTTCTGAAATGTCTTGCAGCAGGTGGCAGTGAGCAGACCACTCCACCCCACAGTCAGCACTGGATGGCTTCACCTCAGCTGAGATTGAGCCTCTTCTTAGGACCAGGTACAGAATTAGCAGGGTCATGTGGTGCAGTTGTTGCAGGTCTGTACCACTTCGGTGTGGGTTTCATGTCTGAATACTCCTCCGTTTATAAGCACACACCGTGCTAAAGCACATAATCCCTGCATATAGATAGCTTATCAGATAAAAGGGTCTTTCTCTTCTGATATGCTATTTTTTTGGAGATAACTATTAGGGTCCCCCCCAAAAAATCTTTACAGGTAGATACACTTTCCTTCCTTCCCTCTGCAGCAAGTCTAGCAGAACTCCAGAAGACCCACAGTTCTATACAAGCTCAACACTTGCACAGGGGGTTTCAGTAACGTCTCTCTCCTAGGTGTTGAGCAGAGGCCCCATTCAAACCATGAAACTTTCCATATTAATTTGGTAAAATGCACTGGGTTGGGCTGGGTGAGTTCCCATATTTCTTCAGCTAGGTTGAAAACAGTGAGGTCCCTAGAAGCATATACAACAGGTTCTATTACAGAGGATCACATTGAGAGTGATAACAGGTGTGTTGGCACAGACAGATGGGTTCTAAATATAATCCTAAATCGCGACAGTTGTCCTGACAAGAGGCTTGAGTAAACCATGCATGCATTCAGATGGCCCCTTGCCCCACCCACCATGGATGGAGTAACGGATACTCATTCATACTTGAGCACATCCTCATGTTTCCAAAACAAAAAAACCAGTGCAGTGAATCGAAACTCAGAAGAGAGCCTGGTGCTAAGGAGTGCAGCCAGTCTTTAGTTTCAGACGATTGGCGGCCCTAATCTTTTGTCACCACACTGTTGCCTCTTGTCACAAACACACTTCTCAGTGGAAATTCAGTTCTTTGGGAAGGAGCTTCAAAGCAACAAGAGAGTCAAGGAGCTAGTGATGCCCCCTCCCCCTCCCCCTAACAGCTGTTTAGGCAGCATTCATACAGATGTCACCAAAGGGAATCTCTGTGGCTGTTTCTGGAGTAATGCTTTTTAGAATACGCTGTGGAGGAAGGAGAAAAGAAACAGAATGTTAGGGAGATAGCAGGAAACTGGTTTCAGGTGGGACAATAGCATATCCAAGGAGCAAAGGGGACCACCAGCGGAGGCTGGTCCACTTGGGCAAATAGGGCACTGTCCCACCAAACTTGGTCTGTTCTCAGCCAGCCTTCTTAGAACCTGTCCAGGGGATGGAGCTGCCTGACAGCTTCCTCATCCTCCTCAGTCTCAGTGTTGCCCCTTGTAGAACTCAGTAGTGAGGAGGGGGACGGGGACAAAACAAGAGTTAGTTGCCTCTACCTGCCATTGGCTCTGGCTGCACCTACTGCTGGGCTCCCTGCCTTCCAGTCCCAGTGGGCACTAGCCACCACTAAGGGCACAAGTACAGGAATTTACAGAGCAAATGGCTCCGGATGACTGATGCCGTGAGCCAGACTTTTTCTAAATTGGCCCATGTATCCAAGATCAATCATATTTTTTCTAGGCTGTGTTTGCCATATGATAGATGTTCAGAGACATAACAGGAGATATTAGAATATCCCACCAGGTAGGGCAAGAACTAAAATATGACGTCAGAAAATACCCAGATGAAGCACTGAGCTTGCCATGAATGTTTATTCAATGCCAGCTGTGCTGAGAAGAGTTACTCCTTCCACTCAATCCACAGGCAGGACCACATTGCTCTGTGCAGTCCTATAAGTTTCCATTGGAGGAAACCGCACCCGCTTTCAGTTTATAATCAAGCAGGTACAATGTGCCCCACTCTACATCGCTTTTCTTTAAAACTCACTAACTGTAAAGAAACAATTTTTTAAAAGAAAAGATTAGGAAGTGGTAGAGCAGCCTTCATTGACTTGGTACCCTCCACCTGTTGTTGGACTGCAGTTCCCACCATCCCTGACCACCAGCCATCTTGGCTGGGTTGCATAGGAACAATAACATCTGGATCTAGAGCAGAGCTTTCCAAACTGTCGCGACACATTCGTGTGTTGGCTGCGGTGTGTAGCACAAATGTTCCATGTGCTCCTCCCGGGGCTGGAAAGGGATTCGTTTAACCTCTGGTTTGCTAGTAGAACTGAATTACTGTGTCGCGAATTGATGCATGTCTGAAAAGTGTGTCCCCAACATGAAAAGTTTGGAAAGCTCTGATATAGAGGGTTCACCCCAAGGACTTAGCCTTAGCTAGGGAGGAGTGGATACTGGACTAGATAAGCCATTGGTCCGATCCAGAAGTCAGGCTCTTCTTATGGTCACCTACCTCTTTAAGTGTTCCTGGAGTGGTTGCCAACCGATAAACCATGTAGGTGGGAATGCAAATGAAGGACGAAGTCCCGATACAGTAGCCCAACACCACAGTCCAGTAAGGATAAGTATAGTTGAAGAGGCGGAGTTCTGGAGGACTCGACATGAAGCTGCAAATGATAAACTGGAGAAAAGCCAAACATTTAACTCACAGGAAATAGGGCTCTGGCAGAGGGAGGCATCCCTACCATGAGATAGCAAATTGGGAGCTCCATTGAGAAGTCACCAATGGGTCTCAGCAATAAAACTGCCATGTCAAAGAAGCAGAGGGGAGGTGGGGAGAATGGGCTTTCTTTCAAGGGTTAAGAGAATAGGTATAGATCAGGCTGGCCTCCCTGCATTATTTTATTTTGAAATATTTATATGCCTCTTTTCTGGATAATGCCCATCCAAAGTGGCTTACAACAATACAAGATTTTTTAGCCACCTTTTGCCATCAATTTTTGCCACTAAACCTCTCCTTTCTTGTTGGATGCTGAGTGCTGACTTCACTGAAAAGGCGGCTGAGTCAATTTAGGAACGGGATTAAGCCTTCATTTAATAGTGCCAGAAATAGCTCTGCCAAAGCAGGGGAAGGGGCTCCTACTTACGCCCTTTAATTTTAACCTTATTTTTTTGCAAAGCATGCCATCTACTTTTGTTAAAGTTTATCTAGGTGTCTCCTGAAGGTGTGAGTTACCAGTAGTTTTTATGCTCTTCCAACTCACCCCCATTCCCACTTTGTATTAGATTTTTAAAAATGCATTTGTTCAGAGAAATTAGTTCTCTTAAAAAAAACTACTTAAAACAATTGCACAATTAGTGCTTTAATGTAATTTCCTGAAACTAGTGTAATGACCCGAAAGAGCAATAGTCCAGAGAACAATAGGGAGCAGGACACGGCTAGGGCCAGCCCTACCATTAGATAGAAGGAGGTGGGTGCCTTGGGCAGCTGATTTTGAGCTATGAACAGGCAGTAAATTGAATCATAGAATTATTGAACTGTAGAGTTGGAAGGGACCACAACGGTCATCTAGTCCAACCCCCTGCTGTGCGGGAATCTTTTTACCCAATATGGGGCACAAACTGATGACCCTGAGATTAAGAGTCTATTGCTCAATCGACTGAGCTATCCCACAAGCTATCCCACTTACTGTGGTATTTTTACTGCCAAGGACAGGAAGAGGCGCTTGTAGATAGTAATGCCTCAGGTGCCAAAATAACTTGACTGGCCTTGGGTACCATGCAGCTTGACTTGGAAGTGGGCAGTGGAGGGACATAGGTGCCATTTGCTGCTTTATCTTAAGTAGCAACATGTCTTGAGCAGGCTGTGCCTGAACAAGTGAAGGAACAGATATCATATAGCAAACCTGTGCCAGAGGCAGTTACCGGTACTTTGCCAAGTCAGCAGTAAGGTCAGAGAGAAATGCCATAAAGTCAGTGGTAGAGCATCTGCTTTGCATGCAAAAGTTTCCAGGTTCTGTCCCCAGTAGCATCTCCAGGTAGGGCTAGGAATGTCCTCTGCCTTCAACCCTGGAAAGCCACTGCCAGTCCGTGTAGGCAGTACTGAGCTAGATGGCCCAGTGGTGTGACTCAGTGTAAGGCTGTGTTCATAGAGGCTGTTGTGCAGGACAGGGGTCTGTGTGTGTGTTTAATATTTTACTTTTATGATGCAAACACACTGTGGAGAAACTTCTTATTACATGTTGGGCTAGACAGACAGACTCACCAAGAGGAAAATTGGGCTGATGGCTACCCAGGAGATTCTCCAGAACCATCCAGGGCTGAATCCAAGCATCTCTTTCACATCACTGCAGAACTGGCTGACACCTGCAAAATTAACATAGGGTGAGGCCCAGGTTACTCATGTGTTGCTATGAATTAGGTTCAGCAGAATAAAAAAGTGAAGTGTGATTGCTTTGATTGCGCCAGCTTAGGTTTTCACGCAGTAGTATGCAGGCCGTCAAGCTTCACAGCACCCTGCTGCCATTAGTCCTAACCTAAGAGTTCTGTGAAACGTCAGAGCTCATGTGCATCCACACTAACCTAAGCTGTGGTTCATCACTCGTATGTACATGGTCATAAGTGTGAGAAATTAGCAGCCAAACCTAACAAATGCATATTCTTGCTAGTTAGCATTCAAAGCAATAAGGAAGCTGCATTATACTGCACTCACTATAAGGCTAACAATAGCTACTAGCCACGATGGCTGTGCTCTGTCTCCACGGTTGTGGGCAGCAAATAACAGTTGCTGGAAACCACAGGAGGGGAAAGCTTTGCTATTGTGCTCAGGTCCTCATTGAGGGCATCTGGGTGGCCATGGTGAAAGCAGGAGGCCTTTGACCTGATCCAGCTAGCTCTCTTTATGTTCTTACGCTCATTCAAAAGTGATTAATTGTAACTGTGATGGATGCTCTCTCAAATACACATTTGCATGAACACAGAAGTCTCATCAGCAAGTGCCCCGGCATGCAGCTATCCGCACCGTAAAACCAAGCCACTGCAATGGATTCCAGGAACACCACGGCTATTACAGCTGGGCCCGTGGCATATTCTTCAAGCAGCTTTACGACATACGCACCACCCTAGAGCAAGAGAAAGAAAGATCATGGGAAACAACAGGTTCACCTCCAGTTCCCAGAAGGCAAAACTTGCTTGTGCAGAGCTCATTAGCTCATTGGAGAGGGAGCAGAAGCCTGTAATGTACTTTAATCTGATGCTCCCGTCAGTACCAGTGCAACCTGACTAATCCTGAACAGTGTAAATGACCCAGTTTCTTCAACTTCCCTTCTTTTGCCTCATACAATACAGCAACCATGCAGATAAGAAAAGGCTGAGTGGAATGTGTGAGCAATCCAGTAGGGGATTGGTGCCTCTCTGTTTCCTCCCTGGTGAGAATGTTGAAGGGGCAATGACTGACAGTAAAGCTGAGGGCAGACCCTTGTGTTCCTATTCTTTCCCCCCTTGGGAGTCAGACTTTCCCAAAAGGGGAAGGGAATTGTGCCTCCAGCAGGAACTGGGACTCCTGTTTTGCATTCGAAATCAAGGAGCAATAGCTGATAAAACACAGTGTGTGGTACAGGTTTCTCATGAAACATTGCATCTATGCTTGGTAGTAACCCCTCCCCTGTCAGATTATTCACTATCTCTAATTCAGCTTGGCATCTCATCCAATCTGTTGACATCATAGCACCACAACATGCAATTTGAGATACCCCTAACCTTTTGGGAAACTGGGTTATGTAGCACTGAAAGGATTTTTCAACACTCCCCACCCCCGAATGTCTCAAACATTATTGCCACTTAACGCAGCTCTTGCTGATTTGCAGCGTTTTGAAACAACATTCAGTTTTTAAAAGAGCCCTGATCAAGGTTGCATGGAAAAGCATTTGGAATCTGAATCAAAATAATTCAGAACCTGTGGAAAGGCATGGTAGAAATCTAACAAGGAAATCCCTTGCAGGGTTGTAGAGAACAGCACCAATCTTGGATTGCATCCAATTGTTTGCAGTCCAAGAGCTGCACTCCAGCATCCTCTGTGGCATTAAAAGGAAGCCTGGAGTCCAAATTGCACACCAAACACACACACTCTTCACCCGACTGAATGGCTTAACTGGCCACGGAAAGGTGAGCTACTCACAAAGGTCAGCGTCGGCATCGCACCCAAGAAGCAGATCACAATGAAACCCAGCACAAACAGCTCCCGGCGCTTGCTCCAGATGTGCGGGAATTCATCCAGGACGGCAGTGATCACCCCTTCTAGGCCTGCAAACTGGGAAAAGCACACAGAGGAGTCAATGAAGGAAAGGCAGCTGCCTTCTTCCCCAGAACTCTTAGAGCTTGCAAAGGGATCCGAACAATTCTGTGTTTGTGCTTGGTGAACTGAACCTGGTTTCAGGCTAATGGAATAACCCCACAGCCTGATGCTAAGGGCCAGACCAGGCAGCTCACATTCTGCCCATACCCCAGAGGCTACGACCTGATTTTGCCTGCCTCCTCTGAAGTGGAAGGATGCAGTTCCTTGGTGTAGACCAGTCATCCCCAGCCTGATGCTCTCCAGATGTTTGGGGAAACTCCCACCAGACCCAGCTAGAACTCCAAGTAAGACCCTGGCAACACAGCTTGTCAGTTGGGGCTAATGGGACGAAGTCCAAAATGGCTTCGCTGACTGAGGACACCAAGTTCAGGAAAGCTGCTCTAGATTCCGCCCCAGAGGAAGTGGGGAAAACATTGTTTTCTTACTAGCTGGTCAAGTGTCAGCATTCCAGCACGAACGCCAACTGAGGTTATCCAAAAAGATAATATTTCCATTCTTCAGATTTGGTTTGGCTAAGTGTGGACTAAGTCTGCAATAACACACACACAACCTTCCCTTCTACTGCTCCATTACTCACTGTGCTGTCCAGTCCCAGGGTGATCAACATCAGGAAGAATATAATGGCAAAGAAGGTGGAGGCAGGCATGTTTGCGATGGCCTCTGCATAGGTGATGAAGAGGAGGCTGGGTCCTGTCAGTCAATGAGATAACAGTCCATGACTTATTCTGCTTCCTCCAGAGTTTATTTCCCCCCCCCCTTCCCAGCTTGTAACAAAGTGGTTAATGTCAATATAAGTTAACACAGAAGCCATACAGCAGATAAGAGAAAAACAAATCAGAACAGCTGATAATCAGCAGCATAAATAATCAGCCACTCCTTTCAGAGCCAGTTCAGCTGTGACGGTACCTCCTCGCCACCATGCTTTAATCTGGCATCTCAAACGCATTAGGAAGGGAGCCAATCTGATCTCCTGTGACAGGGAGTTCCACAGCCCTGACGTCATACTCTCCTATATTCCCACCAGCTACAACTCTAATGGTGGCAGGCATAAAGAGCCTCCTCCAAAGGTTGCCAGTCAAGGGTATCTAATGTGGTGTCTTCTGGATGGGAGTTGGGAGTACTACATAGGAAGAGCCTGCTGGATTAGGCCAATGGCTTGTCTAGGCCAGTATCCTGTTAGAAACATGGGAGGCTGCCTTATACCAAGACAGACTTTTAGTCTATCTAGGTCAGTATTGTCCAAGCTCACTGGCAGTAGCTCTCCAGGGTTTCAGACAAGGAGCCTTTCCCAGCCCTACGTGAAGATACCATTGGGAGTTGAACCTGAAGCTTCTGCATGTAAGGCAAATGTGCTACTGCTGTGCTATGCCGGTTCCCCACTGTTCTCATGGTGGCCAACCAGATGCCCTAAATGGGAAGCCCAGAAGCCCTACAGCATCTATTCTAGAGGGCACCATGTTTACCACCCATGAGAGGTTGGTATGGAAGGAGACAGTGCTTAACATTATGGTTGGGACCTAGCCCATTTCAGACTTCAAAGGTAACTGCAGCTCAGATGCTGTCGAGGAGCCAGATCAGCTGGCACCAGCCACAGAGCTGCATCCTCCCCAAATTTTTATTATTTTTGTTTATTTTAGGCGGCTATGTACCCCACCCTTAAACAATTCCCCAGGACAGCTTACATTATCAAAATACAATAAACAATAAAAATGCGATAAAATATAAACTGGCTCTGGCTGGGACTCCAGCTGACGCAGTTTGGACCAGCAGAAGTTTCCAAACACTTCAAAGGCAGCCCCACTTAGAGCATGTTACAGTGATCCAACCTTTATGTAACTAAGGCATGTGTGATCATGGCCAGTGGCTATACTTTCGCCAGCAAAAGCAATGTCCAGAGCCAAGCTGATTGGCTCTGGGCAACGCTCTTTACCCTGTGGGTGCCTGTAAGGAGCTTGCTGCATCAAGTGAGCCGGGAATCAGTGTGGCATCAGGCTCTAGCAGGATGGAAGGGAGCGGCTTTGTCCCCTGGCTTGATGAATTGTATTGCGTTTCATCTTGAGGGCCTTCAATCCTTCATCCAGTCCCAAACATCCCTTTCAAGCGGGGCTTCCGGTCGGCGTGCCGGAGGGGAAGGTCGGGGGACATGTCGCTGCTGACATTCCCCGACCCGACCGGCTTAAAGGGGTGCTTGCGACAGCGACGCAGCCCCCAAAACTCCCGGGAGTTTTGATCCCGGGACCTTAGGTCCGGCTGTAGCTCTCAACGTCGCCCCAACTCCCGCGGCGGCCACAGTAGAGGCTGCCGTGTGAGACGCGGGGCGACGGAGCTCCACGGACCGCCATTGCCCGTCGGGTTGAAGCTGCGAGCCCTTCCCCCCTGAGCGCGCTGATTCCTCCGAAAATGAAAAGATTGGATGATCAAAACGTGAGTACTACAAGAGTGCTGAAGAATTAGGACTAATTTGGTGAAGTACGGGGATGTAATTTACGGAGGTCCGTCCCTTGCTACTGTGGCACTAAATCAGGAACTTTATTGCCGATGCGGCTGCAATGTTACGGAGTTGGACAGTGCAACAGAGATTCGATCCTTCTGACACCCCTGATCGGGGGGGCAACTAACTAACATTTTTGACAGCTAAAGGATTTGAATCGGACCTGTTGGATTCTATTGTGGAAATTTGGACTTTGAACTTGGATTTGGTCCGGTCCGGAACACTACATAGCTATGTCTTTGAAAATGGAGGATGATCTTGAGCGTGGAGGCTGGAAGAAGAGTCCTTGAAAAAATCTGGGAACTGAGATTGGAGTTCCAAGCAGAGACCGAAAGACTGAGAGGAGCTGTAAACAACATTGATGTCATGCCAGCTGCGCAATGGAAGGAAGGGGGTGAAATTCCCCCCAAGGCCAAGGGCAAGCCTCGCCACAGGAAGAATCGTTCTCGGTGCAAGAAATCTGGATTGAAGAGGAGGATTAAAAAAGCGACATCTACAAAGGACTATTCTTTCCGACGTCAGAGGATTTTAAAGAAGAAAAAGACTTTGTTCAAAAATTGGGAACAGAAGCAACCGAGAAGGCAAAGAGAAGGTAAAGTCCAAGTGCAGGGAAGCACTTGGCAGTGGACTGGGGAAAGGCGAGGGCAGGGCTGAATGGTGCAGGTGGGCTACCTGGGATTGACTATATATTTGGATTTTGAACATTCTTGTCGGACATGGCTTAGAGTTTGGATTATGTTAGGGCCTCTCGAAGTTAGGAGCCTGAAGATTAAGGGGAGTCAAAAGGAAACTTATAGATGATATGGGAGGAAGACGCTGAGGTGAGAATTAAAAGATGTTGTGTAATAAGATATGATATTTTATATGAGCTAGAACTATGTTTTGTAATTAAGTCTAAGATATGTTTAATGTATCCATGTACCTGAATGGAAGAAATATATTGTTTAATGCAGCCACTAGGGAGGTGCGGAGGAAGTCATTATGATTCTGTTATGTTACCAAGAATGGTCTACCCGGGAATAGGGTTAGGCCGAAGCTAGATAATGATTTGTTTGAGGTCAGGGGAAATAATGAATGGGTTTACCTCTGTGAGAGGGAGGGTAAGATTAAATAACTCCTCATGGTGAGAGGTGGGGAGTGATGAATCCTGACCGAAATGTTTTACTGTATGCTTATAAAATTGTAAAATTAATAAAAATTATTTAAAAAAAAACAAAAAAACAAACATCCCTTTCAAGCAGCCAGTTGGCAGAGCTCTTAAGGGCAAAAGTTTATAGATCTGAGAGTATCCCATGCCTTGCCAATGGCAGGCACCAGAGATCTGTATATTTTTCAAGGAGGATGCTACCCATTATCACTAAATGGAACCTTCATGATTTGAAGCCAGGCCAAACAAACAAGAAATAGCACTGCAGACTTTATTCTGAAACAGCAAGGCAACCCCTGTGTTCCAGTCTCTTTGACCTCACATTCCAAACAGAGGCTTTTCCAGCTTGGTCTGAAAGATTTCCAACCAAGGAGAGATCCCTACTTCATTGGAAGCTGACTGATATGCCAAGTCAGACCCCACTGGTCCATCTAGCTCAGTATCACCTATGCTGGCTTTCCCTGACTTGAGTAACACAGTTTATGAAAGATATTTACAAGCTGGAACATGTGCAGAGGAGGGCAACCAGGATGACAAAGGGTCTGGATACCAAGCCTTATGAGGAACGGCTGAGGAAGTTTGGTCTGTTTAGTTTGGAGAAGAGAAGAGAAGACCTAGAGGTGATATGATAACTATTTCAAGCTTGTTTCCTGCTGCTCCAGAGGGTAGAACCAATGGATTCAAATTCCAACTAAACATTAAGAATAACTTTCTGGTGGTAAGAACTGAACAACAGTGGAATGGGCTTCTCTAAAGGTGGTGTACAGTGCAGTTCTCCAGACAAAAAAAAAGTTCACCAAAGAAAGTGTATGTTAGAGGAAGAAATCTTGCTTTCGTAGAAATAACGTACAAAAATTACTTGTAAAAATACGTCTGGGGAGATTGCTTACATAAACATGTTACAAAAAATTGCAAACAAACTTACGTTAGGAGAAATTTTCAGGTGCACTTAAAAAAAACAAAAACCCAACCATACTGCAAATTGCTGCAGAAATGGGGCAAACGGAACATAAGACTGGACAAATGAGAAACTGAGATTGGCCACATTTGCCCATCCTTGGTTGCTTACCTGTGTCTCGGGCCACATCTGCCACCTCTTGGTTCCTCATCTCAGCCATGTACCCGAGCACAGTGAAGATGACGAACCCGGACACAAAACTGGTCAGGCAGTTCACAGTGCTGGTGACTAGAGCGTCCCTGTAATGGAAACACACATGCCCCTCTAAGAATCAGGACGTGCTTGTGATACAACACACACACATACCCCATACACAAATTCTCCTTGTACCCTCCAGCTGGTCTGATTTGTAGTGTAAATCGTTAGAACTGTGTGTAAACCATCAGTATGTTTATTAGAGTCTTCCACAATGACAATTTGAGTGCCCCCACCCCCAGTTCCCAGTAATCTTCCTCCTTGATAAAACTCACTGGTAGCAGTTGTTATGGAACTTGTTGTAGCTTGCAAAGGCTAGGAGGACCCCAAATCCTGGGCCGAGAGAGAAGAAGATCTGAGCAGCTGCATCAATCCACACCTAAAAAGAAAAGAATCAACAGACACAGCTCACTAAAAAGGGTATCGGTAAAAGCAGAGTTGTTCTGGGAAGCCATGCAAGGAGTGAGCGCTTTCAGCTTCCAGTTTGTGTTTTGAGCCCTGTGCTTCAAGAGTTTCAGGTTACGAGTTTACTATGGCAACTCTTGCTGGAACTGAGGAAGGTATCGGTTAGATACAGGCAGGGACGACTGCTTTGTAGCAGAGGCAATGGAGTTGATGACCTAGCAGGGCAACACCAGTCACAGTGGCCTGCCACTCCATGGGTTCCCCACAGTAGATTCACTAAGGCCCTCCCCCACAGCTGGCCATCTAAGCTACTGGCCATCACTGCATCTTGTGACAGTGAGTTCCATAGCTTAATAATGCAGTATGTGAAGTTATATTGGGGGAGAGGGTTGGCCTGTCTTGATTCTCCTGCCACTCAATTTCATTGAGTGACTCCTAGTTGCCTCTCTGTCCAATTTCTCTGCATCATACTATAATATTACAAACCTCTACCAATTCTCTCCTTAATTACCTTTTTTATTTTCTGGTTAAAAAAAATCCAAAACCCTATAGCCTTCCTTTATAGAGAAAATGCTCCGGATCCATGATAATCTTGTGGCTGTTTTCTGTACATTTGTACTGAGTCAGACCAGTGGTCCATAGCAGATGGAGTTGCACTCTAGTGTTTTCAACACGAGACATTTTCAGCCCTACCTGGAGATGCTGAGGATTGAATATGGGACCCTTTGCACTCAAAGCAGATACTCTACCACTGAGCTGTGACTTTTTCCTAGTTCTTTCAATATCCTTTTTGAGATGAGATGACCACAACTGTACATTATATTTCAAGTTCACCCACCCCATAGATTTATTCAAGTGCATTACACCACTGGCAGACTTATTTTCAGTTCTTTCTTGATAGCACTTAGGATGGAATTTGCTATACTATTTTTACAGCTGCCACACACTGGGTTGACATCTCTGAGCTGTCCTTCTCCCATCACCCCAAGATCCGTTTCCTGACTAGCCATCTTATCTCCTGTTTTCTTCAGAACAAACCAGTTCCTTTTTATTCTCCAGACTCAAAGCTGAGCACGGCCCAACTTTGTAGATCGTTGCTGCCCCAGGAGCCACCACATGAAAGCTTTGTGGCCATATATCAACAGCACAGAGATCGCAATCTGGCCTCGCTCATCGCTTCAGAAACATCCAATACAATACTAACACCCTTTATTACTTTTAGGGGAGGCAACGGGGCCTTATTGGAGATGTGGCTTTATCAGAGAACGATGTGTCTTCATTTCCTCTTCATTGAACTCTCTCCTATCAACCGGGAGCCCGCTGGCTGGCGAATATTAGAACCTGTAATCTCAGTAGTAGCTGTATTTATTACTTAGAGGGCCAAAATCTCCCCCAACCTCATCTGAGTCTTTCATAACTATTCAGGGGGAAATGACATTTGCATCTGCTATACAGAATGCAGTGCCTGATGGCTTGTGGGGGCAACCTACTGCCAGCATATAACACATCCTGCTTGCGGGATTTGCACTGGCTGTCAATTTGCTACTAACATAAGTCCCTATACCGCTCAAGAACAGGATACTTGAGAGACTGTCTTATCCCTTATACACTCAGCAGACAGTCTGCAGAAAAGCTTCTTCTGCAAGTTCCATTTATCCTGTTTTCCAGCTGTTTCCAGGAAATACAGATAGTGGGTACTTGTTGTATCTCGACAGGAACACTATACCATAGAGCAGGAGCAAGCATACTATCAGCCTTGCTCCAAGTTGCTGCAGAGCAGGCTTCGGTGAACCTTGGAACTTACACAGGACCAAAGAGCACTCCCCAAGCATTACCCTCTGGAAACAACCAAGTAGGATCAGAACCACTGCAAAGTGGTGCCGCCCACCACCTGACTCGGACAGCTGCTCCAGAAGGATACCATGGTTGAAATACCATGGTATTGAAAGCTGCTGAAAGGTTGAGGAGAATTAACAGGGGTACAAGAGTGCCTGGATCTGGTCTGCAGCCACCCACTCAAGAACCTTGCTCAAGAAGGAGAAAGTGGCAACTGACCAGTAATTACCTAGATTTTTACTTAGGTTGGGAGAAGGCTGACAGAGCACCTGGTTCATCCCCCATCCCCAAATCTAGTATATTACTCTGCATTTGCCACAGGACTTTTAAGGTAGCCGATCCATTCATCTGATTTGTTGTACCCGCCTTCGCCCCTGCTTACCTCAGTAGCAAAAAGCTTATCCCATTCGGGCTTCAGGTAGTAGACCACCCCTCTCCAGGCCCCAGGCAAGGTAGCACCCCGTATTAAGAGGACAAAGAGTATGACATAAGGGAATGTGGCAGTCACCCACACAACCTGTTTGGAGAAGAAATCAAGACTGAGGATTCGTCTGAGGGAAACCACCAGCACAAAGGCTGAAAACTTTGCAATATTAATTTATTAAATTGATAGCCCACTCTCTTCCACAACCCAAAACATGCCCACGGTGCCTAGCAACATCAAATCCAACAAGACCATATCTAAAAACGGTAATTAAAATGAAAGTTTTAATAGCGACAGTGCATGAATGTCCCTATCTCTTTCCAAATACCCAGGCAAATAAAAAAACCACCAGCATTTTAGTGCAAATTTGTCCTAATGTATAAATTTTTAGCAAATATATACAGTGGTACCTCGGGTTAAGTACTTAATTCGTTCCGGAGGTCCGTTCTTAACCTGAAGCGTACTTAACCTGAAGACCACTTTAGCTAATGGGACCTCCTGTTGCCGCTGCGCCGCCAGAGCACAATTTCTGTTCTTAGCGGAGTTCTTAACCTGAAGTGTACTTAACCTGAAGCGTACTTACCCGAGGTACCACTGTACATTTTTGCAAAGCAAATGTTACATGCTTTTGTGTGCTAGTTTAACTAAACTATTCTTTATGCACATTTTACCTTAGAATATGCATCTCTATACACTTTAGTTGACTGGAGAACTGCCTTGCAAAATTCGGAGATGTGCAAATGTTATAGAATCCCCCCCCCCCAAATCCCTAGTTACGGGGGCCTCTTCTGCCAGCTCCATGAACTATCCCATCCTGTGCCAAAGCCCTGTCTCTTCCCACCCCAAGGAGGTGGCACAGACTCCCCTGAGTCTGAACTTCCTTCCTCTTCACCTGCTCCCATGGGACATGGGGTTTCCTGCCTAGTGGCGCCTTGCCTGCTGCCTCATATTTGGGAGGCTTGTGGTGTCTGCACCCCTGACACTGACAAATCTTCTGTATAGAAAAAGCCTTCCTAACACACAGCCAGAAGGAAGGATGGCGACATCCTCACTGGGTGCTAGCCAAGATCACAGGAGGCCACCAGCTTGGGAATGATACTCTCGGATCATTCCAGCTGCTTCTCAAACCAGTCAGGAACATGAAAGTGTCCTCCCTCTTTTTGGTGGTAGAAGTAGGGAACCTTTTTCAGCTTGAGGGCCACGTTCCCTTAATGGGCAACCTTCCAGGGGCCAAATGCCATGTTTGGGCCAAACCAGAGGTAAAAACGGATGGGACACTTACTGTGTACGGTAATCTGTATCCTAGCCATGCAAAAGTCAGAAGTTTCTACAAACACACCTGCACATACCATCTCTCCTTTCTCTAGCCAGGCAAGCAAGAGACATTCTCATATGTCAAGAACACATTCAAGTCAGCTAAATGCACTTGAGAAGGGGACAGGGCAGGGCTGGTGAGGGTGCGGCCTGATGAAGGGGTGTGGCCTGGGAAGACCCCTAAGGCACTAAGGAATGGAGAAGCCTGGTGGGTCACATGAGCCTCCCCCCCCTTTCCATCCCTTTCCATCCCTGACCACCAGATACAATCCTGGTGTAGCTCCTCCTGCTGTTGGCATTGCTCTTCACCTTTCCAGATGTTTTGACTCCTTTCCAGATGCTGAAGTACACAATGGTGAAGATAAGCATCAAACAGAGGACGAGCTGCCAGCTGATTCCTCCAAGGTCATCCAGCCCCTTGGATCTGTGCACTTGGAGAATGTGGCGGCTGAAATGGAAAGGAAACGGGATCGTTTGGGATGCAGACTTTCTAAAGGGATCATTTCAAGCGGGTGACGTTTGCTTAAAGTCCATGAGTCCTGAGGGTGGGATGGAGTGGGGTTTGCTACTGGGAACTTGCCATCAACGTGACTGTTGAATGCAAGCCAAACAAACGGGAGGTCAGGAACAGGGTAGCCTTGCAATGTTGTTGGACAGCAACTTCCACCATCCCCTTGGTCATTGGCCATGCTGGCTGCTGATGGGGCTGATGGGAATTGGAGCCCAACATTGTCTGGAGGGAATCACATTGGCTTCCCCCCATTTAAAGATTTGCTCCTGGATGCGAGCGGGGGAGAAGGAAGAAGAGCCTAGAGCTGGCTACCTCATGTCAATTTTATGCCAGTGCTGTTTAAAAAGTGGCAGTTTTTTACTTCAGTTAGTTTTTTAACAAAAATGGTTTGGATTTCCTTCCTTTCACAATCAAAACAATGTTCATATATCTTGAGCCAGGCCTGATTACAGCAGTTTCAAGGAATCGGCTAACATCAGTTGGTGGGGCGGTTCTAACTTCTGACAATTCCGGCACACATTTCCCCTGTTGATTAAAATGGGAGATACCACTTCATTCTTATACCCCAAAAGGGCTTCCTTTATATACTATACTATTACGAATAACCTATTCTCCGTGAAGCATACTTTTTATGGCCCGGATCGCATGTAACATTAAACCATGGTTTATTAAACATGTGCAGACCCTGCCCAGTACCTTAACTGGTTTATATACTGTCAACAAACTGTGACTTGAAGCCATGGTTTACTGTTGGCTTCTAAAACTTGAGTTATTTTAACTATGGCTTGGCGCTGCTTGTGAAAACAGCACCCTTGGCTTTTTTGGCTACCCCACCCCAGACACTTCACATTCTAATGAGGCAAGAGTAGCTGGAAAACAGAAGAAATTTTGGAGAACCAAGTCATAGTTTGATCATCTGTTTTTAATTCATGGTTTGATAAATGAACAATGACATAGTGTTAAATGTCACAATTCTAAGTAGGCTTTCTGTTTGGGATGCTTTCGGCACTTAGGAACCTTGTGTGTTTTGACATGTTTCTCACAGCTCTAGCAGATCTCTTGCAGCACCCTTGTGTGCTCTGGCAGCTAGTTAGGGAATGAGCAAGGTTGATGTTGCAGAGAGCTTCAGAGGTTGTTGCAAGCATAAAGAATGAACCACTAACCCTCACTGATGCTCATGAAAAGCAGTTGCTAACTAGGAGACCTGAGCCAGTGCCTACATATAAAGAAAACATAGGGTTTAACACACCCGTCCCTCCTCAAAAGCTCCTTCCCCACCCACCCTGCTCCACCTTATTCTGGCATGGCTGTCTCTCCACTTACATGCACTTACGTGTAAAATTCTTCTGCCGGGGAGGTCGAGTTGGCAGTCCAGGGGGTGCTCTTGTTGGAGAAGTAGTTCGTGCAGTTGTTGGTGTTCCAGGGGTTTTTGCAGCTGGTCCAGGGCAGCTCACTCGTGAACGAGGAGATGAGGTAGTACAAGGCCCATGCCATGATGGTGTTGTAGTATGAGGCAATGTAGAAACCAATGATGCAGATGGCATAGCCAATTCCTGGATAGGTAGAAAATGCTGGCATAAACATAAGAAAGACGGGCGCTCTGGTGTTCCTATTCAGCGATCTGTTGTAGTGCAGAGGCTTCCATGCAACACATGGAGCTCCAGTAACTTGCTGTTGAGTGCAGAGGTTCCTATGCAGCCATGGAGCTCCAGCACATGCCATAAAAACATGGATTAGGGCACAGGCAACAGCATATGAAATGGCATTGTCAGTCATTTTCCATGTGTGTGCATTTATTGGGAACTATGCTCATAGTAAATAGAGAACTTTTTATGTGTGGATTTTGAGGGTCAAAGCAGAATTACATGTCTAAGACGTCTGATCTCCACATATGCCAGGAGACTCAGAATTCTACGTACAAGTCCTCCTGAGAATAAAGAGGATTACCTTTGAAAATGGGACAGATCTTCTTCCAGATTGAGATGCATCCATTTCGGTGATACTGCCCCAGTGCCAGCTCCATGTAGAAGAGCGGGATCCCTCCAAAGATAGCCATGATCGTGTACGGGATGAGGAAAGCTCCTGAATGAAAGGGACCAATGTTAAAACACCATTCAGAGAGGCATTGGATGGTAACAAGTGGCCTACACAACAAAATGTTGCAGCATGGAGTGTTTCTGATCAAGATGCCAGCCGGTCAGCTGTGCTCTCCCCCAGAAGACTCAGTTCCCTTGACCTCCCACCCCTGATACTGCTCAGCAAAGGTTCAGACAGTATTTCCTTTGGCTCCTCCTTCCTGAATATTAGTTCTAAAAATCTTGGTGTTTCCCCAAGCATGCTGACAGATCCCTCTTGTGCCTGTGGGGTGCATTGTGTCCACAAAGGTCTCTGAATGCCAGAAATAGAGGGAACAAGGTGGGGGTGTTCCAACAACAATGTTGCTGTGTGGATTACTGCTGTTCAAGATCCCAATTACTCCCCTTCCCCTAACCCCAGTTTTCCACCAGCCAGCCAGCTGAATCCTTGCTGGCCTGTTGCATGCTCAGTGGTGCATGCTTGGGGGGGGGGGCAGTATGTGTGTTCAATCCCAACTACATTAAAATCTTCGATATCTCCATTGATGCCTGTGGCCAGCTCTCCCTTCCAACTTGAGGATATTTCAAAATAGCTTATCAGAATGAACAAGTCAGGAAATGACCTTATCGAGGCAACAATGCGATTTCTTTCCTTTCTTAGATCTGTTTATCTTCCTCTCCAGCCTGTTGTCAACATTTCATGCCGCTCAGCCTTTATGGGGCTATTTTAGGGATAGCTCCCTATTTTGTCCACAGCTCCAGGACTGATTTTAAGAATCCCTCAGTTAATACAGGTTGCTTCCATGTTAGAGTCCACTTGGAGTGTGTATTGTTTTTTGTAACCTGTCGGTAGACCTGGGTAATGTACCAATACATCATCTAGGACCGTGTATGGCGGCTTTACCTGGCAGTATATCACGGGTGAAACCGACACAGCTCCTGAGTCTCTGCTACCAGCGCCACTTTCAACATGGGGCTGCTGGTAGCAGAGGGACTCGGGAGCAGCAGCGGTTTCACCTGTGATACACTGTCGCATGAAGCCACCATTTCCCTCTTCCCCTCATGCCGCCTCATGCCACAGAGGGAGGAGCAAGCTGTATCGCCAGGCCAATATAACTTATTCCTTCCTCGGCTTCTTTAAACTGTTCCCGCTGCTCCCCCAGCTGAGCTAGCCCCTATGCCCCCCAGCTGAGCAATGCAAACAAGCTGTATTGTCCCTGACCTGTGAGGCGCTGGGATGAAAGCCCCTCAGCTCCTGCAGTGAGAGTTGCGCAGTACAGTTTCACCCCGTGCCTTGTGGGCTGGGGCCAATGCAGCTTGTTGCTGCATATCACCAGGTTGTGATGTTTGACTGGCGACACATTGCAATGTTGAAAACCTGACATTGCCCAGCCCTGCCCATCAGCATCTTTTAAGTGGGAATGCTGGGTGGCATGAGAGAATGAGTCTCAAGCAAATAAATGTATATACATATTCTTTATTTAATTGCAAAGAAATGCTTGCAATTGGCCTTACCTCCAGTTCTCGCTTGGCCTTTGGTTGCTTTGTGCTGCAGATTTTTCGGGGGGGGGGGGCAGATGTTAGTTCACAGCACCACCATCCTGCTCCACCCCCAAGTATATATTAGAGGAGCAAGGCCCCAGCGCTGTGCCCAGATTAAACAGGGGGGCTGCAGGGTAATTGACATGTGAGCCACTTTGAGCTCAACATTTGTGTTTGGAAAAGCAGAATACAGTACAAATATTTAATCAAATCAATCAATGGACACTCACCTCCTCCGTTTTGGTAACATATATAAGGGAAGCGCCATACGTTTCCTAGATCTACTGCATAGCCAATAACAGAGAGGAGAAAGTCCACTTTCTTGCTCCAAGTCTCCCTCTCATCCAACTCCATCAGCTGCTGCTGACCCTCTGCCACACAGAGGGTGGTGGTCATGGGAGCAGCAGGTGTGGGAGGGGCGCCTTCGCTGCCCCCTGTCGCATTGCAAGGACTTGGGCTCTGGGCTCCTGAAATCCCATTGGACACAGGGCTTGTTGTCTCCTCCTTTTCTCCCTGGCTAGGGTGGGCTTCGTTTGCACCCTCCGCCAGTTGGAATTTAGGTTCGGTGATCTTGATCAGGAGTCCGTTCTCCGAGCAGTCATCCCCTTCCTTACAGTTCGAGGCCTTTGGAGGCGTGAGGGGCTGGGTCTCGCTGGGGGCTGCGTTCTCCATTCCAGTGAGTTAGCAGGCAGCGTTCCTATCCATCTGCAGGGGACTTCCACTAGGATCGCCTTTCCACCCACAGATTCCTTCCTGGGTTTCCCAGCATCAGCAGCTCAACTGTGGGCCCTGCAACATGTTTGAGGAAACAGGCAGCTCAACATTTTAATTGCGGAGGGAAAAACAAAATGGCAAGATGATTATCGATCAGTTATATGGTCTTATTTTACATAAACATGCGTACAGAAATGAAACGCTTCTGTTTTATTTAATAATGAGATAGAAGAACAGTTGTAAGCGGCAGAATTGTAGAAGGCAATGTTCAGCTCTTGCAATGATGCAGGTACTTAAAGGCTGTTTGATGTGAAGGACAAGGTGGTGGTCTCTCACTGTTCCATATACAGAACCCAACCAGGGTGACTCTTACTTCAGTGGTGGTAATGGGATCGCATCCTCTACCACACTTGGAGCACCAGGACAGCTTAGGAAGCTCAGGCAAAATGGGGGTGGGTTGATACACTGCTCCTCAGTGTCTGCTGCCTAAGCAGCTGCCTTAGTCTACCTAATAGTAGGGCTGGCACTATATGCCAGTAGCAAGGAACGGGCAGGTAATGGGGTGATAGTGATGTTGCTGCTAGTAACTATCACCAAATCATTTCATTTTACTTACTTACACAACATCCTTGTGACCCCCACCCCAGCCCAGCCCACCAGCATTCAAGTTGAGGTATGGAGAAGAAAAGCTCAGAAATAGGATTTGGTTATTTGTGTGAGTTTCACTTGATTCATTCAACCAATACTATCTGCAGTTAATTTGGATATGAATGAAACATTAGTTTTGAAGGGGGTGCAAGCATACTGTATTAGTTTGTAGATGGGGGCATGCATATATCACAACAAGAGCTTTCTTTAAAACTTCTTCATGGGAGTGAAAAAGAAAAGCCTTTCCTAAGATTTTGCCTGCCATTCATAGCTGTTTGTTTTTAAATGAGTACTTACATTAAAAAGAATTAACTTATATTAAAAAGTCCTATTCAATCAGGGGTGCCATTTAGTCAATTGATAATTTTTAAAAATTGATTTAGCTAACCAATTAATTGGTTAAAGTCAAACCAAGAATCATTGGCATGTCAGGGTATAAAATTCAAATGGCACCAAACAGTGGTGTGAATGTAATCTTCAATGGCACCTCAAAATGCCTTCCCTACAGCAGGGCCAGACATTGCTATTACAAGCAGGTAAGAATAACAAATTGCACCCAACTAATTTCTACTCAAAGTAGACCCTCTGAAATTAATGGATTTGCGTTAGTCCATTAATTCCAGTAAGTCTACTCTAGAGTATGACTCGCATTGAATACCACCCTATATTGTGCATACTGATAAATCTACATTACCAGGCAGAACAAAATGTTCCTCTTCCAGTACAGCCTTATACACACCTCAGAAGCAACCCCTGTTGCTTTTGGTTGGGCTTACTCCCATGTGAGCACGAGGAGAGCCATGACAATTATTATCCCAACGAAGCAGACCCAGGTCTGTGCAGTTCCCATTTCCATCCTGGAGTTGCATCCATCTGGTTAATTGGCCCTTTCCTAAGAATATACGAAGAGCCCTGCTGGGTCAGACCAAAGCCCATTTAGTCCAGCATCCTCTTCTGATAGTGACAAAGCCCCAGTCTGACATAGGCAATGGACTTTGGCTCTCTTGGTGCTTTCCAATTACTGGCATCTTGCTCCAGATTTGCAGTAACGGTTGGCCTTGTTACTACTGTAGGAAAAGACGCTGCTATTGCCCTCTGCCCCAGCAATGACAGTCTAATTGGCACTGACTTTTCTTTTTTCTTTTAATAGTATTTTTTAAAGGATCTATCCTTGCCACCCTCTTTTCATTCTGTTTCGTGATCCCTCTCAGTGGACACAAATGCTCTGATTTCATGTCCAATTGCTACTACCTGCTGTCACGATTTGACCTACTCAAACCCTCAGGCGCGCCCAAAGTAGCTCTTTGGAATCTGGCCATTATTTGTAATAACCTCTCCCTTCTGTTTTTATAATCAGGTAGGTCTTGTGCCAACGGAAATCTGGCCAAATAGGGGAAGAATGATCTAACAGCCACGCTGTTGTGCTGGGTGAGCAGTGCCGTAGCCAGAACACTTTTGGTTCAAGCCACACCATACTCCCTCTGTCCCACCCAGTCTTCATTGTGGGGAGTATAATACCCGTCTAATTTACAGGACGGTTGAACATGCAAGCTGGCTTTGAACATTTAGGGTGCGCTATGTTAGGTGCAAAGCAGGCTTAGAAAAATAAAACCAAGATATTTGAGGATGCGCAAATCAGACAGTGCTTCTAGTCCAGCATCCTGTTCTCACAGTGGTCGACTGGGTGCCCCGACACAAATCCCACAAGCAGGGCCTGAGTGCTACAACAGCACTCTCCCCCAATTGTGATTCCCATCAACGGGCATTCAGAGGTATTGACTACCTCTGGCATAAAGCAACATGAAAGCAATGTATCCAGCCCTCTTAATTTCTGTGGTGTCGTGCTTGCGTGATTTTTAAAAAGCATTGCTTATTGAACATTGGCGTTACCAGATCAGCTTCTTTAAAGCCCCTCCCTTCCTCCCAGCTGCAGAATTATAAACTGTCATAATTCCAGCTATTTCAATGAAAGCACACCCTTCCCTCCCCCTGAGAACTCTGTTCTCCTCAGCCACCATCCACCCTGAGATTGTGGGGATACGGTGTGCTGTGATGAGTACCAAAAATCGTGGAAACTTTGCCGATGTTTGGCGGGGGGCTTATTGCTCTGTGGTAGAACCTCTTGCTTTGCATACATATAGTCCTGAGTCCAACCCCCCAGTTAAAAGGTCTTAGGTTGCAGTGATGGGAATTATCTCTGCTGGAGACCCCAGATAATGGCTGCTAGGGAGACCTTGTATAAGGAAGCATCATTGGTTCCTAAGAGAGTGAAAGGAGCTCAGTGGCAGCGCACCCTGCTTTGCCTGCAGAAGGTCCCAGGTTCAAACCCGTGCATGTCCAGTCAAAATGGATAAGCAGGTGGTGTAAAAGACCTTTCTCTGCCTGAGGCACTGGAGAGCTGCAGCCTGTCAGATGATGCAGTTTTGGTTTAGATGCTGTAAAGCACCTTCCTATGTTCCCACAGTACCGTATTGGCCAGAATATAAGCTGCACTCCCCCCCCCCCAAAAAAATTCCGACCGTGAAAAGTTAAAAGTGCGGCTTAAATTCACGACCTTACAAAAATTGGCTTTTACGATATTGCTGCTGAAACAGTCATACGGTAAAACGGAACAAAAAATGTTTTATTGCCAATTTTCGAGCTTGAGTGCCTGCAGAATTGTAGCGATTGAATAGCGATTTTAGCGATTGTATGGTAACTTTTGCGGGCTTGCAAGATCAAAGGCTTAAATTGACTCGGAGTTACAATTCTACCAACCGCAGCAATTTTCACCCTGTAACCCAATTTTAAGGGAGCGGCTTATATTCAGGTATTGTCTTTTTTCTCTTGAATTTTAAAGGTGCGGCTTATATTCGGGCCAATACAGCATATGACTTGCTAGTTAGAGAAGGTGCCACATTGGGTGTGAGCCTTACCTACAAGAAGGGATGGAAGGATCTGTCAGTTTCATTTCTCCCAGCTCCTCATTTTTCCAATCTTACATTCAGTTCTCCACATTTTTACAGCAATCTGCAAATTTGTTTTTAAAAAATCCTCATGAAAATTATTCAGCACTTTAGTTCAAATTTTTCCCAATAAACTGATTTTTGTATGCAGTTTTGACTAATGTACACATTTTTGTAAGTAATTTCCCCTAATATAATGCATTTCTGTATGTTATAAGTAGGTAAGGGAAGTAATAGTACCACTCTATTCTGCCTCAGAGTATTGTGTGCAGTTCTGGGCACCATCTTTCTGGATGGCCATCTGTCAGGGATGCTTTAGTTGAGATTTCTGTATTGCAGGGGGTTGGAATAGATGACCCTCGGGGTCCCTTCCAACTCTACAGTTCTATGAAAAGACCATTGGTGGTTATTACATAACTTTAGTGCGTGATAGGTTAAACAAACAGCTGTATTTCTTTATGTAAAGCTCACTTAACTGCTAGAATCTAACTGAAAACCACAAGTATGAATGAAGGAGCTTTCATAATTTGGGAGTTATGAGCAACATCCCAAGAGACATGAAAGTAGCTTCTGAGCACTTTCCATTCACGGCATATAGTTGACACATGGCATGTCACACACCACAAGGTGTTGTGATGGACAAGCCTAGCGTAAGTGGCTTCTTTGAAAAAGCATTGGGTAAACTAATGATCTGTGGGCAGCATGTAGCTAAAACAGTTAAAAGAGAGGACACCCTTTAGATTATCAAATGTTGGGGACAGGGCTCTCCATCCAGTGCTCTTCTGGGAGAGGAGTAGGGACACCTGGCCAGTTCCTATTATAGACAGAGTAAAGATTTTTACCAGCCGTCACCAAGCTGTGGCCTCCAGATGTTTTGAGCTACAACTTTCATCAGCTTCATCATCCCAGGGCAACATCCTGTGGATTTAATTGGCAAGACCTGGGTTTAAATCCCCACTCAGCAACAAAGTGCCTAGTGACCTTTGGCCCACTTTCACTGCCTTACATACCTTGCAGGATTGTTGTGAAGGGGGAAAGTGGGAAGGATCTGTCTCATGCAGCCCACAGGAGCCTTATTAGATCAGAGGGCTCGAATCAACAATCCAGAATCGGCATCTCCCAGCTGTGGCCAGGTGGGAGTAGTTTGTAAGAGGAGAAAGAAGAAAGGGTTTGTACCTGCTGAATCCTGAAATTCCACGGCACAGAGAAGGCTTCACATGCAATCACCTGCTAGCTCCTTTTCCCATGCAGAGAAACCTGGATCTCTAGGGCCATGCGCATGTTGCAATTGTCATACCTTGGTTAATCATCAACTAGCACACAGCTATCTACAAAGACCCTGAGGCAACAAACAGCACAGAGCAGGAGACCGAACACTTTCAGTTTTTCCCGTGAGGATCCCACGCCTGGGACATCCTTTCGGAGCTCTGCCACTGGAGGGCTCAGCCAGCCTCCGAAAATAATAAAAATCATGCTGGGACTGGAAGCCCAGTGATTTCACAACCTGGGCAAGAGCAATTCAGTGCCAGGTACAATTGCGGAGAAGCAACCTGGGTGGACTTTAAGCCTCTGGATTGGACTTGATAGAATGACCCACCGGTCACAGGCACCCTGGGACAGAACTTTCCACAATCACGTTCCGTTCCACAGCCAGCTTTGGTTAAGGGCACCCTGGGCTCCTGCTGAGTCACATCCTCACAGTGCCACATCCTTTTTTTATATACCTATAAGTAACTTATTTGTAATTACGGCTCAATTCCATAGCCAGTTTAGGATTTGCTCATGGAATTTGCTCACTGCCACAAGACGTGGCGACGGCCACCACCTTAAGGCAGCTTTCCAAAAAGGAGCAGCAGCAGAGGGCTATCAACCGCAGTTAGCAACCCAATATCAGAATGGAGCCTCCATATGTATGCAGGGATAGTGCTTTAAGCCATTCTATTATTTTTATATTGTATTATTTCTATATTTGATTCCATTTATTAATTGCTTTCCGTAAAATGCCTGTTGTCTTTGTCCATGGAGTTTTCTTGGCAGGGATACTGGAGTGGCTTGCCAGTTCCTTCTCCAGGTGGATCACGTTTGGTCCAAACTCTCCACTACGACCTGTCCATCTTGACCTGTCCATAGCTTCCCTGAGTAATTCAAGCCCCTTCGCCACGACAAGGCAGTGATCCATGAAGGGGCTCCAGTACTTTGGCCACCTCATGAGAAGAGAAGACTCCCTAGAAAAGACCCTGATGTTGGGAAAGATTGAGGGCACAAGGAGAAGGGGACGACAGAAGATGAGATGGTTGGACAGTGTTCTCGAAGCTACTAACATGAGTTTGGCCAAACTGCGAGAGGCAGTGAAGGATAGGCGTGCCTGGCGTGCTCTGGTCCATGGGGTCACGAAGAGTCGGACACGACTGAACGACTGAACAACAACAACATTCCGTAAAATATCTCAAAGCGATTTCACAGTTTTAAAAGAAAAATAGCATCAACAAATTTATGGGCTGATAGGGAAAAAAACACTTTCCAAGTGGCACAGCACTGGACGGCTGATAGCAAGTAAGCAACAGCCCGTCCAACTGTGGATTAATCTGCTTAACAGCCAGGCTGCCCAGGCACCTTTTAAAAAAGACCACACAGCCCTTTTGACAGCCATGCCAAGAGTTTGGGGCAGCAGGTATCCACTAAACAAGCCTTCGCCATCCTGGTGCCCAGCAGATGCTTTGGCCCATGGGTCCTATCAGTCCCAGCCGATGGTGATGTTGGGAGTTGTGGTCCAAACATCTGGAGGGCGCCAGGTTGGCAAAGTCTGCACTAAAACCCTTGGGGCTCACTTCCCCCTGGGACTGGCTCCTTCGCCATCTGCCGTTCTGCCCGTCACCATCCAACACTTTCCAGGTCCTCCAGCGAACAGCATCAAGGATAAGAGTTTATTACTATCTATTTTTGTTCTGAGCCGCTGGAAAGGTCACTCTTACGCAAACACAGGCTGGCTGGCTCTTCCTCAACAGCTGGAAGCACCACTAATAAAAAACATACAACCTGGAAAGTGCACCCGGCTTTGGGGCTGCTCTTTTTCTCAAGCGCAGCTTAAGTCTTGAAAGGGGCTCTGGGAGACAAGCTAAGGAAAAAGAGGCTTCTCCGCTGTGGAACGTGGGAAGGAGATATGCCAGGCAGACCACTGGGCCATCCAGCATAGCATCTACAGTGGCCGGCTCCCAGTGGTTTGAGCCCTGCCTGCAGGTGCTGGGGATTAAACCCGAGACCCTCTGCTTACATTATCACCAGTGCTATTTTTCTAGGTGCCAGAGCTGAGATCCTGTGAGCTCCAGCTGGGGGGCGGGGGAAATCCCTGCTTACCACTGAGCTGTGGTTCTTGCCATGAACAGATTCCAGTCCCCTAGGTTGTTAATAAAGGGCTGATCTGAATAGAAACATGGGGAGCTGCTTTACGCGGAGTCAGGCAATTGGCTCATCTCGGTTGGTATTGCCCATGCAGCCTGGCAGTGGCTCTCTCCTGTTCCAGGCAGGAATCTCCTCCATCCATACCTGGAGATGCCACAGACTGAACCCAGGACCTCCTGCCCGCAAAGCAAGTTCCCTGCTTCTGAGCTATGGGCCCTTCCCCCAGAGCCATTAGGGTCCCCCCATTCGTTTGAGTAGTCTGACTTATTCAACAAAAGCTGCCTGGTACAGTATCAGGCCATATGTCCATCTAGTTCAATAATGTCTACACTGACCAGCATCAGCTTGCGAGGATCTCAAGCAGAACGCTATCTCAGCCCTACTTGGGGATGCCGCGGAGTGAACTTGAGACCTGTTGCATGAACAGCATGTGTTATACCACCAAGATGCAACCCTTGTCCCTTAGCTGCGAAGATGGGAATGGACTTTTCACCCAGGAAGCCTCTTGGCTGATAGTTGATTGCTATGGAGGAGAAGTGCCAGGGGTCAGTCTGGAAAACAACATCTAATAGCGATCTCCAGGTGTGGAAGCTGGCTATGCTTTTAAGTTAACGAGGAGGAAAAGGCACTTTCTGTAAGCTCAGATGCTCCTTAACTTTCAGTTTCCCTCACAAGAACCAGACACAAAGTCCTGGCACTAACACCCCCTGCCCCCATAAACTCTAAAAATCAAGCATTCCCTGTAGGATGCATCCTGCAGGGGTTGAATCCAGAGTTTGCTTTAGGGAGCATTTTTAGTAGTAACCCACACTTTACCCATGCCAGACCCCTGCCGAAATAACACCTGAGATTTCACCCCTTCGTTTTTTCAGACTCATGTGGGAAAGAGTGCAGAGTCCTCCCCGACCTCAGGAATGAATGTATATGGGTAGCCTGGCTGTTATCTAACTGTGTAGTTCATGCAGATTTGAGTGGGGATTACTCAGGGTGATTTATTTGCAAAAGGAAACTTTGCCGTGGGCCAAGGCAATTGCATTTAAAATACATCTTGCAGGCCAGGGATAGGTAGCTGGTCTTCGAGGCCACTCTGTTGGGCCCCTCACAGCCAAACACCAAATCTTCATCAAAGTACAGCTTAAAAGTTTTTCCCCAGTTTCACTTGCAAAAAAAGAACCATTTCTCTCCCTCACCCAATGGTAAAAAACAACCCCACCCACAAACACACACACAATTTAATGGAGGCTGGTACATTCCTGACTTACCAAAGCCAAGCCCACCAACCATGGATTGTGGTCTGATAGGGGTTGGCAGCCTCACCTCCACCATTTTGGCAGCAGAACCAGAAAGTGGGGCTCTTTGAATGGGGCTAGTGGGTCTGTGTTTGGTTTTGTGAGATAATATTTCCCTTCTCTTTTGGATTCAGTACATAACTCAAATGCCTTATGTCACTGCGCTTTAGCTGTGCTTCATTTTATGCCCGAGAGCACTTGCTTCATTCACTGGGGAGTCTTCAATGCTAGACGGGGCCAACTTCCTTTGGAAGAATGGATGCTTGGAACAGGGTTTAGCAAAATACATTTCATAAATCTGCTACCGCGGGGAAGAATTTGGTTCAGTTTGGATTTCAATGCAAAACTAGCAAATTAGCAATTTCCCAAAGCAAATTGAAACACAACTGCCCTTTGAAATTCTCACACTAACCTGAATTTTGCGATGCAGTTCAGCAGCCACATATTTTGCATGAAAAATTGCTTGGAGTGCATAAAACCCACATACATTTGTGAAAATAACATATGAAGCATTATACTAGGGGAAATCACTGGCAAAAATCTGTACATTAGGAGAAATTTCAGTCCTAATTTGCTGATTAATTTTCATTAGGAATTTTAAAGATAATAATTGCAAGTTAACGCAGAAATATGGAGAACAGAATTTGGCTGGAAAAATGAGAAACTAAGAGAAATAGACAAATACATTCATCCCTACCTGGGCTACAGTCTGTGCAATAAAGTGACCCCTCCAATGGCACAGAAGGGAGGGAAGCTGTAGAGCAATCTCTTCATACCAAGTCATGCTCTTGGTCTTTCTAGCTGGCAATGTCTGTTTGGGTTCATAGTCAGAGAGGATGTTTCCCATCACATGCTAGCTTATCCTTTTAACAGGAGATACCAGAGATCAAAGCAGAGACCTTATTCCTGCAAGGCATACACTCTGCCCCCTGAGCTGTGACCATTCTGCGCCATATTACCAGATCTGGTGATTCGTCCACTTGGCCCAATGTTGTCTACTCTTGACTGGCTGCGGCTTCCCATGCAGAGAAGAGTCTTCTCGCATCACATGCTCCCTGGTCCCTTTCTCACTAGAGGTGCTGGGGGGTGAATGGGCTCTTATGCATGCAAAGCAGAGGCTGCTACCAGAGAGTTATGGACCTCCCCTAAAAGAGAGAAGGATCCACCCCATAGCAACCTTTAAGAATCAAGTTCTGGATTCAGGCAGAGGCATCCATCCATTTCCATCTAAAACCCAAAGGATGGGGTTTGCTCTCATAATCTGTTCCAGCCGCATGCAAACCTCCTTGACCCTGGGCCATGCTTCGCTGCCATTCCAAAACTCTGGCTCAGATTACTGCCTTCCCTTTTCCTCTCCTCACTTCTAAGAAGTCTTCCTTGACCTCAGCCTTGTTTTTCCTGTAGATTGTAGGTCCATTTATGAAACCATTCCCCACTTCGTTCTTGCTACACTTGTGAAGTCTTGACTTGTTCATTCATCCTGTCTCTTTCTCTCTCCTCTCGCTCCGCTCTCATCTGCCCTTACATTTCAGATGCACTGGGGTGCAGTGGCGTTTTGCCTGTGTGCTGTGCCAGCCATGCTTTAAAGCTTGTTTTTAGTATCTTTTGGGGGTCAATCATAGCTTCCCAGTCAGAACAAAAACAGTCTCTGAAGTTCTTCCCAGCTTAGACAACAAGCTCCGGAGCCAATTGTCTAGAAAAGCACAAACCTTCAATTTTCCACAATTGAGTCTATGTTTATTGTTATTGTTATTTATTATGGTCTGCATTCCTGACGAATCTGTGGAAATTCCAGACTCCTTTGGGCAAAGACCTTTTTTCGCTATTTTTCACATTCAAGCCGTGCGCAGCTTGAGGGAGACCAGCTCTTGACGGGCTCCCTCACAGCAGAAAACAAACTTTAAAATGTTCTGCCTTGGAAGATCTGTTGTTTGTAGAAAGGACGAAAAGAAATTTGTGGACTGTGGGAATATGAACCGTTTCTCCCAAGAAGACCACTGGTTATATCTCATTAAGTTCTGCAGCACTCTAATTAATTAACAATAAACAGAACAAAGTATCTATTAGAAGCCTGTGCAGTCACACACTTCCGCATGTCTCCCAGTGTCAGGCACAATCTAGTGTAAGAACACAGCGGTCCCCCTGCAGCTGGATCAGTCCCTAAAGGGGACCCATCTCATCCAGCATCCAGTGTCCACAGTGGCTGACCAGAGGCTCCATTGGGAAAACCCACAAGTAGGAAATGAACAGCCCTCTTTCCAGCTGTTGCTTCCCAGAAACTTACTCAGAGGTAAACCACCTCTGTGCGTTCAGGTTCCACTTGGCTATCCTATCTCTGAGCTTTCTGCAGTCTTAGCCTTCCATGAAATTGTGTGACCCTTTAAAGCCATCTAAAGCCAAGATCCTCGTTCTGTGGCAGAGGATTCTGCGGTGGTGGACCATTTCTCTGAATCAGGCTGCCACTGCTGTGATTTAATATATCTTTCAAAACCTACCTTGTTAGGTACGAGAGTTAGTAAAGCATGTGTACAAGCTTTTGCATTCCACAGCATTCTTCTTCAGGCAGAGCTTTGTGAAACTCAAATAGCTTGCATATTGTTGCCCCTAACCTAAGTGAACACCCAGCAAAATGTCAACTGCATTTGCGTCTAACCCTCTCAAACAAAGGCAGCTTATCCTCCAGCTGGAAAACTGAGCCAGAAACTCTGCATGCTGCTGGAGGACGATGAGAGTTTCATTTCATTTCACTTTTAATTTGTATACCACCTTTCTATATTAGCAGTTTACAAACTGTAATCCAAAGCATCCAGAGGACACCAGGTTGGGGAAGGCTGGTCTACACTCGAGTTTCCATTTAAAACACAATGCAAAAAAGAGCATGGAATATTTGCCAAGGCAAAATAAACTACCACCTAGCTCCACGTTGCCTACACTGACTGGCAGCAGCTCTCCAGGGTTTCAGGCAAGGAACTCTCCCAGCCTGCCCTGGAGATGCTGGGAATTGAACCTGGGACTTCCTACATCTGCTCTCCGCACTGAGCCACAGCCATTCCCTGCACTGGACTGGTCCTTTATAAATTAAAGTCACAGTAGCATATGTACTCTTGATTCCCAGATTTTCAGCTGGTTCCCCAGGAGAGGCAGAGCCAAGCTATGCTATCGAGGCATGGCGCTGTAATGCCAAGAACGTGTACTAGGAATCACTTTTAAATTAGCCCACCAGGTTCCAAAGTCCTAAAAACAGGTCAAAAACAGAATGAGGGGATATATTTATTTTTTGATGGCCATCTTCCTTGAGAGCAGATCGGAACTAAGAAGGCACAGTGACATTCCTCGTTCCCTCATGCCTATGTATGGCCCCCGGGGCCAGGGTCCCGTCCTTTGTTGCCTGTGCTGTAATGAGCCACCTATATGCCATTGCAACTGTCTTAAGAAACAAAAGAATCCCAAACATATTTTCAGATATTTCCACATCTGTTGCATCTCTCTCCCTTTCAGCTTTCCCAATCTTTTTATGTCCTTGGAGGTCAAAAGCACCCGTCATCCTGCACTTTATACCACATTTGTAATTTTCATAGACCCATGCATGTTGTGAAATTTGTTTCGCTTCTGTCCAGTTCAAGTGAAGCATCGTTAACTTGTCACCAAAATAAGCTCCTTCCATTTGCTCTATAAGGAGGGGGCACCCACATACCCCTCTCACCTGTACAGGTGTGTGAGTGAGAGAGGTGTTGTGAAAATATGAAATATTTTGACATCAGTAAGCTGCCAGGTAAGCTACTGCAGTTTTTCCTGTCTTAACCAACATGAAAAGCAAGGCACCCAAGTTAACTGGATTGTTGTTCTTGTTTGAAATGTCTTGTCCCTACTATTTTTTTGTTTAAAGCACACGTTTTCTCCCTCCTGCCCTCTCGCTAAAATAACGAGGTTGCATCTTGCAGTACGGCTAAGGGCTGCTCCGGTCACACTGTCAGATGCTGGTTGAAACATGCTGCTCACCCGTCTTTCAACGCTGACACTAATAACCAAGATAGGAAGCATGTACAGACAGAAAAGCTGAGGAAGGAACACATTCTTAACTCAAGCAAAACTTGAAACAAACAAATAAATAAATAAATTCAAAAGGCTCCCTTGTCCCCGTCCGTCCCCCGTCCCCCCCATCTCTTGGAGTTGCAGGAACATTTCACTGCCTGACTGTCTGTTTTAAGTGCAGCAGGAGCTTAAAAGCCTCTCATGCAAATATATACAGACTCTTTTTTTGGTGTGCATTACCGTTGCCATCTCAGGTTTTTGTTTTTTTTGGTTTTTAAATCAAGATCAAAAAATATGAGCAAAAGCACAATTAGCTCTGTTGGGGAAGGCGAAGGAAAAGACCCTCCCCAGCGTCTGTCTCATAATCATCACACAGGGCACTTTTAGGCATCTGCATTTAGAAGAGGGGGGGGGGAGAATAAAGCGTAAAATACCTGGCGTATCCCAGCGGATTCAGGAGCGCGTCTCCTGCACTGGCTCATCCAAGCCGGCCTCACCAATCCCACCTACATTTGCTTTGGATCCTATGGGTCACTTTGCACTGTCTTTTTGTACACCCCTTCTTCTCACATGGTCCGATTCCCAGATAATCTGCTGCCAAAGAGCTCTTTAAGATTTTTTTACGTCACTTTCTTTCTTCTCCTCTCTCTTTCTCTCTTTTTTATAAAGTCAGATAAACTTTTTGCCTTGCCAGGAGGGACTGCAGCAGGCTGAAACCCTCCTCCTAGAGGTGGGTGACTCCACACACAGAAAAAGCAACCAGCTCACAACAGCTCAGAGCAGCAGCAGGGGGAGGAGGGCTCCAGGCAGAGCAATGCAAGAGCCTCTGGGTTGGAGTCAGGGAGGGCAGCCTGGGCTGCGGCTATAAATGGAAGTGCAAGGGGGGGGCGAGGGAGAGGGGGGTCTGCAAATGGGGGCAGAGAGTGGCTGGGGGATGGATGATGAGGCTAGGACAGGTGTTCTGCCACTGTGGCCAATGTGAGACAGGGGTGTGTATCTGCTTTTGGGCCACATTAGGAGAAGAAAAACAGACTTTTACCATTCTCACCCGCCCTTCTCCGTTCTTCACTTTAAAGACAAAGAGCGGGGAAATGCAAAAATTGTCAAGTGGAAAGGGACTTGGGGTTTGCTATCAGAAGTTGCTCGCAAGCAGGGCTGGTCCAAGACATTTTGCTGCCCAATATATTTGTTATTTCTGTTAGACAGCTTTCCACCAAAGAGCTTAAGGTGGCGTACACAGTTCTCCCCCATTCCCCCCTCACAACAACCCTGCGAGGTAGTTTAGGTTGAGAGACCGTGACTGGCCCCAAAGTCACCCAGTGAGATTCCTCCCTGAGTGGGGATTTCAACCCTGGAATCCTAGGTCCTCGTCCAGTGCTCTTAACCACTACTGCACAAGTGCTGGCGTAGGCATCCAAGATACCTGAGGCAAAATGAAAATGTGACACTCCCTTTCTCTAGCAGTAGAAAGACAATAGCAGCAGATTAAGGAGCTTACGAATTTGCCTGCCCTTTCCTAATACCTAAAATTTGCTGCCTGAGATGGCTTTCTCACTCTGCCTAACAGCAGGGCAGGGCTGGGATGGAACCCGAGACTGATTCGGCTGCTTTTAATCACCACAAACACTTCCTCTCCTCCCAGAAAGGAAAAACAACTTATATCCACATACCCCACACACAAAACATCCCAACCACAAATTTCCTTCCATGAAATGATAATATGAGTGACAGAGCACACACATGACTTGCAGAAGGTCCCTGGTTTGATCCCAACTTCTCTAGTTAAAATGTGATCAGGTGATGGAAAGGACCTTTGTCTTCTTGAGATCTTGGAGAGATGCTACCAATCAGAGTACACATTGCCAGGTTAGAGGGACTGAGGTCACCTCTAGACTTTCAGCATTTTGCAGGAAGGGTTTCAGTCACCAGCAATCTAGGTTTGCACTACTAGCATTAGTTGAAGCACTCTGGTGCAACACATCCACTTAAAAAATGACAACAGGCTTTTGCAGTTAGGAAAGCAACAGCAAAATGTGATTAATGGGAAGGCGTATATAACTGCTGGTGCTGTAGAGAATGCTCACTGTTGTGTAACTTCCCTCGCAAAAAAATCAGAACAAATCTTCTGTATATTTTGGGAAACGGTCAGTCTGTCCGCCCATCTATTCTTTCGAGGCTTGGCTGCCTCTTGAGATATTGCCTCCAAACTCTGCACAAGGTGGGGCAGCCGTCTTTGTTGACATCAGGATCCTGGCCTCCATTTTAACCCAAGATGGTGGGCTGAAACGTGGTTTTGGCAACTTGTGCAATCCATTTAAAAATCACAATATTCTTTGGCTTCTACAAATGCACAAGCAGCGCCAGGCAATCCCAGTAAAGAGTGGACATTGTATTATCTTCACATAACTTTGGGCAAGCAAATCAGGTTGCATGCTCAATAAACAAGCCGTCCGCAGGAGACTAAAGAGTCTGACCTGGAATAAGGCCGCTTCCTTTGGACTTTTAATGGTTTTAAAAGAAATGTTCCAGGAGAGGCTGGAATGGCCCAAGGCGTCATACTGATTGATTGATTGATTGATTGGACTGATAAATTTATTGTATTTCTGTGCCACTTTTCAACTTAATCCCAAAGCAGCTTACAAACAATAAATAAGAGTAACATAATAGAACAGCACAAACACAGCATAAATCATATTTACAATCTATAAAACGCTATTAACAAAGCAGCAACTTTAAAAAACAACAACTAAACCACAGTTAACACCAAAATCCATAGTATATGTTTCACAAATCAATGCGGCAGTTATACTCTATAAAACAATATTAATAACATTAACAGAATAATAACTAAAATAAGCTAAGCACTGTTAATACACACACTTGCCACGCCTCCAGGACGGATAAGCTGTCACTTTATTCAGCTCATGAAAAAACACATAATGCCCATTGTTAAGCCAGCTCAGCCAGATGCTGCGTTGGCCGGGGTCCTCAGGTAGGGAGCCATGGTGGAGAGAGTGGGGCTCTCCGGCCTTCTGCCAGTGGTAAGGTGGATGTTGACCTCAGGTCCAGGTGTATCTGAAGAAGTGATCATGCACACGAAAGCTCCTACCAAGAAAAAACTTAGTTGGTCTCATAAGGTGCTACTGGAAGGAATTTTTTTATTTTTTATTTTGTTTTGACTATGGCAGACCAACACGGCTACCTACCTATAATCAGGATCCTTGTGTCGTGGATGAGGAATTAGTCTGCGTCGCTAGTCCAAGACGAGCCTGTCCCTTCAGAGCAGCGAGTTGCGGCTGCAGTAGGTGCAGAGGCCGACCAGGGGATCCTGCACCGCCTCCCTACCAGAGGCACTGTTGGGGGGGGGGATGTGCCCTGCAATATTGCAAGGTGAGATTTGGTGATCCCACTTTGGGCTCTTGAGAGAACGTTGGGTTTGGCAAGCCCATGAGAGCTGTCAGGTGGATCACTGAAGCAAGTAGGGGAAATGAGAACATCACATTAGGTTAGAGTGTCAGACTAGGACCTGGGAGACCTGGGTTCAAATCCTCACTCAGCTCTTACTGGGTGGCTTTGGGCCTCTCTCTCTCTCTGTCTGTCTGTCTGTCTGTCTGCCTCGCTCTGTCTCTGTCTCTCTGTCTCTCTCTCTCTCACACACACACACACACACACACACACTCAGTCTTTAACCGTCCTCACAGGGTTGCTGTGGGGATAAAATGGAGACAGCAAGTGCCACCTTAAGCTCCTCAGAGGACAGGTGGGATATAAATGTATTAATTTGTTGTGTTAATTTAGGTTAAGTGCATTGCAAATAACAAGGGAGGGACGGCAACCTTTCCCCACAAAAGGGATTGTGAGCCACAGGAGGAAGGTGGGAGTCTGCAGGGATCTCGACGGCAGCATCAGTCCTAAGAACTGAGGAAGAAATTGCCGAACATTTCTCTTTCCTGCTCCCCCTTTTGTTATTTCATCCTTTTCTTCACCCCACCCCCTTGGATAAGGAGAGGAGTTGCTGCCATCTGAAGGCCAGTTGTGGGATTGCATGGGTGGCTTGACAGGTTGAGGGGGACCTGGGAAGGTGGTGCCTGGGTCGAGTGGGTTCTCTGTGGAAGTGGGGGTGGCCGGATGGTGCTCCTGTCCTCCACCCGAGATGTACCAACACGGCTTTAATTGGTTCTCTGCCGCCGCCCGCCCCCGCCGCCCCCCCAAATTGGGCACCAAGTAGATTAGGATTAAAATAGCTGGCAATTGTTAGGACAACGGGAGGAGATCTGAGTTGCATGTATTACGAGGGGATCGTCTCAGCCCTTCTCAGGGGAGGCGCCGAGTCCGGATTACCCACGAAACATTCCTAGAGGCTGCTCAAAAGAGGCTTTGGGGCAGACAAAGGTCTGGGTTGAGAAAAGCAGCTTGTGATACAGCATGGGGTTGGGATAAGGGAAGCAGTGGCGGCTGCATTTCAAAAGGGGGAGGGATTGGCATTAATCCCACCAGGCACATCCAAGACCTTCTCTTGGGAGGGTAGAGTAATTCGCTTGTAAATCAAATCAATCAATCAATCAATCAATCAATCTAGGCTTTTAAATACCGAATCACTTTCTCTCTCCTAGGGCATATAGGAATTTGTTACAGTCTTCTGAAATTTGGGGGGCTGGAAGCAGATTCCTTCCTTTAGGGAAGGAATTGAAAATAAAACTGTTGATATAAAAGTCTGTGGAATAGTGGAATACTGTGTACTGTTCCGATCACCTCGGAATGGATATTGTAGAGCTGGGAAAGGTGCAGAAAGGAGCACCTTTAAGAACAAAAGAAGAGCTTGCTGGATCAGGCCCATCTAGTTCAGCATCTTGTTCTTACAGGGGCCAACCAGATGCCCCAATGGAAAACCCACAAGCAGTACATGAGCACAAGAGCCCTCTCCCCTCCTTGGGTTTCCAGCAACTGGTATTCAGAAGCATGGCTGCCTCCAACCATGGAAGCAGACTATATCCTTCATGGCTAGGAGATAGCCTTATAGAATCCTAGAGTTGGAAGGGATCCAGGGGTCATCTAGTCCAACCTCCTGCAATGCAGGAATCTCAACTAAAGCATCCATGACAGATGGCCACCCAACCTCTGCTTCAAAATCTGCAAGGAAGGAGAGTCCGCCACCTCATGAGGGAGACAGTTCCACTGTCGAACGGCTGTCAGAAAGTTCTTTCTGTCGTTTAGTCGGAATCTCCTTTATCACTTGAAGCCATTGCTTTGTGTCCTACCTTCCATAGTTTAACTATGTGCTGCATGAAGAGATTTTTTTCTGCCCTGAACCTTCCAACATTCAGCTTCATTGGGTGTCTTGAGTTCTTGTGTTAGGAGAGAGGGAGAAAAAACTTGTCTCTCTCCACTTTCTCCATGCCATGCATAGTCCTATAAACTCCTTATCATGTCGCCTTTTGCTTGCCTTTTTTCTAAACTGAAAATCCCCAAATGCTGCAACCTTTCCACATTCCTTTGAGCATTTTGGTTGCCCTTTTCTAAACTTTTTCCAACTCTACACTCCTTTTTGAGGTGAGACGACCGGAACTGTACATAGTATTCCAAGTTGTAGTTCAGCAACATCTGGAGGGCCAAAAGTTCTCCACAGCTGGTTTTTACAGTACTGAGCTAGATTGGCCAATGGCCTGAGACTGTATCAAGGCAGCTTCTTACACAAACTAAACAACTTTTTTTTACAATTCTGCAAAAAAAAAATAAGCAGTCTGGGCTTGCCAAGATTCTCTCCCTCCTGCTTCTCAAGATCACTCATTATAGACACACTCATGCAAACTGATTCAATTCACACACACACACACACACACACACACACACACACACACCAGTACTCACTTTGATGAGCTTATAAAAGGAAGTGGAAGTGAGCAAACTTGGAAAGAAATGTGACTTAGTCATTATCAGTCTTCCCTGGGGAAAAGTGGGCTGTATGCTTTAAGTTGGTGGGTGCAATGTATAATTTAACCAAAATAATTTGGCGTTAAACTGGAGCTAAATAAAGTTTACTCCAAGATGGCATCACTGAAGTGGATCTGGGAACCAGCTTGCAGAAGAAAAACCCCTTACCTAGACTTTGCAAGTATGCTCAAATTTGAGCCTCTGCTATTTGTCCCTCCAAATCGTCTCGCTAACATTTTTGGAACCTCGCTGCCTCCTTCCCTTCCATCCAAAGTAGGCATGTCTGAGACTGCATGTGTTCTCTGGAATTTTCCTGGAGCTTCATATCATGCTAGGGGAAGGTGAAAGCTGCAGTCTAAAAATGCCGATTCCCAGCATATTTCCTCCGCGGAAATTGCTCAGCCGTTAAGATATGAAAATGAGGAAAAACAAAAGGACAAAGTTGTCCTGTTCTACATAGTGGGTGATGTCCAATGTTAATCGTACTCTTAGTAGACCCGTTGAAATCAAGGGACTTAAGAGACTTAAAGGCAACAATTAAAATAGGTCTGTTACTGCAGTGTAGATAGATGTATTAAATGCATGAAAGCATGCAATTTTTTTTTTAAAAAACAATCATTTAAAAATAGAAATGGCAGAAATTCTTGCTCAGGGTCAAGGTCACGACTGCAGTGCAAAACGGGTGTTTGCTTTTAATTAGTTTGACCCAATAGCTGAATGGATGCAAAATCAGTTCCTTTATACCCTAAGCCTGTCTTAGTGTCACCTAACTTTCAAGATGTTAAACGTATGTTGAGGACTAAACTGTTTTATTAGAGATTAACTCTGTGACCAGCTTTCAGTAAGAACCCATTCAATTTCATCTCTCCTCTCACCAAGTTCATTCTGATATGCCCTACGTTTGTCTCCCCATTGCTTTAGTTTGGCAGATTCCCCCCACCCCTCTCAAAGCTCTCTGATCTGGTACCAGGCTTAATTCCCAGAGACTAGTGTGGGGATTTGCCAACCTGGTATTGCTGAGACTACAACTCCCATGATCCTTGACCGTTTGGGCCATGCTGGCCGAGGCTGATGGGGCTGGAGTCCCAACACCATGCTGACAGACTGCAGCTAACTGGGGATCAGTGGGTCCTTGATCTGCAGGTGTTGCTTGTGCCAAATCAGAAGTTTCCAATGTGTGAAAAAAAAACCTTGGCCAAGAAGGACCCCAAAGCAGACGCCTTATGCCATGTCAAGACTATTTGCCCATCTAGCCGCTAAACTGAGCTAGTAGTTCCATATTGTCTCCTCTGACTGGCAACAGCTCTCCAGTGTTGCTGGCAGAGAGGTGGGAGGGGAGTGTCTTCTCCCACCATCCACCGCCTCATTCATTTGTTGGCAATATATTTTGCAGTTTGCCAGCAAATTATGCATCAATAATATCAATACAGGACACCGAAGCTCATTCAGCAAAGTGTTTTTATTCAAACGCTCCATAGCACCAGGTAGTTGTAGATGGCATTCAAATAAAAACGCAGCCATTTTTTTAAAAATCCCATTTTACCCAGGAACTGGGCATTCTGGAATGTAGCCTTTGCAGCCACTCTTTTTGTTGGTTCAGCTGAGCCTCAGTGGTGGTGAGGGGGGGGGGGAATCCCCTGGGCTGTGATTCAGGTGCTCCAGGGAGAAGGCTGTTAAATTCAGAACACATCTCAGTTGGAAAAGACAAGACAGATGAAGATCATGTAGGAAGTGGGCAGCATCGTGTACCAGGGGTTATATGCCTCTCTCCACAAGCAAGCAGCCAAGGAGCTCAAAATCACAACCGACAAGCAATTAATCTCCACTTGGTGGCCCTTTGTGGTACACAATCACCCCAAGCGTTCATCTCACCCCCCCCCCCCCGTCTTTTTCTATACAAGGTTTGCGTGAAAGAATCATTTCTGAAGTTTTAAAACGAGTATATGAATAAAATAATTTTAGAGGGTGTTTTTTAAAAAAGAAAAGAAAAGGATTATACTACAATGAAAAGCACACATGTCGATGCAAAGGTTGCAGAGTAGCCCCGTCCACAGAAAAGCACTGTTTCCTCTGAAGATCCACAGGGCACCACTCTTAAAGACTGGCACCTCAAGTGGGAGTTTGGTCATGGGGCCACTTGGCATTGGCTCCTGGCCCTCCAGATCCCCCCCACATGCTTGCTTCAAGGTTGACCAGAAGGAGGCAGCAGAGAGCCCCCTCAACACACACAACAGTTCACTTAGCCAGAGCGCCCATGGGGTCCCATGCAGGCAAGACGACTGGCTCCTGCTGCATCACAGCTAAGACGTCTTCTGGCACATGCTTCCTGTCCACCACCACTTCGTAGACGTACTCGGAGAACCAGTCATCAGTCATGATAAGGTAACCTGGAGAAGAGGAGGACGGGACAAGGTCTATTAAGAGATGCTCAGCTTAAGAGGTGCCACCTACAGTGATCTGCCCTGGGGGACCCCTGCCCTCTATGCCACACTGAAATCTAAGAGGGCAGCCCCGCAAAAACTGCATGGAGGTAGACTGCTTCTGAACATTAAGGACCCATTAATTTTCACAGCTAACGAGGCCTTTGGTTGAACAGTTAAATACAGGCCCCTTTCCTTGCTTTGTACCAGCAGACTGGCTGGTGCTTGCAATGTCAAATGAGCTTGGATGGGGGGGGGGGGGGACAGGCAAACCAAGCTCAAACTGCCACCCCATATCAAATTCCTCCCTGGAACATTTTTCTGCCTTTCCCCTGCATCAAGAAACACCACAAGTCAAAAACCTACAAGGAACAGATGAGGTCTCACGTGGTGTCTCTTGTATTTGTGTTCGGAAGCAAAACCCAGGGGCTTCCAAAAACACCACTTTATAAACCCAGAGTTTTTGGAAATTCCTGAGTGACCGAGGATTGGCCTTTCAGGTTTCCTCTAGTGGCTTTGCCTCTGCAATTAACAGGTCAGATGCTCCAACCCTGTCTAAGATCTGACCTTGCCTTTCAACAACAGGATCACAATGCTAAGCTGGTAAACCCAGACCAGGCGATCTGGACCCAAAGCACCGTACAAAAGGGTTAAGCATTTCCTCCATAACTCATCATCCTCCAGCTAAGCCCCTGAGTCTAATCTTGCCTCTGTTGTTTCAGGCAATACTCTATCAACCCTCTTTGAGGACTGACGTTGGGGCTTGTTATTTTAATGCCTCCACGCCTAGCCAAGCCTGAGTGCCAAATCTAACATCCTCATTCTTCACCTCTTCCTTAAACAAGGGGCCTGCCAGAATGCCGCTTGGCCTTCCCACACAAGCCCAGGCTTTTTCAAGAGGCCAGCTATCCCCAAAACCCTCTCTGAGGGCCGTATCTGCAAATGACGACTTTGGGGCAGCAGCTAGAGGTCTGGCCCTGGAGGATCTGGCGTGGGAAAGCAGCTAGAAGAGGAGTCCCAAAAACTTGGGCGTGGGATGCTAAGAACTCATTTGGAAACCTAAGAAACTGTTTCACAGGTTCTGCAAAATAGCCCTTCCGCAGAAGAAAAACTGGAAATACTCAAATACCTCCCATACAGCACACCTACACATGGCCCCCAAATAAAACATGTATTTTAAAAAAGCAGGTAAACTACCCAAAAAATAGGCACCCCCCGCAAACATAGAAGGCCCAAAACACTATTTTAAAGTAAGGTTAGAATTGGGAGGGGAGGGGCTAAGCTGGCACCAACATCTGAGGGTTCCCACAGGCATCGCACTGCAGACCCCAGCCTTAGAGCCAGGAAGCCCTCGGGACAAATCTCGCCTCAAGCAACACAGACTGGTTAGGTGGTGTCTTAAGCTGGCAACTGCTCTTCTGAGCCTCAGCACACCCAGCTGCAATGCAGACATAATATTAGTACTACTAACTGCTACTTCCCTGTTTTATAGGCCTGTGTTGTAAGGATCACTAAGACAAAGGACTCGGGCTTGGCCAAATTCTGTGCCCACAATATACATGTATTGAATAAATGCCCAAGACACATTCTGCAAACAACCCGCACTGTCCTTACAGAAGGAACATTGCCAGTTGCCTTGGCAAGCCTTCAGGCAGTGAGCCTGGGGCAAGCTGCTCTCTTCTTCAGCCTGATTCTCTCCCCACCCCACCCCAACGGAGGCCTACCTTGCAGGGCAGAGAGGCTCTAAAGCATTTTGCCTGCTTGGTAAGTGGAAAAGAGCCGCTGCAACCAGGGTTGGCCATTGCAAGGGACTGATTGGGCAGAGGTGGTGAGAGGGCTCTGCTTGGCCCCCAAAGTGAGAGGTCCCCAAAGTCTGTTCAGGAGCAAGGCCAGAGCCCTCAAGGAAAAGCCCCATTCAGGCCCCATTCATTAAAAGCAGGCTTTGCCTCCGAGTGGGAGTGAGACTTCCACGTAGAACAGCAAGAGGCTAAGAAGCTCAAGGAATCAACCTCATGCCTCCTGGCTGCCCTGCCAGGAGGCTGGAGAAGGTAAACTCTGAGGAATGCCGGTAATCTGTCTCGCTTTCGCCGGGTTATTTTTAAACTTTGAAAGCTCGAAGTGGTTCGCACTCGTCTCTTGTGGTTGATGGCAGGAGTGTGTGTGTGTGTTTAACTGCTGGAGCAACTCTGGGTTTTAGCATGCTCATAAAACAGATGGGTAAACGAAGGGCTAAGAATAGCTGTGCCTTGACCTCAAGGCGGCTTTTTTTGGGAAGCGGGGATGAGGGCCACCTGCGTGCCTGGATCATTGAGATAGTCCTGCGCCTGCTGTTCCACGAAAGCTCTCGTTATGCAAACAGAAGCTCCAGTCTCAATGGGAGACACTGGTACATGCAGAAAAGTCCTTGGCTCATTAAAATGACCATGGGTAGCACAAAGGCTCGAGGGCACGGTGGGCCCTTGTCTTCCACCAACTCCCAGGGGAAGTGAAGAGGGAAATGGAACATGTGTGGCAGCTACAATTCTGCTAGACAAAGACGCTGCTTGTCATCGTCCCAATCACACAACCAACAGCAAAGGTTTCCCCCACTGGAGGCTGTTTGAAGAAAGGGTAATGAACTTTTCTACACAAAATGAGATTACATCAGGAGCTTAAAGGAACGGCAGCCCAGTCAGTGCTCATGTGCACTCACTTATTCTCTCTCTCTACAATAACCCCCATGCAGGAATTCTATAATCTCTGCCTTATGACCCCGGAGTAATTAAAAGGAGGTGGGGGGGGGGGACACAGCCCAATGGCGATCCTGGCAGAACAGAGAGTGAAGGAAGGAGGTCCAGGAGCCTCCTTGCATTGCCCTCATCACAAACCCAGGAAAATTCAACATTGGGAAGACACCCCAGGTTGGAGAGGCCTGAAGTGATGGAATTCACTCAAACGAGGCCCCACCAACGCCCCTGACCACCAGCCTGTCAGGATTCTGCTACAGTAGAAAGGCATCGCAAACTGCATAGGCTTCGAGTGCTAAACTGGCCCAGAATTAAGCTCTATCCCAATACACATGCTGTTGAGAATCTAATCACTGGAAGGGACCCCTGGAAGTCACCTAGTCCAACCCCCCTCCCCCCCAAAATCCAGACAACACCCCTGATGTAAAACGAAAAGAGGCCAGCCCAACTTTCAGCATCTGCGTTAGCAACACATTACCTTTATTCCCGCGGTCTTCGCCCCATGAGTTCTCCACACGCCATTTTTCAAAGCAACCCTCTTGCTCTGGCTGGAAAGAGGGGGAAATGCAGGGGTCAATAGGAGGAAGAGCCCTGCAGAAAAGCTTCCATCTCCCCTGACCGGGCAGATTTACGCTTGCTTGTGGATTTATAGCAGAGAAATAAAATGCCTCCCTTACCTGACAGATGACACCTGCGCTTTCATTTCACAAACTGCTGAAAGTGTCACTCACCCGTGCCTTTACAACCCCAAATGCTAAAAGCCTGGTATCTGGATCACATAAGGAGTTCTACAGTGTGGAGAATATTGCAGGCAGAATATTGCAGGCCTAGCTAGACATGTAGTTTTATTATGGATATTTTATACAGTGTATATATAAAGCTGCTGATTTTATCAATTTTTTGATAAATTGGAGAGTGGGAAGACCCTGTACGCCACCTTGAGGTCCTTGGACAGAGGATATACATGTGGTAATAAATAAAATAAATCATGCTACAGTACTTTTAAAGACTTTGGGTCCAAACTGTGCTCAGGTCCATATGAGGCAGCTGGAAGAGATGGTGGCAAGACCCTCTGAAGGCCTGGCTGGAATTACTTTCAAGCTCTTAAAATTCAATCAAGCCACATTTAGCTTAGTTTTGAATGCTGGCAAGGATTAAACGTCCCTCAAGGGAAAAGAAAATTACATCACAGTTGTAGTTAAAACCTGTTTGCACAACAGGTATTTTTTTTAAAAGGAAAAAAAAGCCCCATGTTTTAATATCTGCTTTTAGCCTAAAGAAGCTTTTAGTGAGAATTATAAATCTCAACCGTTGGCAAAACCAGCCTTGGGGCATTGCGGCTTTTAATCTTGCCTTGCTCCTCTGTTTTAACGTTTTGGATTTCTAAGGTGAGGAGCCTCCAAATGTTCAGACAAGCCCTTTCTAGCTAGCAAGGACCAAGTGGGGCAGAGTGGACTGAGCATCCCTCTTGGATTAAGGAGAGAGAGGAGGGTCAGATCTCATTGGGTTGATTGCCTGACAGGCCTATCTGGCTTTTAATGTAATTTCATTGCTGTCTTTACTACCCTTCATCGTTGCTAACCTTTGTATATTTCTGTCTGTGGAGCTGGAGACAACACGGTAAATTTAGAAAGCTTTGGAAGGTTGTGTACCTGAAATGCATAATGTAAAATAACAACAAAGCATCCGCCATGGGATTGTGGTGGTGGTCGTGGAGTCCCTGTGCTGCCTCTGGAGCTCCCTGGAGGAAGAGCAGGTGCCTTGGTGGCCTCAGTGCTATTGCCACCAGCATCTTCCAGATATCAACTCTAGAATTCTATGATTCATCATAAAAGAACGGTGGTCTTTGTCGACAAGGCACTTTAGAAGAGGGCTGGGACCCTCCACCAGCTCCCCAGACCGCTGGCCATGCTCCTGCTGAGGCAGGTGGGTGTTGGGAATCCAAGAGTCTCTGGAAGGACACTGATGTCGCCCTCTTAAGTGTCGCTAGGCTGCCGTTCCCATCATCCCCTGACCAGGCTGGCTGAGACGGATGGGAGATGGAGCCCAAAAACATTTGAGGGCCACCGGTTCTCTGTCCCTCTTTCAAAAGCACACACCGTCGCCAGGAGGATTCCATGAACAGGTCGTGTGAGTAATTATTGTCTGGCTGACTGCCATATACGTGGAAAGGAAGGGAAGGAACTCCACCCTCCACCCTGCTGCCCCAACACCAACCTTCTCAGTGAAGGCAGTAATGACCATGGCGTGGGTCATCAGCGAATCCCCAAAGATCAGCCGCTCGTCCTTGTTCATGTTCTTGACCGACACGCCAAACACCAGCTTGTGGTTAAATCTACAAAGCAGCGCACATGAAATGCACGTTAAGTGTGGGGTTCAGAGAAAGTGCCTTCCCGAGTAATCCTAAATTGCAGAGTAAACCCATTTATTAAGTCGTATACAGGAGCAGTTAAGCACGAGGTGCGGCAGATCTGCGGCCCAGGGGGCTCTGAGCTTGCGGAAGAACGAAGAAATAGAGGCAAAGCAAAGTTTGAGCTTGACGTGCACACCCACAGTCCCCAGGGGGACTGGGTGCAGGATCACGGCCCTCTTCCCCCACCCAACAAGCACTTACATATTCATGTCATTGATGCCCAGTTTGCTGTTGAAGTGCTTCCCAACGTCACAACCAAACCACACGGCCTGAGGAGAGAGCAGGCGACAATCAGGACCCTTCAGTTGAAGCAAAGAGCAGGAAGACACTGTGCTAAGGAGCAAAATAAAGATGGGGAGCGGGCCAAACCTCTCCATCCCGAATAGAAGCGGCTGCCAGTTTTTTCAGGAGCTCGATGGGCTGGTTGTTGTAAAGAGTCTTCCTGCCCCCCACCATGTTACTCAGGTACTCCACCGTGTAAAGCTGGTTGTATTGGTTCTGGGGCCGAGGGTCATTCACAAGGCAAACCTGTTAAGTCAAAGGGCTGAGTTAGGACAAGAAGTTAATTTCAAGGAAGTCACTCCTCCCAGCTCTGCTGGACCCAGCAGTAGCAGCCAACTAAAATGCTCGCAAGAAGAGCATGGCCAGAGATGGCCATTTCTTGTTTGTCCCCAGCAGGTGTTATTCAGAGGTAGGCTGCCACTGAACCTGGAGGTTCCATTTCAAACAAGATGGAAGTTTGGAAATAATATGAGGGGTGCCATTTCTCAGCAGCAAATATCCTTTGCTAGACTCATCTTGTTTTTGATGTTCTGGGTCACAATTTTATCACCATCTGACCAAGCAACGCTTGGCCCCCAAATAGAGATCTGGGGTTGGAAATCTGGTGGGCCTTTCTGTAAGGATTTCCAACTAAACGTTAAGAAGAACTTTCTGACCGTAAGAACTGTTCAGCAATGCAACTGACTACCTCAGAAGGTGGTGGACTTCCCAGCATTTGAGGTTTCTCAAGGGAGGTTGGGGTTCTTTCAGTTGAGATTCCAGATTTTCAGGGGTTGGACTAGACGACCCTTGGGGGTCCCTTCCAACTCTACAATTCTATGATTTCAGCCATGCCGCAACTTTTGAACAGACCAAAGAGGGCTTGTGGTATTAAACGAGAAGAAGGGAGCAACAGGAGACCGTGTGGGGCAGGGGTGTGTCTTATCGCCATTTCCAAAATCTAAAGGACAGACAGGAGGCCAGTGATTGTCCACAGGCTGCCTTGTGTTTACCACATTGCCCAACCTTGCTTTCCATGTCGAAGATGGGCTTGACGTGCTCTTTGTAGAACTGCAGGGGCGAAATTGGTCCGATCTTGTGGTAGACCTTCTCCTTATCGTAGAACTCCCAGCAGAAGGAGTCTGGAGGGCTCCCCAGGCAGATGGTCACTATTCTGAACACCTGGGGAGGGAAAGCAGATTAGTGGAAGGTGGAGCCCAGACGCCTCCCTTCAAATCGGCCGGAGGGAACTGATGCTTGTGACTCACAAACCCTCGTTTTGCTTAATTGCTTGCTATGCTTATAAGCTGCTGTTCCGCCGAAGGCATCAAGCTGGTTTATAGCTTTTTAAACAACAGTGTGGAAGCTAAGCAACGTGACACAGGAGGCAAAAAGGAACGGGGGGGGGGGAGAGGAAATCTATGGGCTCTTTCATTCTGTTCCCTAATAAAAGTTACACAATGGTCAGGTGGAATGGCCACCGGTTTGATGGAGGCAGTTCTGGGAGAAGAGATGGGTCATCCCCTGGGGAAGCCAGCATGGAGCTGCAGTGCCCTGGGCAACAGCAAAAAATGATATACATTGTTCTCTGCTGCCCTCTAGTGCAGGCATCCTGGACGGACACTTAGGGAGGCACCAAGGGCTTTGCAGGAGTGCAGTGAAGGACAATGCGACTCGTGTAAAACAGTAAACTTAAAACAGCCTGACACGCCTTTCCTCCTGGCAGCTTTGGCAAGAGAGAGAGAAGAAAGAGTGCAGCTGGGTAGACAATCTGCCCCTCCAAATTGTAGAGAGCACAACCAAAATGTATTCACAGTGGATCTCTGCATCTCTCTATTAAGGCGCCACTTTCAGAGCTGCAAAAGCTGGTCCGAGCTGTGCTCAGTTATACTTTCGACAGAAGATTAGTGAAATCACCCTAATCAAGAAGCAGACATGTTGCACTTCCTCCCAGGCAGAGTTCTATTCCGATTTAAGAAAAAAAGGACTTAGCTTGCCTCGCACCAAAAACACAGTGAGGCAGCAGGATCTACAAAGCGTGATCATTTCCCAAGACTTTGGAGGGTGTGGACACATGTGCCACCCCAAACTCCACGTGCAACGAGCCTGCCACCACCAAAAGCATGAAACACCCCTGGGGAGGCCTGTGAACAATGTGCTCTTTACAAAATGTGCAGTGAGACAGTTCAACCTCATCCTAGCAGTTCTTTCTTTTTTATCCATGGGAAATTTATACAAGCAGGAATCTTGGGATCACAACAGGAGAGTGCGAGAGCAAGTGTGGTGTAGGGGTTAGAGTGCTGGACTAGGACATGAATCTCCACTTGGCCATGACGCTCACTGGGACCCTGGGCCAGTCACGGCCTCTCAGCCTAACCTACTTCACAGGGTTGTTGTGAGGGCAGAATGGGGAGGAGGAGAAGTAGGTATGCCATCTTGAGCTCTCTGGAGGGAAAGGTGGGATATAAACGCAATAAATACTAAGGTGCACTTGGAAAATCTTGTGGCCGAATGAGAAGCATCATGACTGGGGCCCTGGGGGGGGGGGGAGAAAGAGGGGGCAGGGACAGAAAATCTCTTTTCACTCAGCCCCTGCAGCTGACCTCCTCTATCATGGTGTCCACGGCTGCAGAGAGCTCATCCTTGTTGCATCCAGTCTCTACCATATTCCTCAGCCGGAGGCAATACTCTCGCATCTGTTTGGAAGAAGAGAAAAGCGGGGAAAGCAAGTTCTAAATGGCAATCTCTGTGGCATGCTATTAACACGCTCGAAGTTCAGGATGCTGGAGCAGGCAAGATGGCGGGGTGCAGCCCAGAACATCTGGAGAGCACCAGGGTAGAATTTACCTTTTAACAGATTGGAAAGAAAAGATTCAGCGCCCATGGATAAGGACCTTAGCAAGCAATGCCAGGTGTCAGCATCTGAACAGGAAGGTTGTTAAAACTATGTCAACTCATTGTGTGTGTGGAGCAGCAGGTGTGCCCAAAAGCCCACCTCAGATCTTAAGGGCTTTAACAGGCTTTACAGGGACTCATCTATTCGCCTATGGCGAATCAGATCTTCTTGGCAAGCCACCAGACAGGAAAGATTCACTTAGCATCCTTTTTTTCAGATCATCAGTGTGCTACATAGGATACTTGTGGGCAAGCGGGCAACTAAACCTTTCCATGGGGCTTGATCATTCTTATGGGCTTATGTACAAGCCTCAGCTTGAGTTTCCAAACTGGTGTGAAGACAAATGATTTTAGAGACGGTAACTCTCCCCCGCCCCCACAATATGCATGCACACACACACTTCAGTTACCTTGTGGTTCAGAATGTCATTCATTCGTCTGGAGGCCTCAGTGGTGTGTGATTCAGGGAAAACCTTCTTGGGGACTACGCCGTATTTTTCTAGGAAGAAACAAGTTTTAGTAACCGACCAGAACTGATGGGCTGAAGGAAAGATCATTCTGCCTGCTGCACTCAGTTTACGCTGTGTGAGATAAGCACAGATCTTGACACAATGAAACTGTTTCCAGGCTACTTCTGTCCTCCCACATCCTTAGTCCAGGAGAGCCTTCTCGCCTGTGGTGCATCCAGGTCCAGTCCTCAGCATCACCAATTAAATGGCTCAGGGTAATGAATGCTGGACTTGCCTGAGAGCTTGGACGTACCCTGCCGGGCAGCCTGGCCTAACTCCACCATCGCTTAGCTACATAAGCTCAATGCATACATTTTTTAGAACATAAGTAAGAGAGTACCAGACTGAAGATCCTGTGGGGATCTCAGAGAGAAAGGACTCTGACTCCGTCTTATATTGCAACTGTCCACCTCATCAGAAGACCTTCAAAAGCTTTAGCGATTCCAGCCCCACCCAAGGAATTCTTTAATCCCAACTCCCAATTTCCTGGTCTTGGTTGAGCAGCCCCCCTCCCCCTGCTGCTTAAGATGCTGGATCCTCTGCCCAGGAGCCTAGGTGGACTACAAAGTGCCTTGGCCTCAGCTTCTCTTACCAATGAGGTTCACGAGCATGTCCCACTGCCCGCCGTCATTGCAGGGATTGGAGAGCAGGAACTGCACCAGCCTCCCCTCCACAGGCTCCTTCTTCTGAGCCGTTTCCACATATGCATGCAAGAAGTAGTAACAGCGTTCAACCTGGAAATAAGCCAGTCAGAATGCAGTCAGAAACCAGGTCCATTGAGCCCTGGTAGACTTCAAGCTAACCTACCCTGCCTTAACCTTCTGGCCTTTTTACAGCTAGGATGGCCCACTTAGTGGTGGTCCCCTGGTTATTATTTAGTTAGTTAGTTATAGAATCGATTACCTGCCATCAGGGCCCAGAGGAGGTTATGATAATAAAACAATAAAATGTAAAGATCAATTAGAACTTAGACATAATACAAAGGGTCAGGTGTGTTTTCAGCATGCAATGATAGCTGTGCAATGAGGACACCGTACTTTGGGGAGGGAAGTCCACAGAGAATGCCCCCTCCTGGGCTGCTGTCCCCCCAAAAAAAGGTTTCTGAGGGTGGCAGCTCAAGGCCTGAATGGCACCCCTGCTTACAGAAAGAAGCCGACCAGTCTGCTGGGTTTTCCTCAAAGCAGGAGAGGGGAATCTGAAGCCCTCCAGATGAGTCCGGGCCCTAACTTCCATCATTCCTTGAAACTCATCACATCCAAATGGCCACAGGTTCCCCACCCTAGCACCTAAACAAAGCCTCAAAAAAGCACCCCTGAAAACCAGTGTGGCATGGCGGTTAAGAGTGTTGGCCTAGGACCTGGGTTCAAATCCTCACTCAGACATGCTTTCTGGGGTGGCCTTGGGCCAGTCACCATCTCTCAGCCCAACCTACTTTACAGAGAGTAAAATGTGGATGGTGGGAAATCATGTGTGCCACCTTGAATTCCTTGGAGGTGGGATATAAATGCAAGAAGCAGAAGGGCAGTTAAATGCAATTAGAAGCACCTTGTCCCAGAAGAAGAGGTACGACTGGCTGAACTCGAACTCCTCCGTGTTGAACTTCTTCATGAAGGGGAGGCGCATCACGTTCAGGCAAGAGAAGATCCAGCAGCGTCCTAGGGGTCAGAGGAGCACAGCGGAGATGGGCATCGCAAAGTATTAAAATGGGATGTGCGATCTCAAGGGAGATGGCCCTTACCCGAGTTCTTCTGATTGGTGATGGGCTTCCCTTCAGCAGGTACCACGTGCTGGAAGACCTGCAGCGTGTCCTGCACCACGGCCCGCTCCAGGCACACCTCCAGGGGGTCTGCGCACGTGGCCACATTCTGGGCCAACAAGTACCGGGGTTCAGCTTTCAGGGCTTGGGCGAAAGCTGAAGATTTTTTCAGGCTCAACCCTGCTAAGACAAAACAGGACAGTCGATTCAGGACAGGTGATTCTGAAAGTCAGCAACAGAGGGCACACATGAAGAAAACAGATGTACCCAGGAAGGATGCTGGAAGCTCATCACAGGGGTCTGGAGGCAGGGCTGATGCTGATGCTGATGCTGCTCATGGCATGGCAGGGAATGCCCTCTGTTCTCAGAGACACTCTTACTACTCTACTTGTTGAATTTCTTTTAAAAATCAGTCAGCAGGCTTTTAATATGTGATGTTAGTGTGTTCAGCTGTTGTTTTTAATTGCCTGGTTTTTTTCTCATTTTATGATTGCTGTATGTATCATTTGCCTATTTTTATTGTGCTTATTTACTTAGAAGATTTGTAAGCCATTTAACCAAAGAGCAGTCTTCAATAAAACAGTAGGCAAAACACAAAGAAAACAAAGAAACAAAGTAACCTGAAAACAAATATACATAAAACCATTGTAATAAAAGCTGCAGATAAAAATCAGTAAAACTTTTAAACAATTGTAAGTAACTAGGTTAACTTTTTGCTAGCTCTCTTGTGTGTTTTTAAACCAAAAACCAGAGGAGATTATAATGATGATAATAGTAATTTAAATAATGAAATCCAGCAATCTCAAAACAGATCCTGAGGTTACACATTTGCCTCACTGCAATTATTCCATCTCCAGTTTCCCCCTCCCTTCAAACTTCCTGCTTTGTCTTTTATAGTATAGTAATAACAGGGGATAGATAGAGATTTCAGTGTTACATGTGGTCTGAAAATGGAATAGGCAAATATTCCTGTTCATGGATGTCTGCAGGCTCTCCCCCCCCCCCCAGGCCTGGGGGAGGGGGCAAAGTAAAGCACTAAAAACGACGAGGGGGAGGGGAGCAGGCTAGATTCCCACCAAAGACGAGACTAGCATCTGTACATTTTGCTTATCTCTCTGGTTCGACAAATGACAGTTCTTTTCTAAGTTTTATCTACTTTTTGTCAAACATCTTTATATCAAGATAAGCATGCATCAAAATTCAGCCACCCTGGCACATGGCAATTAGCTGTGCTTGGGTGAGGCACTACCGGTATTAGGAAACGTGTCTTTGGCACGAAGCAAGGCCTTGTGATTACAGGAGTGGATTTGGAACAGTTTCACACCCTTAGGAAGGTGGAGGGCAGCATTGCCTAATAATATAGATACTGAAGGCAGAAATATTTGCATAGTGTTAGAATACATTTCACAAAAAGTTGTTTTTGCTGTGGTCTACTTCGTGTAGGAGCCTGCACACCTGCAAATTCCCAGCTTTCATTTTAAAAAGGAAGAGTAAGTTTCTAGCATTTCCCAAAGGCAACAGGGCTGACACCTACCTTTTAATTTCATATATATCTTGCCATTGGAACATAGGAAGCTGCCTTACCCTGAATCAGGCCATTGGTCTATCTAGCTCAGTACTGTCTGCACTGACTGGCAGTGGCTCTTCAGGATTTCAGACCTGTCTTTCCCAGTCCTAAGTGGAGTTGAACCCCAGACCTTCTGTGTGCATAGCAGGGGCCCTACCACTAAGCTACAGCCTGTATCTAAGAATACAGTCCCTAAAACTCAAGTGGTGTAAGAAAAACCGAGTAAGGTGATGCATCAATAAAGGATATAGGTTCAGATCTGCAGCCAGCCAAGATGCTCACTAGGTGATTTTGGTTTCAGTAGCTACAGTATCTCTCGGGCTAAACCACCCTGCAAGGTTGTTGTGAGAATAAAAAGGAAGAAGGCAGAGAGGGAGAGACTGCAACCTTGAGCCTAGCTAGAGGAAGAATGAAATCTTAGCATATGGCACATGGACCTCATTGGGAGGTCTTTTTCACAATCCCACCACTGGCAGGTTGGCTGGTGGGTATCAACCAAGGACTTCTTCCACTGCAGTGGCCAAATTATGGAGCGGCCTGGCTCTCTCATGGCTCCCTTTTAAACCAGCTTTCTGGGCAAGACCACAGAAGTTACCATTTTGGCTTTTGGAACTAACTGCTTTTAAGGAAAGGGCTTTTAATAGCGCTCTGCTGTTTTTGCTAGCAGGCCTTTGGAAATATTTGTTTTTACATTGTTTTGATTCCAATATAATTTTAATCACTTCTTAACTATTATCTTTCATGTGTTTTTAGCGATCTCTGTTTTATCTTCATTTCTTTTAATTCTTGCAAGCCGCCTCCAGTTCCTCGGGGTTCTGGAGGAAATAAACTACTACTACTACTACTACTACTAATTCTTCTTCTTCTTCTTCTTCTTCTTCACAAGTAGCATGCAAACCACTCAGTCTGGTGGAAGACAGACTGTCCTTCCCGCAGTTCCTGCCTGCCTAGGGCTGCTGGGTGCCTTGTTAAGTCTAAGGGTTCTTTTAATGAGGTGCTAAATTCACCCTCCTTTCATCAGGCAACTACTTTTCATGTATAGCCTGCAGGATCGGTTGCTTCGTTGCTTCCTTTATTTCTCTCTCTCTCACACACACACACATTTACACCCAGGCTTTTCTACTTAAGTTATCGAGGTTGCCCACCGTTCAACAAACAAACAAGCCACCCTTTCTCAATAATAAAAATCAGATTATTAATAAAAAACCAGAGATGGACTAAAGCAGAGGAGGGGTGGGGAGCGGAAATCGGACTAGGAAGGGGCGCTTCCTTCAACCCCAGGAATCTGGGGAGGGGGAGGCACTCTGCACATGCCCAGGGACACGCTCCCTCGGCGGTGCAATCCTCTCCTCGCGAAATTGGCCAGGACTGAAGTGCGTGTGAGTGGGAAACAGGTGCCGGGGCTGAATCCTGGGGCCCCGCGGCTCGACGGCGCCTGTTTACCCCCCACCCCACCCCACCACCACCCCAAAAAAGCAACAGCAGCCTCCCGTTGCCATGGCAACACCGCGCCCGGCCTCTCCCACCCCCCAGGAGGCCTCTGCCGTTCCCATGGCAACCCCACACACGCACCTGGGAGACTCATCGCGGGTCTTTCGGCCGCAGCAGCGCGAGCCACCGAGGAGGAAAACCAAGGCCGGGCGCCGGCGCCGGAAGCAGCTCTTTTATAGCCTCGGAAGCAGGAAACCGGGCCCGCGACGGAGCGCGGCGAAGGACAAATCTCCTGCGCTGTCCTTCGCGGGTTCTCTTCCCCGCCCCCGTTAGAGGGGCGGAGGGAGTTTCGGGGGGCACGCCTCTTAAAGGAGCCGTTCAGCTTTCTCGCTGTTAACAGGTACTGTACTGTACAGTACTTGGAATTTTATTATTATTATTATTCATTTTCCAAGGCGGCTTAACTTGTATTTTAACTAATTGGTTTTTATTCTATTGTGATTTTTGCTGTTGTTAGCCGCCCTGAGCCCGGTTTCGGCTGGGGAGGGCGGGGTACAAATAAAAATTTATTATTATTATTATTATTACACAATTCCATACAACACAGATAATACTGTATACAAAAAGCTATTAAAAAGACAGTAGAAGCTAATCGCTAAAAAGTTAATTAAACGCTAATACAGAGCTCTCCAAACTGTGTCTTGACACGTTAGTGTGTCTGCTGCAGTGTGTAATGCCAACGCTCCCTGCACTCCCGGGGCTGGAAAGGGGTTGGTTTCACCTCCGGTTTGCAAGTAAAACTGAATTACTGTGTCGCGAAATGATGCATGTCTAAAATGTGTGTCACCAACATGAAAAGTTTGGAAAGCTTTGCTCTAATAGAATTAAAACAATTTTTTAAAAAATCTATTAAATGCAGAGGATGACGAAAACAATAAACACAGCACTGTTAAAATTGTTTAGTCGTTTAGTCGTGTCCGCCTCTTCGTGACCCCCTGGACCAGAGCATGCCAGGCACTCCTGTCTTCCACTGCCTCCTGCAGTTTGGTCAGACTCATGTTGGTCGCTTCGAGAACACTGTCCAACCATCTCATCCTCTGTCGTCCCCTTCTCCTTGTGCCCTCAATCTTTCCCAACACCAGGGTCTTTTCCAGGGAGTCTTCTCTTCTCTCTCAAAGTCTTGGAGCCTCAGCTTCAGGATCTGTCTTTCCAGTGAGCACTCCGGGCTGATTTCCTTCCGAATGGAGAGGTTTGATCTTCTTGCAGTCCATGGGACTCTTAAGAGTCTCCTCCAGCACCATAATTCAAAAGCATCAGTTCTTCGGCGATCAGCCTTCTTGATGGTCCAGCTCTCACTTCCATACATTACTACTGGGAAAACTGTTAAAATACATTTCCTTAAAAAGCAAAACCAAACCAGTGAGTTCCCATTCAGCCTTGCTCCCCACCACCCCCATTCCTTGCATGGAGAGGGAATTTTAGGTAGTCTTAATGTGTCCCTTGTGCTAAATGATGGCTGCCATGCTTCCTTACAACAGAGATGTTGCTGGTGTTGCTATTGTTTTAAGAAATTATCGTAAAATTAATTAAAACGGGCATGATAACTGATAAGTTACATCTGATAGAAAAGTACCAAACGGGTTTCCCTTCCTTCTTCAAAGCGTCAAGGGAGCTCTGACAGCTCCACAGCGCCACCTACTGTGCCTATAATGAATAACACCAACCAATTCACAATGTCAAACCATTTTATTCAATGGATGGCTGAGGCTCATTCATAAGCCGTCAAGTAGTGTTTCCATATACATCACATCATGCCCTAATGTGATTTACACAGTATGTACATAGACCAAAGAACCGCCATAGATAAAACGATAAAGTTTATTATTTAGACAAAGGATAAGATAATGAATTAAGTCGATACATTTTATAGGTTGTTTAGCTGACACCCCCAAGCCTTAGACTCTTTGAGTACTTCCTCTTCACATTCCTAATGGTGGGCTTGTTCCTGTGAAGGGTAATAACAATGAGTAATCGTTAGCATGTTATCGACATCAGGATGAGCGATAACGGAACTGGCAGGAAAACCTTTTGGGGCGACAAGATGGAAAAGCACCCATGCCTGCCTCTCCTTTTGTCTCTCCGTTTAAATGGTCATATAAATGTTAAATAAAACTCCGGACACCCGAGGAGGTGTCAATGACTTACCTGTATCCTGTGAAACTTGCCTGTCACTCTATCTGATGTACCTCCCTTCTATGACATATTTCTGATGCTCTTGGTAGGTGGGCTGTGGGGAGATCCATCTGTGGATCAGAGGGTATAAAAATTCTGGTTTCCTTTTGTTTGGGGTTCTCCCTCCTGCGTGTGGTGAGTGGGGACCCTGTTGCAACAGTTTATTTCCTTTTAAATAAAGATCGGACTTACTAGCTGCTTTCAGTATACCCTGGTTGGCCTCTGCTTTTCTCTCCTGTCGATAAAGACCTCCCGAGGGACTCTATGGGCTGTAGAAACCCCCGAAAGGGAATTAGAGGGATTTCTTACATCACTATAATCTCTGGCCAGTGGGCATGCTGGGCTGAGCCAATGGGAATTGGACTCTGCACAGCATCCAGAATGGCCACACGCTCCCTTGGACCAGCCTTCCTTTACACCAGTCTTCCCCCAACCGGGTGCCCTCCAGGTGTTGTGGACTATAACTCCCATCCACCCCCAGCTGGGAGTTATAGTCCACAGCACCTGGAAGGCACCTGGTTATGGGAAGGCTGCTTTGGGCTGATCTTACTCATCTTCCACACCTCCTAAATTGCTTTATTTTTATGATCCACCATAAAAGTTTTGGTTTGGCAGCTTGGAACAGAAAAAAAGGTCATTATGAGCCAGCTAGACTTTGTGACCCTGTAAAAAAAGAGGGTGTAACCAGGTTACGGGGAGGAATATGTACTTGCGTGTGAGAGAGAGACTTGAAGTCTCCTTGAGGCTTCACTTACCCACTCTCTATCTGCTTCTGCATCATCTACAAACTTGCTCTCCTCCACCGCCAGATCATTTACAAACATGTTAAAGGGCACCACTGCCCATCCCCCAACATGGAGGGGGCGCCACTGCTTTGCTCCACTTTTCATGATTCACTTAGAACTTCATTTTCTCTTCCCAATTAAATAATAATTGTATACAATTGATAGGAATGGGATGGGCAGAAGCAAGGGAAGGTGACGGCCAAGAGACAAAGATGTGCCATGTGGGGGCACCCATAAAAACCAAGGTGAAGGGCAGAGCTGAGCAACCAGTCAGTCTAGCAGCAAACGTGTATTGTCTTGATTGGAGTTTTTAAGCAGCTTCGAGCCAAACCTTCCCTGGGGCTGGGAACAGCCAACCAGCTGATTTCCCCCCCTGTACCTAAGCTTCCTATTTATGCATCACTTAGAGACGGCTGTGATTAAGCAGGAAAATATTGTCAAAATAAAACAAATGCAAAAGCTTCTGTGTTGGTGCCAGGTGGTCTTCATGGAGCAAAAAGCCAGCAATCCTGAAAAGAGCAGAGCACCCAAAATGCTGCCAACTTTTATGCTTTTTCCTGTCTGGCTTGGCTCCTGTGCCTTTAACTGATACATAAAAATGGGGGGGGGGAGCCAAAAAACTTTCTGTGTTGCTCATCATGGCAGGGAAACAAAAGGTGCTTATAACTCATTCTGATGTACCGGTAGGTAGGTCTGCTCAGAAGTAAATGAAGTATACGAGGCTTACTTCCATGTGAGTAGATCCACCAGACCTGGGTGGTGAGGGTTGATAGGATTGCGGCCAAAAAATGGATGTAGAAAAACAGGATACAGGGAAGGGATTGGAATAGATGGCTGGCTGGAAACCTGACCAGGATAACTCATTTTAGGAGGGGTGGGGAGATAAGCTGCAACATTTTGCTGCAGTTCCTGCTTGCATTCTGTGTTCTGAATTCTGCTCAAGGTGTCAGCCCACCCCACAAATGGCTGCCAACTCAGTGCTCATACATTATGTTCTTCTGAGGGTGCATTGTCTGTAACCCTGAGGACTGCTCCGTTTACACCTTTTCTTCTCCTAGCCCTGCAAAAGTATTGGGTATCATCATAGTTATTGGCCAGGTGGACATGAGTCAGACAGCCACTCCTCAATTCAGGATCACATAGCTATAGGGAGGGGAGCATGCAACCTGCAGTGCGTGGGCCACGCTAATAAAATGGGCAATTTTCTTCTGGCGTGATCGTTACTTTCTGTGTAGGGGGCAGCAGAATTCACAACGTGGCCCTGAGACAGCATAATTCCAGGGCAGCCTTCACCAACCTGGTGCCCTCCTAGCTGATGGGAGTTGTAGTCCAAAAACTGAAGAAAAGCACCAGGGCTGAAATAGCAAAACATTTTCTTAGGCCTAGAACACGACTTAACACAGTCGCAAACTTTTCCCCAGCTGTGTTCAACTGACACATTCTGCTTTCCCCTGTAAAACCATTTCACAATATAAAATGCAAATTTGCATTCTCTATCATAAAGCAGGAGGCTGCCCCACTGGAAGAGAGAGGCTTTCTTAGAGCCACATGTGAGTAAGATGTTCCATGAAAACAAGCTAATGAGACAGAAACGTTTGCCACCCCCGATGCAGACAGACAGGTCAGGGACTGTTTAAGGCTGCTGGGATGATGCTTTCCTGGTTTGGTTTTGTCAAACGTTCCCTGTGTAGGTGGGGAGAAGGACAAATTAAGAGCCCATAGCCGATATTAACCAGCAAAGTAATTATCAAATCCTATTTTGTGCAAGGCTTCATTTCAGGTTATGCAGGGCCTTCTTAAAAAGGGAGGTGCCTGAAGGCAGCAGCGGAAGACACACCTGCAATCATTCTTCACACAGGTATTTGTATTGATAATTGCATTTATTTATTTGTTTGTTTGAATATTTATGATTGTTTTCATAAATATATGTAAAACATAATTAGAAAAACCAATAAAACAGCAATCAGTACTGGTTGGTTAAAAGGAACAAAATCATATTGTGTTTAAAAAGTGCAAATTTCAAGAGACATCTGAAGGAAGGCTAGGGTGGTTCCTGCTGAACCTCTACCGGCAGAGAGTTCCACAGGGCAGAGCCCACTAAATGAAAGGTTCAGTCCCTAGTGAAGGCCACCTGAACTTCTGGGGCATGGAGAACACCCCCCTCCACAAGAGGTGGCCCACCAGAGGATCTCAGTGATCAAGGTGGAGAATAAAGGATCAGGCAGTCCTTAAGGTACGTTGGTCCCAAGTTGTTTAGAGCTTTGTGAGTTAACATGAAGACTTTGAACCTGGCTCTGTAGCAAAACAGCAACCAGTGTGTTAACTTTATATTTCCTTTTTTAAATAATCTGCATGTTTACACCAAGGACAGGGAAGCCTTTGGTCCTCTGGGTGGCGTTAGGACTCCGCCTCTCATCAGCCTCAGCCAGTATAGCCTGCAGTCAGTGATGATGGGGGTTGGCAGCATCTTAGAGAAACACAGATTCCTCATTCCTGATTTGCAGTTTGGGCATTTGAATGGCAAGCCTGAAGTTAATATTTTACCTTGGTAAAACACCAAAGGTCTGGCCAGCCTGAATTTCTCAATTATAAGCCAAATATATGCACTTGAACCTACAGGAGCAACTGTCAGACAGCAGAAAGTGTGCAACTTTTAAATGCTATCAAAGAGGCTATAAGCTGGAAGGGTCTTGTCATCTGTGGTGATGGGCAGGGGTGCTCCTTTGCTTGCTCCAGTGGAGGAATTCCTTCACCTGGAGGCGAAGAAAATAGATAAAAAGTAAACACATCTGAAAGGAGCACAGTATTTTTTTTAAAAAAACCATACAAACCCCATCTTGGCTAGATGATGGTGATAATTTAAATTTGTATACTGTGCTTGATCAGAAGATCACAGGTTTACAGCATAACAATGCAAACTGAGAACACAACATAATGACAAAAAAACAAAAAACCAACCAACCAATAACCTCCCTCCTACAAGCACATTTAAAAGACCATAGATTAATCAGCCACAGGCCTGGTTATAGAGGAACATTCTTGCCTGGTGCCTGATATAAATATAATATAGATATAATAAGTAAGACAAGGCTCATGATGGGCTAAGAGCAGAGCCACAGCTTTACCCAGAATACAACAATGTTCCCTTTCATTGGCTCTGTGGTCAGTGGCTAGATTTAAATCACATGAGACTGGAGTGTACATCCCCACCTTCCAAGATCAAAGAAAGGGAGAAAGCTAAAAGAGGGCTTGTCTGTAACTGTGGCTCTTTGCATGGTCACCTGTGCAGTCACACAGCTGTGTTTTGTGCCCATTCTGCACAGGTTCATAAGTTGCACGCCAGGCTACAAAGCAGCACAACCACCAACATATCAACATCCCACAACACCCTGCTCTTGTGTGCTTTTGGGGTCCTTTTGAAAGGCAACTTCCAGCACCCAGAAAACAAGTAATGGCAGTTCCAAAATAGGCCTCTCTCTTGGGAAGACTGCAGGTTCCCTCTTGCTTGCCTGGGGTGTTGCGGTTCTGGGGTGCATTTCCCCTTGAGGCAAGGGGGAACTGACAGGCTCCTGCACAAGCCCCATATTGATTGGGAAAGAAGGGGGTGCCTCTAGGTTTTCTGCTTCAGGCTCCACAATGCCTGTTGCCAGCCCTACTTGGAGGAAGAGTTTTTAGGCCCAGCTTCATCACTGAGCTTTCTGAATTAGGACTGGTGGCAAAAATACTTACAGAGACGTGTTGCTTGACGAGTTGCACCCTATCCCAAAGCACTAAAAATAAAAAAGGAGGGGGGTGGAAAAGAGAAAGGCATAAATGCGACAACCTTGTCAGCTTTTGTATATTTATTTCTGCCGCTGATTTCAGTGGACGTCTTCCAGCTGCATGCATATCGGATGGGAGCTGAGTCTGTGGTTTGGGTAGGGCAGTGATGGCTCACCTGTGGCTTTCCAGGTATGGTTGAGACCCCAACTCCCAGCAGTCAGCAATGATGGGAATTGGAGTCCCAACAGCATCTGCAGAGGCACAGGAGAGCTACCCCTGTGCTAGGAAGTAGTAGCAGGTAGAAATCTCGCAAATGTATACATAGAATCATGGAACTGTAGAGTTGGAAGGGACCCCAAGGATCATGCAGTCTAACCCCCCACATTGCAGGAATATGCAGCTGGCAAGCACCAGTTACCTGTGACCTTGGTGTTATCAGCACCACGCTCTAACTGGCTGAGCTACAACACAGGAGCAGCTTTGGTTCCCACCTGACACAGAACCCTCGGCCCTGTTGAAATGGAGTGGCTGGAAGTGTCTCTCCCACCTCCTTTCAACCCTGCTTGCTCCTTGCTACTTCCCCACTTTCAACAAAGCAAGCAGAAGATGACAACGCCTTCCTTTTGGGGAAAAGGGCTGTGGGTGGGAGACATTTCAGTCTGAAGCACAACACCATAGCTGGGTCAGAAAGGTGTTCCCTGAATGGCGCCCCCTGCTGGCTGAGGCAACGCAAAGGGTTTCCCCGCTGGTCTCTGCCTTCATTAAAGGGTGGTGATACACTTGGGTGCCTCTTTAGCTTCCAAAATGAAACAATCAATGTCTGGACAGACAAAAGAAAGGACTTCTTCTCACAGCGTATAGTTAAACTATGGAATTTGCCTCCAAAGTGAGGCAGTGATGGACATCAACTTGGATGGCTTTAAAAGAGGACTAGACAAATTCATGATGGAGGAGGCGGCTATCAATGACAACTAGCCAGTGTCCGAGGTAGGAGGCCTCTAAATAGCAGCTGTTGGAAACCGCAGGGGGGAGAGTGATGCTGTTGTGCTCAGATCCCGCCTATGGGCTTCCAATTGGGGCATCTAGTTGGCTACTGTGAGAACAGGATGTTGGACCAGATGGGCCCCTCTTAGGTCTGATCCAGCAGCCAGGCTCTTTTCTGGTGTTCTTACATACCAGGTCCTTCTTACCTTTGCAATCCGGTTCCATCGAGCCACAATGCCAAAGAGGATAGTGAAAAAAACGACCACAGCCGCAGCAATGACAGCCTCCATTGGGAAAGGGAGCTTCCCTTCTGTTGGGAGAACAAATGCAACTGGGTTTTGGGCGTGGAGTGTCAATGCTATTAAATGCATTCAGTGAACATCAGAAGCTACCTTACACCAGGTCAGGCTGTTTGCCCATCTCATCACAGCACAGCCTACTCTGACTGGCAGCATCTCTCCAGGGTCTCTGGCAGAGAGAAGTCCTTCCCATCACCTGCTACTTGGAGCTGCCCAAGATTGAACCTACATGCAAGGTGCCTGGCTTACCACTGGTCCCTCCCCAAACACAGGAGGCTGCAGACTTGATGGTTGTGAAAGGCCGAGAGTGTTTTATGCTCTCCTAGAACCATAAATGGAACAAGAGTGTGTTCAAGAGGTCCACAGGGGCAGCGCAGATATGGCGGTCCTGATCTTGCCAAATGCTGGCTCCTACCAGCCACTCCCGAATCTCAAATTGTGAGCATGAACCAGATGCTTAATATTCTGGGCGATGCCTTTGAGTCTATACTCAGGAACTGGGGTGAGGGATGGGATCCAAAGGTCATCTAACCCAAAGGTGGGACCATTAACCCTTTAGTCCCTCATCCAAAGAATCTAGTCCAGGAGCAGTGGAGTCGAGGGACATGTTCCCTTGTTGCAACCTTCCAGAGGTCACATCCCAGAGGTGGCCAGGGCCAAAGGCAAAGGTGTACAGAACTATGGCAGTGACTCTTACTATCCCCTTAAAACTCCAGCCACACAAAAGCCAGAGGCTGATGCACACTCCCCTCTCTCTGTTCTCCACCCAGGTAAGCGAGAGGCATTATAACAATTCAAAGACAGGGGAAAGCGCCTGAGGTGAGCCTGGAGCAGGGATGGGGAGTGTTCTGAGGGCCGGAGAAAAAGGCCTGGAGGTCCTGAGCTCCCCCAACCTGCTGATCTAGACACAGCAAACAAATGACTTCTTCGTAATGACTACCAGGCCCTTGACTTCATTTGCTCCCAGTTACAAACACTGAGCTGCTGATGACGCAGCAGCTCCTGAGGGATTTGGAGGGCTGGTCCTGCCTTCACAAGGTAAACCAGAGAGAAACCTGACCCCTGTGTGTGCTTTCAGGCTTACTATCCTGGTCTTTGAAGATGACCTTGCACAAGGCAAGACCTGCCTGCAGCCAACACAGGTAGGGAGGGAAGATGTCAAGGACATCAAGGCAAGCACCCAGTAAGAAGACTTCAGCTGGCTGGGCTACAGGCCCCAAGTAGCCAGTGGGCCAGCCACATCACAGCAGTTGCATTACCTTCAACAGTCAGGTGGAAATCCATCTTCTCTGTTATCCCATCCAAACTAGCCACACAGGTGTATATCCCATTGTCGGATATCTGGGCCTTTGCAATGGTCAACTGAAAGAGCTCGCTGGTCTGATAAATGTGGTAACGGGATTTCTCCAGGGTCAGAATGCTGTTGTCCTTATACCAGGCCATCTGAGCAGGAGGATTGGCCTTTGTGTGGCAATCCAGTGTCACATCTGTCTGTTCTTCCTGTGGGGGAGGGACTTCTCCGCTGAGGATGGGGGGGACTGTGGAGAACAACAAAGGATCACATTCAACAGCACCCATTCCTCAATTCTTTGATATTACCCTTGACTGAATATTCAGAGCAGAGAGAAGGGGGGGGACACTTGTAAAACCCCTCAAGTGCCTTAGCTCTAGCACTGGTCCCAAATGGCAAAACACAAAACAGCAACCATTAAAAAACAAAAACTTTTTAAAAAAAACCCAAGGTTGCTTCTGTCATTGTGCAGGAAGAGCACCCAGGTCTGTAATTGCACAGAAACCAATTATTTTATTATTTATACCCCGCCCATCTGGCTGGGTTTCCTCAGCTACTCTGGGCGGCTTCCAGCAGAATATAAAACATAATAACACGTCAAACGTTAAAAACTTTCCAATACAGGGCTGCCTTCAGATCTCTTCTAAAAATTGTGTAGTTTATCTCCTTGACATCTGATGGGAGGGCATTCCACAGGGAGGGCGCCACCACCTGGTTCTATAAAAATCAGATTTAATTTTAAATGTCATTTAATTTCTGGGCAAAAAAGGACAGAAATCTAATATAAAAATGGACTAGATTCTCATGTGTGTATGTGTATTTATATATCTATATGAAATTCTGTAGAGAACCCAGCCTACAGCCACTGCCTCCCTTCCTCAGAAGCAGAGAGCTGGCCACTCACAATGGACATCCAGGACCACAGAGATCATGACAGATCTATCTCGGGCCAACTTGCAGGTAAAGGAAACTCCGTTGTCATCCACAGCGACGGGGTAGATGCAGACGCTGCTGGCATTCACTTTGTTTCCATCTTTCAGGTCGACCTGCGTGTCCCCTCGGAACCAGAGCAGCTCTTCTCCCTGGCTGTTATTGTGCACTGTGCACACGAGGGACTCTGCTACACCTGGCTTTGTTGACAGCTGGTAGTCAGTAGTGTTGCCATTGATAGCCAGATGGGTGCCTGGGGAGGGGGAAAGACGTCAGTCCCATGAAGCAAAGTTTTGTAAAAAAGACAGACTCTTAAAAAATAGCATCAATAGCTGTCCTGATTCCAAAAATCAACAGTTTGGCTGAATGAGTAAGGATCATTTAATCTCCCCACACACACTTTAGGCAATTCAGATGCAGAACTCCATTGGGAAGCTCAGGTGAGGACCCATTCTGGTTGCGTACCTGTGACAGCACAAGGCAAAAGTGCGAAGATGAAGAGAGGTGTCCTGCAAAGGATGCCTGCCATCCCCCCTGAGGCCATCTGCGAAGAACTCTGGCCCAAGACCTGCAGCAGAAAGGAGGCAGGAGAGTCACTGTGTGCCTCGTGGTAGTGATTGCCCCCGTAAGGTTGGAGGAGCGCCCAAGTCACCCAGGCTCACCCACCCCAAAGTCAGCACCATCAATGCGCCCACATACTTCTCCACCCACACAGTCCAGGGTCTATGAATGCCTTCCACATTTCAGGGAGCGACCGGTATATGAATTGAAGCTATGAGAACTAGCCTCCCACCCCAGGAAATGCCACCTTGCTACCCCACTGCCCTCTTCTCTGCCAAATACTGACACTTACGTTGGGAAAGGCCAATCGTGTGGGCACTTGTCTTGAAATGGAGAGCAAACCACGGCCTTCCTTGGGCTTTTATAGGCACCCGTGGTTATATGTCTTTATTGCAGTGCAGAGACAAGTGATCCACTCGAGTTCAAGGCCGTGTTCTCTTAAGGACTTCCTGGGTAAACACTGGGTGCTTCTCTCTCTCCCAAAAGGAAGCTGGCCAAAAAACCTTTCCCAGATTTATGGCCGTGGCTGAGGCAATGAGTAACAAGCAGCAAAGTGCATCTAGATGGGTCAACCACCCCTGATTTTGACTCTGAAGGCAGCACACTGCCCTTCTGCGGGCAGAAAGCCCTTCCCCTCTTACAGCCCTGGGTGCTAAGGGGATGCCTTAGTGCACGTCTTTGTTGTTCAAGGTGGTCAAAGGTCACCTTTGAGGAGAGCCAGGCTGCCAGATCCTAAGATCCTACATCTTGCGCTAGCGAGTCATAGCATTCTGCCCGTTTCTTCGCTCTGCTGAAGCAGAATTTATTACTCGCCTAAGCTACAAAGTCCAACAAGATCCAATCCAATATTATGTCAGCTCCTCATCCCTGAAGCCAAAAGGTTGAGAAGAAACTATTTGGCATCTATCCAAATAGAAAGAAAAGAAAGAAATATACATAATTAACAAGTCATTTTACCTCATGCTCAGGGCAACAGCCAGCATTATTCTCTGGAAATTGTATAGCCATTGCCACAAAATGTGCTATTGTTTTAGACATTTGACAGACTTCACCTACATGAGCTGTAACCACTGTTAACCCCTTGCCTTGCTTTTGGTGCAAGATTTTAAAGTGGAAAACGATGGTTAGTTCACTAAACCCACTTGGGCCAGGCCTGGGGTTATTATGAGAAGCAACAGGGCAAAGTCAGGTCAGGTGGTGATGAAGGGGGTAGCATCTGGATGACTCTTAATGAAACCAAGGCCACATGGCAGGATCTTTGTTATTCCTCTGCTCTGATCCAAGGAGGGCCATTTTTCTAACTTTTTGCAAAGAACTAAAATCTGAAAAGGAGCAGCCTTAGATCCCGCCAGAATAACACAATGCTGAACCTAACTGAGAGGTGCTCTAGCACCAAGGTCAGAAGGAAGCTGGCACAGAAGGAAGGTGTCTCGGAAAAGGTAACCAATGGGGCCACTTACCACTTCTCAGTCACTCCTACTTGCTATCACATTGGATGGGGTGTTCTTTCCTGTGCCTAAGGTGGCTAAGCTTGCAGTCAATTATTAAATTCCAATTTCTTGAGTGATGAGAGTTGCCACCAGGGGGAGCAGAAACATAAGATTTAGGGCTGCTCTTTTGCAGCCTTGGAATATTTGCATTCCTTCTATTTCCAAACTGTAGGATGGAGGAGATTGAATGCAACGTGGCTTAGAGGGTGCAGGAGGCTCACACTTCAGCCAGGACCCTGCTGTAAGGTGGTAATGTAAAATTCAACTTTTTGAAAATGTGCTTAAAGTGCTTTGCATACAGGATTGAGGTAATCTCTATGGCTACTTTATTTGGCGGGAACTAAAGAGAAGAGGCAGGGACGCGGGTGGCGCTGTGGTCTAAACCACAGAGCCTAGGGCTTGCCGATCAGAAGGTCGGCGGTTCAAATCCCCACAACGGGGTGAGCTCCCGTTGCTCGGTCCCAGCTCCTGCCCACCTAGCAGTTTGAAAGCACCCCAAAAAGTGCAAGTAGATAGATACCACTCCAGCGGGAAGGTAAACGGCGTTTCCGTGCGCCTCTCTGGTTCGCCAGAAGCGGCTTAGTCATGCTGGCCACATGACCTGGAAGCTGTCTGTGGAGAAACGCCGGCTCCCTCGGCCTATAGAGCGAGATGAGCACGCAACCCCAGAGTCGTCCGCGACTGGACTTAACGGTCGGGGTACCTTTACCTTTACCTTTAAAGAGAAGAGGTGGCAGTTTCCCATGCCATGCTATTCAGTTAGTTCAGAGTTGAGATTTAAAAATGGGGGCTTGCTCATAGTTCCTGCCTTAAACCACTATGCTGATGATCACCACTGTGAGAACTGGGTCAGTTCCCTGAAAATCAGGGGGCACAAAATATCCAGGCTGACAGAGAACTAGACCAAGCATCTCCTTTACATTTGTCACGAGACTACAATTTTGCAACTAGACAGAAAGATTTGCTGTGCACCGTGGAGGTTTCTGTGCCTTCTTTGGAAGCATTTGGCAACAGTCACTGCAGGAAATTGGCATCTACCAACTGCAACCCTAGGCCATGAGACCAGATGGTGGGCAGGGGATGGAAAGGGAGTGCCAATCCTTAGAGCTTTTCTTGGGAACATGTTGAAATAGCCACAAAACATAATTAATTAGTCATCACCAGTCAGGTCCAGCATGTACAGTAACTGAAAGCCGCACACACCTGAGAAGAAAGGAGATCTAGGATGTGATAAGCTGAAAAGCTCACTTTCCACATTCTTAACCTCCCGGTCTTAGACCTGGTTTGGACCAGGTTTCAGACAGGTGTAAAGGGGAGAAGGGAACCTCATGACCTGGTAAAGACACAGCAGACACAATATTTCAAAGTGCTCACCCTGGGCCTTTTGGTCTCTCTCACCACCCAAAAAAATAGGATACCTGTTCACCTGACGCTGACACAAAAGCCCCACTCATACACTATGTAATAGAATGAAAGTTTGCTGTCTCCCCCTTCTTTCTCCTCTCTTCTCTCTCCCCACTTCTCTCGCCCCCAGCTGCATACTGCCTACGACAGGAATGTCTCACACTGAATATAAATAACCTGAACAAAGAACTCTACAAACTAAAATAATAATAATAATAATAATAATAATAAACTTTTATTTATACCCCGCCCTCCCCAGTCAGAAACCGGGCTCAGGGCGGCTAACAATCATAAAAACCTCAATAAACTACAAACAATCAATTAAAACACCGAAATTAAAATACAATATAAAATTCCAATTTTAAAATGTCACCTCATATTAGGCAGTCCACCAACAGGCCAACAGAATAACATAACAAGGCAATTAAACTCCACCCAACCCAAAAGCTTGGCAAAACAGTTCAGTCTTGCAGGCCTTGCGAAAGGATACCAGGTCCTGCAAGGCCCTCGTCTCCTGTGGCAGACTATTCCACCATGTTGGGGCTATGACCGAAAACGCCCTGGCCCTAGTAGTTGTCAACCTGATATCCTTATGGCCCGGGATCTCCAGGATATTATTATTTGAGGACCTCAAGGTCCTACCCGGGGCATACCAGGAGAGGCGGTCCCTTAAGTACGAGGGTCCTAGGCCGCGTAGGGCTTTAAAGGTCAAAACCAGCACCTTAAACCTGATCCTGTACTCCACCGGGAGCCAGTGCAGCTGGTAGAGCACTGGATGAATGTGATCCCGCGGCAGAGCCCCAGTAAGGAGCCTCGCCGCGGCATTCTGCACTCGCTGGAGTTTCTGGGTCAGCCTCAAGGGCAGCCCCGCGTAGAGCGAGTTACAATAATCTAGTCTGGAGGTGACCGTCGCATGGATCACTGTGGCCAGGTCAGGGCGAGAGAGGTAGGGGGCCAGCTGCCTAATACGGCGGAGATGGAAAAATGCCACCTTTGCTGTGGCTGCAACCTGCGCCTCCATGGAAAGGGAGGCGTCAAAGGTTACCCCCAAACTCCTGACAGCAGGCACTGGCACTAATTGGGCCCCCGCAAGAGATGGGAGTTGGCCCCCCAATCCCATGTCGTCCCGACCCAGCCAGAGGACCTCTGTCTTCGAAGGATTTAACTTTAGCCGGCTCCCACGCATCCATCTGGCCACAGCTTCCAGGCACCTGGTCAGTGTGTCTGGGACCAAGTCGGGACGGCCGTCCATCAACAGATAAAGCTGGGTGTCATCAGCATATTGATGACAACCCAGCCCAAAGCTCCGGACAATCTGGGCGAGAGGGCGCATAAAGATGTTAAAAAGCATCGGGGAGAGAATTGTACCTTGCGGCACTCCACACACCAAGGAGTGCTGCGGAGACAACTCATTCCCTAGCGCCACTCTCTGTCCCCGACCTGAGATAAAGGAGCGCAGCCATTGTCGGACTGTGCCCTGAATCCCCACGTCGGCAAGGCGGTGGTCCAGAAGTTCATGATCAACCATATCGAAGGCTGCTGACAAATCTAAGAGAATCAGCAGTCCCGACCCGCCTCGATCCAGCTGTCTACGGAGATCATCCGTTAATGCGACCAGAGCCGTCTCCGTCCCATAACCAGGGCGAAAGCCGGACTGAAATGGATCCAAAGCCGATGTTTCCTCCAGAAATCCACTAAGTTGTTCAGCAACCGCTCTCTCAATTACCTTACCCAGGTACGGAAGATTCGAAACCGGGCGGTAATTGGATAGATCTAAAGGATCTAGGGATGGTTTTTTTAAGAGCGGACGCACCACTGCCTCTTTCAACTCCCCTGGGAAGGTCCCCGTGCCAAGGGACAAGTTGATAATCTCACCCAGGGGGGCCCGCACCACATCTGGACACGCTCTAATCAGCCAGGACGGGCACGGGTCAAGGGGACAAGTGGTGGGCCTTCCAACTCGGAGGAGTCTGTCAACATCAGCAGGGAGAATCCGATCAAAGTGGTCCAATACTGGACCCGAAGACAGTCGAGGGGCCTCCAGTTCTGTTATTGTATCCAAATTGGCAGGGAGATCATGGCGGAGCAGCAAGACTTTCTCCACAAAAAAGCTCGCAAATGCCTCACAGCTATGAGTCGAATTCATATTTAAATTTAGCTTTTCCTCTAGGGTTGTTAAGGACCTGATTATTCTAAAGAGTTGTGCTGGGCGAGAGCTAGCGGATGCAATGGAAGCTGAAAAATAGGACTTCTGTAAAAGTAAGACACTGTATGTACCTTTGCTACCCAATAAAATCTTTCAATAAAAACATTTTTTAAAGTGCTCAGCAGGCAGGTCTGTGGCTGTTAGGGAACAGGAGGAAAGGGAAGATACTGAAAGAGAGCAACAAGGAGGAAAATTAAAGAAGGCAGAGTTCCACAAAGTGCTTCTTTCAGGAGAAAGGGCCACCTACAGCTCTGTTGAAGTGACTCTTTGGTCACAGACATGACCACAATACTTCCAGTATTTACAGTTATGAAATATTGCTTAGACTTTTAATTGCAAACAGGGTCCTCTCCTGGAAATACTGGAATTTAAACATATGGTGTCAAAATATAAATTGCAAAAATGATCAAATAAATCATATGAATGAGAAGCAACATAGAATCAAAAGAAAATAATTACCAGCAGAAATGGGAAGGAGATTTTGGTTATATTAATGAATGTGTGGCAGTGGCTCTGGTTAAATGTTCCACAGCAAACTATAAGTGTTAATCTCAAAGCTGAGTTAATCATGCAATAGTGATATTATTATTTATTGCACTTATTACTGTAGTTTTGTCACAAAAAGTAGCTTGAAGCAATTTACAAAATAGTGCAAAGATTAAAACCAGGATAAAGATAAAAGAGAATAAAAGCTAAAAATACATTCATACATATAAAATGCAGGTCTAATGCATCCGATACCATCATGGCTTAATCATACATATAGAACAGCAAGCGATTTCTGTTGGGAGTTGTAAAATGAATAGTGCCAATTTGCAGCGTATTTAATGGGTTTAATGGATCTTTATCTTGGAACCAGATATTCTGCAGCAAGGTGTTAAAAGAAATAGAAACGATTGCATGATATAGACTCCCAATGGATCCATTAATCATACCCTTAGGATCTATCAAAGATTCAGGTACTGACAAGTAACAAAGAATATCCATGTTATAACTGAAAAAGAACAAGAACTTCCACATTGGAAGACTGGAACGTTGGACAGAGGATGTGACTAAAGCTGACTAAGATAATCAAAATAAAGGACAGATAATCTCACAACAGTTTTGTGGGGAAATGGAGTGTGTTTATAATGTACTGGTGTAATGGAGTGCAGAAAAATGTAAATCCATGTACTTTTGTTTTATAATTTACTTTTCTTTGAATATGTTACGTAGAGAACGAGAAGGGAAATGTGCAATGCACATTGTGCATCATTATTGTTCTTTTTTTGCTTCACTTTCTCTCCTCTCCTCAATTAATATTGTATATTATATATTTGTACATGACCTGGAAAAAAAATAGAAATGGTGTGTGTGTGTGTCTTTTTTGGTTAAACTTGCACATCATTGAAATCCACTTGACTGTAGAGAAACTGCATTTCCTCACCCTCCAAACACGGGGTGGGTGTCTCTAATTCCATATAGGAAAAGATATTGCATGTTTCATGTTACTTTCCACTTGGCAACAAAGTCTTAACATTCAATTCATTGTCATGACAAATGGCCTTTGGCCTCGTTTTGTCCTGGTTACTTCTGAAGAGGCTTTCAATACCCTGCATGGGATCCAAGGGAAACTTCTGCCCATGAGCAGCTCCTGTTAAGTGCAACACGATTCAAAGAGAATACGGTACATTCTCAGCAAGCGATTGCTTCTTTCTCTCTTATCTTTGGGAGTCCAAATGTTAAAAGGTTTAAGTGCAACAGATGCAGAACCACAGAGCAGACCTAATGGCTGGCTGCATTATGGGATGGGTAAGCACACAGCCAGCAACAGCAGGGGTGCGAGTGAGTCATGAATCATTCATGGCTTTAGTCCCATTATGAGAACAATGTTCCTACAGAGGAATTCCTGCAGGGTCAATGCCTTCTCCCAAGCCTGCTCAGCTTCCTTGATTTCACAACTCTGCATAAGTCAGTCTCAAGAAAACCTCGGCAAACAAACCTTGAAAGGGTTTGGCTGCCTGCAGGTGTTTTCCTTCCCACCTGTGGCACCAACTGACCACAAGCTGATCCTAGTGTCCCTGTCCAAAAAGTCCATTATCTTCAGATCTTATGGAAGATTGCCAGCTTATGGACTTTACTTCTGCAAGATGCAGTGATGGCCATCTATGGCTACTAAACACAAGTGGCTGTGTTCTCTCACTACTGTGACTATCTGATGTTCAATTAATCTTTATTTTTATGATATCGGATCAGCCACTAGAATACAGTCAAACACACAGAATCTTGCAGTTTACAGGCAATAATAACAGTTGATGGTTATCAGAAGTAGAGAGGTGACTGGTCGCTGCGGCAACAGGAGGCTGGACTGGTTGGAGTCCGTTTGGCCTGATCCAAAAGGCTCGTCTTATGTTTTCAAAGGAAGCAGACCCTTTTAAGGGAAATTGGTCTTTTTTTGCAAGATCACGGTCAGTATCTATCTGGTTTATTTAACGTTTGTTATTTTGGGTTTTTTAAATTAATTTGTCAGACATGCAGGATAAAAATACAATAGCTAAACAAGATTATAAATCTAAGAAATCTCCGTGTTTTCTCTTCCAGACGTGACGCTGCACACGCGGGTATCCCATTCACGTGAACAGTAGGTTACGTCGACACAATCTCTATCCTTTCCACGTCTCCCGCTTTCAGCCCCGGCTCTCAACCTCCCCGTCATCTCCTCTGTCGTCTTTCATTGGCTTCCGTCATGCTTTCTCCCGCCCCCTTTCTATTCCCGTTCTATCTCTCCCAACCCCGAAACGTTTTTTCTCTCCCCTCCGGCCCCTCAAGGGTTAAACAACGCCCTCTTTCGCTTCTTAAGCCCGCCCTCCAGCCTTTCTTATTAGCTCTCTTCCCCCGTCCCCTTTCCTATTGGCTGTTTGCCGTCTTCTCCGATTGGCGCGCAGCCCTGCTCCCTCCTCGCCAATCGAGTGTCGAGTTACCTCAGTGAGCACTTTTCCTCCCCTCAGCGGCGGCGAGCGAGCGGCCTGTCACATCTGAGGCGGCGATGGCGGGCCGGGGCGGAGGCGGCGGTCTATTGCCCTTAGCTTTATCTTCATTATTCTTCTTATTTTTGTTGTGGCGGCGCGGGGCGGAGGCGGCGCACATTAAGAAAGCGGAGGCCGCGGCCTCCACGGAGCCCTCGGCTGCCGGCGGCGGGGCGGCGACGCGCTACCTGGACGCAGCGGAGCTGGGGGCGTCGCTGCGTCGCTTGGCGGAGGACGAGGCCCCTCGCGGCTTGGCCAGGCTCTTCTCCATCGGCCGCTCGGGCGAAGGCCGGGAGCTGTGGGTGCTGCGCCTCAGCGCCGACCTGCCGGAGCTCGGCGGCGGGAGCGGCGACGTCGGCGACCCGGTGGGCGGACCCCCCATCCCGGACCGCCCGCAAGTCAAGCTGGTGGCCAACATGCACGGCGACGAGGCCCTGGGCAGGGCCCTGGTGGTCCGCCTGGCCCGCGAGCTGGTTGCGGGGTGGCTCCGCGGGGAGCCCCGGGCGCAGCGCCTCCTCAACGGCACCGACCTCTACCTCATGCCCAGCCTCAACCCGGACGGCTTCGCCCGCTCCAAGGAGGGCGACTGCGGCGCCGAGCAGGACGCCTCCGGGAGGGAGAACGCCAGGGGGAAAGACCTCAACCGCAGCTTCCCGGACCAGTTCGGGGCGGCCCAGCCAGACCTGGCCAACGTCCCCGAAGTGCGCGCCCTCATGGACTGGATGCGGCGCAACCGGTGAGGGGGGCGGGGCTCGGTCGCAGTAGGCGGGGCTTTGTTCGCGGGGGCGGGGTCTCATTGGAGGCGGGGCTTCTTCGTGCTAAATACCTGTAAGTTGAGGTTCTGTGGGCGTGGCTTCATTCGAACAGGGGCGGGGTCTCGTGCTGGGGGATCATGTTGCAGGGTGGGCTAGGCTTATCCTGTGGAATATGTTGAGGCATTATTAGCATCCATTAGTCACTTATTAATGACTTCCGATTTTTAAAGGAAAAATTAAAACATGGGGCTTCTTTGTTTTGGGGTGGGACCTCTGCTATGGGCGTAACATGGATTTATGTTAGGGGTGCAGTCCCCCCCCCCGTTGGCTACACCCATGGCTTGTCCTAGGTGCTTCAATCTTTTGCTGGGCTAGGGTGGAGCCTTATTGTATGTTGACTGGTGATTTGGAGTGGGTTCTTATTTAGTAGGCAGAACCAAGTGTCTCTTGGTGGGTGTGCTTTGCATGGGGACAGGTTTTCTGTGCTGTATGGATGGGGCTTTTTTGGGGCGGGTTTAACCTGGAATCTTAGAATTGTAGAGTTGGAAGGGACCACAAGGGCCATCTAGTCCAATTTCCTGCAAAGCAGGATTTTTTTTTTGCCCAACATAGTACTCTTACCCACAAGCTTAAGATTCTCGTCCTCTACTAACTGAACTATCCTGCAGGCCCTTATTAGTTGGCAGGGCTCATTTGCGGTGGAAGGGCGTCAGCTTTATGTGGTTGGGTGCAGCTTCCTTCTCTGGAGGTGGGATCTCATAGAGTCATAGAATTGTAGAGTTGGAAGGGACCCCTAGGGCAGTGTTTCCCAACCTAATCTAGGCAATGGCACACTTGAATCAATGAAAAAATCTCGCGGCACACCGCTCCTCCCCCACCCGGCTGCGCCGGGTCTCCTGACCCAGAGTTACCTCTGGGATCAGCTGTAGCGCGGCACACGCAAGGCTTCCGGTCGGGATTCTTGCGCGAGGCTGCTGTTGCTGCTGCTGCAGCAGCCAAGGGAGCAGCGCCGCCCTGGCTTCCGCTTCGCCACCGGGCTCCAGCAGCGCCGCCGCCACGGTCCTGTGCAGCCCTGGGCTGCAGGTCCCTTTTTCCGCGGCACATCAGCCGGTGTCTTGCGGCACACTAGTGTGCCGCGGCACACCGGTTGGGAAACGCTGCCCTAGGGTCATCCGGTCCATCCCCCTGCAGTGCAGGAATCTCAGCTTACATAACTGATAAAGTTCTGTAGAATGTGTTACTGGGGTGTGAAAACAACCAGTATCCAAGGATCCCCAGGCATGTACCTGCAGATGATGGAGATGTCAGGCATCTTCACTTGGTTGCAAGTGGTCAAAAGCCAGGTGGCAAATGTGCAAAATGTGCCTGGCTCCTGGCGAATTTCGAATGCTGTGACAGATGGCCATACAAAATCTGTTTAAAACCTCCAAGGAAGGAGAGTCCACAGGCCACCAGGTGGGCCTGGGACCAAAACAAGACAGAAGACAGCAGGATTATTACTTCCCTTGATCTGGACACTAGACTTCTGTTGATGCAGCCTAGAATAGCCTAAGTTCTTTTTACTGCTGCATCACACTGTTGACTCATGTTCAGCTTGTGGTTTACTAACACCCCTAGATCCTTTTCACATGTACTACTGGCAATTCAGGTGGCTCTTGTGTTATATTTCTGCTGCTGGTTCTTCCTGCCTAAGTGTAGAATCTTACATGATGCTTGGCAGGCCAGGCTTTTCCTTGGGGGCCAGGTCTAATAGTGCCGAGCCAGTTGAGCTTTCATTGGTTGGCAGAGCTTATTGGCTTAGGTGGTGGGATCCCTACTGGGTGTTTCAGTCAGGGCTGGGCCTCATCATATGATGTCGATGTCATTTGGGGGTGCAGTGGAAGGTTTTAAGAGGTCCATGGGTGGCAGTTGTTCTGTACTGGGTTGGGGACACTGGATAATTGGATGTCTTGGCTTGTCCCTTTTTGAAGCCCAGGAGCTAGCTTATTCTCTCGTGGGGATGGAAATATTTTCTACATTTTTGGCTGGAAACCAAAAATCAGGAGGCAAAGCCTCAATTAGATACTAGGGATAAAAACGTTTATTGAAAACTGCAATTGTGTTTTGGTTTATTGCCACACCATTGCTGTTTTTCACACAAAAGAGTAAATGGAGTAGAGGGAGAAAATGTCTTGACCCATGACCCAAAGAATGTGACATGCCAAAATGTGTTGGGCAACTGTAATTTTCCTCTCTTCATTCCTGGCATCATCTTGAGGCTCAGGTGCTGTGTTGGTTATTTTCCAGTTCCCTTGGTGCTATTTGCTCTTAATCCCCTTCCCTATGTCACAAAGTGGATTAAAGAAATAAAAGCATAATACCGTACTATCAAAAAGAAACCAACAGAACAACTAAATAGACGTTACGAAAACACCAGCAGTTAAACACACTTCCATCACCTGGTACTTAAAAACTGAGGTGAGAGACCTTAACTAAGCCAGGTGGGACTCTTGGGAAGTAAGTTCCTTCGTGTTGCCACGGAGATAGCCCGGTCCTGTTCTGTGTCACCACCCTTAACAACTCTTATGAAGGGGAAACAGACAACAAGATTTCAGTAGATAATTCTCAATATAGTTGGTCTTTTGTGGGTGAGGCCAGTTTCTAGGTGGGCTTCATTGCTGTAGAGAACTGGATCTGGAGTGTGTAGTTAGAGAAGCCATGGAGAGAGGATTTTACCCTTAAAGTAAGTATCTGTGGTTATGATAGGACTTTAAAACAATTTTTGATTCTGAGGGTCCAAGGGATTGCACATTTTTGATACAGTCGTATCTTGGTTCTCGAATGTAATCCGTTCCGGAAGTCTGCTCGACTTCCAAAAATGTTTGAAAACCAAGGCGCAGCTTCCAATTGGCTGCAGGAGCTTCCTGCACTCAAGCGGAAGCCGCGTCAGATGTTTGGCTTCCCAAAAAAGTTTGAAAACCAGAACACTTACTTCCGGGTTTTTGGCATTTGGGAACCAAAACGTACGAGTACCAAGGCATTCGAGAACCAAGATACAACTGTACTGTGAGTGGGAAGTTGGTTAGGAGTTCTGGGCTGGTTGGGGGGTAGTTATGGTTGGAGAAGATGCTGTTTGTATGGCTTGTCCCCTTTGCACAGGAACGTATTGGCTACTGAGAGGAGAACTGGGTTTGCTTGTGGCAAGAGCATGCTAACCAGTGTTGCCTTTGGTCACTGCAAAATACTATTCTTCCAAACTTGAAATTTATTACCATGTAGTGGTCTTGATGTTCTGCTGATGTTCTTCTGCTTGAATAAAAACAAGATCCCAATAAGGATTTGCGAATGTGCTTGTTGCAGTTCTGATGTACAAAATCTGACTTCTTATGTTGGGTGTCTCAAGATCTTCCATGTGACAATGCGCATTCAAATCAACATTCTCTCAGCTCTATCTGTTTAAAATTACCTCAAATTAAAATAACAGAAGCCTCTAAAACTGGCTAAACAAGGCAGTCCTTTGTGGTTGCCCTTCTGCCTTGGTTTAGGGCTTAAAACGATTACAATTGCAATACTATGTCACTGGTACAAAACTGAATAAACATCAAATGTTATGCATTCTTTAGTTTAACAATTTATGAGTTGTTTTTCTTGAATAGAATGCAGTGCTCTGGTTGGTGCTCAGTAGTTTGTTAAAATAAGGCTTTTCTGAAGTTGGCTGGTTTAAAAAATCCAAATGCTTAATATCAAGTGCTTTTGGAAGGAACCCTAAGATCCTTTATCAGCTGAGAAGAACGCTTAAAGATAGGTGTACAGTCACTTGTGACAGGGCTAAAGAAATCTATGCTGTTTCCTATGTACTTCCATTTCCTAACTAGTCTGCAAACTTAATTCCCATCATTCTGAATCTCAGTTGGTGTTGACAAGCTTATAGGAATAGTCTCCCTAAAATTACTATGCTTGTGGGTTCTATTGCTTGTAACTTATTTTTATGACCTGGCTTCTTGTGCTTAGCACCAAGTTTATTTGCCAACTTAATTGCTGATAATGGTCTGAATTGGCTTTCACCTCTAATACTAGTTCCTTCATTGTGAACTGTCTTTTAAAATACAGGGGTTGGTTTGGTCCCCCCCTTCTAAATGCAGCATTCTAAACTTCATCACACTGACTCAGGGATCTTCTTCTCTTGCTGACAAGTTGTTTTGCAGTTTCTAAAAAGAGCCACCATGTTTCCTCCCAAGTTGATGGTGCTGCTTCAATAAAGAAATCTAGTGTGATGGGATAAAACATGCCACATTAACCTGATTGCATCTTTACCCTGCAAAATAAAAAAAATTCCTTCCAGTAGCACCTTAGAGACCAACTAAGTTTGTTATTGGTACTGTATGAGCTTTCGTGTGCATTCACACTTCTTCAGATACCCTGCAGTTATATTTTCTGGTTCTGATTACTGTTGTGCTTCTGTTGAAAACAGGTTTGTGCTTTCCGGGAACCTGCACGGAGGATCTGTTGTTGCAAGCTATCCATTTGATGACTCCGCTGTGCACAAGACCTCTGGGGTGTACAGCAAATCTGCCGATGATGAGGTATTCAGGTATTTAGCAAAGGCTTATGCATCAAACCATCCAATAATGAAAACCGGCACCCCAAACTGCCCTGGGGAGGAAGAAGAAACTTTCCAAGATGGCATCACCAATGGTGCTCAGTGGTACGACGTGGAAGGTAGGCTGCTCAAGTGAACTACTTTACTAGTGTCTTCCAAAAGAGTAGCATGTTGCTCTTTATTGTCACTTTACTGCTGCTGAAATCCTGCAGCAGCATCAAGGTGTTGACATGATTGGTGCTGGTTATTGATTCTATCTGTTTGCATTTCATATGTCATTCAACAAAAGCTATGTAAAGAAAATGCCTGACTCAATTGTTGTGAAACATTTTTTTTAAATATAAGCAAACTTTTATAGCTAGCTTTGACACATTGTAGCTAGCTAGCTAGCTGTCTGTTGGTGTTGCCTAATTTTGCTTTAACAGGAGAAGCCTTCTCCCAGATTTACAAAGAACTTATGGAACACTACTGTGTGCCATTCTTTTACTGTTGAATATGGCCTGTAACACGTAGGTTGATAGGTATAGATACTCCATTGGACTTGAGGCTGCTTTGCTTGAACATGCGGCTTTTGAGCTGCCTTTGGTACTAGAGTTGCTTGTCTGCATTCAGAGTACTGTACTGAATTTGTCTGTAACTATCATGCAGAGCCCTCCTAAATATGCTGACTTGAAAGTAAGCATTGCTGAATTCATTTGAACTTCATGACTAACTTCGTGCCTAACCTTGCTTGTTTTCCTGTTCGGTCCCACATTCTCTCTCCCCCCCCCCTTTTTTTGCCTATTATGCTGTAGGGCTGTAGGCAAGGATTGTGTTTTCCTTGATCTCTGTAAAGCTGTAATTTGAAAAAAATGAGGCACTTGAAAAATAAAGTTCCCAATAAAGTTTGCTTAGAATTGCAACACGTGGTGCAAGTGAATAGAACCCAAGGGCCAGCATTCCAAAGCTTACAATTCCTAGGTTACATAAAATACCGGTAACTTCACTTTTGGGGATTTAACTGTGATAGAAAAAAATATAGGGTCTTCCTGTGGGAGTGACTGCCTGTATGGTATGTTTGCCTTTATTTCCACACCTGTTGGTGAGATTCTTTACTGGTGGCTGAGCATAGGATTTACATGGCTTTGAAATGGTATTTAACCTCATCAGAAGTAATTTGGGTATGTCACCCAGGTTATAACACAGCTCAAAAAGTAGCATCAGTTGCATTAGAAAGGTTTTTATGTTACTATTTCCATACAGATTTACAGTGTCAAAGCTATGCGTGTTTACTTAGATTTTTTTGATATGCTAATCAAATTTGAAAAGCATATTGCACCGTTTATTTTTAATTGCCTACTTTAGACCCACATTTCTTCTTGTATTTTTTTCTTACCTAAAACCATTTGCAAAATACTTCCATTAATTTCTTATAGATAACCTCATTTCTCCTTATTTAAAGTATTTTTGCTCCACTCTTTAACTGAAAAGGTTCCCTGAGTGGTTGCAAAGATCAGTAATAAAATAGTTATTGTTCTCAGCCTCACAGTCTAAAATACGTAACACAAAAGGAATTAGGAGGGAGGAGAGAAAAAGAAACACAGACAGACACTAGTTTTTAGTGTTCTTACAATGGCCAGCTGGAATGGAAGCAGTTCAAAGAGAGGAAAGCCAAAAGTTATTGGTCTCTCAGTTGAGCCTAAGAGGTGGCCCTCCCTCCCTTCTCTCACTTGCTGTAGCCTGATAGAAGCTGACTTTTAAAGTCAAGCCAGAGCTCTTTATACTTGTCCTTCCCCCGACATTCTTTTTGTCTTGTCAAAATTATTCGGTCAACTAATCACTACAATATTTGCTCAACAACAACAAAGATACTTCAAACATCATCAGATTTTATGCCAAACTACCTTAATTTTAGAATTACAATTGCAGTTAACATTAAAAATGAAAATTATGTGTATTGTGAATTATTCATGTCTATAGAAACCCTGCCCAGCATTTAACTAATTTTGTTTTTATAATCAACATAAGTATCAGATGTGTTGATGGATAAGCATCTCTCTCTTGTCCTAGTAGCATTAAACTTTTTAAAAATACTGGACCAGTCATGTGAACACATCTTATTTTGGCTGGCCAAATGCCTAACTAACTGTTCAAATAAAAGTTTTCCTTCATGCTGTTTACCAGTAGTTGCCAACTCTTTTCCTGCTTCCTTTCCACTACAGACACACCCAAATGATGGTAGAAGCTCTGGGTTTACTAAATCAACAACATTTCACAAGCAGACAGAATGATTGAATGCTTGTGAAGCTGCACACTGTCACTTACTTTTGAACCAGGATATCCTGAAGGGACTAAGTTAATTCACTCTTCACAGTGGCAAGTTCTGCTCAAAAGTTCAGGGTTGCATCCAAATAAATTTTACTCAAACTCATTGAAATTAATGGATGATAAGCTAGTCATGCTCCTTAATTTAAATGGGTCTGCTCTATGTATGACTAACGTATGACGACCCCCATCATTCAACCTGGACACTGGAGTCCAGCGCCGAGGGCCTTCTGGCAGTTCCCTCACTGCAAGAAGCAAAGTTACAGGGAACCAGGCAGAGGGCCTTCTCGGTAGTGGCGCCCACCCTGTGGAACGCCCTCCCATCTGATGTCAAACAGATAAAGAACTATACAACTTTTATAAGACATCTGAAGGCAGCCCTGTTTAGGGAAGTTTTTAATGACTTATGTTTTAATGTACTTTCAATCTTTTGTTGGAAGCCGCCCAGATGGGCGGGGTATAAATAATAATAATAATAATAATAATAATAATAATAATAATAAAATTAATTACTACTACTACTACTACCAGTGGATAGAACCCTCTGTTAGGTAGAATATAGGTTCGCAAACAGTAACATCCCCTGTGTGAGCTCCTGCAGGAAGCCAGTTTGATTCCCAAGTTTGTGAGGGCTTCCTTTTTGCCAAGCGTAAGCTGTATAACTTTCTAACCATCAGGAAAATGTTGGCAGTTTTGTTGTTTGCAGTCCGGCCATGCTCTTCCATGTTTTCTGGCTGATGAGGGATAAGGTTTGCTCTCATCTCCTATCCCTGACGTGGGTTCTTTAGTTCAGATGTGACCTCTTTAGTTTGGTTGGTTTGCCTGGTGCTGCCATTTCACTTGCACATTCGTCTGTGTATTGCCTGCTTGAACTGAAGATTATTATTATTTTAGTGGCTATCTCAAGGACCATGTATTCTGCCAGGCTTTTAAAGATTTGCTAATGTCAGATGGTTAGTGGCCTGTGGAAATGCCATAGAAATATATTCCCATGCAGTATCTCACCACTAGTTAAAAAGTTTTTATTCATCTCCTAAACATGCATAGAATCATATTGTTAGTGTGATTTCAGTGGTGTTAGAACACTTTCACTGTGTGGAAAACAGGAAACTAAGCAATGCCTTTTGGTAAGAGGTCACCACCATGAATGTGGTGTAATGGGAATTGGTAGTCTGAAAATAAGCAGCAATTAGTGTAGATTTTTGGAAGGGGAACAGGTTCACACTAAGGCCACTTCCTTCTTAATTCCCTTCAGATATTTTTTCTGCCTTAAAAACTTGGTACTGTATAACCCACTCATTTTAAGTGTGCAACTGCTGAAATAGAGCTGCCAGGAGGAGCTAAAGGCTATCTAGGGAAATGGCCATTAACCGTTCAGTTAAGTTCATCTCTTACCCACCATCCGTACCACATTTTCTCAGATTTGTCACTTACTAAATGAATTGCACACTAACCCAAATGTTGTAACTCTTCTGAGCAGAATCTTTCTGTTGGCACTTGGCATTTTCAAAGGTGCAGAGTTACTTGAGCTTGGATGGGCAAGGCTTTTTTCCTTCTGTCATATTTTGCTAACCTTGTTAACATTCTTTTGTGTCTACCTCCCCTCCCAACTCACAAAAAAAGCAGTAATTTTGTCTACTGAAGAGTTGCCTTTGGTCTTGATCTGTTGCAATCAACCTCGTGCTGTAGTTTCTGGTAATGTGAAGAGCCAGCCAGCTCAGTGTTGTGGTTGGTGAGTCAGTCTAGGACAGGGAAGCCCTGAGTTCAGCCCTGTATACCTGAAGGAGCGTCTCCACTCCCCATCATTCAGGTCAGACACTGAGATCCAGCTCTGAGACCCTTCTGGCAGTTCCCTGATTGTGAGAAGTTAGGTTACAGGGAACCAGGCAGAGGGCCTTCTCAGTAGTGCCCACCCTGTGGAACGCCCTCCTGTCAATGTCAGTGAAATAAACAACTATCTGACTTTTAGAAGACATCTGAAGGCAGCCCTGTATAGGGAAGCTTATGGTATTTGATGTTTTACTGTGGTTTCATAATTTGTTGGAAGCTGCCCAGAATGATTGGAGCAACCCAGTAAGATGGGCAGCATAGAAATTATTTATTATTATTATATTTCAAATCCCTACTTTACCACAAAGCTTACTGTAGGACCTTCTCTTTTAGCCTAGCCTATATCACAGGGTTGTTGTATGGATAAAAATGGGATGAGGGCAAACTATACACTGCCTGGAGATCCTTGAAATAAAGGTATGGGATGTTTATTAGAATATTTTTTCTCCTCCAAGGGAATAAAGCTTGTAGCTTGCTTTCCATAGAGTGCTGCCTTCCAAAGAGATGCCTTGCCTGTATAATCTTGAAGAGCATTATACTGTGTAACAAATAACAGAAAGCCTTTGTCATTGTGGTACTGAAACCCATATAAGTTTACATAGGCATTTAAAGAACGATATTCTATTCCCTGCTGATCTGGCCAGTGTCCCTTGGGACTTCTAATCCTGTTTATCACAAAGTGCTGAACTGCTGGAGGTTAAGAACACAGAAGATCCTGTCTGATAAAATTGCTCTGAAAAGAAGTAAAAATGCCTTTATTTTATTTATGTATTAATTAAATTTGCGTGGGTGGCTCTGTGGGTTAAACCACAGAGCCTAGGGCTTGCCGATCAGAAGGTTGGCGGTTCGAATCCCTGTGATGGGGTGAGCTCCCGTTGTTCGGTCCCCGCTCCTGCCCACCTAGCAGTTCGAAAGCACGTCAAATTTGTATAGCGCCCTCCCTCTAAAGACCACAGGGCAATTTACAGCATATTAATACAAAATGAGAACACAGAATACATAACCAAACCAATAATATCCCTCCTCCAACCAACATATTTAAAAGGCCATAGATTGTTTAATCAGCCAAAGGCCTGATTCTGATTATAGAGGAAGCAATTTTGTCTGGTGCCTAAAGATGTATAATGAAGACACCAGGCAAGTGTACCTGGGGAGAGCATTCCACAAATGGGGAACCACCCTAGAAAAGGCCTGTTCTCGTATTGCCACCCTCTGGACCTCTCATGGAGGGTTGGTTGAAGGGATAGACTGTGTGGTGGTGGTGGTGATGCTGGCCAGGCAGCAGAAGTGAGGGAAACATGGCTTCTGCTTTAATCACATTCTGAGCTTTTTCTGACAATGTGGCTAGAGGTGCCAAATAAGAGAAGCTGCTGGATCCTCAGTTCTGTTTGCTTGTAAAGGGGTTGGGGTATTTACCTATTAAGTGTGTTATCTCCTATGTTCCATTCCAGAGCCAAAGCCACGGCACCTGGATTTTGCTTTTGGCTTAATTTTCTCCCCCTCTTCAGTTAAAGACACTGAGTTTTTCTAGTCTAGTAAAATAACTGCTAATACACTATTTGGACACTTCTTAAGATATTGCAACCAACTTTTGCATGATGGTTCCTGAGTTCAATGAGCTGGTTTTCATCTATGTTTGGGTACAATTGGATGCCATTTTGAAACAAAGTGGCAGATTTCAAAACTGCACTGGTTTCCCCCCTTAGAACACATAAGCATTGGAAAGTAAAAGGCTGCTAGTTTAAAATAATGTAAAGAAATACTGCTGATGGCAGAAGTCTCTTGAGTGATAGTACTTTAATTCTTCCCTTTAAATTCCTTAGGTGGCATGCAGGATTATAACTACTTGTGGGCCAATTGCTTTGAAGTCACCTTTGAGCTTTCCTGCTGTAAATACCCACCAGCTTCGCAGCTTGAGAAGGAATGGGAGAATAACCGGGAATCTCTTCTCACCTTCATTGAAAAAGTAAGACATTGTTTTGGCCCTTTTGCAGGCTGTTTGAAATGTCAAATGCTTCCATCTGTCACATGGACATGTACTTGTGTTGAAAGGTGATGACCCCATTCACAGGCATTGGGGTTTCATTTCCTGTAAGTGTTGAGTGTGCCTCAACTACACCCTAGGCCAATCAGACGAAGTAGAAAGCTCACAAAAATGTAATATGACCTACATTTTCCGGAAACAACTGAATACATTTTTGTCCTGATGGGGTTTTTTTCTCAGTTGGACTAGTTGGTCTCTGCCATGGATATAATATTCTTTACTTTATTTTGTTTATCTTATTTTATCTTATTGGTTTGTTTCATTTAAATATATCTGCTGGGGTTTTTTGTTTTTGTTTTGGCTATTTTTATTAAACTTCACCCTTGAGACACTTCTGTGGAAAGTGATTTTAAAAAATCAATAATGATAATAACAAATGAAACAAGCAGATACTAGGAGTTGTCTCCAATTAAGTTCTACACAGAGGAGACCCACTGAAGTTATTAGACTTACGCTAGCCATAGCCATTAATTTCATGGGTCTGCTCCAAACAGGACCAGCATTGAATACAACCCATGATTATGACCAAGCAACAACCAGGAAATATCACTGATGTATGTTTTATTTTGTTTCTAATCATTTTCTTTCACCCTAAACAAGAGGTGTGTCCATTAAGCTAATGTCGCCTATATATTAGCCTTGATGTCATTTACCATGAATCCCCTTTCTTCCTGGCACCCTATCCTCTTTTTGCCCTCAGAATTGTAGCATTGGTTCAGTATAAACCTTCCTGTAGGTGGTTGTTGCTATAGATGTGGTTTGAAAGGCTTCTTCTGTGTGCCAGTGTGTGGTGTTTTCAAGACAGAGAGAGCATTCTAGTCAAACAGCATCCATTTTGAGACAGGCCTCTAAGCAAAAGCAATTGCAACTAAAAAAATAGCACACCTTTCCCCTAAAGTGGTGACTGGGTGTCTCCATCTGCAGTTGCCTTTTGCAAGCCTGATAAAAAGAGCACAAGTTGTCTTTTGCTGCTGTTTTACAGAATTCTGTCACAGGATTGAATGACACTCTCTGTTCTACCGTATTATAGTGGAAGACTATGGGGGACAAATGCAGCCTCTTTTTCCCCTACAGATAAAGGAATGGGAAATGCAATCATAGTTACACTAATCTGCAGCAGCATCTCACATTTCAGACAGATCTAAATGCTGATAGCAGATACTCTTTTTTGTCTTGTCTACTGAATATTCTGTAACTCAGATAATAAAAAGTGATTCAGAAAAGCATAAATGCACTTTCAAGTAACACACAAATATGCCAGTCTCTAATTCTGTTTGTGCAGGAGGTGCAGTTTTTATATCTTGGTGGAAAAGACTGTATTATGTGTATCATTGTTTCCTATGAATTTAATAGCACTATGTACCTTTCATAGTGAACTCTAAGCATGAAATGAGAAGTTTTATAGAGTAAAAAAAACCAACAACAACCGTGGTGATGAGGCAAAGAGAATCGTATTGCTGTTCATGATGTGCCTGTCTTTTGATCTATTCATGTTTAATCTGTGCAGGTTCACATTGGAATAAAAGGGTTTGTGAGGGATAAGGTGACTGGGGCTGGCTTGGAAAATGCAACTATTGCTGTGGCTGGAATTGATCACAACATCACAACTGACTGGTTTGGTTACTATCACAGACTGCTGGTGCCCGGGATCTACAACATCACAGCTGCTGTCATGGGGTAAAGTCTCTGATGCAGGCAAAGACACTGTGCTCCTGTCTCTTGCACTTGGCAAGGCCGCTCCTAGTTGGAAGCTCCTTCCCTGAAACAGTAGAAGCCATTCTTGCTGCCTTGTCTCGTATCACCCTGAACCGTTTGCTCATTTTGCTTTATGCAAACAGAAGCAAGAGGCAGGCCAAGTCCAAGGGCTCCTTGAGTTCCCATGAGAATTAAGCGCCCTTCCTACCCTTAATTGTGCTTTGCTAAAGTCTTTGTAGATAAGGTGGAGAGACCTGTATGGTGACAAGCCGTTTTGGCTCAGCAAACAGAATTGGGTTTTGACATGGGGACCCTGGGATTGGATGCAGAAATTAAGTAGGTGGCCTTGTGATCTTTCAGCTTCAGTTTTCCATCTGTGAAATGGGAATAATAATGAAGATGAAGTGGACTTTATATTAAAAACCACGTTTTACAAAGTATGGAATGACAACAATTCTGTTCATATGTACCCAAGAGTTAGTTCCACTGTATCCAGTGGGACTCTCTTCATAGCAGTTGTGTGTAGATACAGCCTGAATGTTGTAATATATCTTCCTCCAGGTGCTGATGGCCTCGATTTCTGAACTGAAAGGTTTTTCCTGGGTGTGGATCCTCAGGGTTGTTTTCAGGAAGTTTCTAATCTTCACGCTGTCTGATCATAATCAGAGTTCTAGTTAGCCCTTATTTCATATCTTCCTAGATGAGGCCAAGCAGATTGAATTTGAAGCTGAAGGAAAGTTCTTGTATCCATTTCTCTTTTTTTGTAGCTACCTGCCAGTCACCAAAGTGAATGTAGAAGTCAAGGAAGGGAATGCAACTGTTGTGGACTTTTCCTTGCAACCTTCAATAGCAGTGCCGGCCTCTGACCCAGCCCAGGATGTGCCACTAGCCACCACAGAGTCTGTTACCAACACCACCAACACCACTGATGCAAATAGGACAACTTCCTTCCACCAAGCGATCCAACCAGAGGAATTCCGCCATCATCATTTCCCTGACATGGAGATCTTCCTGAGGAAATATGCCACTGAGTACCCAAATATTGCTCGCCTCTACTCAGTTGGCAAGTCGGTGAAGCAGCTGGAATTGTATGTCATGGAAATATCTGACAACCCAGGCATCCACGAAGCAGGTAGTTAATTTAGCCTATGGCTCTTTTGCTTCTATGAATGTGCTTCAATAGAAACAAAAAAGCAAAAAAGATACCATTGTTTTTTATATTCCTCCAAGGGTGTAGGCACTGGAGCACCGCAGAGGCAGCACTGAGACTCCAGTCTCTGAAGTTATAAGATAAATCATTTAGCTGAGCTGGGTTTGTGTACAGCTGGCTGAAGCTGCCTTGTTACTGTGGCTGCTCCTATCCAGGTAGCATTCTGCAGGTAGCATCTCTAAATATGTAGTGTTTTCTTCCAGTGAGCTCAGCAGAATATGAGGATTACCTGCCTTATCTTGAGTCAAGCCATTGGTCCATCTAATTCTGTGTTGTCTACACTCACTGACTGTGGCTCTCCAGGGTTTCAGGCAAGGATTCTTTTCCAGCCCGACCTGGGGGTGCAATTGTGGATTGAACTGGGGACTTTCTGCTTGCAAATAAAGAGTCTCCTTGCAAAAAAAAAAAAAAAGAGCCTCTTAGTATCAGATACCTTGTGCTGGGCTCCATAGGAAGCTGGTGTTGCTGGTTTTGCAGAATACTTCAGATATCTTTTGTTCTTCCCATTTCCTTTTTATCTTGAAACACCAGGAGATCTTTCTCTCTCTCTCTCTCTTAATACAGAGCAGTACTGAAAGCGTTAATTGCAAGTGGGGGAATTAGCCTCATTAACCAGTCAACTGCCAGCTACTGGTTCTCTTTCTGCCTTTATTAGATTTTGGAGATAGGGTATCAAAATCTTTATTGTCAAGTCCTAATTCTCTGGAACATGCTATGCAAGTCAGAACTTGCCAGGAAGCTCTTTTTTGTAATAAGAATTTGTAACAGAGACTTCTTCAGTTAAACAATGAAAGGGGAGGGGATTGTATTTTAGAGACTGAGCTTGATTTATAGATTTATTTTTTTATTCTCCAGCTTTGGTTTTTATTGGGACTCCTTTGGGTTGTTTGAGTTCTGTTTTCTAAATGCAATTTCCATTTTAACTTCTGTTGAATATAACTAGCCCATTATTTTTGCTTAAATGATGGCTACACTGGGTTTGATCATCCTGGTTAGTTCAGAAATGATAGTCCAAAATTACTTAGCAGTTTAAGTGTATATGTTTGGGTAAGAATGTGCAAGACGGTTCAAGAAATACATAGTTTATAAATATGATGTATGTATTTTTTTTAAAGATAATTTTGGATAAAATCCAATGTTAGACGTACTTGGAGCAAACCCATTTAAATCAATGGACTTAAATAACAAGACCATTCTTTATAATGGAGCTACTCTGAGCATGACTAACATTGGATATCCCCCCTTACGTTTTGGCCATTTGATATTTTTGTGGTTTTTGACAGTTGTCTGTCTCCCCTCTCCATCATTGTGATAATGTTCTCATTGATTATTCAGTTACTGCTATTTACACTTTCACTTCCCCAAGGAAGCTGTAAAATGTGTCTGGATGGTGTGTTTGAATTTTACAATGATTCTCCTTGAGACTTTCCACTGTTATTGTTACTGTGATCATTTTTTGTTATCCTTTCCATTTCCTTTTCAAAGAAAAGCAAATTAAGACACATAGGAAATAAGGATACTTGGATCCATTTTGTTGGATTCCATATTGTGGCTTCAACTAATGTACTGTAGTGCCAAAGGAATTCCTCTACTGCCAAGGAAGGGGCTGGTTGAGACTATATTATTACTTCCTTTTTTTGCTGCTTGCACATTTTTCCCTGTGTGTGTGTGTTCACATTCCTTGAATCTGCAATACTTGAATAGTCCAGTAAATGTAAGACTGACCTTTAAAATTACTTGACTGTTGTAAAAAACACAATGCCCAGCTAAAGACATAATGGGTCATTTCTTCCCCAGTTGTTGGAAATGGTTGGAAAGTCAACAGTTGACTGACATGGTCATATCTTTGCTCCTGTGGGGTCAAAGTGTGTCTCGTTTTTTTTGTAAGTTAGCTTTTAAAACATTTAATAGGGCAATGTGTACATCTTACCAGCACAATAATAATGAAAGCCACAAAAGGAAAACACAACCCTCTTAACAGTTGTGAAGGGGTGACCAACATGTGGTCTTCCAGATGATGTTGAACTCCAAACTCCCATCAGCCCCAGTCAGCATTGCCAATAGGCAAATATGGGGCAAGCTGTAGTTGATCCTATAAATATTCATTGCTATATCAGTACTAGCACCTATTGACATTAGCATCCACTGCCATAATCTTCTGGCACAGAATTGTGTCCAGCCCGATTCTTTGGGCAGAAGACATGGCCAAGCATGGCATCTCCATGCCAACAATAAGGAACTTGAGATGTGCACACCCCAAGAAATGTGGGGCCACCCCAAATACTTTGACAATCTCTTGCACCCCAAACAAATGTAGGACTAGGTGCCCTTCTGTGCTGTCTCACAGAAGGGGCTCCCCTGGAGGTGTGGGTGTTTGACTTACAGTGTCCCAAAGCTTATTTTGAATTGTGTAGCCCCTGATCCTTACCATTACAGTGGCTGCTATTGGCATGAGGATGCCCTGCTTTGTGGTGTTCTGTGCTGTCTGCTGGTCACTTCCTGTTTGACGCAGGGCCCCACCAGGGAAGAGACCTCAGCAAAACAAATGGGGCTTCTCAAGACTCTACAGGGGAGGTGGTCTGAGCCACTCCAAGTGGTCACCCTTATTCAGCCTATTATAAGGCTAGCCTGACAGTTGGGGATGAAGAAAGCTTGTTTTGCTCAAAGCTGGACATAGTAACTTTCAATATGCGGTTTCTTATGCTAGCCTGACTGTCTCAAATTATTTTGCAAGTATGTTAAGCATTTGTGGGTATTTTTTGCTATTTTCACTAGAATAGAGTTCACCAGATGCAGTGCATTATCCAGGTAGACAAACAACTAAGAGGACGTTACTTGGTTTAAACATGTTTCTCTCTGTCCTCCCTCACCCCCGCTTTCATCCAGCTGAACCAGAGTTCAAGTATATTGCAAATATGCATGGCAATGAGGTAGTAGGAAGAGAGCTTCTCCTTAATCTCATTGAGTACCTCTGCAAGAACTATGGCACAGATCCTGAAGTAACTGACTTGGTCCAAAACACTCGGATCCACATCATGCCATCCATGAATCCTGACGGCTACGAGAAAGCCCATGAAGGTAGCTGTGTGTTTTCATTTTGTGCTTTCCACCACTGGTGGCTTAAAGGGAAGGCAAAGGTATTCCTCCTGAGAGGCAACAGTTTTCATTTGTTTTCATTACCCAGCTTTTACCACAAGCTATGTAGAGGATCCCACTTCCTTGCTTTTTCTTCTGCCATGCCAGAATGCCTGTCTTTGTTTCGTTCGTGGCATCTTATCTCCCCTAATCGGTCTTTTAAGGGCAACTTATTCCATTCATCTCCATTTTAGCAAGAGGACAGTTATTTGGCAAGGATCTGATACAGGGGTATTTCATCAGATCTTCTGGCATTTTAACATGGTCCAGGAGAATTATTATTTCTGGAGCGCCTAGAAAGACCAGGCACTTCACATAAAACAAAGTTAAGATGCTTTTCCTGCTTTCAAACATGCAATGTGCAAGGAAAGAAGAGTGGAAGGAAATGGTTGTTCTTGGTGGAGAGGTGGGTTTTTTCAGGCATTTAAATATATTGGTAGAGGCTGGAGGGTGATATCAGGTAGTACAGTGATAGGAGACAGCAAGTAAGAACAGGTGGAGTCAGGGACTTGGAGGATGTAATCTTGGGTTTGTGAAGAGCAGAGGGACCAGAGACACAAATGGCCTGAATAGAACCCTGCAAGGTGGATCAAGCCAAAGGCCCATCTAGCCCAGCACCCTGATCTCATGTAGGCCAACCAGATGCCTCGTCTGAGAATCTCAACAGGCTTTGTTTTCTTTCCCTAGGAGACAGATTGGGGATTGTTGGCAGAAACAACAGCAACAACTATGACCTGAATCGGAACTTCCCTGATCAGTTCTTCCAGGTCACTGACCCTCCACAGCCAGAGACATTAGCTGTCATGAGCTGGCTGAAGACCTACCCATTTGTGCTTTCTGCAAACTTGCATGGAGGTAAGAGAATCCTGGTCTTTCGTAGGTTGAAGGTAGGTTTGTGCTGCTGAGTACCCTACAGGCAAAGCTTAAGTAAGCAGCTGTGGAGGTAAATTGGATCTCACTGTGCCTGTGGAAGCTCCATCCTTTCTAAATGTTTTTCTCTGACTTCTGGGGTCATTGCAAGAAAATTTAGCAAGTAGCTGGAAGGACCTTGAGGAAACTGTACTTAAAGGTCTGGAACTGGATCTTGCCAGTGGGCCAGATAGTTATCTCGCCAATCTCCTATGTGGCCACCTACCTGTCAATCACCTGATGTCACAATGACTTTTCTGCACCATGTGGGTCTTGCAAGAGCGTTTTGCAAAAGCTCTGCACAAGCCCCTATTAACTTACACCCTTTTATCCTAAGGCCTTTTGGGTGTCTGTAAATAGAAACACTCAAGAAGGCTCAGCCCAACCTTGTTAGTTAGTTCCCCCCCACATATTTTATTGCATTGCTAGTAGTTCCCTAGGCTACTTGACTGCTATCGCTGTGACCCAAGATTGATACCTTTTTAAAAAAAAGTTGCATTTTGTCTGATGGCATTTTGCCGGGAAGTCTGTCCTTGCTCAACTTTTAAGTCACAACCTGCAGTAAAGTGCCATTTGCATTCGGTGTCTGTCAAAGCTTCTCAGTAGCTGTTTCATTTCCTTGTCTTTTGCCATACTAAGTGACAAGTGAATGTGGCTTGCTGCCTCTTAAACCAAGTGAATTTCAGTAAGTGGCCTCAGTGTTGCTACACAATCTTCATTGTTGCCTGTGTTTACCAAGCTTTGTCCTGTGGTTAATCCCTGAGACTAGGGACGTAGCAGGCTTGCTTGTTGATTGATTATTTAATTTCTATACCACTTAATGTACTAAAAATCTAAGTGGTGTACAGAAAAGTGGTGTACAGAAAACAACAGACAACTTAAACCAAATATTACGAAAATACACTGTTACGTATAAAAATGTAACATTAATACAAAGTTACTAATGCATATAAATCAATATCAGTTCATTTTCCTTCTGACACTCCCTGACACTAAGTTCTCACCCAAGGTCCAAACAAACTCTCAGCTCACCCACTAAAGTCTTACAATGAGAAGTGTTCCTTGAAACAGTGGACATAGACTCTCACTTTAGATTTGCTTTTTATGAGCAGGTCCAAGGTGGATAATGCTGTCTCAGGCTGTTCACAGCTGTGTTCCATTCAGCTGCATTGTTCACACCCAGTTCTAGGTGCAGCAGGTTTGTTCTTTAGCATGTTGGCAAAGCAGCCACCTCGTAGAAAAAAACTGTTAGGTCTATATTTTCCTTTATTTTCTTTCAGGCTCTTTAGTGGTCAACTACCCCTATGATGACGACCAACAAGGAGTTGCGACATATAGTAGATCCCCTGATGATACAGTCTTTCAGCAAATTGCACTTTCCTATGCCAAGGTAAAATTTCTCCCAGGGTGTCCTTGAGAGATCCTGAAATCAGATTCTCGGAGCTTTCAGTTCTTAACATGGAAAGCTGTTTCATGGTGATATTCAAATACCAACACACTTTCTTCCTTCTGTAAACAGAGATGTTTTAGGTTGTATGTACAAGATCATGGCAGGAAGGTTAGCTCCGTGAAAGACATTGAGTAATGCTGTGACGTGAGCAAAATAAGATGTCTGTTTCAGACGGTGGATAATGGCACGGTCTGTTGACTGAGCTACATCTCATATCATCGGCTTTTCCATTTGGGGGAAGTAAACTTTCCCTGATGGCTTTGGCCATAGCTCTTGCCAGATTTCTGTTCTCCTTCTCTCTCTTTGTCTTTTTCTATTGTATGCTGCTTCGGCTTCTTGAACAAAAATTAAAGTTACTACATTAATTGCTTAATCTACTCAAGTACACAAGTTTGTGAACAGAAGTTGAAAAATTGTATAAATAAATAGTTTGGACTTGGATTTTGGGAGGCCTGAATTCAAGGGCTTATGTTTACGTACAGTGACACTCATAATCAGGTGCATATTAATTGGTGACATTATGTTTGAACTGTCCATGTCTTCAAATGCAGCACAGTAACTGGGAAATAAAAGCACTCAGTTGTAGCCAGTTGTGGTCTACTCTAGTAGGAGTTGGCTGGAAACAGCCCATTAACTCTGGCGCTGTCAGGAAATCCAATTTTTACAGGCGATCATCCTTTGCTCTTCCAGGAGAATGCACAGATGTTTGAGGGTCACCCCTGTGCGGACATGTATCCTGGCGAGTACTTCCCTCACGGCATCACCAATGGAGCTCAGTGGTATAATGTTCCAGGTAAAATCAAGGCACCATTCATTCAGGAGTCTGAAAAACCAATCCTGTCTGCCATGGCTTGTGGCATCCCAATCTACACTAGGTGGTTTCGCATTCTAGAGGTGAAGTAAACCTTGTTTCTGACAAACAAGATTGAAATACAACAAGAATTATATTGAAATTCTTTTAGTCTAAGGAAATTGTACAATGGGCTGCATCGTCTTCAAATCTCCCCCCCCCCCCAAAAAAAAAGTTTAAAGTAAGCTAACTTGCTATATCTACCTTACACCTGGGCACAAGTGCTGCAGGAAGAATAACTTGTATGTTCTTCCCATCCCCTGCTTGCTCCTCCTACCTTGTGATTTTGCTTTATTTTTGCATCTTTTATACGAAGAGTCAAAAGCACACTCTTCATTAAAGAACAATCCTGCTTGCCTTTGTGCAGGCCTAATGTTAAGCCTGGGCTGTCATCCTTTGTACTAACGCATACCTGCTCAAAAGCAACATTCCTTATTTGTTTCACAGGCTCAGGGCATCATTCTGGAGTTGGAATTCCAGCTCTCAATTCATTAAGTGACAGATTTATTTGTGTGTATCATGCTACAAAGGTCCTTGCTAAGCAGAGGCATTTGATAGGGCTCTTCTGATAAATCATTGTTCTTCAGGTGGCATGCAGGACTGGAATTACTTAAACACCAATTGCTTTGAAGTGACCATTGAGTTGGGCTGCATCAAATATCCTCAGGCAGAGGAGTTGCCAAAATACTGGAAGCAGAACCACAGGTCTCTGCTGCAATTCATCAAGCAGGTGAGCTGGTGTGTTGTCTTCACAACTGTTTGCCTTTTGCTGCCTCAATCTCTTGTGCCATGAATTGTTGGAACAGGCATGACAGCATCTTTGTGTACTGTCACAATGAGAAGGCAAACTCTTTACAGAGTGCCCTGTTAAACAGTTCATTCAAGTATCAAATTTGGATAAATGCGTAATCGTAGAATGACATTCTGTGGCTTTTCTAGGAGATTCTTCTAAGACTGAGCACAAGCCCCTTCCAGTAAAGTGTGTGGGTGGGTGTGGCCAGGGTTGAGCCTTTCTCCATTAAAAAATAAAGACACTCATTTTCCAGTTAGTGTGTGCATATATGTTTTATAGTAGGCACTAAGCCTTAGGAATGGGGCAACCTTTGAGGATGCCTGCATGAAAAAGATTTTCCCTTGAATTTCTTGTATTCTGAACTTCCAGAATAGGGCACCTTCTAAACCCAAGGGTGGGGAACCTTTTCTCCTGTTGCATCTGTGTGTATGTGTGGGTGCCTATCAGCAGTGGGCAGAGCCAGAGGTTGGGGATGGGTACTCCGTTCTCTTTTTGCCACCCTTCTTCTCCATGTTTTGTCTTCCTTGCCCCTCTGCATGAAATGAAGCTGAGGCCATGTGTAAGCCTGAATGCTACAGGTTGTCCACCTCTGTTCTAAAGAAGAAATACAACATTGGCCAGGATTCATATTCATTCTCTCTCTCTCTCTCTCTCTCTCTCTCTCTCTCTCTCTCTCCCTGCCTAGGTCCACCAAGGCGTCAAAGGGTTTGTGTTGGATGCTACAGATGGACGGGGCATCTTAAATGCGACCATCAGTGTTGCGGACATTGATCACCCTGTCTCTACCTATAAGAGTGGAGACTATTGGCGCCTGTTGACCCAGGGAACATACAAAATTACAGCATCTGCACGAGGGTGAGTCTTTCAGCTTTGCATTTGGCATCTTTTCCTCTTTCGCCTAAAGCAGAATGCAGCAGCCTGATTGCTGACAGGAGTAAGGCATTATCAGCATATAACACCTGTGCTCAGAGATCTGCACTGGTTGCCGATTTGCTACCAGGCCAAATTCAAGGTGCTACTATTAGGAGTTGGTCCATGAAAATATGTTGTGTTGGAAGAAAGTGGCTTGGGTTGTAAAAGGAAGGATTTACTTTTAACTTGGAATTGGGGGCTTTCTCCCAAATAGACTATGAGCCTGTAGGATAAAATGTTCTCTATATGGCATGGTGTTGGAACTCACCCTGAGGCCGTATGGTGTAAAAACAGAAATAAATACTCTGGGATCAATAACTGCTATTGCTGTTGATTAAGCTACTGGGCCAGTGGCTCTTTTCAGCGAACACTATTTAATATTGTAATGCTACTCTCTTTATGAGCTTGCTTGACAGTCACTGAGTTAGAGCCAGTAGCACCATCTGTTGGCCAAGAAGCAAAGTGTATGTTCACTTCCTGGCCATGCCCTAAAAACCCTGGTTTAAGAAACCAGGAGATGCCCATTCTGTATCCTGGAGCCCAGAGCTCCTTTGCAGCCACTTTGTTCTTCTTTTTGCCTGAACTGCTGAACAAACCCACATTCATCATTTAACCCCAGAGCTTCCTGTTGTGGGTGAACCCAGAGGCTATTGTTAATGGCTTCCATACAGTCCATGATATGAACCCAACTTTAAACCATGATATGCAACTATAGCATTCTGTCCACTGGATCTGTGGTTGGAATCAACAGCCTGGCATGTGCCTGTTTCTTCTTGCACAGACATTCCTTCAAGATTCCTAACATGTATTTAATTGTTATGCTGAAGTTTAATAACATAATATTTCTTACTTTTCTCAGTAATCAATATAAAATAACAACAGCCTACATCTTATTGCCACAAGCAGTCAGAATGTTCAGTTTTATTGTACGTGAATTTCAAATTCTCCCCCTACCTCCTTTTTTTGTTTTTTTGAAAGGTATAATTCAGAAACTAAGACAGTGAAAGTTGGAAGTAAAGGTGCAGTGCAGGTCAACTTTACCTTGACTCAAAAAGACTCCAAAGTAGAGGAGGGGACAGTACCAGATATCAATATGGTTGGCCTCAACGGCACAGTCACCAAAGAGTTTGAGACTCTGATTAAAGACCTCTCAGCAGAGAATGGCTTGGAGCGCCTCCTGCTGTCGTCATCAGCAGATGTCCAGCCTCATCGCTACCGTTCCTACAATGAACTCTCCGAGTCTCTTAGAGGCCTCAACTTGAACTATCGGAAGATCACAAATCTCTCTAGGTAGGTGGAACTCCTGGGCTATGGGGAATTCTGTTTGTTCTGGAGAAGTCACAGCTATGCTATAATAATGAGTCCTCTATGTAATCCTGAAAAAGCATTTGACAAGCTTACTCTGAATAGGGAGTGACCCTGTGTACATTTCTGGCTAAACAAAAAACAAATTTAAACACTGTATCCAGACAACCCACATTCTGTCATGAGAAATCCCAGACTCTGTATTCTGCAAACAGCAAAGTTTGTTAATTTTCTCTGAATTCTTTATTCTGCTTTTGTGAAACATAGAGGGGGCAACAATCTATGCAGGGATCTTAGGCTCCTGAAAAATCCTGTTTTTGCAGCCTCTGGCTTTTGCACGCATCAACCACACACAAGGCTCAAGCTGTTCTTTCAATTAAAAAGCTAACCAGCTGTACGTTTGTTTGTTTGTTTGTTTGTTTGTTTGTTTGTTTGTCAGCTTGGGCCAAAGTGTCGAGTTTCGTCATATCTGGTCCCTGGAAATCTCCAACAAACCCAAAGAATCTGAGCCAGAGGAGCCAAAGATCCGTTTTGTGGCTGGCATCCATGGCAACGCCCCTGTTGGCACAGAGCTGCTCTTGGCCTTGGCAGAGTTCCTCTGCATGAACTACAAAAAGAACCTGGCCATTACCAAGGTAGGCTGTTGCATGTCTGTCAGCATGCAGAAGAGCTGGGCCTATCAGCTTCAGGATGTCCCTTTCGGGCACATCTGTGGACTATTAGAGGGGGATGTGGCTTAACAGAGGATATATCTGAGAAGAACTCTCAGGTTGGGTGAGGGAACCTATGGCGCTTTAGGTGTTGCTGAACAGTGGTGATGGGAGCTGCAGTTCAGCAACATCCAGAGGGCCCAAAGATCCCCACCCCTGCCTAGGAGATCCAAAGTGATGCTGAGTGTAAAGGCTGCTGAGACCGATTTGTCAGCCTCTACTTTTCAGGTGGGAAAGATGTGGCTTTTATGTGGTATATTGGAGCTAAGAGTACAACACCACAAGACTTCAATAAATCTGACTAATAATAATAATAATAATAATAATAATAATAATAATAATAATTTATTGTTTATACCCTGCCCATCTGGCTGGGTTTCCCCAGCCACTCTGGGCGGCTTCCAACAAAATATTAAAATGCAGTAATCCATCAAACATTAAAAGCTTCCCTAAACAGGGCTGCCTTCAGACCAAGGGATAACCGTGAGAGCATTCAAAGTGGTCCCAGTGCCATTCAAGCAGTGACAGCCACCTATGGGAGGGGCAAACACTGCTTTCATTTCACTTTTGGAAATTCCTCAACTTCTCTTCAGTTCTTCTCCCAGACTGTCAAACTGCTGACAGTTTTGGGATGTGGAATAATGGTGGAGGGCCTCCTCCTATGCACTGAACTTCCCGCTTCTCCAGTAGAGGCAGTTCTGTGCAAAACAGCCTTGGCTGCTCCTTCCCACCCTAGTTCTGCCATTTATCCAAGGAAAAGCCAACTTCCCTCTTTCTTCTCACCCACTCCTTTTAAGATGGATAGGGTCAGCTGATGCTTGATGATGCCCTTACTGTTTCTATGTTTTTTTAGCTGATTGACAATACAAGAATAGTCATCGTGCCATCCCTGAATCCAGATGGGCGAGAGATTGCTCAGGAGAGAGACTGCACTTCAAAGACTGGCCTGACCAACATTCATGGCAAAGATCTGGACACTGATTTCACAAGTAAAGCACACACACACACCTCTTCCTTTGCCAAATTCTTTCATCCTAACCTGGGGAGGGGTGTCTAATTGGTTAAAGAGAGCCCTGTTGTGGCACTGTACTAATTGCCTTTATCTACATACTTTGATGGCTTACCATTGAATAGAAATGTGAGTGAATGGTCAGGTGCTTCAGTGCTGTGGCAGCGGCCTTGGCAAAGCTTGTGTACTGTCCAGAGTCACCTTTTACTCACCAGGTTGTTACTCAGTTGTTTGCTTGCCTCAAGTCTTGAAAACTTCTGTGTCTTACTCCATTAGGCAATTCCTCTGGGGCAAGAGAACCGGAAACCAAGGCCATCATGGACAACCTGATACTGAAGCAAGACTTCAGCCTCTCTGTTGCCTTGGATGGAGGATCTCTGCTTGTCACTTACCCCTATGACAAGCCTGTGCAGACAGGTAATGGTTGTGCCATCCTCTGAGTACTTTGGAAACAACTTGTGGGATTATCTTCAATCTTTTAAAGAGCACTCTATTCCCTGCTGCTTCTTGAGAGAGTAAACTAGACATGGAGAACCTGGACCAGGCATGGGGAACCTTTGACCATTCAGAAGTTGCTGAACTACAGCTCCCATCATCCCTGGCCATTGAGCATGCTTGGCTTCTCATCGGCTATTATAATGAGACCATGACATTTGCTGTCTGCCTCGAGCACCACAGGCTGAATCACACACTTGTTGACTCTCTGACTTCCCTTTTCTTTTTATAGTGGAGAACAAAGAGACTCTGAGATATTTGGCATCTGTGTATGCAAACAACCATCCCACAATGCATCTGGGCCAGCCTAGCTGTCCAAACAAGTCAGGTATGTGCCCAGGGTGCTCTGGAGCTTTTGGGGCAGGCTTGTTTCTTATAAAGGTCTTCTGATTTTATGTCTCTCTCTTGCAGATGAGAATATTCCTGGAGGGGTGTTGCTTGGGGCTGAATGGAACAGTCACCTGGGAAGCATGAAGGTATTTCACAGTTGTACTACACTTTGGCGATCTTGTTTCTCTTAGCCAAATTAAATCAAAGTTGCCAGTGGTGGCGCTTTGGTCCAGCCCTGTCTCTCTTTCCTACCACAAACCCTCTTTTTGCATTTGTTTTTCTCAGGATTTCAGTCTTTCCTACGGACACTGCCCAGAGATTACGGTATACACGGGCTGCTGTTACTTTCCCAGTGCGGGGCAGCTTCCTACTCTCTGGGCGGAGAATAAGAAATCTCTTCTCAGCATGCTAGTGGAGGTGAGTTTGGACTTGAACGCATTCAAGCTTTTGTTTGCAATTGCTCAGAATGGGCTGGACACCATATTAGATTTAAGGATGGAATTTCTTGTAGCAGTTTACTGTTGGATATTCATTGTACACGGAACCGATATTAAAAAATGTATACACATAAATCATTAAACAGTACAGAGCACTCATTAAAATGACTGTCTCCTCAAGCAAATATTAAACAACTGTCAGAGTTAAAGGCTTCAGGAAAAGCCTGAAAATCCAAAGTGAGGCTGCCAGCTGAATGTCTGCTAGAATTGTGTTCCCAAGCATGGGACCAGTGGCACCCAGTACTGACTTCCAGCTGAGGCCAGGCAGACCTCTATGATAAGGAGGACAACTAACAGCTCTCCTCTGGGTGATATAGTGAGGACCCAGTAAAGGTGTAATGAATGACCTGGGATTTTGGACAAGGTTTATGCTGGTTTTAAATCCTCCTTGGCTCTGAGGTTTGTTGGGTCATCCTGGGCACACTGCCTGCCACTCTGCCTGATAATGCGTAGCGTTCCCAGTCATAAGCCTTGAGGGTAAGGCAATGAGGAAACACCAGCAACACCAGGAGCTTACATTTTGGGTCTTGCTTAATTTTTGTGCGTATTTTGTTCTGTGGAGGTTTTCTTACTTCAGGGATGGGGAATCCTTTTCAATTCAAGGGCCGCATTCCCCTCATGGTCAATCTTCTGGGAGCCACATGCCAATGTCAAAAATGGATGAAGATGCAACTTTCTTTTGTACAGTTGGCTATACATTCCAGCCTTGTAAAGGTTTCTACAACCCACCCACCTGTGGGAATCTCTCAGTCCAGGCAAGCAAGAGGGCAGCTAGGCAAAAGCATTTGCGGAGAGCGGGGAGCAGGACCAGGGACAGGGGTGTGGCCTGCCACATCCAACCTGCAGACCAGAGGTTTCCTCACCTTTGTCTTATCCCATAGAGAAGAGAAGATTTGTATCCTTACAGAAAAGGACTTCTTGATGTACACTTCCTCAGATTCCTTCCTTTCCTTCCAGGTTCATAAAGGAGTCTACGGGTTTGTCCGAGACAGGCATGGACAGCCAGTGTCGAAAGCTCAAATTGTGCTCAACGAAGGGGTAAAAGTCTACACTAAGGAAGGTGGTTATTTCCATGTGCTGCTGGCTCCTGGCTACCATAAGATCCATGCTATAGCGGAAGGCTATCAGCAGCAGCATGTCAAGGTATGGGAAAGGCACACCACAGACAGCCTTGTTTCATGAGCCTGGTGGAAGAGGTGATTGAGGCAGCTTTGGCTTGAGTTGGGAAGAAATGCAGCGTGAGCCCTGGAGCATTTCTTTGGAAGGTGGAAGGCGACCATCACACAAGAACCTTCTGGGAATTGGGAGCCGGAGCTGTGTGACAGAAGGCAGATGAGAAGTCCTGGCTGTAAAGAGGAACTGAGAACAGTGGGGGTTTGGAAAGGGGGACGCTGTGTACTTTCAGAGGGTCAGAAGGGATTTGAGAGTTAGGACACCAAATTGTGCAGGAACTCTTTGAGAGGAGGAGTCTCTCTCTTGTTGTGGGCAAGGGGATCATGAGGAAAGGGGGTCTGCCACTGCAAGAGAAACAGGAACTTAACTTCACATTGAAGGCAAGAATGTTACATGTGAACCTCTCAGAGGTTCCCACTCCACCCGAAAGGTATCCCACCACATTCCAAGCACCTGGGAATTTGGCTTTCTAACCTATTTGAGTTTGGCGACATTTGTGTGTTAGGGACTGGAACAGAGTCCCTTTTCTTCCCCAACCATTGTGCTTAAAACGCACTCTAAGATTCTGTCCTTGCCCTCCCCACAAAACAGAAGTTCAGTGCAGACTTTTTCCTTATTCCATAAGAGAAAACATCTTAGGGTCCCAAGCCCCTGGCTGCTGGTACATTCGGAGGCGAGCATGTTGGCTTCTTTTCTCCCTTAACCCTGGACTTGTGCTTGCATCCACACAATTGCTGAATTGTGTACTGCTTCTTTCCAGGTCTTGGTTCGCCATGACATGGCTAGCTTTCTCCATATGCAGTTTGACACAGACAACAAGATCTTTGGCCTTCCAAGGGAGTTGGTGGTTACGGTAGCAGGTGAGAGCCCACAATACTGTTCCCTCTCGTGTGTGGTGGGGGGAGGTGCCTGTGTCTGAATGTCTATTTAGGAGGCTAGAAAGTAAGACATTTCACCATTCTGGCTCTTTAAAGACTTGAGCCATTTTCTCCTCCTGTGTCCCCTGAATGCCCCATGGCTCTTGAATCTAGGATGACTTTGCTTGCTATGAAGAACAGCTTCATATATTAATATGTGGGAGGTATTTTCTTACATAAACATGCAAAATGTAATGGGTGTAAATGTAACTTAGGTGCATGATAAACCCATGGAGTTACATGTGTCATCTTCTGTTAAAGAAGCTTCTGCCCTTGTCCTGATGTTGATGTGTGGGTTGTGATTTCTCTCACACACAACTCCCTTTTTCCAGGTGCTACCATGACAGCTGTGATCCTGACAGCCTGCATCATCTGGTGTGTGTGTTCCATCAAGTCCAACCGGCACAAGGACGGCTTCCACCGCCTACGACAGCACCATGACGACTATGAGGATGAGATCCGCATGATGTCCACGGGCTCCAAGAAGTCCTTGCTGAGCCACGAATTCCAGGATGAAACGGACACTGAGGAGGAGACACTCTACTCTAGCAAACACTGACCCACCCGGCAGCAGGGAAGTTCCCTGCAGAGACAGATCCTGCAACACTGAGCATTTCCCCCCCTCAAGTGACGGACCCAGAACGTGTGTCCTCCCAAACCTTTGCTCTTGGCTCATGCCAGTTCCTGGTTTATGCACAAGGAGGGCAACCCACCCCACCCCACTCTCCAGCTGGCTTCTCTTCTAGTCAGGAGTGCAACTGGAAGCCTGGTTGCTTACAAGCCCACTCCAGGGAGGGGAACGACCAAATGGTTTTGTAGCATTGCTAGCACTTTGGCAATGTTTTCCCTAAGCCCATCTGAGACTTTTCACTCCATGCAGTTATCTGTGGGAAATTCACTGTAGCTGCCAAGACGTTTGTCTAAACTACTGCTGCTCCAGCAGCATATGGAAGTCTTTGAAACCTCTTATTCTCTTCTGCCTGGGGCAGGGTCAATGGGTGCAGGGTGTTAGGAAACTGGTCTTTGCTCACTACTTAGAGGAATTAAGCTCTTCCTTCTGTTAAGAATGACTTCAGGTTAGGTTATTTTGGCAGAAGCCTGGTTCATGGTTACCTTTGGCTCCTAGCAAGAGAGGAGCATTGTATCAAGATGCAAGAATCTCTGTCTCCAGTTAAGGTGACAGTTCTTTTGAAAAATAAAAAAACATGTTTTGGTTGAGTTCTCTCGCACCTATCCTGCTTCAAAAGTTCTGATGTTCACTATTGGACAGTGTAGACTAGCAAGAGTCTAATGCTAGCTAGATTGTGAGCCAAAATTCCTGGCTTGGATGCCAAATGGTCCTTCGCAGCTCATTTTTTGGATTCAGGCAGCCTTTGTACAAGCAGCCAGACTAGTGGCTTTCGTGACTGTGTATCTGTAGTCTAGAAAAATATTTCCTCCTAGTAAACCTTATTAATATGCAATTGCTTTGAAAACTCACCAGGCTACTCCTAACCACAAAAAAACAAGACCGGGGGTGAGGGGGTGGGCACCTCCTACTTGATCCTTCCTTTTTTGAGCACCAAGTCTGTAACTGCAAATCTGCTTTGATTAGATTTTGCAAAAAAAAATTGTTTCCATTTGCTGCTTCTCAAAGTATCTCCAAAGAGGAGAGAGAATGTTAGTGGGCCTGTTCTGGATGGGAGGCACTACAGTGGTTATTCCTCATGTTGCATGGTACAAGTCTAGTCTCCCCCCCACCCCTTCAACCATTTGTTTGGAAATTTCATTTACGGACTTTGCATATAGTGAGAGTAAAAAGCTGTTGCAAAGCTGACACAATTACCACAAGCTTTGGGGAAGGGCTGCAACTCAGTGGTAGAGCACCCACTTTTCATATAGACAGTTCCAGATTCAATCTCCACATAGAGCTGAGGATGTTCCTCCTGCCTGAAACCCTGGAGAGGCACTGCCAGGCAGTGTTGACAGTACTGAGCTAGATGGACCAAATGGTCTGGCTTGATTAAGGCTGCCTCCTATTTTTCTGATGTTTTATGTTTCACTGTTTGGGCTAGAAAAATCTCTTCAAGAAGGTAGACCAGCTCCCTCTTTGTACATGATGGATATGTGTGTGTCTTTTGTTTCCTTTTTAAACGTCACCATTTCTTAAGCCTTGCTAGCTTTATTTGGGGAAGGCATCAGGGTTAAAATCCAGTCAGGTGCATGCTTGCTAGGGGTCAAACCACAAAGCGGATGAATTGCAGCTGAGTGAAGCTGGGCTGTTTTGAGGGTTGGGGAATGGAAAGCATTATGTCCAGGCAAGACTGGACAGACACCACCCACTTGCAAGTATTTATCTGCTGGGTGACGTCCTCTTGCCAATATGTATTTTTGTGTCATGGGCTCTTACATTACCTGTGTGGGAAGATGCAACCTGTCACAGAGTTGGGCTAACAAAACTGACCAGTTTTTTTGTTTTTGTTTTAAAGAAAGATAATGAAATCTGTGGGAGGTAAACAAGGCTCAGTCATTCATCCTTTGCTAGCTTTCTTATTGGAACTTGGCTAATTACTTCCACCTATACTGGCTCAGTTTGTTGTCAGAATTGCTTATAAGTCACCCTTGGCCAAACTAGTCCCCTTCACATGTTTTAGACTACAATACCCATCAGCCCTGGTCAGCTTGTCCAAAACCTATGGAGGGGACCAGCATGGCAAAGGCTGGTATAAGTGATTCACAAGGCCTAAACCAGATGCTTTTCTCAAACCTCTTAAAACTTGCCATGATTGAGAACACAGTGACTGGGATTGCCACACTTATTCTATGGCTTACTGCCATAATTATCTGAAACCCCATGAGATGATGCTTTCAGTATACCCTCTCTAACAGCTAGGGCTAGAAATACCCATTGACCTTTGTTCTCTGTCTGGATTTGCTCAGTGTAAACCGCCCTGTGATCCTCTGATAAAGGTCAGTATAGAAATTTAATAAATAATAGTAATTGCATTCTGCCAAGGCACTCAAGGCAATTTACAGTTGTAAAATACTAAACTGAGTAATATACAAGATGGCCTCTCAGGCAGACCGATGTTCCCTTCAGGATTTGATGGTCATATGCTCCCTGGCCTGGGCTTCCTTACTTCTGTTTCCCTCCTTCTTAAGTAACTGCAGGGAACATGAACCCTAGGATCCCCAACATGGTGCCTGTGGGCTCAGACACGTACTGGTACACACCTCTTTGCACCCACAAAGGTCATCTCCTCCCAATTTTATCCCTTTTAAAAAGTTGAGGTGGTTTGGGGTCTTGCCTGCTTTTCTGTTGGTTTTTTTTTGGGGGGGGGTTATGTTTTTGCCTCTTTAGGAAATGCAGTGACCAGCCTTGCCAGCCTTATTCCATGAAATGGGTATTGTGTGGTGCCCACAACAGTTTTTTGTTTTAATTCCACATGTGCCCCCCGGGCTTCAAAAGATTGAAGACGTGAGTTAACACTGTCCCTCTCATATCAGCCAGGATTGGATTCTATGAAATCAAGTTCCTAAGTCCATTAACAACCTTCCTACCTGTTTTATCCATCCCAAAATGCTGTTACAAGAGTCTTCAATGCTGTCCTAATCATCTTCTGCCTTAATTGATGTTTGGCTTTTAATATATAATCTTCTGAAGTACAAATTATTGAGTGTGGGTTCCAGATATCCTTGTTGCCTCATTAGGGGTCTTGGGTTGGCCCTTCCTAACACATATTAAGATGATTCTCTCCCTGCCATTCTTCCTCCTAAACTTCCCAGTTGGCAATAAGGTGGTATTTGGGTGGGGCACCAGACCTCCTTGCAGAACTTGTTTGAAATGTAGAATCTCAATGTGGAGGCAAGTCTTGCCTTGATGATCACAGGTGACTGCATCTGTTTGGTAGCAATTATGCAAAGGTGCTTAAAGAACAACAAAAGTGCGTCCCGCTCCTGCTCTGTGTGACACCTTATGCCTTTGGAGGATCTGGTGTTTGCTTCTTTGGTGCAGAAGAGAGGTCTGCAACTGCTGCTGGTGTGTAACCCATCCCTGTCTTAGTCCATGCACTGTTGTGCCTTCAAAAGCAAAGTTTGAAATTAGGGGCTTGACTTGGGAATGCAAACCAGTGGGTGTGAATGGGGGGTGGGGTGGCTTGATGACTCTTCTGTGAGTGTGTGTTGGGTTTTTTAACATGTACACTGAGCTCTAATCTGTATAAAACTATTTTATGACGTCTCTTCTTCCTGTGTCTTATTTGCTTCACTGCTGGTTACATTCTTTGGTGTGGATCAGAGCTTATATGCAGGGGCCTCTTTTTCTAGATCAAATGCAAAATACACACACAGTTGCCTCATTTGTTCCTGTCTTTTTGCCATGGGCGGCGGCGGGGGGGGGGAGTTATGGCCTTCCTGTCATTGTTGGACTGCAACTCCCAGCAGCCTGATCACTGGGCTGGTGGGAATTGAAGTCCACTCCTGGCTCCAAAAGCTTCTTTCAGTCTTGCTTTACTCTTCACAAAGGGCTGTTCCTAACATCCATTATGGTGCCAAGAGGCACATTTTAGAATTCTCCCTTGAAATAACATGGGAAATGCAATGCAAGAGTCTGCTCACCTGTACAAGTTGCTGGAAGCTTCCCCCCAAGCCTTCAGTACAGTATTTATGCTCCATTCCTGTCCTCTTTGCACACTGATCCCCAGCACAGGTTCTATAAGAATATCCAGCCATATTAAATACCCATCAAACAAAACTGAAGTCCTCAACATACAATACTTAATTGCTCCCGTGGCATTAAATCACCAGTGGCCCTACCATCCCTCTCTATCAAAATTCTGGGCAAGGGTGGAGTTTTTAAAAACTTGCACCTAAAATTAGACATAGGGTGCTACTTCAACTTGAGAAGGGGATGCACCATAGACTAGTTTCCAGGTAGTATGAGTTGATTTTAAAAAGGGTTATAGGTAGTGGTATTGTAACAGGACAGCCCCTTCATGATAGGAATACAGCATCTGAAACACCCTGTGGGACCACCAGCTTGTTGCAGCAGTAGCCCCTCGCAAGGCTTTAGGGGAGCTGAATATACAACGCCGCCCTATTAAGTTAGATAACTGGCCTGTCTGCTCCACTCTTGCATCTTTTGCGTGGCAGTGGCTCAGGCAGAGAGGGGATTTGCACACAAAGAAAATTCCTTGAGGTCCTTTTGAAATGAAATTTGAAGATCAAACCTTCTGCAGGCGATGACTACTAGCCTGTGTTTACAACAAAGTTTTCATACATTTTAATGCTGCAAAGCAGTGGACTTCCTCAGGGACAGCTTCAATCACCAACCAGCTCCTACCGGTACCTACAATATACAACAGACCCAGTTATATGCCCTGCACCAAGCAAACTAAGCTGCTTGCTATAAAGCCAAAACTAAACGGCATTGGTTTTATGTTCAGAAGGGCCCATCTTTAATCCACAGCATCTTATCAGCAAGTAACAAACATGGCAACTCAATGGGATGGATATCTTTAGTTACGGCGCACCAACAGAGAGAATCACAAAGGCCTCCAGTCTTTTTCAATTGCATTTAAACTAACTCCTCCAATAGACAGTCTAATGTGATACATCAACTTGGGATCAGTTTACCTACAAGATTTCCTTACCCCAAATGTGTCCACTCAACCACTTTGATTGGCAGAATTGGCACTACCACACCACAGGTGCCACATAAAATACCCCCCCCCTGCATTTGTAAGAACTCGATCATTTAGCATGGCAGCACCTGCACTTTGGAGCTCCCAGCCTATTGAGAGCAAGCAGGTGCTTTCACTATTTTTGGTGCCTTGTTTAGACCTGCCTACCCAGATGCTTAGAAAGTTGAAGTAATTTTAATCTGTTTTAGTGTTTTTTAAAAAATTTTTGCTTCTTTTGCAGTATGGTGGTGTTTTTTTCTTGATTTTATTGTTTTATATTTTGTAAATCTCTTTGATGAAGTGGTGTATAAATTTTACGAAATAAGTAAGTAAATAAATACAGTAGTGATGAAAGTTTTTTAGACAATGCAGACCTGAATGGACCCAATGATCTGATTTGGTACAAGGTGGCTTCTTACATGATGCACCACGTTGAGTTTCTTGGAAGAAAGCTGGGTTACGTATGTATAATGATAAATAAATGAATCAATTAATTAGGCTGCAATCATAACCTTATGGGAGCAAGACCGATTTAATTATTCAGCGAGAGCCAGTGCAGAATATTAGTACCGGTAAGTGTCAGACTAGGACCTTGGAGAACAGGGTTCAAATCCTCACACAACCATGAAGCTCACTGGGTGTGACCTTGGGTGCCAGTCACTTCCGCCCAGAGTGGCGGGGGCAATCCAGTCAGATGGGCGGGGAACTTATTATTACCGGTATTATTATTATTATTATTATTATTATTCCTCTCTCAGCCTGACCTACCTCACAGGGGGGTTGGGAGGATTAAATGAGCAGCGGCAGAATCATGCACACCACCTTGAGCTCCCTGGGGAAAAGTGGGATAGAAATAAATTCATTCATTCAATAGACCGCTATTTATTTAATACCAAAGCGGTTTAACAATAGTACTTAAAGCCATACGATAGAACCCATAGGGGGGATTAAGAAAAATCAGATTACACCAGAATTAAAATTATGCAAAGGCATAGCGAGGATTGCACGGTATATTAACTTGGCTTTCCGCCCGCCCTCTTTCACCCGCGAAGGACCGAGTTTCAGACGGTAACCTGGGCGGGGCAGAGAACCGAAAGCCCAAAGTCCGCCCTGCGGGGTGCGGGTAGCCATTAGCGCCGGGAGCCGCCGAGTGGCGCTGCCGCGGCTGGCGCTCTAGGAGTCCCCACTCCACCGCCGCTCCTCGCCATCTCTATGGTTCCACCTCTACGCTCCACCGCCCTCCTTTCCCGGCCTACGCTCTCTGCAGCAGCCCTTGCTCTCCATCCCCATCTCTATGACCCGGAAGCGTCGTGCGGGAAAGGCGCTCTGGCCCGCGCCGCCTCTGTAGCCCAGCGCGCCGCCGGCCTAGGCTGCCGAGGGCTGACGTTGGACAACAAAGATGGCGGCGGCGGGGGGCAGCAGCAACTACTGGGAGGGTGAGTAGGGCGGGACGGGGGGGGAGGGGGGCAGCAGGGGAAGAAGAGTGAGGGGGGGAGCTCAGGTGGGAGACGGGGGAGGGAGGCACCGGGTGTGGGGCAGGAAATGGAGAGGGGGCTATTGGGGTTGTCAAGGGAGGGGAGGCGGCGCTTTGGTCCTGGAAGGCCTCATATTCTGCGATTGGGGAGGGCGGGGGCTTCCCAAGTGTCTCTGGGGGAGGGGCGAAGCTCAAGAAAGGGAGGGGGCTGAGGCTGGGGAAAGGGGGTGCTTTGGTTCTATTGGGCCTCATTTCCGAAGGAGGGCTGGGAAAATGGAGTGGGGGGGGGCGTGGTGAGGTGTGGGGCCCAGCACAGAGCATCCCATTTGCTGGCCCCTTGTTTCCAACCAGGGCCAGCAAATGGGAGACCCACAAACAAGACATAATGGGTCTCTCTCTCTTTTTCTCTCTCTCTCTCACACACATGAAAAGTGCTCAGTGGTACACTGCTCCTGTGTAAGGAGGTTCTGTGTAAGGAGGCCTGTCACAGCTAAGCACAGGTTAACTGCTGGAAGCTGCAGGAGGGTAGAATTTCTATGGCGCTCGGGTCCTGCTTGGGGGCTTCCTCCATTGGGGCATCTGTTCATTTCACTGGGTCCGCTCTGAATAGGTTATGGGGTGTTAGGGGAGGGGGTCGTACCTCTGGTGGGGGACACGTCATGCTCATTCTGGGGTAGTTTGTCCAGCTTTGGTCCCCACCCTGCACTCGGCTCTCACCTGTGGCTCTGACCGGCTAAACCAGGGGAGAGTAGCCAATGGGTCTCTCAGAACCTTGGTGAGTTAGGGACTTCCATTGCATGCGAAGACAGGCCCAGCAGATGGAGTGGATGATACCAATACAGTAGTGAGTTCAACAGCCAGGAAGGCAGTTTCTGCACGTGCTGCAGAGGAAAGTTGAGGGGCAGATGGGACTTGTCAACCTGGGAAGGTAGCCCATGTAGAAGGAAAACTCTAATCCTAAGCCTCTGCTGCCTTGTGGGATATATTTGGGAGAAGAAAGGGTAAGGAGTAAACCCTACACAAATACAGAGTAGAGTCCTTGAGACAGTTGGATGGCGCCTTGTACGCCTCCTTCCAGCAACTCCTGCAGCCAAGCTGGTGCCAAACATCTTGCTCTGCTTTCCTTTGGACCACCTCAGCGAGGCTGAGAGAGATATTGTTGTCTGGGCAACCCAGCACCTCCGTACACACTGGACTTTGGGGAGGTCACTTTGATGCAGGTGGTGGTCCTAACTTCACCCCAAGAGGGCACTCTGTTGTCTCTTGAGATGGACAGATGCCAACAACAGCTCTGAATAAAACTTAGTTGAATACCACCCATTTATTTATTTGTGGTGTTTATATAGTACTTTCATGCTACATTTTGTTTGTTTGTTGCAGTTATTTGCACAAAAAGTGACTTAAAGTGACTTACAAAACAGTTCAAAACCAAAGCAAAATAGAAACCTAAAAACCCATTCATATGTATAAAAGGTGGGTCTGGTGCATCCCACCCCCTGAAAAGAGGCCACAAATATCTAAAACCCTCCAAATTAAGGGTCAAAGACCTGGATAAAGATAAATGCATTTGCCTGGTGCCTTAATGTAGCTAGTGATGGCACCAGTTGTACCTCCTTGGGGAGAGCAGGTAAGGTAAAGGTAAAGGACCCCTGGACGGTTAAGCCCAGTCAAATTCGACTATGGCGTACAACGCTCATCTCCGCTTTCAGGCTGAGGGAGCCAGCGTTTGTCCGCAGGCGTAGACAGCTTTCCCAGGTCATGTTGCCAGCATGGCTAAACCGCTTCTGGTGCACAGGACACCCGTGATGAGTGCCAGAGTGCATGAAAATGCTGTTTGCCCTCCCACCGCAGTGATACCTATTTATCCACTTGCGCTGGTATGCTTTCAAGCATTCCATAAGCAGGGAGGCACCACTGAAAAGGCCCATTCTCGTGTCACTGCCCTGCACAGCTTCCTTGGAAGGGGGCACATGGAGAGGGGCCTTGGATGCTGAATGCAGGGTTTGGGTTGGCTCATGTGGGGAGCGGTAGTCCCTGAGGTATTGAGGTTCTGAGACGCACAGGGCTTTATAGGTCGAAACCTGAAAGGTGCCTGCAGGGAGGCAAATGTTTCAATAGCATTTACATGCCCCTGGCACCCTGCTTCTCGCCATGTCTCTCTCACCTCCCAGTAATTGGTGCTAAGAGGGACCCTGCCATCTAAGTTGCGCTGATAGACACTCTCTTTTTATGGCTTACTGGATTAGACTGAAGGTTATCTGAAATATCTTGTTTTCCTGTGGATTTTGAAACCAGTTGTATTTTAAACTTGGAGCTTTTATGTGCTGTTTTCCTTCATGAGAGTACAGCTGTTTCCAGGAGATCCATAAACAGGCACTCCTCTTTGGTGTTCTGCCCCAAGCAACTGCCACCCAAGGGATAGCTCAGTTAGTAGAGCACGAGATTCGTAATCTCAGGGTTGTGGGTTCAAGCCCCATGCTAGACAAAGGTTGAACTAGATGATCCTTGTTGTCCCTTCCAACTCTATGATTCTATGACCCCAGTTTTTATTTGCTTATTATAATGCTGCATAGCCTGCTTTTCTCAAAAATAAAATAAAAAGGGCCATAGCTGCACGACAGAAGCCCTCCGTTTCAACCCCCAGCATCTCCACCTGGGTCTGGGAATTGCCTCCTGCCTGAAACCGCAGAGAGCTAACTGCCAGTTAGTGTAGGCAGGGCTGAAGCTAGAGGGACCCATGGTGTGACTCAGTGTACAGCAGCTTCCCATGTTCAGTATCTGGAGAGCAACAGGTTTTCCCCTCACTAGGGTGATGCAGTGAGAGAGCCAGGGGGGTGTTGCAGAGTGTCTGACTAGCACTCAAGAGTTTAGGGTTTGAATCGCCACTCGGTCATGGAGTCCCTGGACAGTTGAATTTGCTGCCAAGGAGTGTGGTGGAGTCTCCTTCTTTGGAGGTCTTTAAGCAGAGGCTTGACAGCCACCTGTCAGGAATGCTTTGATGGTGTTTCCTGCTTGGCAGGGGGTTGGACTGGATGGCCCTTGTGGTCTCTTCCAACTCTGTGATTCTATGATTCTAACCTTGGGCTGGTCAGTGCCTCTCAGCCTAACTGACCTCACATGGTTGCTGTGGAAATTAAATGAGCAGCAGGAAAATCATTTATGCCACCTTGAGCACCCTGGAAAAAAATATGGGATCTAAATGCAATCATTTAATCAGTAGTAGAAGCACACATTTTCTGTTCTCTTCAGCCTGTACACTGTTCACATTTCCAAAGCAGAATGCTTTCCATTTTGCTGATCCGTGACAGATCATATTAGAAACATTGCATCTCATTACACTGTTGAAATTTGTATCCATTTTCGGAAACAGATCTGAATGAAGCCCCTTCCTTTTTGCCCTTGAGGGCTTAGGAGCAGCAAAGTGTGTGTGTAGGTATGTAGGTGTGTGCGTGTGTGCGTGTGTGCGCACACGCAGGAAAGGCTCACCCCCCCTTTCTCTTGTTGGTGTAGATCTGAGGAAGCAAGCCCGGCAGCTGGAGAATGAGCTGGACCTCAAGCTGGTCTCCTTCAGCAAACTCTGCACCAGCTACAGCCACAGCAGCTCCCGAGAGGGAAGGCGCGACAGGTATAGGTACTACTGTCCTACTTTTCTTTTGTTTTTGACATTTTTACCATTTCAGAATAGTTTTTTGTTTTAAGCCTGTCTTTTCTCTATTCTTTTTGAGCTTCATTACTCAAGACTCCTGCCTTGTGGCTTACCTGACACAGTTTAGGGGTTGTGGTTGTGCCCCACCCACAATTCCTAATTGCTTTTACACTACCTAATGAAGCTACTTCTAGGGAGAGGCTTCTCCAGAAGCTTTGAGGGGCCAAGCAAAGGGGGGACGTTCTGCTTCCGGGTTCTTCCCACTGCTTCTCCTAGCTGCTGTTGGCCTGTCCTGAAACCATAGCATATGGGGTAGCTTATCAGTGCTGTGCTTTCTAGAATAGGTGTCAGGAGACAGAGTCAAGAGCAGGTCAGCAATAAAACACCTGGTGTCAGTGAAGTTAACTCTTTATTCAAATGAACCAAAATGGTACAGGCCTAGTGATCACAGCAACTCTTCCCAGTAGGTCTTGCCCCACTGCTCCCTAAGACTCCTTCCCCAGCAACCTGAAGCTCCTTCGTCTTGTCTCTCTTTGCTCTTCTCTCTTAATTCCTCTGTGTGTTCTGGGAGACCAGCAGGGAGGGGAACTGGTCACAGCAGTAGGGAGAGACTCCCTGGCTGCTTCAACAACCCTGCTCCACTCCTCTCCAGCTTCCCCTTCTGCCTCTGATTCTGGACTGTCTTCTGCCCCAGTCTCTTCCTGCTCATTAAACCCTGTTACCTATTCAGCTTCTGTCACCTCCTCCTCCCATTCTGCTCCTTCTCCCTCTGACCACTCACTGTCCTCCCACCACCAATCCCTGAGCTCTGAGCCTTCTTGCTTTGGGGGGTTCCCTGGCTGGTGCCTCCCACCACTACTCTGCATCCAGTCAGTCCATGACAATAGCAGGCCACAGCTCAGCATCATGGCAGTTTTAAAGGAACAGGCTGAAGAGCCTGGCAACAGCACTTTTCCTCCTGTGCCTTTAAGGCCCAGGAGAGCACATGTGCAACTGCTTTCCCCCACTCTCTGCAGGTGAGAGCCACAGAGGCTAGCACCTGGGATTCTTGGGCTTTTGCCTGTGGCCCATTGGTTTCCCCAGCGTTAACAGGGCCTTCTGGGTTGCACGGTCCCCCGCGACATTTTGTGACAATTGGGCGCACCTTTTTACTCTGCCATAATATTTACAGAGGGGTGTCTGTCTGTCTTTCTCATCACTCAGCTCCGACACAACCCCTCTTCTGAATGGATCGAGCCAAGACCGAATGTTCGAAACAATGGCTGTGGAAATAGAGCAGCTCTTGGGGAAGGTGAGTGGGATTTCAGTCAATTAAATTCCCATGCCTCTGTTGTGACCTTCAAGGTTTTTTACATGAGCTGCTGGAGCAGCTTAAAAAGCAACAGTTCAGAAAGTGGTGGCTCCGTTTCCTTAAAGTGTGTTTTCTCCCATGAGCAAAAAAGTCATCTCCTGCCTGGAATGAATGCCTTTTCCGCTTCAATTTCCTTACCCCCCCTTTTAAGTTGTACTCTACTGCTGTGATGCAGACATTAGGGAATTTCTTAAATGCTAAGAAATTAGTAATTAAATTAGGACTGAGGTCAGATGCAGATTGATGGTCCAGGGGCCCAGCCAGTTCTCTCCTCATTCCATGAGCCATCTCCTGGAATGACCTGATTATATATAAGTATTTATCTACATCTAAGTGGCTGTAAATCATCAGAAACCCCAGAAGCCTAATTTCAAAGGTGGTAAGAAAAGCCTTTTAAAAGTTGCTGCTGCTGTTAAACAGTCAGGAGCCAGAAACCCTTGCCAATCTATACATGTTATATATTTATAACATGTATAGATCTATACAAGTCATACAATCTATACAAGTCATACATGTTATATATTTTCCTTTATATACCATCTCGGAGAGCAACACTTGGGACAATTTTAGGTATTTTATGTTAGTTTTATGCTTTTTATTCATTTAGCTTTTACATAACAAAAATAAATAAAAAATCACTGTTAGTGAATGATAATAAAATTATCTCATTGTTAATAACAGGAACCCTCAATGTGTATAAAAATGCAGCTTTACATAATTCAGATTTGTGTAAACTCATTTTATTTCATCTCCTTTTCATTTAATCTTTGTTAAGAGAGAAACCTTTCCCTCCCTTTTTAAAGAGGCATGTTGTGATCTGCAAGGGTCACGCAGGTATCTGAAGAAGTGTGCATGCACACAAAAGCTCATACTAAGAACAAACTTAGTTGGTCTCAAAGGTGCTACTGGAAGGAATTTATGAATTTTTTATTTTGTTTCGACTACGGCAGACCAACACTGCTACCTACCTGTAGCAGCATTTTAAGATTACTTATGTTATATTTTATCTGAGTTAACGTCCATTGACAGTGTCTTGTGTTACTTTCATACTGTTAAACCTTTTTTGCTTTGGGATAGTCTGGTGAAGGCAAACAAACAAAGGAATCTACTACTGCTGCACACCCATCCAGAGATGTTCCAGTAGATCCCAACATGCCTTCCACCCACCCCAATTTAAACCACCCGGTGGGTCTTGGAACGGCCTCTTTTCCTCCACCAGAACTCATGGGTTTTGCTCTTTACAAGCTCACTCCAAAAGGGGAGGCCTGAAAAATGCCAGCGTATTTCACCCACACAAGAGTTGCAGTGCAAGGCTGGGTAACATGACCTTTTTTAAATTCTAAACACTGATTGCTTTGTCTGATTTCACACACTGTCATTTTTGAAGCACTTTGACATTGTTGCTGCTTATTTTACCGCTGATAGTTTCTTACCATAGACAGCCCTCGGATATGTATTCTAAAGCAGTGTTTCCCAACCTAATCTAGGCAACGGCACACTTGTTTCATTAAAAAAATCTCGCGGCACACCGCTCCTCCCCGACCCGGCTGCGCCGGGTCTCCTGACCCAGAGTTACCTCTGGGATCAGCTGTAGCGCGGCGTCCTTTCTCCCGCCCATCAGCTGGGGCACCAGGTCGGGATTCTCCCGCGAGGCTTCTGTTGCTGCTGCTGCAGCAGCCAAGGGAGCAGCGCCGCCCTGGCTTCCGCTTCGCCGCCGGGCTCCAGCAGCGCCGCCGCCACGGTCCTGTGCAGCCCTGGGCTGCAGGTCCCTTTTCCCGCGGCAGATCAGCCGGTGTCTCGCGGCACACTAGTGTGCCGCGGCACACCGGTTGGGAAACGCTGTTCTAAAGAGTGGTATAGGAATCATAATACAGTGGTCGGAGTTGTTTGTGCACAAATTGCATCAAACTGTACTGACTCCGCCGCTGGAGGTATACCTCTGAATACCAGTTCCTGGGAACTGCAGATGGGGATAATGGTGCTGTTGTGCCCAGGTCTCACTTCTCACTGGGACATCTGGTTGGCCACTGAGGAGAGGGTGCCGGATTGGATGGGCTCCCTTTGGCCTGATTCATAAAGGCTCTTGTGATGTTCTGAAGTCCCAGAACAGCATTGGGCCAAAACAGTGATTATGGAACTGTTGAGCATTTGTTTCGGAAAGTCTGTATGTTTGTTTCAGAATGCCTTCCACACCTGTCTCCAGGATTTCTGCCCGCCTTGCTCTTCGTTAAAACAGCTGCTGTGTGCTCCAAAAAGCAGTGGTTTTCATTTTCTTTTCCCTTTCCAAATGCATGCTCTTAACTTTCCTGTGAAGAACCTGTGTCCTGTCCAACCTGAGTGCTCCCTCTTTCCCTCTCACAGCTCACGGGGATAAATGACAAAATGGCCGAATACACCAACAGCGCCGGAGTCCCATCCCTCAACGCGGCTCTGATGCACACCTTGCAGCGGCACAGAGACATCTTGCAGGTAGGAAGAAGCTCTGAGGGTGACGCTCTGGTGTTTGCCGGACTTGGTGGCTCTTTCAGCCTAGCAGACTTGATCGGTGTCCAGTAGTCGCTGGCCTGGTCCACGCCAGTGTCCAGTAGTCGCTGGCCTGGTCCACGCCAGTAAACTGTGGTTAGTAGTTGATCACATGTCACAATAAACTGTGGTTAATAGTTGATCTGGCCCACATTGCTCATCCCCAGGGCTTGCGCAGGAAGAAACCACTTACTATCACTTTCTTATATACCATACGTTTAAAGCTTGTGGCTTCGCCCAAAGAATCCTGAGAACTGTATTTCCCAGGATCAGGGCTGTGGCTCAGTGGTAGAGAATCTGCTTTCCAAGTGGAAGGTCTCAGGTTTGACCCCCAGCAGCATCTGCAGGTAGGGCTGAGGACTCCCACCCTGAGACCCAGGAGAACTGCTGCCAGTCAGTGTAGCCTAGATAGACCAATGGTCTGACTCAGTATAAGGCAGCTTCTCATGTGCTTATAGTTAAGGGAGTTTGGGAGTTCTGGCTGTGCAGAGGGAACTACAGTTCCCAGGATTCTTGGACGGGAGAGGAATGTGCTTTAAAGGTAGAGCGTTACAGCTGAACCAGGAACCTTGTTCTGTTTCACTTTGAACAAACCATGACCTTTCAACCAACACCAAACGTTGACTATGGATTTGTTTTGCATTCATCAGTTAGTTTTGTCATTTATACATGCTCTTTGCCTGTAAGGTAGGGTGTTACAACTGCAGAAGTAAATACACAACAATCAAGTATTTTTTAAAAAACATGTTTTGTAAAGCCTGCAGGTTGTATCCAGCGGTAAGTTAAAGAACAAGCTGGTGAGCTTCCGGTTTGGCGCGACTCGCGAACGGCTGGGTCCGCTTCAAGCTCTGAAGCGGACTAGCGGTTTTGGAGTGGGGGGCAAAGTTTCTGCGTAACTTGCCCCCGAAGAAACTTCTGACAGGGCGGTCAGAAGACTTGGGGACCCGGCGGGAGCTCGAACGGACTCCCTTGCACCAGAGGAACCCTAATAAGGGTGATTCTGTGCGGCGAGGTTGAGACCGGAGCTCTGTGGGTTCAGCGGCTTCTCCATCTCCGTGAAGCAGCGCAGCCGAGCGAAGGAGCGCCAAATTCTTCAAGACCAAGCCATTTAAAAACATCGGAACCGTGAGTAAGAGATCAGCTACGGACATTTGAATTGATTTAAGAAAATTAGAGACACGGGAAAGGGGTTAAAAGGAAGCCCCCCTCTACCCGACCCACTAGCAAGGAGGCATTTTAACAAGCGGCTATAAACTGAAACCAAAGCCGCGGACTGTTTAGCTTGCTAGCGGCGAACTGCAAAGCCTCCCGGTTTGGGAAGGAGAAAAGACTGGAAAGGAGAGTTTCCCCCCTAAAAAGAGATTTGTGAGAGTGTGGAACTACCGCTCACCCTCGGGATTTGCGGAGTGCCGGGACAGAGCGGCAACGGATGGGACTGTATTTGCCATTGCAACATTTTGACAGCTTTGACAGTTCTTAAACTTTGTAGCGAACTGATCTTTCTGACTGCTTAAATTGCTTTCTGTACGTATTTTGGGGAACGGCTACATTCCCTAGCATGAACTAGATACAATATATAAGCAACTGTTTACCTTCTGAGTCCTGAGGCAAGACTTTCATTGTGTTAAAAGAGCTGCCAAGCCAGCCTTTCAGGCTTGGAGCCTTTGAAGCCTTTGTTGTGTCTGCATCCTGCTGAGAAACTAGAGATAAAGGACAGCTGCAGCCAAGTGACCTTGAAAAGATGGCAACAGGCAGGACAGGAGCAACATCAACAAGAGCAGTATCAGAAAAAAGAGCCTCAGTGCAGGAAGAGGCAAATTTAATGATGATGCAGGCACTTGAGAATATGAGTAAAAAAATGGATGAGAGATTTGAAGCATTAGACAAGAGGTTTGAATCCGTGGATAAGAAATTGGATGAAATTGGCAAAGTAAGACAGGATTTGGAACAGACAAAAACACAAGTTTCCAAAATAGAAAGCAAAGTTGACCAAATGGAGGAATCCCGTCTTAAAGAACAGAAGAATACGCAGATTGCTCTCGCGTTTCTACAGATGAAGCAGAAAGAGCAGAATTTGAGAATACGCCATCTTCCGCGGAAAGAGAATGACAGTCTGAAGGATTATCTGGCCCGAGTGTTTGCAGACACGTGGGGCCTAGATGCAGAGGAGTGGAAAAAGAAGATTGTCAAGGCCTATAGATTTGGAGCAAGGGACAAAGGAGATACAAAAGCAACAGAAGACTGCTTGGTGGAATTTCAAAACAGAGAGCAAAGAGATGAAATTCTTGGACATCATTTTGAAAAGAACCTGGTAGTACATCAACAGCAAGTGATCCTGTATAAAGATCTTCCAAAATACTTCATTGACCAGAGAGGTAAATACCAGGACTTGACAAAAGCGTTAAGGAAGAAAAACATCAATTTCAGATGGGAGTTCCCTGAAGGCCTCTCTTTTAGATACAAGGAAAGAAGGGTCAAGATAAAGTCAACAATAGACAAGAACAATTTCATCACAAAGAACTACGCAGATTTGGCAGCAGCGCTACCCTCTGGCGGAGGAATGGGACAGCCGTCTGAGGAGGATGTGGATCCAGCAGCACAAGGAGCTACCGGAGGAGAATAAATACCAAAATGAGATACATGAATGGGTTGGAAGCGATCTACAAAGAGCAAAAAGCAAAAATCATTATCAACAACGTGGTATCAGACAACATAAGAATTGAGAAAGGAACAAGGCAAGGTTGTCCGCTTTCCCCCTTACTTTTTATAACGGTCCTGGAGGTTCTTCTGAATATGATAAGAAAAGATGCAGATATAAAAGGGGTGGCGGTGGGGGCCAAAGAATATAAATTAAAAGCCTTTGCTGACGACTTGGTTCTTACCTTACAAAACCCAGAGACCAGTGCAAATAAAGCACTGGAAACGATACAAGAATTTGGGAAAGTAGCAGGATTTAAATTGAATAAAGCCAAAACCAAAGTTCTAGGGAAAAACCTGACAAAGGAAGAGAAAGAAGAAATAGAGAAAGAGACGGGCCTTCAATTTGCAAAAAAAGTTAAGTATCTGGGCATCAATATGACAGCAAAAAATCAAGATTTGTATAAAGAAAATTATGAAAAGGTATGGAATGAAATTAAAAGAAATTTGGAGATTTGGAATAATTTGAAGCTTTCCTTGATGGGCCGAATAGCTGTGATAAAAATGAATGTGCTGCCTAAATTACTATTCCTCTTCCAGGCGATACCAATCGTGGATAAGATGGAACCATTCAAGAAGTGGCAGAAGGACATATCAAGATTTATCTGGCAAGGGAAAAAACCCAGAATCAAGTATAAGATTTTAACAGATGACAAGGAAAGAGGAGGATTTTCCCTGCCGGAATTGAGTATTTATTTTGAAGCTGCGGCCTTCTGCTGGCTGAAGGATTGGTTCCTACTAGAAGATACAGACATACTAGACCTGGAAGGACATGACAATAGGTTTGGATGGCATGCATATTTGTGGTATGATAAGATAAAGGCTCATCAGGGCTTCAAGACACACATAATTAAGAAGGCTCTATTTAGAGTTTGGATAAAATATAAAGATCTATTGGAACCGAAAACGCCAAGATGGATATCTCCTTTAGAAGCTGTTGCCCATAAGATGATAAATATGGAAATGAATTGGCCAAAATATTCAGAAATATTAATACAAGAAGGTGAGCAGGTCAGGTTGAAACCCTATGAACAATTGAAAGATAAAATCAATACCTGGTTGAAATATCATGAAATTAATGAAATCTTCAAGAAAGACAGGAAGACTGGCTTTCAAATGGAAAAGTCAAAACTGGAGACAGAACTGTTAGAGCCAAAAACAAAAAATTTGTCTAGAATGTATAATTTGTTGCTGAAATGGCATACACAGGATGAACTTGTGAAATCGGCAATGATAGATTGGGCTAAGGATGTTGGACATAACATAATGATGGCGGACTGGGAAAGACTCTGGAAGACAGGAATAAAATTTACTGCATGTAATCTGTTAAGAGAAAATATCATGAAGATGATTTATCGATGGTATTTGACCCCAGTAAAGCTTGCTAAAATCTATCATTTGCAAGACAATAAATGTTGGAAGTGTGGCAACACGGAAGGAACTTTTTACCACATGTGGTGGACCTGCCCAAGGTTGAAGGCCTTCTGGGAGATGATATATAATGAATTGAAAAAAGTGTTTAAAAACACATTTGTGAAGAAACCAGAGGCCTTCTTGCTTGGAATGGTCAACCAGGAGATACAGAAGGAAGACCACACTTTCTTTATGTATGCCACGACAGCAGCAAGAATCTTGATAGCAAAATATTGGAAGACAAAGGACTTACCGACCTTGGAAGAATGGCAGATGAAAGTGATGGACTACATGGAGCTCGCTGAACTGACTGGGAGACTCCGCGACCAGAGGGAGGAAGCAGTGGAAGAAGATTGGAAAAAATTCAAAGACTATCTTAAGAAACATTACAAAGTATAAAATGAAATAACGTTAAAGAAATAGCAATTTACAGAGTAGAAGTAGAGAATTTGAAATAGAAGAGAAGTAGAGATAGAGTTTGAAATGTTTAAGAAGTTTAAGGAATTTAGAATGTTCAGAATATTTAAAACAAATATTAGAGATGCAAGCTTGCTTGGAAGTAAATATAAAAAAGAATTATGATTTAAGTTAAGGGATGGAGAGCAAGTTATAATGGTATGAGATAAATAAGTTAAAAGGAAATGAAATTGCCAATGGAAATAATGGGAAAATGAATCACAGGAGGAGGGACAGGAGGAAGTCCAAGGGCAATGTAAAGGGAATTAGAAAAAAGGAAGATGATAAATGTAGTATTGTATTTTTATGTTTTGTATGTTTGTGTTAGTTTTGTGGTTATGTGTTTTTTCTTTTCTGTGTATAAAATTTAATAAATATTACTTTTAAAAAAAAAAAAAAGAATAAATACCAAAATGGCTCTCAAAATTTTAACGTGGAATGTGCGAGGTATGAACATCCAGGCGAAGAGACATCAGGTATTTCATACCTTAATTAAACAAAATTTGGACATTATATGCCTACAAGAGACCCATGTAAAAAGAATCCATCGAAGAATTCTAAAAAATGGAAAATTAGGCCAAGAATTTATCTCCTCAGCAAAAGTGAAAAAGAGAGGAGTGGTTATATATGCCAAAGAAAAATTTGAACCCAAAATGCTTTTTAAGGACGAGGAAGGGAGATTTGTTGCAATACAAATAACAGTACAAGGCGAAAGATTTTTAATTCTGGGACTTTATGCACCGAATGATGGAAAATCGGAGTTTTACAAGGAAATACACGATAAGCTCCTGGACTATATGGATTATAAAATTGTGACTTTGGGAGATTTCAATGCAGTTACTTCAACGCTAATGGACAGATCGCAAAGAATAAAATTTTCAAATGAAGGAAGACTCCCGAAAACCTTTTTTGATATGGCAGAGAACTTGGACTGGGTGGATTCCTGGAGACTCCAGCACCCATTAGATACAGAAGAGACTTTTTATTCAATAACGGCAAAATCCTGGAGCAGAATCGATATGATTTGGGTGTCTAGGGAATTAGCACCCAGGATACTCAGATCAGAAATATATCCGAGAACATGCTCAGATCATAATGCAGTACAACTGGACTTGAGAATTTCGACGCAAGGCACCTTTAGATGGAAAATGGATGACTCACTGTTCAGGAACAAGAAGATAGTGGAAAAGGCCCAAAAGACCCTTAAGGACTTTTTTGAGATCAATTTAAACACAACAGTTGAAAAAAGGGTCGTATGGGATACAAGCAAAGCAGTTATGAGAGGCTTCCTGATACAGCAAAAGGCGATAAAGAGAAGGCTTCTGAATAAAAAAAAGGACAGTATCATGCAGCAGTTGAAGGAACAAGAAAAGAAATTGAGAGGGAACCCTAAAGACATCTCATTGCAAAAAAGGATCAAACAATTACAGGTGGAACTCTCTCAATTGATAAACCAAGAGATTGAATGGAAAATAAAATTGATGAAACAAAGAACATTTGAATCAGCTAACAAGTGTGGCAAACTGCTTGCATGGCAACTGAGAAGAAGGCAGAAGCAGAACACGATCACGATCCTGAGAATAGATGGAAAAGAAGTGACTAAGCCGGCGGAGATAAAAAAGAACTTTGAGGAATTCTATAAACTGTTGTACAAGAGAGAAAAACAAAAAAATGAAGATATTGAGCAATATATCAATAAAAATGGACTGCAAAAAATCCCAGAACATATGAGAACCACACTTAACCACCCAATAACAACCAAGGAGGTGGAAAATGCAATAAACACTATGAACTTAGATAAGGCCCCCGGACCTGATGGCCTAACTGCTAAATACTATAAGACCTTGAAAGAATGGCTGATTCAGCCAATGACGGAAATTTGCAATAACATTCTAAGGGGAAGCGAGGTACCCGACTCTTGGAAGGAAGCCTATATTACCCTGATACCGAAACAAGAATCCGATAGGACTCAGATGAAGAATTACAGACCGATCTCCCTCCTCAATGTGGATTATAAAATTTTTGCCAATATTATGGCCAATAGATTTAAGAAAGTGTTAATGGAAATCATCCACAAAGACCAAGCAGGTTTTTTACCTGGAAGACAGTTAAATAGTAATATAAGAAATGTGGTTGATATCCTAGAAAAGTTGGAACAGCAGAAAAATACCAAAGCAGTGTTAATGTTAGTCGACGCGGAGAAGGCCTTTGACAATATTTCTTGGAATTTTATGAAAAGAAATTTAGAAAATATGGAGGTGGGAGGAGGTTTTATGAATGGAATTCAAGCTATTTATATGGAACAAAAAGCCAAACTTATAGTCAATAATGAAGTATCGGAAGGATTTAGAATTGAAAAAGGTACAAGACAAGGGTGCCCACTTTCCCCATTGCTTTTTATAACGGTCCTGGAGGTCCTGCTGAACAGGATCAGAAGCGAGGAGGACATTAGAGGGGTGGCGGTGGGGAGAAAACAATATAAATTGAAAGCCTTTGCTGATGATTTAATATTGACATTACAGGAACCAGAAACCAGTGCTGTAAAGGCACTGGAGACGATGCAAGACTTTGGGAAGGTAGCAGGTTTTAAGTTGAACAAAGCCAAAACCCAAGTATTGGGGAAAAACCTTACACCAGAGGAGAAAAAGAGCTTTGAATTGAGAACAGGTCTCGAATTTGTTAAGAAAGTAAAATATTTAGGTATTAATATGACATCGAAAAACCAGAATTTATATAAAGATAACTATGAAAAAGTGTGGAAAGAAGTGAAGAGAGATCTCGAAATTTGGAGTAATTTGAAATTGTCCTTGTTGGGCCGAATAGCGGTAATTAAGATGAATGTGCTACCCAAGCTTTTGTTTTTATTTCAAGCACTCCCTATTATAGACAAACTAGAACCATTCAAAGCCTGGCAGAAAGATATCTCTAAATTCGTTTGGCAGGGAAAAAAACCCAGGATAAAATTTAAGATATTAACTGATGATAAAAAAAGAGGGGGCTTTTCCCTGCCAGACCTGAGTATTTATTTTGAAGCTGCTGCATTCTGCTGGCTGAAGGATTGGATGTTATTGGAGAATACGGATGTGCTGGACTTAGAAGGATGGGACAACAAGTTTGGGTGGCATGCATATTTATGGTATGAAAAGGTAAAGGCCCACAAAGGCTTCAAAAACCATATTGTTAGGAAAGCGTTGTTTAGAGTGTGGATGAAGTATAAAGATCTGCTAGAAAGAAAAACACCTAGATGGCTTTCTCCATTGGAAGCCAAAACGGCAAAAAGGACAAACATGGAACCTAAATGGCCAAAATACAGCGAGATCCTGATAGAAGAAGGACAGAGTGTAAGGTTGAAATCGTTTGAAATGTTACAATCAGAACTATGGGATTGGTTCAGTTATCGACAAATTAACGAGATCTTTAAACTGGACAAGAAGGTAGGATTTCAGTCGGAAAAATCAAAATTAGAAACAGAATTGTTAGAACCAAAAATAGGAACTTTGTCTAGAATGTACAATTTGCTGCTGGAATGGCATACACAGGATGAACTAGTTAAATCTGCAATGATAGACTGGGCAAAAGATGTAGGACATAACATAATGATGGCTGACTGGGAGAGACTGTGGAGGACAGGTATTAAATTTACTGCATGTAATGTTTTGAAAGAAAATGTAATGAAAATGATCTATAGGTGGTACTTAACCCCAGTCAAGCTAGCAAGAATCTATCATTTGCAAGACAACAAATGTTGGAAGTGTGAAAAGACGGAAGGAACTTTTTACCATATGTGGTGGACCTGCCCGAGGATGAAGGCCTTCTGGGAATTAATATATAATGAATTGAAAAAGATGTTTAAATACACATTTATTAAGAAACCAGAGGCCTTCTTACTTGGAATGGTCAACCAGGAGTTGCCCAAAGAAGACCACACTTTGTTTTTGTATGCCACAACAGCAGCAAGAATTTTAGTTGCGAAACACTGGAAGACAAAGGATCTACCAACCATTGACGAATGGCAGAGGAAGATGATCGAGTATTTGGAAGTCGCCGAACTGACCGCGAGACTCCGTGACCAGGGGGAGGAGGTGGTGGAAAGAGAGTGGGGGAAATTTAGACAATATGTTAAGAAATGAAATGTATTATATAAGTAAGTAATAGCTAGGAAGTAAATAAAATAGTGTATAGTATCTAGATTTGTAAAGTAGAAATAAGATAGGATATGGAAATAGAACGTATGAATTAGAAGATAAAATGATTATAAGAAATAAGATTAGGAACAAGACTTGTGCAGCATAATTATAATGGGAACAATTTAAGGTAAATGTGTACAAGAGAAAAAGGAGAGAATTAGTAAGGAATATGAAAAGGAAATGCTATAAAGGTTGTAACAATGATAAGTGAGAAGGGAAGAGGGGGAGGAAGCCAATAGATAATGTTAGGAAATTTGGTAAGGAATTAGATGTGTGAGTGTTTTTTATGTCTTTTTTGTTATATTGTAGTGTTGTAGTGTTTGTTTGTTTTTCTTTTGTGTATAAAATTTAATAAATATAAATTATAAAAAAAAAAAAAATAAAGAACAAGCTGGCAACCTTGCTGTGAAGTAAGTTGCACAATCTATCGTGCAATGAGTTTCTGCTGGCAGAACTGTTTCATTGCTTTCCTCCGTTGCACAACGTTAAAACTCATCTGTCCTCTAGCACAAGAGCCTTTGCACTAGCGGACAGAGAACGTTGGATACAGCCCTGTATGTCTTAAGAGTAGCCAGTGGTCAGCGATGATGACCAGTTCACCTTTTCTTATACATGGAGAGGCAGTCTCTTGGATAAGTGGGTCCCAAGCCTCATAGGGCTTTTATATATCAAAACCAAGACCTTGAATTGGGTAGCTAATTGGCTTCAGGTGCCATTGTTTCCATGGTCCCTAGGTGATAAGCCTAATAGAATTCTCTTAGCTGCCTCTTGCATTAGCTGCAACTTCCAAGCCGTCTTCAAGGGCAGCATTGCAGGAGTCCAGGTGGGACATTATTGGAGCATGAAGTGCAGTGGGCAAGCTGGACCTATCTGGGAACAAACCAACAGCAGCCATAAATAGGTGCTTCATGCTCTAGAGGACACTTGGACATTCACTAACACCATAGGAACTAGACACACCCCAAGATTATAGAGCTGGTCTTCCAGGGTGAGTGTCTCTCCTTGTATAGTTTTGCTTGTTTTGTGAGCTAGTAGGAAGGAGCGAATTGGTCAAGGTTGGTGCGTTCGCAGTACACAGCTACGGTTTACTGTTGTGTGTGAACAAGGCCACCGTGTCATGTATGAAGTCCTGAACATCTGCTAGAGAATAAATGTGACCCTGATCCTGTTCTTAAATGGGTTGCAGCCGCAACTGTTAGGCTAGAGTAGGCATCTACTGAGCCAGAGTCCTTGGTAGACCTGTTTCTCTGTGAGCCTTAGTTTTACACCTGGTACATACTATAGGACAGCCGTCCCCAAGCTGGCGCCCTTCAGGTGTTACTGGACTCCAACCCTCTTCATCCTTGAACACCGTTTGCAGGGCCTGCTGGGAGTTGTAGTTCAGAACACGTGGAGGAGGTCAGTGGGTTGGGAAAGGCTCTCAGATGATTTGTAACATTTTGAGCTTCACTGTTAGAAGAACAACAGCACTTCTCAAAGTCTAACATGCTTGGAATCTTTTGCTCTTGTTACAGGACTACACACACGAATTCCACAAAACCAAAACCAACTTCCTGGCAGTGCGGGAAAGAGAGAATCTCATGGGTTCGGTGCGGAAGGATATCGAGTAAGTTAGCGCTCTCTGCATTCGTTAGTGGCCTTTACCTGAGCCCCACCAGGGCAGAAAGGCATTCTTGGTGACCCAGAGCCCAAGGGTAGAGAATGTTTTTCAGCCTGAGGGCCACATTGCCTTCTGGGCAGCCTCTTGATGACTGCAGGCCATTGGTGGACAGAGCCAGAGGAGAAAGTGACTGGGGCAGAGATGGCTCATTCATTTCTACACACACCCCTCCAAGCCAGCAGAGAGGCATGATTGGAGTTCAAGGACACAGTCCCAGCCAGGCAAAAACACTTGAGGAGGATGCAAAGCAGGGCCAGCGAGGGCAAGGCCTTGGGGGAGTCCTAAGGGCCTGATAGAAAGGCCTGGGGGGCCACTGGACTCCCAACTCCCATCACACCCAGCCAGCTTAGCCCAATGATCAGGGACAATTGTAGTCCAACGACGTCTGGGGTGCCAAGATTGAAGAAGTCTGGTGTGATGGAGTTAGCTTTCAAAGGCAAGGCAGTTCTCTGCTCTTCGTAAGAGACTCCAAAGAGGAGCAGGGGGAGAGACGCAGCAAAATTTTCTGTTCCAATAAAACCTAGGCTGACAGAGCATGGAAAAGATACTGTAGTTTGCCGCATTCCCAAGAAAAATATGCCCTGGGAATTTCTCTATTACTTCCCCAAAGCTGTGCAGGATTTGCCAACAACGAGAATCGGATCTTTGCTTTATGCAAGGAGCCACTCCCTGCTTGTGTTTTCCCGCCAGCAAATATTTACTTTCCTGGAGGCCACTGCTGTTTTGAACCGAGCTCAGCCTGTGACTGCCTTCTGTCTGCTGAGAACTGCAGAATAGCAAAAGTAGCACTACGTTGCTGCGATTGACAACTGACTTTTTCACAGGGGCTACAATTTGAATTGCCCAAATGGTGAAAGAAACCGAGATATATAAACTAGGCACCAAATGGCTCCTTGAGCCAAGATTACAGTCACCAAAACAGAATGCCTAGTTGCCATTTTGTGGCAAGGCGGCTCTAAAGTCTTATTTTTCAAATGATGGACTGACTGATTGATTACCACTTAAACATCTGACTAGTTCAGATGACAACCTTGAGCTAGGTTAAGAGCTTTGAGAACTTGAAGAAAAGTCCCTTGATCCAGGGACAGTCCGCATATATATTGGCCTATTATTCCAACCTCTTTTTCTTAATGGTGACATGGACCATTCAAAACATAGGAATATTCTTCTGTGAGCTGGGCAGTGGGGTGGGGTAAATGAAGACAAGCTGCAACAATTAACTATAACATTGTTCACTGCTCCTGCAATCTCATTTTTGGGGGACTTTCTGCCTTTATCTTCCAGGTCCTACAAAAGCGGGTGTGGCGTCAACAACAGGAGGACAGAGCTTTTCTTAAAGGAACATGAGCACCTTCGGAAGTAAGTCTGTGCCTAGTATCGAATTATTGCTCAAAGAGAACCGGTCGCCACCCACGATACTTCCTGTCATAACCCACTGTTTCCTACATCCAGGGGACGTTTCCAGCAGGGGTGGCCGTGTTAGTCTTGCAGCCAGAAAAGCCAAGGAGCCTTGTGCCACCATAAAGCAGTGGTAGGCACTGCCCATTGGGCCTGGTTAGGCAAAAAGTGGGGAGCCCAACAGCAGGTGGCGCCAGAGCCAACGACAGCCAGAGAAAACTAATTCTGGCTTTGTCCCTGTCCTCCATCCTGCTGATTTCTACGAGGGACAGCACTGAGACTAAAGAGGAGGAAGATGGCAGGCAGGGCAACCTCCTGGATTCGTTATGAGTAGAAAGGCAGACAGGTGAGGGGCTGGCTGAGAGCAGGCTGTGGTTGGTGGGGCACAGTCTCATTCATCCAAATGGACAATGTGACCCGCTGTCTGGCGCTGATGGGAGCTGTAGTCCAAAACAGCTTGAGGGCCACCGATTGGCAAAGGCACCTTTGCTCAAACGTCATTTTTTACAGCGGTACTAAGCAATGGACGGCTCAGTTGCCTACACAGATTTCCCTTACATTATTTAGAGTGTTAGGGAAAAAAGCAAATCAGTGAAAACACTTAAAAAACAAACAACGTACTGATTTCACTGTGCCTCTAAAGAGCTGCATGCGCAAATAATGTGCTTCCCAGGGATAATGATATTATTATTTATTTCGCTTTTAGATTTTAGGTGTGTTTCTGTCCCTTCCCGTTGTGCAGCTTCACTTCCAGTGTGCTCCTTCATTAGGCTTCTGATTAATTTTATGAAACTGCATTCCTAAAAAAAATCTGCAGGGAAAGTGTGATGGCAGCAGGATGCTTTCTGCAAAAGCCATAGCAGCATGTGGGCTCCAGGGGGCGCTCTTCCCCTCAAGACGAGCCGTTCTCCAATATCTGCTCCTGGTGAAGGCAGTTCTGTTATTTTCTGTAATCAAAGGTGCATGAAAACCTCTTACAGGAAATGGCTTTTTAAATTTTTGCTTGGTTATGATAGGCCAAGGAATCTGATAAGCCGCGTCTGTGCATCCCTCAATTTCCCCATGGGGCTCTCGCTGGCATTTGCAAAGTTTGGAAGGGCCGAGGGAGGGGCATCCATTGATTTTTTCACTTGCTGGATGTCTATTGCAAATAGATAATGGGCAAATGTTATTAGTTAGGAGTGTCCTGAAGCTGTGAGCACCTTCTGGCTTTGAAACGTCGGTGGAGGAAGGGAGCGTGCAGTGTGGTGGGTGGAGCAGGAATAGGGGACCTGCGGGCTATTTGGTAGCTGGCGTTCATTGGGACTGGTGGGATGTAGGGCAGCAGGAAGCGGATCAGTACATTGCCAGTACATCCTTGCGATCAGTACATTGCCAAGTTAAAGCCAATTCTGCCCTAAGAGAAAGCAGATTCTGTGACCTGCATAAATCACTCTGCATGCTCTGTTCCGTAGGGAGGGGAGCCGTGAGCTGCTCAATAGAGCTCCGAAGCACCCCCCCCACCCCACAATAGGAGCCCTCCTCTGTTACCTCTCTGACTACTGAGATTTCAGCAGATAGACCATGTGCCTTATAAGGAACAGGCATCCCCAAACTGCGGCCCTCCAGATGTTTTGGCCTACAACTCCCATGATCCCTAGCTAACAGGACCAGTGGTCAGGGATGATGGGAATTGTAGTCCAAAACATCTGGAGTGCCGAAGTTTGGGGATGCCTGGACTAGAAACTTCATATTTAAAGGCAAAAGGCCAAAGTTCTCAGCAAGCGAAATTCTGCACCTGATGCTACATTCTGCAGTCTGTGGATTTTTGCATCCATTGCGTTTGAGGAACTTCTGCGCAAATCCCATTGTGACAAATAAGGAGCAACTCCCATTTATCATGGTTTATGACAATTTCTGTGCCAGATTGATTCCTGGTGCATTGTGGCCCCTCATGCATAATTTGCAGGTATCGCAAATTTGCAGGTACAGCACCTGTCAGCCAATTCCCCAAGGATCCATCTATCTTGAATATTCTTAATAAGAAAGCGCAAGACTTTAAGTGTGTGTGTGTGTGTGTAGTTTGATGGATATGCCACAAATCTTGACGACTAAAAAAAGACATCTATTCATCACATCTTTTCTAATGCGGTTTTTGACCGAAAGCTAATTGAGTTGGCTGCCGAGGCTGATAAAACACTTTCTCAATCCATCTCGTGGAAGACAACCTCCCATTCCCTTTCCAGGTTGATAGAGGACAGGTAGATTCCCTTCCTCCCTTGAGTTTTAGGAAGTAATCCATCAGTTTCTGGCCAGATGAGAGGAGCAGTCTCTCCCCTCCACTAGAAGTCTAAGAATATGAAAAGATAAGAACTCTGCTGGATCAGGCCAAAGGGGAGGCATCTTAGTCAAGTATCCTGTTTTCACAGTGACCAACCAGGTGTCTATTGTGTGAAACCCACAAGTAGGATTCCAGCACAAGAGCTCTCTCCCCTCCTGTGATTTCCAGCAACTGGTATTTGTAAGCGTCGCTGTCTCCAACTGTGGAGGCAGAGCAGAGCCATCCTGGCTGGCAGCCATCGAAAGCCCTCATTGATTTTGTCTAATCCTCTTTTAAAGCCATCCAAGTTGGTCACCATCACAGCCTCCTGCTGGAGCGAGTTCCATAGGTTAACTATGCCTTGTGTGAAGAAGACGGACTTTCTTTTATCTGTTCTGAGTCTTCCAACATTCATCCCCAAGTTATAGCGTTATGAGAAAAGGAGGAAACTCTTCTTTAACTCTCTTTAACTTCTCATGTGGCCAGCTTGAATACTTTAACTTTGACCCGGGGATCCAGGCACTGCTCTCTTTCCTCGCGGCCCTGCCCCACCTCCTTCCTCTGCTTAATTGCCGTGGACGTTTGCGGCACTCTGGGCGGGTGGCTTGTCAGGATCGATGCAGTTCTGGCCCTGCTGCTACAGGACTGGAGGGTTTTTCTGGCCGGAAAGCCTTTTCGCTCCTAATGCAATTTCCTTTTGAGAGTGGGACTCTGTAGCCCAGAGCAGAGAGAGAGGCAGCCGCTGTAGTGTGGCAGCTTTAATGGTGGGGATTTGCAACCTTGCATCATCCCAAGAGTATTTTGCCTTTAGCTCGGTGGGCATTTTGCCTATTTTTTTATTATCATTTACAAAAATGTAATATCCAAGACTTTGAGGCTAGAGTGCTTATAGCATGCTTGCGTTCTTGAAACCATATGGAAGATAACTTGTGGTTACTGACCCAGGTGGCGCTGTGGGTTAAACCACAGAGCCTAGGGCTTGCTGATCAGAAGGTCGGCGGTTCGAATCCCTGCGACGGGGTGAGCTCCCGTTGTTCGGTCCCTGCTCCTGCCCACCTAGCAGTTCGAAAGCACGTCAAAGTGCAAGTAGATAAATAGGTACCGCTCCAGCGGGAAGGTAAACGGCATTTCCGTGCGCTGCTCTGGTTCGCCAGAAGCGGCTTAGTCATGCTGGCCACATGACCCGGAAGCTGTACGCCATCTCTCGGCCAATAAAGCGAGATGAGGGCCGCAACCCCAGAGTCGGACACAACTGGACCTAATGGTCAGGGGTCCCTTTACCTTTACTGATTCCTCAGCTGTAGTTTCCCCTACCTGCCCTGATTGCCAGCCGGATGATGCCTTTCCAAGGTCCGGCCCTCTTTCATTTTCCCCACGGGATGTTTTTCAAGCGCTGCGTTTTCCATCCTGCTCCATCTCACGGAAGGGCCAAGGGGCCCCTCAGCAGCGTTTGTTTAGACAGACCAGGTGGAGGGATCGGAAAACCCCACTGACGCCTGTGCAAGCCTTGATGTATGTCAACGGATCCTCTGCTCGGGAATTAGCTCTGTTGTTTCAGTCTGTGCAAAGGAGACCGCAGCTGCTGGGCAGCTTCCACTCAGGAGTTTACCTTACCGGTAGCCACAGATTAATGGGCTCGCTTCCAAACACACAGGGTTGTTTTGCAACTGTTCTTGAAGCCCGTAAATATTCATTTTCATTTATTAGACTTGTTAGTCGCTTGTCACCCAAAGGTCTCCAAGCATCTTACAACTAAAGAAAGATATACAATACATAGTACCATGGGGGGGGGGAGAGGAGTTGGGGGGGAATCGTGTAATAACATTAATATTTCATATAACATGACATCCATTAAAAAAAATAGTGAAATAATAAAGCAATACTCAGATCCACTAATTAACAAATAAACAAAACGTCAGCCTCCCCCTATTCACATTCACATCGAACCAACAATTTCCCCCCCTTTAACCTCCCCACCCCACCCAGGAGTCTGGGGTCAAGGCCAGTTGTTATAAATCCGTGTCCTCCAGGGATGGTCCCACGTCTCTCCTCTCCCTGCAGGAGGGAGTAGTAGCAAAGCAGGAAGATGGTAACAACAAAAGATTTAGCTGCTGATGGGGGTGCAGATATCAAGGCTGGCTGTTCCAAATCAGGGGTGGGTGGGTGGGTTGGGAGCAGGGTCCTCTGGGGATGTATACAGGCAACTCCCGTTTTGCATGCATTCAAGGCACGCGTGATCACAGAGGTGTATGCTGTTTTTGGCCCCAGAAGAGGGTGGGGCAGAGCATCTGTTTTGCATGCCCAGGTAAGGCTGGGAGAGAGACTCCTGCCATGACGCCTGGGGTCTTGCTCTATGTTACAGGAAGGACCAAAGCTCAGTGGCAGAGCATCTGCTTTGCATGCAGAATGTCCCAGGTTCAATCCCCAGGGGCATCTCCAGTAGGGCTGGGAAAAGGCTCCTACCTGAATCCCAGGAGAGCTGCTGCCAGTCAGTGTTGACAGTATTGAGCTAGAGGGACCAGTGGCTTGACATGCTGCCTTGGGTTGGTGGGAGCCATAGTCCAGAACATCTGGACGGCCAAGTTAGAGCCTTAAGCATTACACCTAGCACTCCAGACTTCTCTCTGAAACAAGTGGGTCACCAGTGTAGGTGGCGTAAACCCCATAAATTGTGGAGTTGGAAGGGGCCCGCGGGGGTCATCCAGTCCAACCCCCTGCAATGCAGGCATCTACCAGAGCTGGACCATAAAGAAGGCTGATCGCCGAAGAATTGATGCTTTTGAATTATGGTGCTGGAGGAGACTCTTGAGAGTCCCATGGACTGCAAGAAGATCAAATCTATCCATTCTTAAAGAAATCAGCTCTGAGTGCTCACTAGAAGGACAGATCCTGAAGTTGAGGCTCCAGTACTTTGGCCACCTTATGAGAAGAGAAGACTCCCTAGAAAAGACCCTGATGTTGGGAAAGATGGAGGGCACAAGGAGAAGGGGACGACAGAGGACGAGATGGTTGGACAGTGTTCTCGAAGCCACTAGCATGAGTTTGGCCAAACTGCGAGAGGCAGTGGAGGATAGGTGTGCCTGGCGTGCCTTGGTCCATGGGGTCACGAAGAGTCGGACACGACTGAACGACTGAACAACAACAACCAGAGCATCCCTGGCAGATGGCCGCCCAACCCCTGTTTGGAAACCTCTGCTGAAGGAGAGTCCATCCACCCCCTTGCGCAGTTTAGTTGGAATCCTAATGTTTGTTTGCATCAGGGATGCCCAAGCAGAGATGCTCCTCTGCCCATCCCTGCGTATGAGTAATAAGTGAAGCAGCCTGCTGGGTTTCCTTGATGACCAGCTCTGCAAAGCACCTCTCCCTTTCCCTGCCCCACTTTCCCCAGCTAATACCCTTTTAGGCGAGCAGAGTAAATAATTCATCCATTTGTGTGGTTCTCCTTTCTCCCCCCGCCCCACCCCCACGGCCTTCCCTCTTGTAGCGGGCGAGGCTTTCCATCAAATGGAGGCACAGGGCTGGGTGATGAATGGACAGGCTTCAGCTGCTCATCCTGCAAAGTGCTGGGCTAAGAGGAAATGAGTTTGTCAGCTCAGCACTCACTTCTCTGTGTGTGTGTGGTTTTTTGGGGGGAGAGTGTAGCCCTGAGAGCTTCTGAAGCTTAATGGCTTGTGGGGGGGAGGGGGGAGTAATTTCCTAAATCAGCACTGAAGGAATTCATTTGTATGTATAAAGTGTTTTTTTTTCCTGGGGGGCAGTATAGAATACCAAGGATGGTTAAAGCCTGCCTTCTCTCCATGAAGACCTGGTTTACCTCTGAAGGGTGGAAGCTCTTGGCATCAGGCCTTGCTATGTGGCCTTCCCTGAATGCCTGCAATTCTGCTCACCCCACCTCAAAACAGATATTGCACAACTGGAAAAGGTTCAGAAAAGGGCAGCCCAATGTGTTCAGGGGGGCGTGGAGCAACCCCCCTATGAAAGAAGCCAACTTGGATGGCTCTAAAAGAGGATTGGACTTATACATGGAGGATAGTAAAGGTAAAGGGACCCCTGACTGTTAAGTCCAGTCGCGGACGACTCTGGGGTTGCGGTGCTCATCTCGCTTTATTGGCCGAGGGAGCCGGCGTACAGCTTCCGGGTCATGTGGCCAGCATGACTAAGCCAGAGCAACGCATGGAAACACCGTTTACCTTCCCGCCGGAGCAGTACCTATTTATCTACTTGCACTTTGATGTGCTTTCGAACTGCTAGGTGGGCAGGAGCTGGGACCGAGCAACGGGAGCTCACCCCGTCGCGGGGATTCGAACCGCCGACCTTCTGATCGGCAAGCCCAAGAGGCTCAGTGGTTTAACCCACAGCGCCACCCGCATCCGTATACATGGAGGGTAAATAACTACTATTATTATTACTTTTACTATTTTATTTTACTTTTTATATGCCACTCATAAGACTGGGTTGCCTCAGCTGCTGTGGGTGGCTCCCAGCAAAATATGAAAAGCACAATAAAACATCAAACATTTAAAAACATTTTCATAGTTATCTGGTGGGCCGCTGTGGAAACAAGTTGTTGGACTAGATGGGCTGTTGGCCTGATCCAGCAGGCTCCTCTTATCTTTTTATCTTCCAACATTTGGGGATTGGTGTCTCTTGGAGTAAAGGTGAGTCAAAGAAGGGCGTTCCACAAACGGGGAGCCACCACTGAAAAGGCCCCGTCACAGGTCAATGTCCATCAAGCAGAGCATGGCTTAGAACAGGCATCCCCAAACTCAGCCCTCCAGATGTTTTGGGACTACAACTCCCATCATCCCTAGCTAACAGGACCAGTGGTCAGGGATGATGGGAATTGTAGTCCCCAAACATCTGGAGGGCCGACTTTGGGAGTGCCTGGCTTAGAAGCATGGCCCACCACTGGAACCAGGAAGCTGGTCTGGGGAGGCTGGCCCAGTAAGGCAGCAGAGGCAAGCAGTGGGATAACTTAGGGACCTGGTTCTCCACAGGCAGCACAGATGCCCCATCAGGTCTGCTGGTCCTTGAGGGCTTATTCCAGGGCTTTAGCTTTCCTAGGCAGTGGCCATGTGGAATATGCATTGGTATAGTGAGGGGCTTTTTAGCCATCCATGCCCATTGCATACAGAGAGCTGAGTGTAGTGAAGGGTAGCAGACTGGTGAAGTATGAGGAGAAAGTCCAGGTGGCTCTTGTCGGTGAGCCCCCTTGGTGGGGTGTGGGCCCCTGGCAGGTGCCCTGCCATATTGACCGATGGGGCCACTCCCCGTCTCCCCCCCCCCCAGAGTTCCCGTTTATGGAAACAATGGCTGTGATGGAGGAGCACAGTTACATAACGGAGCCAGGCAGGTCCTTGAACAGCTTAATTAGGGTTTTTCTGCGTGCCTGTGAGTGCGTGCGCAGGATGCTCCAAGGGGCAGAGGAGCTCTCCTGGGCTTCCTTATTATTACCATTACTATTGTTGTTGGTATTTATAAATAACCAGCATGAAAGGCAGATGCGGTAGAGAGAGTGGGCTTGCTTGAGCATCATTAGTACAAATAACAGCCGGTCTTTTATGTCCGTACGTGCATTTCTTTCATCTGTTTTCCCTGGCAAGGGATTTACCCTATATATATATATATATATATATATATATATATATATATAATCAGAGTGCAAGAACTAGTTCAGCAGTTTTATATATAGAGAGAGAGAGAGAGAGCTCTCATGCACGCACAATAACTTGTGCAGCAGTTTTCTCTTTATATATACTGGCAACTCCCCATTTGCATATGGATTGCGTTCCTGGTCATTGCAAATGTCAGCCCATTCCGCCACCTTCCAGGGCCAAAAGTGGTGTGCATGTCAGCAGTCACACATCAATTGGACGCATGCAGAATTTCGGTCACTGCTTGTATATCAGAACACAAGAACTCAGAACTGTTTTCTCTCCCTCCCTCCCTCCCTCCCTCCCTCCCTCCCTCCCTCCCTCTCTCTCTCTCTCTCTCTCTATATATATATATATATATATCAGAGCACAAGAACTTAAACAGCAGTTTTCAGCAATTGAGACCTGAGGTTCCACCTTTAGCCCAAAAAGCATTTTGGGGACCCACTTTTTTTTATAATTGTTTATTTGTACAGTGATCATGCTGTGGCTTTGACCCACTGCAACCCAGTAGTTCAGGAGTTGAGAAATCTTTTATTTCTCCCTCAGCCCAAGGACCGCATTCCTTCCCGAGCAACCTTCTGGGGGAAGCAGCGGGTGCAGATTCTGTACACCCTCCTCTCTCTGTTCTCCATCCAGGAGGCATGACCATAGTTCAAGGACACTTTTTTCAGCCACGCAGAAGCAGTCATGGGAGGATGTGAAGCAGGGCCAGGGAGGGTTGTGGCCTTGAGAAAGGAGGCGTGGTCTGGGGAGATTCCCGAGGGCCACATAAAGAGCCCAGGCTTGAGGGTCCCCCTTTCTATCTACTTGCGGATTCTGCCCAGTGGGGCTGATGGGAGTTGCAGTCCAAAACACCCAGAGAGCATTAGGTCTGCAAAGGCTGGTACAAACTGATCCTATTATATTCTTCCCTGTTTGATTCTTACGACTGCCAGTTCATAAGGACGAAGAGCCGCCTGGTCATCACGCTCTTTTAACATTTGCTCTATTAGATTTTCATAGTATTTTGTGTATTCCACGCCCCAAATCACGGGCAGAGCAAGGGTAATAGAGGGTGGGTGCAGACAAATCTGTTTATGCCCCTTGGCTTTCCTTTCACTTGGCAGTTCATGTCAGAGGAGCTTCCAGCCAGTGGAGGGGAGAGAAATGGCATTCTTGCAAGACTTCCTTGGGGTGGCATTCCAGGGCAAGCCTTCCTAATGGCAATAAGTATTTATTTGCTTGATCGTAAACCCACAGCAAATGCGCATGGTTTAGACCAGGTGTGGCAGACCTCAGCCTTGCAGGGTACACTTTGTTCATTAGTTACTGGAACCCACAGAGTGAGGTGTGCAAGATTGGAGCTCAGGAGGCAGCACCTTCCACCAAGACAGACCATTGTTCCATCAAACTTAGCTTTGCCCACACTAGCTGGCAGTGACTCTCCGGGGTGTCAGTCAAAGATTGCCCTCGACCCTTCCTAAGTTTGAACCCAGGATCTTCTTCATGCAGATCAGGTATTCTGCCAGTGGACTCTAAATTTTATGAAATATGTAAATAAACGGAGTGTAGGGTTCACAGGCACCTCCCATGCACAGGAGTCTGGCTGCACTTTGCCCAAAATTCCTTTATCCTTATGGCGCTTCTGCCTCCAACCCACCCGCCCTCGGTCCTGCCAGCAGAGTCTGCAAAGGGCTCCAACAGAGTCTGGGTCTAACTGGACAAGGAGTCTTCCCAGATTGCAATGTAACTTATAAGAGCTCCGATAAAAGAAGCCCAGTTTGGCACTTCTAAATCGCTCGCTCAGCTAGGAAGATTGCTAAATAAAGCTGCTGTCCTATCCTACCTGTTCTCTCCCAGATGGGCAAGGTGCTTCTCTCTCTCTGTGCAGAGTTTTGAATCACCCTGGTGCTTTGCTATTTTTGATGCTCTGGTGGCTTGAACCAAAATATAAAGGTAAAGGGACGCCTGACCATTAGGTCCAATTGTGACCGACTCTGGGGTTGCGGCGCTCATCTCGCTTTATTGGCCGAGGGAGCCGGCGTACAGCTTCCAGGTCATGTGGCCAGCATGACTAAGCCGCTTCTGGCGAACCAGAGCAGCGCACGGAAACGCCGTTTACCTTCCCTCCGGAGCGGTACCTATTTATATATTTGCACTTTGACATGCTTTCGAACTGCTAGGTTGGCAGGAGCAGGGACCAAGCAACGGGAGCTCACCCCATCGTGGGGATTCGAACTGCCGACCTTCTGATCAGCAAGCCCTAGGCTCTGTGGTTTAACCCACAGCGCCACCTGCGTCCCATGAACCAAAATATACTCTTCTATAAAAAATAAATTAAGTACCGGTAAGTGTAGGAAAGCAAGAAGGGCTGTTGTTGGAACTGCAGAACGCACACATTCTTCTCCAGCTGGTTCCCCGTTGAATTTCTTTCTTGCTTTGTTTCTTGTAACTTGGAAAGGATGCAATGAGGCGAATGTTCCTTGAAGCTTTGGCAGGATGTCTTGTGTCTTTATGAACGTTCTGCTTGCGGTGTGGTGAGGTCACGGTGCTCGCTGCCTGCACAGAGGAAAGGATTTGCAGCTGGATGTTGGGGAACTCTCCCTTTGCATGCAAGGGGTTCTGGGTTCAGCCTCCAACAGCATCTCCAAGTAGGGCTCGGAATGTCCCTCCTTGAAACCCTGGAGATCTGCTGCCAGCCACGGAAGGCAGTACTGAGCTAGATGGCCCAGTGGTTTGACTCGGCAGAAAACAGCTTCCTCTGCTCCTGTTTCAACCATCTCTCTATTTCGAATCATGAGGACTAGCATCATAATTCAAGGGAAAGGGCCGCAGCACGGTGGCAGAACATCACCTTTGCATGCAGAAGGTTCCAAGTTCAATCCCCAACGGCATCTCAAGGTAGGGCTGGGGCAGAACCCTGTTTCAGATTCTGGAGAGCTCCCAGTTAATGCTGACAGTACTGAGTTAGATGGACCCGAGGGCTGACTCAGCATAGGACAACTGCCTGTTTAAATCAGTCCTTAATTCAGAACCCTTAGGGGGCTTCCTGTGTTCCTATTTCAATCCTTTATTCAGAGCCATGAGGACTAGAATATTTGTTTATTTTCAGTCAGTTCAGACAGTACTGAGCCTGGTGGACCAGTGGTCACACTCTCAATAAGGCAGGCTTCCTATGTTCCTTCCCCTGGTGAGGATGGCTCTTGACCAGTTCCAGCATCCAGATCTTATACTATTCTCCCTTGAAGTGTATGTACCACTTGCCTCTGCCACCTCTTGCCCAAGCGTGGAATCTGATGTAGGTCTGACAGTGCCTTCATAATATTTTTTTTAAAAAAACAACCAAAACAAGAGAGAAAAGTAAGTTTCCAATCCTTAGAAGATAGTTTTTACTCCATGCTTTAATTTAAAAAGAGAGAAAGAAGCAAATCAGTAAAAGCTGGATTTTGAGATCCTTAGTCATTGAGCAAATGTGCCTACTTTGTTTTGCATAACTCTGCTGAGATGCTTAATTTGTTCCTGTTTTGCTAATCACAGGGAGGGAGGGGCAAAGGCCAGCCATTTAGCACCTTCCTAAGTGTGCTTCTAAACCTGATTCTCCCCCTCCCTGGAGGATGAGAATTGCCTTAGGCAGGATGTTTTGTTTTGGAAGCATCTGATTCTGCGGGGAAGGAGTGGTTGGAAGTAGGCATGACTTAGGTGAAATGCTCTGGAATGGCTGTTTTCAGTGTTTACTTCTGCTGGTGCGGCATAATGGATGAGTCCAACTTCTTCTGGGCTCTGGGTAGAAGAAGAGTTTGGATTTGATATCCCGCTTTATCACTACCCTAAGGAGTCTCAAAGCGGCTAACATTCTCCTTTCCCTTCCTCCCCCACAACAAACACTCTGTGAGGTGAGTGGGGCTGAGAGACTTCAGAGAAGTGTGACTAGCCCAAGGTCACCCAGCAGCTGCATGTGGAGGAGCGGAGACGCGAACCCGGTTCACCAGATTATGAGTCTGCCGCTCTTAACCACTACACCACACTGGCACTGAGTATGTGCTGGTTACTGAGGCATCTGTGCCTGCATTGACATTCTTGTTTGAATATTATTGGATGCACCTTAGCTGATTTATTTTGCAAGTTAAACTTAAATTTTTATTTCACAGAATTATTATAAGAATTATTATTTTACTAAAAAATTAATTACATTTAGATTGTTGCAACCCATCCTGGGGCCTGCTGGTGAAGGGCGGGTAATAAATTTAATTATTGCTATTATTGTTATTGCCCCTAAGAGGTTTAGACTGTGTGTGTGTGTGTGTCAGTGCCTCTATCTTTATACATGCATATTTATATTTTAATTAAAAGCAGAGGGCGAAATTGTGTCTATTCGCGCAGAAGAGCTCTCATTCCTAATGGCAGGCTGACGTTTTCCCATCATGCTCACTATAGCATCCTTAAACACACCCCATGCCTTCTTTTGATTAACATTCAGTCTGATAAGAATATTTTCTTTTTTTTAAGCCTCCCTTAAACCTTCCTCTCTTCTTAGTTTGTCTTAACGAAGGCCTCAGTGCCTCCCCCCCACCCCTTTTCCTTTGAATTATTCTTAATTACAAATCTCTCTCTTTTTTAATGTGGGTGGGTGTCCCTATAGAGCTCCTCAACGGTGGTTCCTTTCCAGCAGATTTCTCTGGCTCAGAGCTTTGCAAGGCTGTGAAAAAGCTGAAATGGGTAAGGGGGGGGGGGGGGAGAGAAGCTTTGCATAGTCCATTAGTGAATTACCGGAATTTGTTCTGACAGATGTGGTTGGTGGTAATGACTTACATTAATGCCCGCCCAGTTTTGTTTTTAAGTTCATTTATCCCGGTTCCTGGGGGAATCTGCTGCAATTACATGGGAGGGTCAGTCTCTCCAGGAACTGGCCTTCCAGGGAGGGAGGGAGGGAGGATCCTGGCTTTGGGGGATCCTGGCCAGGGGGAAGGCAGGTAGGCTAGCCTGGGCCCACCTCCCCACCCCCAAAGAGAGTGCATAGCCTCCCCCTTCTTCTTACACATAGGGGATCATGGAATCGGAGAACTGTAGAGTTGCAAGGGACACCCAAAGGGTCATCTGGTCCAACCCCCTGCAATGCAGGAGTCACAGATTAAATGCAATAAACTTCCCATGCGCAGAGGATGAAGAGGTAGTGCCGAGTCCCTGTAAAACAGAGCTGTCGTTTTGGAAGACCAGTGGAGATGCTTACAACACTCGCCCCCCCCCCAAGAAACCTGGCGCCCTCCAGATGTTTTGGACTACAACTCACAAACATCTGGAGTAGCTTGAGTAGGCCGGCTTAGAGTCACCTCCGCACCAATGCTAATCGCCATCCCTGTCTTAACTGGCGGACTTGAAGTGGCTTTACATTTTGGGATGGGGCCTCTCCCCCAAAATCCTATAGGACCCCCCCCACACACACACACTTCCTCCTTACCCCCCGCCACCTCTGTTCACGTTGAATGGTTCATGGAATGATAGAATCATTGGAAGGGTGCTCCTTCTGAGCTTTAGCTAGCCTGACTTTCTCCCTGCAACTGTTGGCTACTCGTGTATACTCCTCCTTTCTTCCATTTCTTATACATGCCTTCCTTAACTCTCAGCTCATTTATAAGCTCCTTATGCAGCCACACCGGTTTCCTTAGATGCTTCCCACTTTTCTTTCTCATTGGTATTATCTGCATTTGGACCTTTAATATTTCTCCTTATAGAAACTCCCATCCTTCTTGAACTCCCTTCTCATTGAGTATTTCTGACCATGGGATCACACCCAGGAGCTCCTTCAGCTTTTCGAAATTGGCCTTCTTAAAGTCCAGAGTGTGTGTTTCTCTTGCCTCTGTATCCTGAAACCCAGGAGAACACGATCACTTCCTCCCAAGTTTCCAAGCACTTCATCAATCAGTTCCTCCCTATTGGTGAGGACCAGGTCCAGGATAGATGATCCCCTTGTTGGTTTTTCCAGCTTCTGGGAAATGGAATTGTCAGCGGTGCAATGGAGGGATTTGTGAGACCTTACACTCTTGGCTGAGTTTGAGTCCCAACAGATATTGGGGAAGTTGAAGTCCCCCATGCTTGCTATTTCTCTCATTTTTTTATGTTTGGTAATCTGCTCTCGTGCAAGGGACCAGGTGGTGCTGTGGGTTAAACCACAGGCTTGCTGATCAGAAGGTCAGCGGTTCGAATCCCTGCGACGGGGTGAGCTCCCGTTGCTCGGTCCCAGCTCCTGCCCACCTAGCAGTTCGAAAGCATGTTAAAGTGCAAGTAGATAAATAGGGACCGCTCCGGCAGGAAGGTAAACGGCGTTTCCGTGCACTGCTCTGGTTCACCAGAAACAGCTTTGTCATGCTGGCCACATGACCCGAAGGCTGTCTTCGGACAAACACCGGCTCCCTCGGCCTATAGAGCGAGATGAGCACGCAACCCCAGAGTCGGACACGACTGGACCTGATGGTCAGGGGTCCCTTTACCTTTACCTTAATCTGCTCTCGTAAGGCATCATCAAAGTCTTCAGTCTGGCTTGGCGGTCTATAGCAGACACCCACAATAAAGTCACTGTTGTTTCTCTCTCCTACAATTTTTACCCATATACTCTCAATCTCCTTTTCATGCTCCAGGTCATGTATTTCTTCACAAGTGTACACATCCATTATATACAATGCCACTCCTCCTCCCTTCCTGTTTGGTCTATTCCTTTTGAACAGGTTATACCCCTCAATTCCTACATTCCAGTCATGAGTCTCATCCCACCAGGTTTCAGTAATGCCTACCAGGTCGTATTTGCCATCCTGTACTAAGAGCTCAAATTCATCTTGTTTGTTTCCCATACTCTGTGCATTTGTGTAGAGACAACTGAAACCATGAGTTGTTCCCTCCAGCTGCTGCCTTCCTGTAGTTTCTTTCCCTTTAGCAGGTTTCTGGAGCACCAGCTCAGTTTCCTGTGCCTCAGTGAAGCTATTATCCCCAGTGCCAGGTTGCACGGTTCGATCCCTGCAAGCTGCTCCTTTATTCTTAAGCACAGTTCTTTTTCCATCTTAGTTCTCCTTTGCGGCCTTGTTCTTGGGCAGGAGAGCAGCTCTCCCCTCCATCTGCTCTCCAAACGGAAGTGGCTCAGCCTTGAAAGCAGCCTTTCATCTCCAGCCGTTAACGGCTTTGTAACTTCCCTTCTGCAAATCATGGGCTCTGCCTTCATCGTGCTGCATGGAAACAGCCTCACTCAAAGCAGTACATTCCAACAACACGTAAATGAGGATTGTCACTGGTCGGCTCTGTGGATATATTGGGGGATGTATCACTTACATTGTTTCAGGAATCGCAGCGCTAAGCCCTGGAGCTCTGACGGCCCCAAGGACGTGCCCACACCAGCTGATGGCACCAGGCAATAACAGGGGGCAAAGTGTATTTCTTCACCCCACACATTCGGTTTCTGAAAGAGAGATAAAGTATTTCAGAGACCACTGGGTTACAGTTAATGTACTTGTTACTTTCTTGCTTCACCCAGTATGTGAGGATGGGAGTGGGAGCGTCCTCTGTGTGTCCATAGGGTTCCTGACTGGGTTGTCTTCCTTCAAGCATCCGTGCTGGAGCGGTGGTGTGGGGCTCAGGTGCGTCCAGGAATCTCCGCAGTCAGGCAGGCTTGGCAGAATCTCGGCTGGCAAGTGCTCTCCCTGTTGCAGGAACAGCAGGATCAAATTGCAAGCTTAATAAATGAACCACGGCGCAAAGGATTGAAATGAGGTGCAGCCTTGTCAGAGCTCATGGTGAGCGGACTGAGAATAGACAGGTCCGTCACTGTTCGGGGACACATTGGCAGCCAGGTAAAAATGCACAGGATGCAGAACGGGGCTAGAGAAGGGCATGGCTTGCGGAGAGTTTCAATGGCCAGACAGAGTGGACTGGAGGGCCATAGTTGATTGGTGCCAGTTGAAAAGGGAACATGAGGCTAAGAGGTCTAACTTAGGGCTGTCATATGTCTAGCATTTCCTGGACATATCCGGGATTCGTCCATCAGAAACAAATGTCTTGGAAACAAAAAATGTCCAGGAAAAAAAGTGTTGATTTTTTTTTTGCAGATTATTTTGCAACTTTTGTGTCCGTGTTTTCACTTTTTGAAATATGGCAATCCTGTCTAACTCATCGAAGGGTCTGGAAACCAAGCCTTAGTAGGGATGGTTGAGGGAGCTGGGTATGTTCAGAGAAGAGAAGACTGAGAGGTGATATGAGAGCCAAACATCAGAAGGGCTGTCACATGGGAGATGGAGCAAGCTCACTTTCTGCTGCTCCAGAGGGAAGGACCCGAACCAATGGATCCAAATAACAAGAAAGGAGATTCTGGCTAAACATTAGGAAGAACCGTGTGATGGTAAAAGCCAGACAAACTCAGAAGGTGATGGACTCTTCTTCAAAGGATGTTTTTAAACAGGTTGGACGGCCACCTGCCAGGGATTCTTGAGCTGTGATTCCTGCATGGCAAGGGGTTGGACTAGATGACTCTGGGGTTCCCTTCAAACCCTATGATTCCATGAGGCAATTCTTCGGGAATTCCTTTTCAAAGCCACGATTGACTGTAAACAAGGTGCTTTGTGTTGGGTCATCTTTCTTGGAAGACGCCAGCTGCTGCTGTCTTTGGATCCGGGCCATTAGCTTGCATCAGCATCTTTATACGCCATCCCTTTCCAAGAGGCGTATTGTTTTTTAAAAAAATGTTTCTGTCAGCTCTCCATCTGTCTTGCCAGGTAAAAGAAGAAGAAGAAGGGTGGGGAGGGGTACGTTGCATGTTTGGAGCACATGGTACCGTATTTTTCCGTCTATAAGACGCCCCCATGTATAAGACACCCCCTATTTTGGGGGACTCTGATTTAAGAAAATGGGGGGAGATGTATCCGTGTACAAGATGCCCCCAAATTTTTGACATTATGTTTTAGCTGGGATACCTAGTCTTATACACAGAAAAATACGGTAAATCCATTCCTTATCAGTCCCTTTTTTAGATGTCTGCAGGTGAAGGTCTGGCCCTTAGCAATTTCAAGAATGCAAAAAGATCCCTGCTGGATCAGGCCAATGGCCCATAATCCTGTTCTCACAGTGGCCAGCCAGATGCCTCTTCTGGGAAACCTACAAGCAGAATCCGGGCACAAGAGCAACTCTCCCCTCCTGTGGTTTCCAGTATTCAGAAACTTTGCTGCCTCTGACCGTGAAGACAGAGCATAGCTGCCATGCCTAGTAGCCAATGACAGCTTAAATTTGTCCTGTCCTCTCTTAAAGCCATCCATGGTGATGGCCTTCGCTGCCTCCCGCAGGAGCGAGCTCCATAGTCTAGCTTTGCGCTTTTCCTCGGAAAAGAGCGAGCCGCAAACTCTCCTTGGAAGGTTTTGGAAAACGGCCCGGATTTCCTCGCTCTTCCCCGCCCACCGCCCTGTTGCCTTTTGAAAATATAAATCCAGCTTTCTTGACGCTGCTGCTAATTACTCCATTAGTGCATATGGGGCTTGTTTATTTCTCTTGATCTTAAAACAAAGCGGGTGCCTACTGAGAAGGCCTCTCTCTGGAGCTGTGTCACCAGCCCCCGTGTACTTTGCAAAAGCATTTCACCTCCAGATCAAGCGGGGCACGTGATGCGTCTCCCGTGGCACCTGGAAAACTAGGTCTGCCATTAGTTGTCTGAAATGATAGAATTCTAGAGTTGGAAGGGACCCCCAAGGGGCATGTAGTCCAGCCCCCTGCAATGCAGAAATGTTGCCCCAAAATGCTCCTGTTTTAAGAATCTCAATCAAAAAACATGTGGTCAGGTAGACGAGACCCAAGCCTGTGAACTTTGCCCTTCCATGCCATCCATTTTTAAGCACTCCACTTTAAAATTCATGGAGAATCTTGAAAGCTGTATTTTGTTATGGGTCCTGGGAATTGTGGTGCTGTGAAGTTAACGAACCGCAGTCCCCAGGATTCCTTGGGGGAAACCCTGACTGTTAAAGTAGTGTAACAAGAGTGCTTTAAACATACCTACCTTCTTCCACTCAGCTACCTCTTATGCTGCGTCCAGCTAGCTGTGTGTTGTCTGCCCTGACCGGCAGCAACTCTCTGGGGTTTCAAACAGAGGAAGGTCACCTAATCTTCATTTTAGCTGGAGAGGCTTTCAGGGATTGGAAGGAGACCTTCTGCATGCGAAGCAGGGGCTTTAACCCTTGAGTGTCCAGAGGAGTGTTGCTGAAATTCCCAACAGCCTTAGACGCGTCCTTTGTTATCTAAACTAAAACCAGAGACACACGTCACCACTTTCAGCCAAGCTGGTTTTGTTCTAAAGCATGTGGAGAATTTCCCATCCGCAGATGAACACCTGGGTTGCATCAGAGTAGACCCACTGAAATAAATGGACCTGTATTAGTCACATCCATAGATTTCAGTGGGTCTTCACTTAGTTGGACCCTAACCTCCTATGTTTCTGTATTGGGGAGACACCTCCAGAACAGTGACTCATACAGAGAGGCAACGTTTTCTTTTCTTTTCTGTATCGTACCGTCCTTGATTTATTTTCTGTATTATTATTTTTTGTGACCCCTTTTCCATGCGTTTCCATGATATTACCCAGGGGTGCCATGCATTCCAAAGTAGGAATCTCTCCCCCCCCCTCCCCACTCCTCCGTTCCACTCTTAAATTAGATAAAATGTGGGCATCTTGCTTTGGCATCTGTTCCCTGCAAGGGGTTTAAATATATTTTGAGAAAATATGGGAAGAGGGGGGGGAACCTGCAAAAAGTTATGTTGCTTTAGGGAAGCGTTCTGCTAAATGTGGAAATCCATGCGCTGAGACGGGGAGGGGTGGCGGCAGCGAGGGGGAGCTTTTTGTAAAACTTATCAAATGAGCAGATTCTCTCTCCCTCTCTGCAAACTGGAGGTGGGATCCTGCTCGGGGGGGGGGCTCGCGGGCTCTTCCTCGGGAGCTCAGCAGGCAAGCAGTTGCAGAGTTTGGGGTTCGGGGGGGGGAAATGTTGCACCCAGGTCCTGTTTGTGGGCTTCTCGTTGGGGGCACCTGGTTGGCCACTGTGAGAACTGGATGCTGGACTAGATGAGCCCCCTTTGGCCTGATCCAGCAGGCCCTTCCTTACATTTATACTGACTTGAACCCTTCCCGTGGTGGTAGCAATCAGGCCATATCAAATACATTGTGTACTGTATCCTGCGTTGCCATTCATGCAGCTCACATACCGGGGGGGGGGGAGATTCCTTTGTAGTTTTTCCCCCAGCATTTCTGGTCAAGCAGGTGATTTTTAACGCTTCGAACACTGGAAAACAAAATCTGAGATACCTTTTGATAGATTGGGTCAGCCTTGTATAATAATAATAATAATAATAATAATAATAATAATAATAATAATAATATATTATTTATACCCTGCCCATCTGGCTGGGTTTCCCCAGCCACTCTGGGCGGCTTCCAACAGAATATTAAAATACAATAGTCTATTAAACATTAAAAGCTTCCCTAAACAGGACTGCCTTCAGATGTCTTCTAAAAGTCTGTTAGTTGTTTTTCTCTTTGACACCTGGTGGGAGGGTGTTCCACAGGGCGGGTGCCACTACCGAGAAGGCCCTCTGCCTGGTTCCCTGTAACTTGACTTTTCGCAGTGAGGGAACTGCCAGAGGGCCCTCAGCACTGGACCTCAGTGTCCAGTGTATGGATGATGGCCCTTGCAGACCGTTTGACAAAGCATAGAAGAGCTGCCAGGGCGATAAATAGAAGAGAGAGTGTTCATTAGTCAACGGGGGCAGAACTCATTTTCTTCCTCCGAAATCTCAAACTTTTATATGGAAAGGATTTTTTTTGACAGTTGAGCTATTAGTAAGCTTTGCGTTAGAAACATGTTATTGCTACTAACAGGTAACTTTTGATTGTTATTGGGCAAACAGCTCACTTGCACTCAAATAAGCTTCTCTAGATTATGTATGTTATGTTGAAGTTATTGTTTAATGTAAAAATGTAATGGAGGGGGGTGAGTTTAAGCTGGTTCCTGGGCAATGTAGACCCACCTGTTGCCTGATAGCAATGCCTCTGTACCCAGCAGCAGCGAGAAAAGTTGCAGGCTGCTTATATGATCCCAAACAGTGTTGACGACTGACAAGGTTTTTTGTTTCATTTTTTAATTCAGCTGATTGGAGGGACATTGTCATGTTTTAAGTCCTCACCAGTTGCATTCCTGAAAATCGTGTAGGTTTAGTTTAGGAACACAGGAAGCTGCCTTGTCTAGCTCAGTATTGCCCACACTGACATTTCAACCAGGCAAAAAAATGCACTCCAGGAGGCTGCAAAGTAGGGCTGTTGAGGAGGCGTGGCCTAGGGGGAGAGTCCCAAGGGCCAGATAGAGAGGCCTGGGGGGCCGCATTTGGTTCTCCATGGTTTACTGTGACATTCAGAAAAAGCCATTCTGTGTCCCTGCTTTTATTGTAAGCTGCTCTGATTGTGTGTATAGAAATCGTGATGTATAAAATTCTATTTATTTTAAATGACCCCCCCCCCTTTTTTTCCCTTTTTGCTTTCAGCTCTGACCGGCTGGTAGAAGAGACAATAAGGTAAGACCCAGCCTATTACCTCACACCCGTCTTGTTTCTAAGCTCACGCGTTTTGCACTTTCCTGCTTGTACAATCAGACTTGCAAGGCTCACCCCTCCCTGCTTCAGAGTTTAGCCTGTGTACAATTTCTGAGGAGTCATAATGCCAGCCATCTCGCTTCTGGTGGGTGCGGAGATCGAAGGAGATAGTTCTTTAATCCATGTAGCTGCCCACTAAATTTCTTATACAACTGGAGTAATTTTCCCCCTGGGACACAACCTATGGCTGTGTCAACCAGAATCCTATATAGCAATGAGACCTCGTGCTATCAAGCTACTTTCCCAGGTATTTAATTGCCTAAGAGCTGCTGTTTGACTATCTCTCCCACTCCCCCCCAAAAAAAGACATTTGCCCCCACAATAACCAGGATAGTGGAACGTTTTGTAGATCTTTTCTAAGTCACTGACGTACCAAAATAAAAAAGGAAAAATTAAATACGGCCACCAGCCACTTGGCACTTTTAGTCATAACTTTTCTTTAAAAAAACAACATTGACGTAGTTCAACAAAATAAACATTGTTAGGGGGTTGAACTAAATGACCTTTGAGTCCTTGTTACTTTGACATTTTGACTTCACTGCTTGCCTTGGGTGGGGATGCAAAGCCAGTGTTTGTTTTCCAAAGCTCTTCGTTCTGGACTCTGTTCTTCAAACCTCCTGTTTTATTTCTGAACGGTCATTTATTATCTTATAAATGCACAGTGCCACGTCACGTGATGCCTTCAGCACTGCTGGGCAGCCGAAAGGCAATTTGAGGGTGTTTTAAATATAGATTAGCAGCAGCTGCCAGTGAGGGGCAGAGGTGTTTGCAAAGTTGTGAGAGGTAGCTCCCCTCTTTACTCAGACTATCATCTTCTGTTTTGAGTTTTCATTGCCTTTTCAATTTGCAGCCTACTTGCATTACACACACACACTTATTTAGAAGCATGGCTGCCTCCAATTGTGGATACAGGTAGGTAGCCGTCTTGGTCTGCCATAGTCAAAACAAAATAAAAAATAAAAAAATTCCTTCCAGTAGCACCTTAGAGACCAACTAAGTTTGTTCTTGGTATGAGCTTTCGTGTGCATGCACACTTCATGCACACGAAAGCTCATACCAAGAACAAATCCAATTGTGGAGGCAGTGCATAGCCATCATAACTCATAGCCATTGATAGCCCTCTCTCCCTCTGTCAATCTGTGCAGTCCTCTTTCATGACCACCACTGCCTCCTGTGGGAGTGAGTTCCACAGTTAACTCCATGAAGAAGGGCTTTTTTTTTTAACCTGTCCTGAATCTTCCAACATTCAACTTCATTGGATGAGAGGGAGGGAAACTTTAGTGTCCTCGTTTCAGGTGTGGCTTCTGCAAAACACCCTGGGAGAACAAAGCCCGTGTTTTCGTTCTCTTCTCTCCCCCCCCCCCCTGGTTTTCTTCACTGTAATTGCAAACATTTGTGTATCTGATTAATTGGTGGTAGCGCGGCTGCTGCTGCTGCTGCTGCTGCTTGGGGGAATTATACCCACTAGGAATTCGCCCGTCTCTTAATTAGCTGCTTGTCTGTCATCACCCAGTGGGAGCACGTGAGGCGCGGCAGAGCCTGAGCGGCGTTCAGTTACGGCTGCTTGGGTGACTGGAGCGCGGTTGGCTCCCTGGGCTTCCTGTTGCATTTCCGTCATCTGTTTAAGGCGGGTGATAGTCTGGGGAGCGGAGAGCAGGAGGAGAGTGGAGATCTGCCCCAGGGGTCTTCCGCAGGTCCCGAGGAGATTTGCGACAGAGCCCTTAGAGAAGGGCCGTAGCTCAGTGGTAAAAGAGCTTGGCATGGAGAAGGTCCCAGGTTCAGTCCCCGACAGCATCTGGAACACCAGAAATCCTGGAGAGCTGCTGCCAGTCCGTGTAGACAGTACTGAGCTAGATGGGCCGGTGATCTGACGCAGGATAAGGCAGCTTCTTGTGTCTCTGTTTAAACCATCCCTTTCTTTAGAATCATGAGGACTGGAATCTTAGCTTATATTTAGGGAAAGGAGCATAGCTTAGCGGTACACAGACCCCTGCTTTGCAGAGGTACAGCTGGGAATGTTGTCTGGAGTCCTGGAGAGCTGCTGCCAGTCAACACGGACAATACCGAGCTTAGATAGGCTGAAGGTCTGACTTTGTATAAGGCAGCCTTTAATTTAGAACCACGAGGACTTGAACCTTGTTTTGCGCAAGACCCATAGTTCAGTGGCCGACTGTGCTGTGCACGCAGAACCTCCCGGGTTCAATCCCTGACAGGTAGAGCTGGGTAAGACTCCCTTCCTGAAACCTTGAGGAGCCGCTCCCTTTCAGGGTGGACACCACTGGGCTTAGAAGGACCGATGATCTGACTGTATGAGGAAGCATCACCTGTTCCTCTGAGATCTGTTGTCTTGCAGGAATTTGGGGGAGATGACCCCTCAATCCGTCCTAGTGAGATAAATTTACATTTAGATTTTTGCACGCGTGAAATTCAGCTTCAGCATCCTAAACAAGCATTTCCCCTTCCTTCCCTCCCTCACTTTTGGCAAAAGCTCTTCTCTTGCATTGCCAACTCGGTGGAAAAGAGCAGTTTTGGAAGTGCTTTCTCTTGCAAAACCATGTCCTCATTCTCCCCTCCCTCCCTCCTTCCTCCCTTCCCCTTTGTTATGTCAGCTTTCCCTGAAATGAAGTAAAACGAATGACCGGCTACGCTCCATGCGCCACCTTAATGAAGCAGAAATTCCTGTGCGCCATCATCAAGAAAGGCTCCTTGCTGCTTCCCCCTCCAGAGTTTTATGGCTGCTGGGGGATTTTTGAGGGGAGAAGCACTCCAGGAAACTTTGTCCTCATCTCCGTTGTGGCTCTGTTTGTTTAGCTGCACACCCTGAGAAAATGGGGTGGGGGTGATCTCAGCTCTTCAGGGTACATTAAACCTCCTTCTGAAAATTGGAGAAGGCTGTACCAGGGTGTGGCATTTAGCAGAGTGACCTAGTGAGAGAATTCTGTTAGCTCCGGGCAACAGCCTGAGTGGTTCAACTCTCCCCACCCCCAGTCATATTTAGCAGTGACTGGTTCCATTGAGACTGGTGGGGTGGAAGGCAGGGGTGCCAACGGTAGGCAGGGCCAGAGGTAACAAGGGGCAACACAGAGGAGGAAGAGGAGGGAGCAAGGTGGGCAAGGTCAGCCCCAGGCAGTCAGGTGTGGGACTGGCTGAAGGCAAGAAGAATCACCTTGGTGGGGCAGTGCCCCAGTTGCCCCCGCTAGCTAGTTTCCACTGCACACACAAACAGAGATATTTCATGGTCAAATGCAGGTGCGGAAGGTTTAGTGCATAACACTAGCATGTCAGGCAGGAGGGACATTGCCAGCCTTAACTTGGAGGTGCCACTGGGGATTCTAGAATCGTAGAGTTGGAAGGAACCCCAAGGGTCATCCAGCCCAACCCTCTGCAATGCAGGAATCTCAATTAAAGCATCCAAGAAAGATGGCCACCCGACCTCTGCTTAAACACTTCCAAGGAAGGAGAGTCCGCCACCTCCCAAGGGAGACCTTTCCACTGTCGAACAGCTGTTACTGTCATAAAGTTCTTCCTGGCGATTAGTTGGAATCTCCTTTCTTGTAACTTGAGGCCATGGGTTCAAGTCCTACCTTCCGGAGTGGAGAAAACAAGCTTGCCCCATCCTCCATGTGAGTCCTTCAGATATTGGAAGATGGCTCTCGTATCTCCTCTCAGTCTCCTCTTTCCCAGGCTAAACATCCCCAACTCCCTCAACCGTTCCTCATCAGGCTTGGCTCCAAGACCCATGATCATCTTGGTCGCCCTCCTCTGCCCACCTCCCAGCTTGTCAACAGCCTTCTTAATTGTGGTAGGCAGAACTGGAATCAGCACTCCAGGTGTGGTTTGACCAAGGCAGAACAGAGTGGGACTATTACTTTCCTCGACTGGAGGCACTAATTCTGTGGATGCAGCCTAACATGCCAAGCAGGGGCTCTGCATTGAGCCACAGCTGTTCCTGTACTTACTCACTGGCCCTTGGAGTTCACCGCCTCCCCCAGTGAAAAACTCAGCCCCTTTCTGCTGCTCTGTAAGAGTTTTGCAAGGTTGGTGCTGGAGAAGGCGGATCTGCTGCTCCAAGCATCTCACTGGAGGTTTTTAAGCAGCTGTCGGAAAAGGTTCCTTTCAAGCTTCTCTTCCTTAATGGTGTCGTCCCCCCCCCCCCACACACACTTTCCCTCTCTCTCCTTTTTAATGCAACAGAAAAGCATCTGGCAGCCTCCTCACTCCCCCCCCCCCCGCCAGCTGAAGCGAGGGGAGTGCTTGCGGCCTTTGCAGCGAGCGAGCCTGAGATGTATTTAACATTAGCGCTTGGCTCGGGGCCCTCCCACCCACACGACTGGCTGGCAGGGCATCGTGGCCGGTCGATCGGCTTGCCTCTGCAAGTTCCCAAACCCAGCCCTGCGCAGATCGGGGGCCGCTCAGTCGCCCACGGTAAGGATCGTGGTTCTGGACAAAAATGATTACGGATTTCTTGGGCAGAAAACGGCAGCTCCCTTGCTCAGGGAAACCCGTTCCAGCTGAGGGCCACATTCTGTCCTGGGCAACCATCTGAGGGCCACATGCCTGTGGTGGGCGGGGCTAGACGTGGAAGTGGGTGGAGCAACAGATGCAAATCTTGTAATTCTTCAGTAGGCTGGTTTCTGCACACCCACCTACCTCTCTCTTGGAAAAGGGCCATAGCTTTCCAGCTTCAATCCCCAGCATCTCCCAAGTTTAAACCATCTCCTGCTTGAAACCCTGGAGAGCTGCTGCCAGCCAGTGTAGACAACACTGAGCTAGATGGATCCAGTGATGTGACTCAGTATAAGGCAGCTTCCTATGATTCTATACTCCATCTGCAAAAGTAAGAAGCATTGTCAGAGTGAATTTTCTGCTTTAGGGCTGCAAATAATTTAGTCTAGTCATATGCCCTCCCCTTGATGAATGTTTATGTTCTGCCTATAAATACAGAAACGTCACACCACATCTCCCTGGCAAGACCTCTGCTCAGTTCTGGGGCTTTTTGAATATTCCCTCGAGGGAAGACTCCTCTGTAATTTTTTTTTATTTTTAATTTCTCTATATGGGCTGCTGCAAATCCATATTGGCCAGCAAAACAAACCTTTATTATTTGTATGCTCAGAGTACAAACTGAGAGGCAGAAAAGGTAATGATTTGGATTTCTGGTGAAAGGAAAACCTTATGAGGTGGGTTCCTTTACGGCTCAGGTTGAAAAGATACTCAAGGAAGCTGAATAAATTTTTCCTCCACGGAGAAAGTAGGGAGAATTCCTGCCTCCCCCCTCACAATACTAGAACCCCAGAAAGTCACCCATTGAAGCTGAATGCTGGGAGATTCAAGGGAGACGAAGGAAGGACTTTGTCACATAGTGCATGGGTAAACTGTGGAACTCCCTGTCACAAGAGGTAGTGATGGCCAGCAAGTTGGACAGTTTTAAAAGGGGATTTTTTTGGGGGGGGGATTCATGGTGGATCAGGCTATCAATAGCTACTGACCATAATGGCTATGCTCCCTCTCTGCCAGAGGCAGTATTCCGCTGTATCTCAGTCTATGAGACTCATAAACAGGGAGCATGCTGTTACGTTCATGTCCTGCTTGTGGGCATCCCATTGTGGCACCTGGTTGGCCACAGTGAGAACAGGAGCTGGACTAGATGAGCCGCCTTTGGTCTGATCCAGCAGCCAAGCTCTTCTGGTGTTCTTACGTAAAGAAGGCGGATACTTAGGCTTGGAAGTGTTATCATCTGGGTGGTGGTTTTCATTAGCCAATCACATAAATCACTTGCTGTCATTCACCAATTACGTAAAGCCAATTATGGTTGTTTATTTCACGGCAGTGCAAAGTTTCTCTTCCTCTCTGACTTTCTAAGTCGGGCCATAGCAGCTGCCTTGCATGCGGAAACACCCAGAAATCCCCAGCTAAGGCTGGGGAGACCAGGCCTGAAACCCTGGACAGACACTGCCAGTCAGTGCAGACAGTGCTGTGCTAGGTGGAACACATAAGGCCCTCCTTTTGCATTTGAAGGACCATAGCTCAGCGGCAGAGAGCATCTGCTTTGCACACAGAAGGCCCCAGATTCGATCCCCAGCATCTTTGAGCAGGACCGGAAACCTGGAGAGCCTCTGCCAGTCACGTGTAGACAATACTGAGCTAGATGGACCAATGGGATGAGGCAGGTTCTTGTACCTGATACTCTCTTAGCAACAAATCCACCCAGGTTTTGCTGTGTCCCTGGGTTCACAGGAAATGCACTTTCCAGTGTTACGGAGCAGCGTGACAAACCTCTCTTTCTCCCTCTTGCTACCTGTGTGGCAGAATTTCCTTCCTGTCTCCCATTTTCATTTTCTCGTTTTCACCCTTTCCCTGTCTGCTTCCTGTGCATTTTCTGGCAGCTCCTCCAGCTTTGAGGATCCCCTTTTGAATCCCTTCCTTTGCCATACCCGCAAAAGGAGAAGACTTTCTGCTGCTTTGTTTTCCTGCCTCCGTCCCCTGCTCGCCTGATCTTCAAAAGAGGGCTCCCAGGAGTGCAGGCGCAGGGTTGCTCCTCTTTCCCCTTGGGCTGGGTAGCTGTGGAAACAAACACCGATTCGCCGTGCTGCCTATACAGAGGTTCCCATTTTTTAAAAACACATACAAAAACCCAACAACCTCCGTTTAGAAACGTACACATCTGCCCTTGGGGTTTGCCCCGACTTAAAGGCTGCATCTTAACGCGGCTAAACACTTCCGAAACGAAGCAAACGTCAAGAAATAAAAGAGGGCAGGATTCAGCAAAGTTAAGCTTCCCCATCCCTGGAGGGCCCAGGTTCAAGGGCTGGCGGGAAAGACTCCCTGCCTAAAAGCCTGGAGAGCTGCTGCCAGCCAGTGCAGACAACCCTGGGTGGAATAGGCCAATGGTCTGGCTCAGTATAAGGCAGCTTCCTGTGTTTGTATCTTCCTCTCCACTCCTGATTAGCTTTTCTGTTGCCCGCAATTTGTGCTTTACACGACCTCTCCTCACAGCAACCAGGGCTGGCTCTGACACCCTGGGGCACAACCCCACCACCGTGGCAAATTGCCTTCTCACTGTCCTCATCACCAGCTGCTGCCACCTCTCTCCTTCCTCATTGCGGCCGCCCCTTGCTTGCTTGCTTGCTTGCTTGCTTGCTTGCTTGCTTGCTTTCACTCTGCATCCTTAAAACATTCTAGGTTGGGGGTCGCTTATGGTCTTCTCTTCGCCCTCTGTGGTCTGTCCTCTTGTCATAAGCCACACACTTTAGACTGCTTCCAACTTTGAAAAGGAAATGCTTTAAACACGAGAGGGTACCTGCTGCAGGGCCTTCTGGTTTTAACAGCTATCCCCTCTGTTCAGAGAACCCTGGTAATCCAGAGGGGCCTTGGGATCTCTTACAGAGGCATTTCCCATGCACCCCCATCAAACGACAACTCCCAGAATTCTTTGGAGAGTGGGAAACCATGATGGTTGAAGCAGTGTAGCAGCCACATTCGGCTTGTCCTTGTCAATATGCTTCCACTTGCATACATACATAATATATATATGGCAGCTTTTTGTTATGTCAGATTGCAAGTTATCCGGGGTACCAGTGACATTACCTTTCTTTCCTTTTCTCTCTCTCTCTGCTCACCCACCTCCTTTCCAGCATTGCCATGGCAACGAAAGAAAACATGACCTCTCAGCGAGGGATGATGAAGTCCATACAGAGCAAGATGAACACTTTGGCCAGTATCCTTTCAAAGAAAGCCGGTTCTGTTTTCAAACATCCCCACTGAAATCTGCACGTTGCAATTCACTCCGGCCGGGCAGGGTGGGCGCGATTTCCCTCTAGCTAAACTTCACCTTGGGCCTGCTCCGGAGTGCAAATCTTACTTGCATGTAGCAAGACCTTTGTTCTGCCGGATGAAATAACTCAAACTTGGGTTTCTGTTCCTGCCAGATTATTTAATGTGGGAATCAGAGCGGTACACAGCCAAGGGTTAAAGGCAGAGCAGGGGAACTGGATAGCAAAGTGTGAGCTGAGACATTGATCCAACAAGCTACACGCCACCCCTGTGGGGCGGGCACCAGCCTGAGCATGGCATAGGACAGGCACCTTTGTTCTGGGCAAGCAAATGGCGACTCCTGCAAGTGGGCTGGGCATGTGAGGTTCGTTCATCATGGCTTTGGCCTCCCCATGTCCTTGGAGAAGGAGCTGCCACCTCAGTATCCAACTTGCTCTCAAGGAGGCTGCTTACTCGCAGAAGGGGCTGACAGCAACAGGGTGGGAGGGTCTTGGTGGGGGGCAGGCTAGAGGTATCCAATATCACGGGGTGTGGGAGACACCTCTCTGACCCGTCCCACCACCCGCTTGAACCTTCCCCAGGGTCGAGCTCCTCTTGATGACTGGCCCTGCCCCAATTTCGCCCCTCTCTCATCCTGCTCAGACTCTGGCCCTTTGCCAATTCGTCTAGCTCCAGATCCCCACTCTCTTCCACCCATCTCCACAGGGATCGTGAGAATTCTCCTTTGACACCCCCCCCCAATTGGAGAAAGCATTCTAAAGGACAAGCAAACTTTTCCAACGAACACCAAAGGAAATCGCTTAGGTCAGCCTTTGCAAGCTCCCATGGTAGACCACGGAACTATTAATCTCAGGGTCGTGGGTTCGAGTCCTGCGTTGGGCAAAAGATTCCTGCATTGCAGGGGGTTGGGCTACATGAGCCTTGTGGTCCCTTCCAACTCTATGATTCTACAATCAGCCTCAGTCAACACGGCCGTGTTTTAGACTACAACTCCCATCAGCCCTAGCTGGAACAGCCGTATTTTGGACTCCAATCCCCATCATCCCCTGCTGAAGCAACCATGTTTTGGACCCCAACTCCCATCAGCCCCAGCTGGCACTTCCAGGCTAATGGGAGTTATAGTCCAAGTCCGGGGGGGGGGGCAAGGTTGGCAGCGTCTTCTGCAGGGGTTTCTTCCATCTTCCTCCCCCTCTCTTTCCTGCAACCAACCGGAAGATTGCTGCAACTTCATCACATCCCCCGGGCTGCTCTCGTTCCTGTCCTGGTCTGCGTGTCTCCCCACCCACCCTGGCTCGTTCTCCTTGTTCCTCTTCACTCCCCAAGCCTAAGAACAAAGCTTTTGCTGGGGCGCCTTCAGGCCCCCCCTCCTCTCCCGCCTCCCTTGCGTGAGCCCAAAGAAAAGGCATTAAGCCTCATTTGATTAGACAGATCACATTCCCAAAGATGCGCAGCTTGTTGAACCATAAACTTCATTCAGGCTTCTCTTTTTCTTTCCCCGTTCCTTCGTCCCCCCCCCTCCCCTCCAGCATTGGGCACAAACAAAGCGACCTGGGCTACAAGCATCGCCCTTAAAAGGTTATTGGGGAAGGAGGTATAAGACCTCCAGAAGGTGCCGCCTTTTTCGGTGCTGCTGATCAGCAGCGAAAGCTTTTTATTGACTCCTGTGAAGCCATCGCTGTCAACTCCCAAGTGACCCCCTCATAGGCGAGGGCCAGAGCAAAGGAGATTTCCCAAGCCCTGCAAGGGAATCTTCAAGGGCAGGGATGGAGAGAGACAGGTGGCCCTCCGGACATCCCTGGCCTCCAGCTCCCATGGCAGGGCATGATGGGAGTTGTAGTCCTGCAAGATCCAGAGGGCCATAGCCACTCCCCATCCCTGCTTTAAGGAGGAGGAGTTGGAAGAATCCCTCTTTGTACATCAAGCACAGGGACACCTGTGGTCCCACAGATGTTGCCAGACTCCCAACTCCCCGTATCCCCTGCATGGCTGGTGGCAGATCATGATGGGTGTTGTAGTCCAATGGCATCTTTCCTGTGCCCTTCATAAGGGCACTGTTGCTCTTCCCTCTGGGGGAAGGCATGTCTATTACCGGTAGGGGTGTTTATAATGCTTTTTCCTTGCACTGGAAGTAAACCACTGGGGCACCCTGTTTTGGGGCACCCTGCATCTTGTTTTGGGGCACCCTGATTCCCTGGCCTACGTATGTTCAGTATATGCTATGTTTCTTTCTTTCCCTCCCTCCTTCCCCCCCTCAGTTAGTTGTTATGGTCTCTAAACAATTATCTAAAGCAGCTAAGCTCCCTCTGTATCACAAACTAAGCCAGTCATTTAGGAAGATTAAATACTAGGATTCTGCATAAATGTGAGCATTGAGCTTCCTCACCCCCCCTTCTCGTTATCCCCCCCCTTTCTTTTATTCTGACGGCAAAAAGACAATTGCAGTCCCACTAATAAGCTGGTAAGCGGTTAAAGCCACATGTGTCTCCTTAATCTCAGCAGTTGGGGACTTTTCCTTCCCCTCTTTGATGACTAATGATCATGGGGACAGGATTCTGACATGCTCCTTTCCCCTTCTCCTCCCCCCCCCAAATGCTCTGCACGTATTTAAAATTCAAATGGATTGGGTTGGGGAACCTCAGGCCCCTGGGCTCTGAATGCGGCCCCCTCCAAGCCTCTCTGCCTGCCTCCCAGGATTCTCCCCAGGCCACGCCGTTCACCAGCCCTGCTTTACACTCTCCTTGAGGTGAAGGAAGAGAGGAAAGGGAGAGGGAGATGCTGGCCCCCCCATTGATCTGCCTCCACCCCACCCCATGTATCTAGTTCCTACAATACTTGTGAATCAAAAGGGGCCCTTCTGTGATTGAGTATCTGCACCGGTTGGATTTCTGCTCATCGTGGAAGATGGGGAACCTCTGGCCTTCAGACCTCTCATCCTAGCCCTTGGAACCTTCCCTTGCCACGCCTCCTCTCCCCAGGCCACGCCCCTCTGTGGCCCTCCTTCACGCCCTCCCTTGAGAGTTTCTGCCTGGCTGGAAATGTGTCCCTGAACTGGCTATGCCTCCTTGCTTGCCTGAGTGGAGGATGGAGAGGGGGGTGGGTATGCCTGAATATCAAAGCCATGAACGTTTATGTGGCTGGAGGTCGGATCGCCATCTGACAGGGCATCTTTAGCTGCAACTCCTGCATTGCAGGGGGTGGGCTAGATGGCCCTTGGGGGTCCCTTCCAATTCTGTGTTCCCTCCAGGAAGGAAAGCAAGGGGCCCTGGGGAGGGGGTGGGAAGGAACGCTCCGGGCACGCTCCCTGGACAAAAATGCATTACTTGGCACAGCGATCACCTTAACTCTGCTCTCCCCAAAAAGACCGGTTTCCAGCTGTCAACAGCCTGATTCAGCGGATCAACTTCCGCAAGCGGCGGGACTCCCTCATCCTGGGCGGCGTAATCGGAGTCTGCACCATCCTCTTGTTACTCTACGCTTTCCATTGACGGGACGCTTTGCACAGAGACTTCTGAGCTTGGAGGGGGGGTCCATTGCCTAGTCTGGGAGGGACAGGCAGGCAAAGACTGTTGGAGTGCCCCCCTCTGGTGAAATCGAAGCCGAGGGTCACGCAGAGAGGAGGGCGGCACGGGGGGGGTCACTCTCCCTCTCTCTGAGGTTGGCCACAACCCCCAGAGGTGTCTCCCCCTCGTCTCTTTTCAGTTACGGTTGTACTCAAAACGTGTGCATTAACGCTCCCCCTCCTTTTGAAAACACACACATAATACATAGGCTCAAGGTGAGTAAACCTGCGTGACAACGCTGCCACCTTTAGTGTCACCTAGGACCATTTTTGGGTGGGGTTGGGGCCTGAAAAAGATCACGGTTTTCTCAAACCCACCTGCCCATAAAATGTCAAGTCAAGCCTTTCTCAAATGTTTTGAGATCTTGAGGTGGCTTTAAGCCGGCATGTGCTGGTTTTATTATGAATACAGCTTTGAAGACATTTAGTTTCTTTAAAAATACATATATTATAATTCTAGCCTGGTCCAGCCGTTTGATTGTTCCTGCGTTACTTTGAGCCGCCACCTGGCTCTTGGAAATCCCTGCGAGAGATCCAGTTCCTTGGCTCCCTTTGCACAGCACTCCAGTCTGTGCATGTGGAGGGGGGGGCATATTCAGGAGGGATTCTTGGTGGATTTAAGGAGGAGGGGAGATCCTCTGGGGGTGGGGCGGGGGATATAAAAACCCCGTTTTGGAGAAAGGGACTTTTGAGAGTGACCAAAGCCCATCATATTGACTCATATCTCTGGCCAGGACTTCACATAGGACCCGTTTTTTTAAAAAAATAATCTATTTTAATTCAGACAGAAAGCTATTCTAAACATTGTTTTCTACTGTAATGTATGTGGCATTTTGGGGGGGGGAGGCGCAGTCAGAGCATGAGTGGAACACATAAGGGCCATCATGTTTGACGTGGAGAAGGGCTTGTGTGTTGTTGGAATCTCTCTTCGTGAAACTGTTGAGATATAGATGGCCATGCTCATATTTAAGGGACTTCTCTTAAGAGAGAGAGAGAGAGAGACGTCCTTTCAGATCCTGCAGCGTTGTGGGGAGGGGGGTTGCCTGCAGATGCTTTTATTTTTATGTCTTTTCTCTCCTCACCGGCATGAATCAGTCTTCTCTTCAGATGTCACCTTCGCACACCAGAAAAGAAATCAAATTGTGAGCCCTCTCCTCCCCGGCTTCCTAACCTGTCCTAAAGCAGCCTGCTCCTGTTCTAACAACAGACACTGGATTTCCAGGGGTTTGGGGTATTATTATTTTTATTTTAAGAAAAAGAGGTTTTTAAAAAAATACCAAATTGTTGCGGCAGCCTCTCCAGACTCAGACAAGAGATCACCATTTTCCATAGAAGCAAACACAGATTCTGTGTTCCGCCCTTTCTGTTACCGAAAATGGGGAGTGGGACTAGAGCAGCCTGTGACAGCCTGGTGCCCTTCCTTCCAGGTGTTCTGGACTATGACTCGCCATCGAAACATCTGGAGGCACCAGGTTGGCAAAGGCTGATCAAGAGACTTTGCATCAGTCAGTGCATTAACTTAGAGGCTTCCAAGTAACCCTGTTTCTGGGCCCAGCAAAGACCATATCCCATGCACCTTGTGCAAAAAACAACAACACCCGAACCATTGGAATTAATACATGATCTGTTCAGATAGACTCAGAAAATTGCCGTTTTACAGATGCTCTAAATTCCTTGAGCTGATTTAACTGTTGATCCTGTTTGGGTTTTGAAGGCGTTTTACCGTTAGTGCTGATTTTCTTAAACGAAAAAATTACAGGGTTTATATCCTTTGCCTACAAGGAGCGGACAGATGGTTGATTGTAGGGAAATATCTTCAGTTCCATATAAACTGTTGGCTTGGAAAATGGCGACGGGGAGGATTAAAGGGCAATTAAGTGGATTTGCTATCAAATTTCAGCAACCAGAGTTGGAAAGGATCACCCCTGGATTCTCTTTTATTTTCTTCTGTACTTAGGCACGTGTCGACAGTGGCTGTACTCTGCTGAGATGGGAAGGACTGGGTTGCTTTCTGTAGCTGGCAAAGTAATAAGTTAAGCACTATCCTAAATAAAATCCATTTATTTAATCTTAGAATTGTTAGTTCTTTTTCCCCTCCCCGAGATTCAGCGGAAGACTATTTGGAGCGTATCTTGAGAACTCGTGGGGAGGTAGCAGCAGTGGAGAATGAGATACAGAACCGATGTCTTTCAGCTAGAGAGGGTGCAGACTTCAGTATGTAACAGAATGTTCCATGTTTCAGAACACACACAGAGACTCCCTGCCTGTGGAAAGCTAGCTCATATTAAATCCTTGATCCTCTAGTTTTCAATGTGCAGGGTGGTTTGTTACTTCTTAAACGTGGGGAACCATTGAAAAGAACAAGAACGAGTTCCCTAGCTGTAATCCATACTGGTACACACCCCTAAAGGATCTGTGCTGTGCGATTTTGCCCAATGTGTCGTTTGGCTCATGGAAGACTGACTACGCACTGTCAGCTGTGGGCTTGAAGGAAATGGTTTTTAGAGGCCAGATATCCCTTTCAATGGACACCTTAAATACATTTCATGGAGAAAGTGAATAGAGAAACACTTATCTCCCTCTCTCTTAACGCTAGAATTTGTGGAGGTCCAGTGAAGCTGAATGTTGGGATGGATTAAAGAATGGATCTCTTCATGCAACGCAGAATTAAACTATGGAACTCACTGCCACAGGAGGCAGTGATGGCCACCAACCTAGGTGGCTTTAAAAGAGGATAAGACAAATTCATGGAGGATGGCTACGAGCCCATGATGTCTGTGTTCTGCCTCCACGATTGGAGGCAGCCATGCTTCTGAATCCCAGTTCCTGGAAACTGCAGGAAGGGAGAGAGCTCCTGTGCCCGAGTCCTGCTTGCGGGCTTCCCAGAATGGCCTCTGTTGAGACGAGGATGCTGGACTAGATGGGCCATTGGCCTGATCCAGCAGGTTCTCATTAGGTGGTCCGTATAGTTAAAGCTATGGTTTTCCCAGTAGTAATGTACGGAAGTGAGAGCTGGACCATAAAGAAGGCTGATCGCCAAAGAATTGATGCTTTTGAATTATGGTGCTGGAGGAGACTCTTGAGAGTCCCATGGACTGCAAGAAGATCAAACTGATCCATTCTTAAAGAAATCAGCCCTGCGTGCTCACTAGAAGGACAGATCCTGAAGTTGAGGCTCCAGTACTTTGGCCACCTCATGAGAAGAGAAGACTCCCTAGAGAAGACCCTGATGTTGGGAAAGGTTGAGGGCACAAGGAGAAGGGGACGACAGAGGATGAGATGGTTGGACAGTATTCTCGAAGCTACTAACATGAGTTTGGCCAAACTACGAGAGACAGTGAAGGATAGGCGTGCCTGGCGTGCTCTGGTCCATGGGGTCACGAAGGGTCGGACACGACTGAACAACAACAACAAAAGGGACCCCTGACCATTAGGTCCAGTTGTATCCGACTCTGGGGTTGCGGCGCTCATCTCGCTTTATTGGCCGAGAGCCGGCGTACAGCTTCCGGGTCATGTGGCCAGCATGACAAAGCCGCTTCTGGCGAACCAGAGCAGCGCACGGAAACACCGTTTACCTTCCCGCCAGAGCGGTTCCTATTTATCTACTTGCACTTTGACGTGCTTTCAAACCGCTAGGTGGGCAGGAGCTGGGACCGAGCAACGGGAGCTCACCCCGTTGTGGGGATTCGAACCGCCGACCTTCTGATCAGCAAGCCCTAGGCTCTGTGCTTTAACCCCCAGCACCACCTGGTTCTCATTACATTCTCCCAAAGCTCTTACAGATGAGATGGCAAGGAGAGGCAGGCAGGCAATGAGCTTAGTGGCAGCCAAATGAACCCCCTTTTCTCAGTGGCTGTCCATCCCTCAATACCATGACAGCGACAGAGGAGGGCTGCTGCCTTCACGCCCTGCTTGGGACCCTCCTGCAGGCACCTGGTTGCCCCTGTGGGCAACGGAACCGTCAAACTGGAGAGACCTTCGCTCTGACCCAGGAGTGCTCTTCTCACATCCTTTGGAAAGCTGCCTTCTCCACTTCCTGCCCACGGACGGGGAAATCCTGGGACAAGCACACGCAGCGCAAGGCCATTGCTCTTGCAAATTGGGCAGGCGTAATTGCCTCCCAGAAGAGCTCTGAAGCAGAGATGCAGTGCTGGGTGATGTCTCCCCGGTGGCCGCCTCCCAACAAACGCTGCTGCTTCCACCACACCCTTCGTTAGTCACAGTCTGCTGCAGCCCAGGAAAAATGCATTGGTAACCGAGCCCAGAGAGCGGGTAGCGAGTTCGAGTTTTGCCCTGTCCTCCAGCCGCAAGAAGGCTCGTGTGAAGTTGGGCTTTGCAAGGATGTCTTCCGCTCTCTTGACGGAGCAGCTGCAGGTGGCCACTGGTGGTGGTGTGCTTTGGGTGTCAGGTGAGGATACTAGAGACCAGGGTTCAAATTCCCACTTGGCCACAAAGCTAACTAGCTGACCTTGAGCCAGTCACTGCCTCTCAGCCTAGCCTACCTCACAGGGTTGTTGTGAGGATTAAATTAAGAGGGGGGGAGCCATGTACACCACCTTGAGCTCCTTGGAGAAAAAGGTGGGATATGTATCAATCCATCCATTTATACGTATGTGACCAGTCCACTGGTTCATTGGGGCAGCTGGGGGCGCTGCCCCACCAACCTCAGCCTGCCCTCATCCAATCCCCACCTCAGCCTTCTTTCTTACCTACAACCCAAGCTCAGTCAGTAGAGCATGATATATAATCTCAGGGTTGTGTGTTTGAGCCCCACGTTGGGCAAAAGATTCCTACATTGCAAGATTACCCTTTTGGTTCTATGATTCTGGTATTCTAAACAGCCCAGGGAGTGTCTCCAACTTCCCATTGGATCTGGCGCCCCCTACTGTTGGTCTCCCTCTCTTCTGCCCTACCAGTTCCAAAGGGCACAGCCACCAGCAGCGCCAATAGTTGAACCAGGAATAGGAACAATGCCGGCCCTACCATTAGGTGGGGTGAAGTCACCACCCCAGTGGGTGTGTCTCCCTGGCAGAGAAGTGGCACCAGCATCAATTCTGATTTCCAGTGGGACGCCATGTGAGATCTTGCAGAGGCCTCCTGTACATTTTGCCTCCTGTATATTTCGCTCTAAGAGGCTTTGCTTGGTCAGAATCAAGTACCTTGGTTCTTGAACTTAATCTGTTCCAGGAGTCCGTTCGACTCCTGAAACCGTTCGAAAACCAAGGTGCGGCTTCAGGATTGGAAGCTCTGGCTGCAGGAGCTTCCTGCACTCAAGCAGAAGCTGTGTTGGAAGTCCGGCTTCCGAAAAACGTTCGCAAACCAGAACACTTCTGGGTTTGTGGCGTTTGGGAGCCAATTTGTTCGGGAGCCAAGCCATTTGAGTACCAAGGTACCACTGTACATTACTTCTGGTAAATGAGTCACCATAGCCACTAGAGAGTCATGAAAAGTTGTGTCCCGGACTTTTTAGACACGTCTACCCATATATTAGGGACGCTGGTGGCGCTGTGGTCTAAACCACTGAGCCTAGGGCTTGCCGATCAGAAGGTCAGCGGTTCAAATCCCCGTGACGGGGTGAGCTCCCGTTGCTCGGTCCCTGCTCCTGCCAACCTAACAGTTCAAAAGCACGTCAAAGTGCAAGTAGATCAATAGGTACCGCTCCGGCGGGAAGGTAAACGGTGTTTCCATGCGCTGCTCTGCTTCGCCAGAAGCGACTTAGTCATGCTGGCCACATGACCTGGAAGCTGTACACCGGCTCCCTCGGCCAGTAAAGCGAGATGAGGGCCGCAACCCGAGTTGTCTGTGACTGGACCTAACGGTCAGGGGTCCCTTTACCTTTACCCATGTATTATCTGAAAACAAAGGGGTGCACGGAAGAATGGTTCATCTCTGTCAACGGCACAATGATGCTGCGACACAGAACTACCTTTCAGGTAGGAACCAATGGTTCTGTCTCAGTCCGCTGCAGAAAACGGCCCCTCTGTGCTGTTGGCAGGGGGGAGGGGCTATATTTGCAGCCATAGCTTCGTCTACTTTTTCCTTAAACTGAAAAGCATAAGAAAATCAGAAAAGAGCCTGCTGGATCAGGCCAGTAGCCCATCTAGTTCCCAGCATCCTGTTCTCACAGGGGCTAACCAGATGCCCCACAGGGAATCCCACAAGCAAGACCCAAGCACAGGAGCGCTCTGCCGGTTTCCAGCAACTGCCAATCTTACTGATAATTTATTTTGGTGCTTTTCTATTGCAAACTGCCCTGTGATCTTTGATGATAATAATTCGGAAGCCTTGCTGCATCCTCAAGGTCTTCTCCTTAATTTCCCTGTTTCCACATCCCCTCTTTTCCCCCTCAGGTCTGTTTGGGTCAAATAATTGCAAGCTGGTTCTAGATCTAAAATAAGACACAAAGGCAATTAAGCAAAATAAAGGGGGAGGCGAGTATGTGTGCAAAGAAATGAATGAATCTGCCTTAGCCCTTTTTGATGGAGATGTACTCCTGCAAAGGGGAAATCATCTTCCTTTCGGGATCTATTATTCATGGAGACCCATCGGGTTGTTGTATTTATTAATAATATAGAAGGTGGAAGAAGCTGGCCTCTGCAGCTGCTCTGATCTCCTGCAGCCCGGCACTTTGCACCTGCCTGGCTGGTCTCAGGTGTGTTGGCTGTCCAGCCAAGGAGGGTGGGGGGTGAGGGTGCTCCTTGGGATTACTTCCTGTCTTGTCCAATCCTTCTCTCAGGCTTCAGTTTGGGCTTGCTCCCCAAATCCCACCTGCCAGACTGACTTTAGCCACAGGGGAACCTCTCATGGCCGAGAGTCAAAAGCAGGTCAAACGCATGGAAAGAATTGGAACAACCTCCTGTATATGCCTGTGCTTTGAATCTTAAGAATTTGTTAGCAATTGGAGGCAGGAGGGGGGATTTGTTTGTGTTTAAAATCCGAGTTTCTAGTCCTCATGTTCATAAGGACAAAAGACTGTCTCAAGGCAAATTTTTTAAAATGTAGTATAAACACCAACAACTGGGAAACACTTGCCTGCGAGCGCTCCAGTTGGAGAACAGCCTTTACCAAAGGTGTCACATGGGCTTTGAAGACACTCGAACTCAGGACGCAAGGGAGAAACATGCTAAGAGGAAGTCACACTTGGCAAATCCACAGTGTGATCAACTCCCGGTAACCAATGTCCCCACTGTGGAAGGACGTGTGGATCCAGAATTGGCCTCCACAGTCACTTACGGACTCACTGTTAAAACTGTGTTTATGGAAGACAATCTTACTCGGCTACGAGGGATCGCCAAAGAAAGAAGAAGAAGAAAAGAACAAATTTGGATCTTCCTGCCAAGGAAGGCCTGTTTTACCCCTTCTGCCACTGTGCAGACATTTGTTTCCTGAAGACATTTTAACCTGTTAAATTTAATGTCTCCAAATGAATTGAGAGGGTGTGTTGCTTATATAATGCCTGGTTGTTGTTACATGGTTTTCAGGTTGGCTTCAAAATTGTGTTTGTTGAAGAATTTCATTGGCTGCTGCTCCTTCTCTCGTTTGATTATTTTGTCATTCCTTAACATTTTTTTTTTTAGTTAAACACCCTTGAGCCTTTAATTTAATGGAAAAGGTATATCTTATTACCTTAATTATATATTAAAAGTACATCAATGGTAAAACGTTGTCTGTGACTAATTAATGAGAAGAGCTCTTCAGCTGGATTGGACCAAAGGAAGCCCCTCTGATCCAGCATCATCATCTCACAGTGATCAAATTCCCCTAAGAACCAAGATAGACTACCTTTGGACCTGGAGGTTCCATAAGAAGAGCCCACAGCTGGATCAGGCCAGAGGGGGCCCATCTAGTCCAGCTTCTTGTTCTCACAGTGACCAAGCAATGCCCCAAAGGGAATCCCACAGGATTCTGAGCACCACAGCAACACTCTCTGTGACTCCCAGCAGACGTATTCAGGGACACCCATCCTCCCAACAGTGTAAGTATTCCCAAATTCATCATGGTTTCAATCAGCTATGTCCTAAGTCCTACAGGTCAAGCTTTTCACTGCAAAGTTAATGAATTAGAATAGTGTCTGTGCCCCCTCTCCCTTCAGGACTGCAAATATGTTCTTGGCCTTTCAAATAGGTTCTGGGGCTCTGCCCTGCTGAGCCGATTCCCTGTAAGCCTTTCAAGGAATGTGCTTGTCCGTGTTCCATCTAAGAGGCGTTATGTTCTCCCACTTCTGCACCCAAAGCCTTAATCTAATTGGACAAGCCAGTTAGCACGTCTCCCACCAGGCAAGCAGAGATGGAAACACGAATTTTGCCTTAGCTGTAAAGATCCCTGCTCCGCCGGCCCATAAAGTCGCGAGCTGAGAAGGCAAAAAATCCCCCTACGAACCCAGGATATGCTGAAGCAGTGTAGCACCCCAAAGTGTTGGCTGGAGGCTTTCTGGGGTGACAGTGCTGCGTTCCCAGCCCTAACTGGAGATGCCACTGGGGATTGAACTTGGGACCTCCTGCAGGCAAAGGAGGCGGCTGTACCAAATAGCTGTGGTTGCTCCCCTTAAAATAAACCAAGATGTTAGTCCTCATGGCTCTGAACAAAGGGTTGAAATACAAGCATATGCCTTATACAGATTCCGACCTGTGGTCCAGACAGCTCAGCGTTTTCCACACTTACTGGCGGCAGCAGCAGCTCTCCAGGGTTTCAAGCAGGAGACATTCCTGGCCACATCTGGAGATTATGTCAGTGGGTTGAACCTGGCGCTTTCTGCAAGCGGAGCTGATGCTCTCAGCCTCCCCTCTCCCCCTCCTCCCACACTTTACAGATCAATTCTGCTGATTGTGTAAACTGGCTTACAGCCAGCGCTCGGGAGATGGTGATGATGGGGGAAAGGCGGGTTGTGTTTTATTTTTAATTTGCTTTGCTGCGATAATGCAAGCTTGGCTGTTGCCGTGAACTCGCTTCCATTTGGCATGGAGAGCCGGATGGGAAGAGAACTGCAGCAGATCCATTCGGGGGAAGAAAATGCCTCCGGAGGGAACCTGCTTTGGAGGAGGTGGGGGGCCTTGCTGCAAAGCGGGATTCTGTCGCTGCTGGCTGTAGACCCCTGCAGTCCAAATCCCAGCAGCTAGCAACTCATTCCGGACAAAGTTGCTGCTTCCGTTTTGGTAGCTGAATTCAGCTTCCAGCTCTGAAAGTCTTGTCTTTCTGCTTATCTGTGTCAGGGAACCTGCAGCTCTCCAGGTCGTGCTCCATTGAAGACTCCCATTTCCGCGTCAGCCAGGCTGGTTAACGTTAAGACCATAAGCATAAGGAGAGCCTGCTGGATCAGGCCCAACATCCTGGTCTCACAGTGGCCAGCTGGATGCCTCGATGAGGGAATCCCTCCAGCAGGGCCCAAGCACAAGAGTGGTTTCCAGGGACTGGGATGCAAAAGTATTTCTGCCTGCAACTGTGGAGACATGGCCATCGGAGCCATAATAACATTATCCTCTGCGAATTCATCTTTTAAAACCATCCAAGTTGGTGGGCATCACTGTCTCCTGTGGGAGGGAGTTCCATAGTTGATGCGCTGCATGTAGAAGGGCTTCCTTTATTATCTGCCCTGAACCTTCCAACATTCAGCATCATTTTCACGAGTTCCAGTGTAATGAGGGAAGGAGGAAAACTTTTCTGCGTGCTATGCCTCATTTGGTGCTGGAGGAGACTCTTGAGAGTTCCATAGACTGCAAGAAGATCCAACCTATCCATTCTGAAGGAAATCAGCCCTGAGTGCTCACTGGAAGGACAGATCCTGAAGCTGAGGCTCCAAGACTTTGGCCACCTCATGAGAAGAGAAGACTCCCCTGATGTTGGGAAAGATGGAGGGTACAAGGAGAAGGGGACGACAGAGGACAAGATGGTTGGACAGTGTTCTCGAAGCTACCAACATGAGTCTGACCAAACTGCAGGAGGCAGTGGAAGACAGGAGTGCCTGGCGTGCTCTGGTCCAGGGGGTCACGAAGAGGCGGACACGACTAAACAAACAACATGCCTCATTTTATAAAATTCTATCACACTGCCTCTTTCTCACCTTTTTTTTCTAAGCTAAAGAAAACCCCAAACACTGCAGCCTTTCTGCACAGGGAAGCCGCTCCATCCCCTTGAACATCTTGCTTGCCCTTTTCTCTGCCTTCTCAAACTCTACAATATATCATTTTTGAGGCGAGGCGACCAGAACGGCACACAGCCCTCCAAATGCAGTCGCACCATAGACATGTAGAATGGCATTGTGATGTCAGCACTTGGGGACTGGGAGCAAAGTTTGGGGGAGAAATTCAGTTGAAGTTGAATTCAATGCAAACCTGCCAATTTTGCGGTTTCCAAAACAGTGTGGGAAATGTAAACACAGTGATCCTTTGGAATTTGAACTGGTGCTAATTTCGGGGTGCAGTTCTTCAGCGGGAGTAGGCCCACCGAGATTTGTGTGTTGGCGGGAGGTGTGTGTAAAAATGCATATGGCACATAAAAGGTAAAGGGACCCCTGACCATTAGGTCCAGTTGCGGACGACTCTGGGGTTGCGGCACTCATCTCGCATTATTGGCCGAGAGCCGGCATACAGCTTCTGGGTCATGTGGTCAGCATGACTAAGCCGCTTCTGGCGAACCAGAGCAGCGCACGGAAACGCCGTTTACCTTCCCGCTGAAGCGGTACCTATTTATCTACTTGCACTTTGACGTGCTTTCGAACTGCTAAGTTGGCAGGAGCAGGGACCGAGCAACGGGAGCTCACCCCGTCACAGGGATTTGAACCACCGACCTTCTGATCTTCAAGCCCTAGGCTCTGTGGTTTAGACCACAGCACCACCCGCGTCCCATATGTGGCACATAAGGATGCACTATGTTGTGTGTGTGTGTATCTGTTACTGGCAAAAATGAGTATATTGGGAGAGGTTTGCACTGAGATGCCGACTTCCACAAGGCGCACCCATTGCAGGAAAGAAGCTGCTCAGGCAAAGAAGCATTTTTTAAGACTGCAGTTTACAGGTTTCTTTGCAGCTGCAATGTCGCTTTAACCAGATTGTTGTTCCCCAAACTTTAGATAGCCAAGACCTACTTATTATTACTTTCCTGAATTGCACCTGCAGTTAAACCTCCCCAGTCGTGTTGGTTAGAGCAGGGATGGTCATCCCTGGAGGAGCTCACCTCTGAAACGCAGAGGGCTGGGGTCAACACAGGTGTATTGCCTGACTCAGGGTGGCACCAGCTCAGACTCCTGGAGAGAGAGAGCAGCCAGCCTCTTACGAAGTCCTGAATTCCACAGCACCTCAGCAGTCGGGAGTAGAAAATGAGGCTGGGTGCAGCAAGCAATGGATATTTAATTTTTATGAGACCTCTGGCAAGGGATTTTATTTAACTGATATCTCCCGCTTCACGATCTGGAAGGGACTGTTTCAACAGACTTGAGTCCAGCCCAGGTTTTGACCATGCATGGTAACTTTTCTGTTTATTTGTCATCATGCCAAGAAGTATAAAGAAACAAATACGATACAATCTCTTGCAGAAAAGGAAGAAATGGAAGACAGAGATATTTTCACCCAAAAACAAAGGAGACCCCCCTCCCCCCCGAATTCCCAAACACCAGTCTGTAGAAATAAGAAAATAAAGACAGTTTGGCAGTCTCAAATTTCTTTTCTTTTCTCCCTGCAATGGATGCGTGAATGCTGCTTCCTTGCATGATCTCTCGCAAAGGATCCGGCCTCCTGATCCCCAGTGAAAAGTAAATGCTGACAACAATTGCTAGGCCAGTGGGTTAACAGATCTTCAAATATTCTGATAACTGGTTCTATGGAATGTGTAGAATCCAGATGTTTGCAGCAGGAATTATCAGAACTTCTCCATAACATCCCATAACACAGGAAATGGCCTTATACCAAGCCAAATCATCACTGTATCTTAGCTCAGTCCTCATGTGGACGCTACAACTCTACAATTATAGGATTCTATCCATCGCTGTGTTCATTTTCCTCTGCCTCTAGCCTCACCCATTCCTGGCATGCACCTCCCAGAAGGTTGCCCTTTGGCCAGAAAAGTCCCCCCACCCCTGACTGGCAGAGGCTCTCCACGGATTCAGGCAGGAGTTTCTCCCCCACCCTGCCTGGAGATTGCAGGGATTGAAGCTGAGATCTTCTGCATGCCAAGCAGATGCCCTATGGCCATTTCCCTAAAAATGAAGCAAGATCCTAGTCCTCATGGTTCTGGGGGGGGGGGAAGGTTGATTTAAAGAGGAATCTGGCTTCTGTCCCTTGGCCATAAAAACGTTAAGGAGAGCTCTGCTGGATCAGACCAAGCGCTCATCTAGTCCTGCATCCTGTTCCCACAGGCGTCAACCAGATGCCTATTATGGGAAACCCGCAAGCAGGACTTGAGCATAAGAGCGTAACCCTTGCATCTGGCACACATTTGTGTGCATTCAGCTTTATGCGCTTGGCAATTAATTAAAAAGGGGGCAGGGTTGCGTGAAAAAGGACTTTGGCAATCCCGCCCGCCATTGAACCCAATGTGTTTTTGACTAGAAAAGATTTTGGCTTTACGTGCGACCCCCAAAATGTAACCCCAGCGTTACTTGACAGTCACCTGTCCTTCCTTTTATGTGCCCTGAAACTTCCATTTACAGGTAGGTAGCCGTGTTGGTCTGCCGTAGTCGAAACAAAATAAAAAATAAATAAAAATCATTCCAGTAGCACCTTAAAAGGTAAAGGGACCCCTGACCATTAGGTCCAGTCGTGTCCGACTCTGGGGTTGTGGCGCTCATCTCGCTTTATTGGCCGAGGGAGCCGGTGTACAGCTTCCGGGTCATGTGGCCAGCATGACAAAGCCGCTTCTGGCGAACCAGAGCAGTGCACGGAAACGCCGTTTACCTTCCCGCCAGAGTGGTACCTATTTATCTACTTGCACTTTGATGTGCTTTCAAACTGCTAGGTGGGCAGGAGCAGGGACCGAGCAACAGGAGCTCACCCCGTTGCGGGGATTCGAACTGCTGACCTTCTGATTGGCAAGCCCTAGGCTCTGTGGTTTAACCCACAGCGCCATGCACACGAAAGCTCATACCAATAACAAACCTAGATGGTCTCTAAGGTGCTACTGGAAGGATTTTTTTGATTTTTGATTTAAACTTCCATTGTTCAGCTTCGCTGGGTGCCCCGGTGTTCTAGTGTCGTGAGAGAGGGAGAAAAGGTTTTTCTACACCCGCTTTCCCGTTGGGAGAGCTGGTGCTGCCTTCAGAGGCCAGAACTGCCCCCCTCCGTTGCATCTGCTTGTCCTGCACATTATTTTTAAACAGGTTTATAATTTATTCTAACGAAGGGATCCGAAATGATCCCTTTTCACATCCCAGCCCTGACGGGTGCCGGATCAAGCTGTTGGGAGACGCAGAAGCGGGGTCCTTTCCCCTCAGCCGCCCCAGGGATGAAATGTCCTTGGGTCGCGGAGAGAGGCAGCGGACCACCACTAATTCTCCAACGTGGGCCTCTCTTGCAAAAAGGAAAAATATATATATATATCCACAAAACAACCCATCATGCATCACGCAGGACCAAGCAAGCGCAAGGATGGCGCCTGGGCAGTGAGACAAGACTCAGCTATGAGGTTGCCCTATTCCTACGTACAGGCATGCAAATGGTCATCAAAAAAATATACAAAACAGAATTCCCTCTCGACGCCCACACCTTCCCTTGATCCCTGCTCCAGAACCATCCCTGCAGAGGAGAAGCAGTATTTGGGACAGGCTGTCTGGTGGCTCAGTGGATGTTTTCCTTCTCAATTTTTTTTGCACGGCAATAGGAGTGATTTCTGCCCAACCCCCGCAGAGAGGCAAAGCATCAAGCTGTACAAAACCCAGTTCACTGCTGCTGGCGCGGGAGGGAGGCGGGAGATCGAGGAGAGTTTTGCTTGGGGAGAAATGCGCCTCCTCTTGACGGTTCTTCTCCGTTCCCCCTCCCCGTGTCTTTCTCTCTGTGTGGCAGGTGACGAGGTAGAGAGTTCCTGTGCCAGGCAGGAAGGGGTCTTCATTCTTCCCCTGCTGCCCAGTCCTGTTCATCGGATTGTACATTTTGTTCGTCCCCCGGAAATAACAAAACTTTTTTGTGATCCAAAAGGCTAATGGTGAAGATGGGCATGCTGAAATTCTGTCCGAGGGTGGGAGCAGGATAGAGTTGGGCAATGGAGGATCCCCACATTTCTCTCCCGCTGAAAAAGTCCTTCCTTTTGTAACCGCGGCGGAAATGGGAGGCATCCTTTGGCCACTCCAAAAAAGAAATAAATATGCAGGTCGAAGGACCACCTCCTTTTCCCTCAAGCTTTGCTCATGCTAATTTGATTGCAGGTAACCTGGGGATGGGGAAAGAGAGAGAGGGTCGTTTCGGTCAGGCAGTTTTTACAAGCACAAGACAGGTGTGTTCCTGTTACAATTTTAGGGTTGGAAGAGACCCCCAAAGGTCATCCAGTCCAACCCGCTACAATGCAGGGATCTCAGCTAAAGAATCCCCGACAGATGGCCATCCAACCTCTGCTTTAAGAGCTTTAGTGAAGGTGGGGCAATAGCTATTGGTCATAACATAGAAATGGAAGCATGGGAATGATTATGGAATATGGGCATAAAATTGACAGCATGTTCTGGTTTAAGAGAAAATTATATGAGCATGTTATATAGATGGTACCTAACACCTAGTAGATTGGCAAAAGTGTCTAATTCAATTAAGTGTTGGAAATGTAAAGAGAAAGAAGGTACCTTTCCCCATATGTGGTGGTCTTGCAATAAGGTTAAAGCTTACTGGTAAGTGATATATAATGAATTGAAAAAGATGTTTCAGATTACATTCGTTTAAAAAAACCAACCCAGAAGCTTTTCTCTTGGGAATTATGGGATCAGAACTACCAACAGTATACTGTAGAAGTTAGTTTATGCGTGCGACCACAGCTGCGAGAATATTATTTGCTTAAAATTGGAAGGCAGAAGAGGTCCCAATGAAAGAGAATGGTTACAGAAACTAATGGAGTCTGCAGAAATGGTGAAACTTACAGGGAGCATAAGAAATCAAGATAGCAAACTTTAGAAAGGAATGGAAATGGTTTATTGAGTATTTACAAATAAACTGTAAACAGATAAGCCATTGGCAGGATTATTGTAAAAACCTGCAGTTTCAAAAATATATATGAGATATATATGAGAATAGAGGAATAAAAGAATAAGTTAAGATAATTTAGAGTATGCAGGAAAGGACGAAAATGAATGCAAAGAACCAGAGAAAGGGGGAAAGGAGTGGAAGTCGGAGATGTTAAAATTATGGTTGAATAATTATTGTAACGTATATCAATTAAATTTTAAATTATTTTTAGAAAACCTTTAGTGAAAGAGGGTCCACCGCCTTCTGAGGGAGACCATTCCACGACGGAATGGCTCTTACTCTCAGAAACTTCTTCCTAAAGTTTAGTCGCAATATCCTCTTTCGTCATTTGAATGCATTGGTTCAGGCACTACCAACTAAACTGCTCTGCATTATAAGCTCCTTGCGGACAGAAACATGGATTTGTTTTGTCTGGGATATGCTGTCAAAGCTCTCCCCCCACCCCACCCCCAACCAAAATTGAGAGAGGCAGAGCAGAATCATTTCCTTGAAGGGAGCAAAGGACCGTTTTTTGATCTGGCCTGGAGCTGCGGGGAGGGTAGCCCTGCAAAGACCATCCTTGAAAACCACATAGTTTTGAAGGAATCTTTTACCCACAACCCTGAGATTAAGAGCCTCATGCTCTGCCGCCTGAAATGCCAGGCTTGTTCCTCCCTGAGGGTTGTGAGCGAGTGTCTTCGGAGGAATTTTGTGGGACATGGCTTGGCACCTACCTGTGAATTTCAGTGTGCATACCAAGATGATGAGGGTCCCCAGGACGATGGAGATGATGCTGAGGAATCTGGCAACCCGCCCCAACCTCCGTGCTCCATCCACATCTCCCTGCTGGCAGCTGTTCCTAGACTGTCAAAAGAAGGGAGGGGAGGAGAGAAAAGTGGACCCGTTTTAGGCCTGTATGCTGGCATTTGCCCCCCTGGTTCATGCAGTCTGTGAGGACATGGGCAGCTTCCCTTGCACTTGACCTGAAAGCTGCAGTTGGGGCAGGATGCTGCCCCACGGTTGCTGACTAGAGTGAGGCCTTGTCAGCATAGAACATCTGCGCTCAGAGATCTTCACCGGTTGCCGATTTTCTCCCAGGCCAAATTCAAGGTGCTGCTGTCGGCTAACAACTTGGGGGGCGGTTTACCTATGAGATCGGTTTACCCCACATAAGCCCACACCGCTGCTTCGATCGGCGGAACTGGCACTGTTACAGGGGCCACATAATACCTGTTCCAGTATATTTGGGAGAATTCGGCATCTTACTGTGGCAGCACCTACCCTTTGGAACTCCCTGCCTCTTGATATCAGGCAGGCGCCTTCACTGAGCTCTTTTCAGCGCCTGCTAAAAACATTCTTATTTAGGCGAGGCTGTCCAATTGTTAAGAAATTTGATGTGGCTTTTGATCTGTTTTCAGTCTATTGTTATTTTAACATCTTTGAAAGTTTTGAATTTTTGCTGTCGGGTCATCTTATAGTATTGATAGTTCTAGCTTTTTGAGGTACGTGGGGTTTTTTTTTATAAAAACAACCACCACCACCAAGTGGTTGTGTGTGTGTGTGTGTGTGTGTGTGTGTGTGTACATACATACATATATATATGAACTAAATAAATAAATCTAGCACTGGAAAGTAAATTATCCAAGCCAGTAGCCTTGAGGTCCATGTATGGATGCATGGGCAGATTTCTAAAAAAAATGAAAAAATTCTGTGACATCTTTAAAAGGGGCCCTGGTGCAGCTTCCCACATGGCTCAGGAGTATAGTGCATCTGCTTTGCATGCAGAACGTCCCTGCCTGGTTCAATCCCCGAAATCTCCAGGTTGGGATTGTATTAATAATAATAATAATTTATTTATTATTTATACCCCGCCCATCTGGCTGGGTTTCCCAGCCACTCTGAGCAGCTCCCAACAGAATATTAAAAACATGATAAACCATCAAACAATAAAAGCTTCCCTAAACAGGGCTGCCTTCAGATGTATTGGCTGTATTTGCTGCAGCAGCACACAGCTGGCTCATGTTTACATTACAAATGAGAAACCTTAGATGTGCATGTTTGTGTGGTGCTTTTACTTAGGTCTACACTGCTTTCACACACACCCCTTTCTATGTCAACCCCAACCCCTGGCTAGCCGACTCCCCCCCCCTTTATTAAATCTCCCCCCACCCTTGATTCTAAGATCTCCCATTAAACCTTCTCTTGCAACCTGAACCCACTTCCACAGCTGTGCACGATAAAAAAAACTCCACCGTGGGAAAAGCCAGGTTCTGTATTGCATAAAGGGTATCAGTCAAGTCAAGTTGCGCATATATATATGCTTATTTTGCATGGACTCACTCCCAGGTAAACGGGGTTATGACTGCAGTTTATAAGCCTGTTTTTGTTGTTGCTGCTAATCGGGGAGATGGCCTCTGTGTGTGCTTCCGCGGCGGAGAATCGAAGTTATCTTTGCAAAACCATGGAGTATGTAATGGTCCTCTGGGGCTGCTTTCGGTAATCAAATGGACACAGGTGGCAAAAACATCACACGCTCCTGACTCGTTACAAAATAACAGGGAGTCAGGAAAGACTTCTTCAGTGGCTCTGCTGCTTTTCTCAACCCAAAAGGGGACAGGAATGCTGGCCCGCCTTCCAATAATCCTTCGGAAGAGCCTGGTCCGCCTTCAGCGTCCTCTTACATTTGATCCTTAGTAAGCCATGCTCAAGGCAGCTCACACCATCCAAAGGTTTACGCAGTTTGCTCACGGTTACAAGACGCCACAGACTTTAAATCAGGGGTCAGCAACCTTTTTCAGCCGTGGGCCGGTCCACCATCCCTCAGACCTTGTGGGGGGCCGGACTATATTTTTTTGGGGGTGAACAAATTCCTATGCCCCACAAATAACCCAGAGATGCATTTAAAATAAAAGGACACATTCTACTCATGTAAAAACACGCAGATTCCCGGACCATCCGCAGGCCGGATTTAGAAGGCAATTAGGCCAGATCCGGCCCATGGGCCTTAGGTTGCCTACCCCTGCTTTAAATGGCCGCAATAAGCTGATGTGAACTTCTTCTATTCATGAATATGCAATAACATTTATTTGCTGATCACTCAAATGCAGCAGGTAACAGCAGCAAGATTGCATCTCCAAAAACTAAATCTTGACTGCAGAAACAATCTCTTAAACAAAGATGGTCCATCCAGCATCCTCTACTTTGCAAGACGCATTTGGGTAACTCACAAGGAGCCTTCTGCTGAGTCTTCTGCTGAGTCAGACCATCTGACTCAGTACTGTCTACACTGACTGGCAGCAACCGCTCTCCAGAGTTTCAGAGGACGAGTCTCTCTGCCTGGAGGTTAAACCTGTGACCTTCTGCATGCAAGGCAGATATTCCACCACTGAGCTGTGACCCCCCTAAAATTAAAGTCCCTAGTCCTCATTGTTCTGAATAAAGGGCTGATTTATTTATGCAGGAAGCTGCCTCATACTGACTCAGACCATTTGGTCCTTCTAGCTAAAGATTGTCTACACTGACTGGCAGCAACTCTCCAGGATTTCAGACAAGGGGACATTCCCAACCCTACCTAACAGATTGAGGTTGAATCCTGACAAGACAGAATTACTGTTTGGGGGGACAGGAGGCGGGCAGGTGTGGAAGACTCCCTGGTCCTGAATGGGGCAACTGTGTGCCCGAAGGAGCAGGTGTGCAGCCTGGGAGTCATTTTGGACTCGCCGCTGTCCATGGAGGCGCAGGTTAATTCTGTGTTCAGGGCAGCTGTTTACCAGCTCCATCTGGTACGCAGGATGAGACCCTCCCTGCCCGCGGACTGTCTTGCCAGAGTGGTGCATGCTTTAGTTATCTCTCGCTTGGACTACTGCAATGCACTCTATGTGGGGCTACCTTTGAAGGTGACCCAGAAACTACAACTAATCCAGAATGTGGCAGATAGACTGGTGGCTGGGAGCGGCTGCCAAGACCACATAACACCCAGTATGTTTCTGAGCACAATTCAAAGTGTTGGTGCTGACCTTTAAAGCCCTAAACTGCCTCGGTCCTGTATACCTGAAGGTGCGTCTCCACCCCCACCGTTCAACCCGGACACAGAGGTCCAGCTCTGAGGGCCTTCTGGCGGTTCCCTCGCTGCGAAAAGCCAAGTTACAGGGAACCAGGCAGAGGGCCTTCTCGGTAGTGGCACCCGCCCTGTGGAACGCCCTCCCACCAGATGTCAAAGAGAAAAACAACTACCAGACTTTTAGAAGACATCTGAAGGCAGCCCTGTTTAGGGAAGCTTTTAATGTTTAACACACTATTGTGTTTTGATATTTTGTTGGAAGCCGCCCAGAGTGGCTGGGGAAACCCAGCCAGTTGGGCGGGGTATAAATAATAAATTATTATTATTGTTATTACTATTATTACTACTACTACTACTACTACCTGGAAATGCCTGGGATTGAACCTGAGACCCTTTGCATGCAAGGCAAATGCTCTACCACTGTGCTACAGCCCTCCCCAGGTGTGAGGGCAGGACACAAACGGCAGTGACCCTCCCCGGTTGTCTTTCCCCCAGTCGTACTCTGATAACCTTTAAATTAGATTACTGCAAAGTGTTAAATGTAGGGCTGCTTCTGAAGAAGGTTCAGAAATGTCAACTGGTGCACAATTTGGCACCCAGGTTGCTCACCGGTGCAAGACAGTTTGAGAATATCACACCGATCCCGGCCTAATTGCACTGGCTGCCAATTAGTTTCCAGGCCCAATTAGAAGTGCTGGTTTTGACCTATTAAACCTTTAATGGCTCACGACTGCCTCTCCCCATATGAACCGTCTCGGTCTCTGTGTTCATCATCTGAGGCCTTTCTTTGTGTGCCTCCTCCATGAGAGGTTCAGAGGGCGGCAACACGAGAACGGGGCCTGTCCAGTAGTGGCTCCCTGCTTGTGGGATGCTCCCCCCAGAGAGGCTTGCCTGGCGCCTTCATTGCATATCTTTAGGTGCCAGGCGAAAACACCCCCTTTCTCCTAAGCTAATTAAACATTCTGTGACCCTTTACATGTGTTTGTGGGAGTTGTTTTTGTTCTTGGTTTTATTCCATATTTTGTGTTTTCGTTTTGTATTTTTCTGTTGTGTGCTGCCCTGTAGCCTTCTTATTAAGGGTGCTATACAAACACAGGTGGCGCTGTGGGTTAAACCACAGAGCCTAGGGCTTGCCATTCAGAAGGTCGGCGGGTTCGAATCCCCGCGACGGGGTGAGCTCCCGTTGCTAGGTCCCTGCTCCTGCCCACCTAGCAGTTTGGAAGCACGTCAAAGTGCAAGTAGATAAATAGGAACCGCTCCAGCAGGAAGCTAAACGGCATTTCCGTGCGCTGCTCTGGTTCGCCAGAAGCGGCTTTGTCATGCTGGCCACATGACCTGGAAGCTGTACGACGGCTCTCGGCCTATAGAGTGAGATGAGCGCTGCAACCCCAGAGTTGGACACGACTGGACCTAATGGTCAGGGGTCCCTTTACCTTACCTATACAAATTTAATGAATAAATAAAATATCCAAAGGGTGCTGCTGTTTCTGCCTATGGAGGCTCCATTCTTAACTATCTTAACACCTGGAGAGGCCTTCCTGGAGCCTAAGGCCTAAGGCCCACCTAGGCCCAGCAACCCTGCTGTATGGCCATCTGGGTGCCTCTGGGATGCCCCTGAGCAGAACATGGGTGCAAATACCCTCCCCATGGCATTCTTCCTCATCTCTTGGTATCCTAAGATAGACTTCCTCTGAACCTGGTGGCTCCGCATTGCTATTGCCAGATCGATCCTACTTGCCGGTCTTGAGAAACAAGTGTTTTCATGTGGTTAGTATGGATGCGGGGCCCAAATGTGCCACGACCCCCTCTTTCCATGCCCTACTCAGCCTGCTGTCTATCTGTGGGCAAGCCCTGTACACGGGGGGCTTATCAGAGCCTTTCTCCCCGTTGCCTATCATGAGCTGAGTGGCAGGATATCTGCCTTGCATGCAGAAGGTGTCAGTCGCCAATGGCATCCTCAGGTAGGGCTGGGAAAGGCTCCCTGCCTAAAATCCTGGAGAGCTGCCAGCCAGTGTACTGAGCCAGATGGACCAATAAGGCAGCTTCCTGTGTCCCTATTCAAACATGCCCTTAGTTCAGCACCCTGAGGGCTAGCATCTTGATTTATTTTTAAGGGATGGGCCTTAGTTCAGTGGTAAAGCATCAGCTTTGCATGCAGAAGGTCCCAGATTCAAATTCTGGCAGCGTCTCCAGCTAGGGCTTGGAGAAGGGGTCCCTGATCTGAAACACTGGTGAGCCACTGCCAGTCAGTGTAGGCAGTACTGAGCTAGATGCCGCAACGTTCTGACTCGGTGTTGGGCAGCTTCCTATGTTCAGTCTGGAACGGCTCTGCGTTTCCCTGAAAAGCTTTCCCTGTTTTGGAGGACTTGTGGCTGCTACCATGGACAGCTCCCTGCAGGAATCCTCTTTGCTTCTCTCTATTTCAGCTTTTATATTTCTAGTTACAGGTAGGTAGCCGTGATGGTCTGCCGTAGTCAAAACAAAATTTAAAAAATCCTTCCAGTAGCACCTTAGAGACCAACTAAGTTTGTTTTTGGTATGAGCTTTCGTGTGCATACCAAGAACAAACTTAGTTGGTCTCTAAGGTGCTACTGGAAGGAATTTTTTTATTTAGCTTTTATATTATTAACCATTAATCCAGACTTGGCCATCCAGGCACCCTCCAGCTGTTCTGGACTACAATTCCCATCGGCTCAGCCAGCACGGCTCTTTTCTTCACATCACCCACTGCTCTGCCAAGTTTACACAGCCAACAGTGTAAACCTTGGCCAAAGGAGATGCGCTTACAATTCCCCAATAATGTTGGCTGCCCTTTTCTCCACCTCTCCCAGCCCTGCGTGGCAGCTAAACCTGAGTCCTCTCTGTTTCTGAGCTCAGCCTTCTCGAACCATGTCAAAATTGTAAGCTTTGCGTCTGAGCACGTCAAGCGCGCCGGCCCTTTTCCTGCCAGATACCTGCCCTCTACGCCCTTAGGTGGGTGGGTGCCCTCATCTCAGCCCAAAGGCGGAACTTGAGAACCCGCACGCCCCATTTTAGAAATTAAAAAGAGCATCCTGCACAGCAGGGGGTTAGGGGTTGGACTAGATGACCCTTTGGGTCCCCCCAACTGTACAGTGCTAGAATTCTGTGATCTGTTTCCCCCTCCACCCTTCCCTTCCTTCCCCCGCTGCGTCTGCCAGGAGGCCTTCCTGGAGCCAAATCGAGAGAGAGAGAGAGAGAGAGAGAGAGAGAGAGAGAGAGAGAGAGAGAGAGAGAGATGGAGACGCAGAGGCCTCGTTGCGCCAGCAATGCTCCCCTCCAGCCCTATGGATGAATCTCCCCAGCATCCAAATGTTGCCCTGCCTCCCCCAAAGCCACATATGCTTGGCTGTATCCAGAGACTGGGGAGGGGAGAAATAGGAAGACACCCCAGTATGGATGCCCAGAGCTTTCTATAGTCAGCTTGGGACAGTTCAACGGAAACTACGGTAATTTGTCCTTGTTCCCTCTAGTCATCCCAGGGATGCTGTATGACTTCTGGGTGGGTGGGTGGGTGCTGCTGCCCCCCCGACAAACTTTGGATCCCCCCTCTCTTATTGATTGATTGATTGATTGATTGATTGATTGCCTGCCTGCCTGCCTGCCTGCCTTTATAACCCACCTTTTTCTCCCAAGGAGCTCAAAACGGCATCCATGGCTCTCCCCCATCTCATTTAATCCCTACAACAGCCCTGCGAAGCAGGTCAGGCTAAGAGGATGGTGACTGGCCCCCAGGATCACACCCAGAGAACTTCGTATATCCAAGTGGGGATTTGAACCCAGGTCTCTCCCACGCTAACCACTAAACCCCCGCTAGTTCGTTCGCCTTTGTGACCAGGAGACTTTTGCCCGTTTTGAGGTGCAGAAGCATTTTCTCAGGACCGCTGTGGTCCTGCCATTCTTTGCAGGGGATCCTGTTAACACATGTCTGCTCCTCACCTTGCTAGTAAGTGCACCCACAGGATGGGAATGGAAGGGGGCGCACCCTCCCCCCCCCAGTCAGAGGTTAATGTGCAATAAAATATGCACCTATCATCTCTGGAAACTGCTCTCTGAGCTCTCTTGCCCTCCCCGTGGGAGAAGCTTGTGTTTGTTCTTTGTGGTCAGAGGTGCTCTGTGCATGGTCAGGATAGTCTTGCTTTATTTCGACATTACATGGCAACAAGTTCTGGCAACCATCCCCCCCTCCCCCATTTCCTCACTGTATAATTTTTTACATCTCTCTCCGACAAAATCCAGAGCCAAGCAAGAGACGCCTAGGCTGTTCTTGACACGTCTTAACTTAAGTGGGATCTGTCTGCAACCCATGTCTAGCTGGGGCGGATGGGAAGGAAGAGGGCAGTTTGCTAAGCAGAAGAGGGAATTAGACACACACACACCACCAAAAACTCTCGTAATTTGGCCCGCGAATTAAATTGATTTTATTGCTGTGTAATCCTCGACATCTCTGCTCAGAACTGCCATTGAATTCAACGCGCCTTACTCCCAGGTCAGCGGGTATAGGGTACCGCAGCCTTAATTCAGTCGTGGGCAAGATTCTACATTTGAAAGGGCACTTTTAGCATAATATTAATATTATTAAATTCCCCCAAATCCTCACGCTCTGTTTAAGTCTTTCTCCCATCTCCCCCTCTCCAATCCACAAAACGCACACGCCCCACCCCGTATTTGGGAAGGGAGCTGCTGTATTTGGAGTCTGTTATGCAGGGAAAGTTGTTAATAACGAGTGTTCATTCTTTATTTTCTCCTCCTCCTCTTCCCAGCTAGGTCGACGTGATTGCATATTCTTTCTCTCTCACACGCACACCCCAAAAAGTCGTGTCCTTCCGAAATTGGAAGAACAGTCCACTCCAAAACGTGCAGTAGTTCACAGACTTTTGGAGAAACTAAGGCACCCCTCCCTCCCTTACCGACACTCTTATTCCATTCTCCCCGATGTAACGCCCTCTGCTCAAGTTTTAAACGCAGCTACAAAGTTCCCGCCGGGGACTTCCGCGCTCCGCGACTCCCCGACGCCGTGCCGATGTCCCCAGTGCGCCCAGGGCGCACAAGGAACTTGGCGAGGGCGGCGCGTCTTTGCGCACAGCCGGAGCCCCGAGGGGACGCGCTGGAGCGGGGGAACGGCCGCTTACCATGATGGAGAAGACTAAGGCCAGGATGTTGAGGGGCCAGATGGGGCAGAAGCAGGAGAAGATGGCCAGCGGGAGGTAGTCCCGCGAGCGGCCCGGCTCGTGGAGGTTGGAGGTGGTGGCCGTGGACGAGGCGCGCCCCAGGCTGAGCCGCGACGGCGAGAGCGACGTGGCCTCCAGCTTCCCCTCCGAGCCGGACTGGTAAGGCAGGCTGTGGTGGCCGTTGCGCTCGGCCTCGCCCCCGGCGGGCGCTTCATCGCCGCCTTCTCCACCGGCTGAGAAGGACTTCGGGGCTACCCCGACGGCGGTCAGCAGCTTCTCCGTCTCCTGCGAGTCCACAGGCGGAGGAGAGTTCTCCAGCGCCTTCGCCAGCGGCGCCTCCGTGTTGATGGCCATGGCTGCGCCGCGCTTAGACTCCCATGATCCGGGCGAAGGCGCAGGGGGTCCGGGAGAGGGAGCCGCGGGCGCCGCCTCGACGGGATCACACGCGCCTCGCCCTGGTGCTGGGGGCTCTCTCCGTCCTCCTCCTGCCTCTTGCTTGCTCGCTTTCCTGACCCAGCCACGCAGGCTTCTCTCTTATCCGCCGCGCTCGCCTTTCTCTCTCCAAAGCGCTCTTTGGCAACTGCGCGCCGGTCCGTCGAAGGGGCCGCCCAGACTGGGTTGGGTGAGCTCACCGAGGAGGCAAGAGGAGGAGGAGCCACAGCGCCTTCCCTGGCGCTCGCTCGCCCCAAGGCACGGCCCGCCAACCGCCGGCAATGGGCAGATTGCTCGGGTTGTGCGGTGGAGAAGCGGGGCTTGGGAAGCAGCTTCCGGTAGGGACTTGGCCGGTGGGAAGCAGCAGCCGCAGCCCTGGAGAAGGCAGATGGAGGCTGGAATTGGCTCCTTATTCCTGCGTCTCCTTACTTTCCTTCTACCCAAATAAATTCCTAAATCTCAGTTCCTTATTCGTATTTAGCAGTTATTTCCTTACACCTCCTTCTCAGTTCCTTGTTCCTAGTCCTCAAGGAAACCTCAGCTGGATGGATCAAACCAACCTTAGTGATTCTACCCCAGCACCCCTTTCCCCACTCACGGGCACCCACCAGGCGCCTTAAGGAAGCTCACTGGGCAGGGCAGTGGAGGCAACAGCCCTCTCTGGTTGTTGCTTCCCCAGCTGCTGACGTTTAGAGATAGACTGCCTCTGAATCTAGAGGTTCCATTTAGCAACAGTGTCTGAAGACCAGATGGGAAATGGCAGGGTTTTAAAGTACTCCCGAAACAGGAGGTGAGAGCCTGGGAAACTAAAGATGTGTGAAGGGGCAACCCACTCCACGTGTGGATGTGGCTTGCCCCATTTTCAGGGGTAACATTCTTAGTTGCTGCCAAATACTATTTCAAGTCTATGAAAGGGAGAAACACTAGATGTCACTCAGTTTCAGCACCTGCGTGCCTTTCTTTGCTCTGTACTGCCTTCTATCATGAGGCAGGCACCACGCCCCAGTTTTCAAGGGACTGAGCATTTTACTAGTCCTCAGGGGGGTGTTGCAGGATGCACATACCAGCACGTCAGCTTTGCATCTGCTGTGGAAGTGCCCGAGCAATGATGAGCATGGGCTTTAGGCCAAGTCAGCAGACCTTCTAGCTCAGTATTGTCTACCCTGACTGGCAGCAGTGGCTCTCCAGGGTTTCAGGCAGGGGGACATTCTCAGCCTCCCTGCAGATGTTCCATATTGAACCTGGGACCTTTTGCATGTGCCTCTGAACCATCCTAAAAAAATAATGCAAGATCCCAGTCCTCATGGATCTGAATAAAAGGCTATATTAAATAGAAACAGAGGAAGCTACTTTATACTGAATCAGGCCATTGGTCCATCTATCTCAGCATTGCCTGCACTTGGTGGCTGCTGCTTTGCAACTGTTGTGTTACCTCGAGATGCTGAGATGGTACCTGGGACCTTCTTGGTGCAGAGTTTAGAACTGGTGCAGAGTGCCACCTTGTGGACCACATGAGGAATTTTCTGGCTGGGTCACCCACCCACAAAAAGAACCTACATTTTCCTTCCCCCCTGCTGCTACCAAGCAGGATTTCCGCATCATACAGAGGACAAAATGGGTTGGGATGTTGATGCCATTCCCTTCTCTGCTTGAAGAAGATTTCTGTGATGCTCAGAGGTTTGTGTGGGTCAAACTCAATAGAACAGAATCTCCTGCCTTTCACCGGGGTCTCATATTGCTGTTTCCCTGGAGGGCTCCTTTGCAAAGAAGGAAGGAAAGCACTGTGGAAACAGTGACGTTCTGAGCCCCACAACCTATTTGTGTATAGTAGGAAGATGCATGTTCCGGGATTCTGCAGTCAACCAAATGCCCCAATGGGAAGCCTGCAAGTAACACAAAGTAAGATTCCAGTCCTCATGAATATAGGGCTAATCTAAACAGGAACCATGGGCGTACCCAGGGGGGGGCAGAGGGGGCAGCTGCCCCCCCTAGAAGGCAGCTGCCCCACCTAGAAGCAAAAATGATCAGCGTCCGTTCAAAGCAAACCTGAACGACCATGGCTTGCCCCCCCCCCCTAGTTTTGATCCTGGGTACGCCCCTGACAGGAACATAAGAAGATGCATTCCACTAATTCAGATCATTGGTCTATCTAGCTCTCTATACTGTCTGGAAGTGATTCTCCACGGTTTCAAGGCAGGGGATAATGACATAACATAAGGGGAGCCTGCTGGATCAGGCCCTTGGCCCAACTAGTCCAGCATCCTCTTCTCACAGTGGCCAACCAGATGCCTGTGGGAAACCAAGCAGGATCTGAACACAGGATCCCTCTCCCCTGCTGCAGTTTCCAGCAACGGACATTCAGAAGCATCGCTGCCCCTAACTGCAGAGGCACAGCAGAGCCATCATGGCTGGTAGCCATCGATACTAATGCATGAATTCCTATGTGAATCCTGTTTTAAAGCCATCTGGTTGGTAGCCATCTCTGCCTCCTGAGGGAGGGAGTTCCATAGTTTAACTCTGCGCTGCGTGAATAACTCCTTTCTTTTATCTGCTTAGAGCTGCCCTACTTGGAGATGCCACCGGGGACTGAACCTTGGACCTTCCACATGCAAAGCAATATTGGACCTTCACAATATTGGTCAAAAATGCAAAGGAGGTTATATTGATTTGGGAAAACAAATTGCTCCACCATTCAGGACAGTGAACAGATAACTGTACGATACTGACACTCTGGGTTGCGGCGCTCATCTCACTTTATTGGCCGAGAGCCGGCGTACAGCTTCCAGGTCATGTGGCCAGCATGACTAAGCCGCTTCTGGCGAACCAGAGCAGCACACGGAAACGCCGTTTACCTTCCCACTGCAGCGGTACCTATTTATCTATTTGCACTTTGACGTGCTTTCGAACTGCTAGGTGGGCAGGAGCTGGGACCGAGCAACGGGAGCTCACCCCGTCGCAGGGATTCGAACTGCCGACCTTCTGATCAGCAAGCCCTAGGCTCTGTGGTTTAACCCACAGCGCCACCTGGGTCCCTTACCTACAACTATACTATACTGATAATGTTAAGTACTTTGCAGATAATTGCACGGGGATCTCAGCGGCTAAGCAAATGGAGAGTCACAGAAACACAGCAACTGGTTTTATCAAGTGACTCTGTTATATCGGTGCAAATCAGTGTGTCTCCCAACTCCAGATAGCTAAAGCTCATCCTTTTAACAAAAAAAAACAGCAACAGGAAAAATCTCTGAATTAAAATGGGAGGCCATCTTCACTCTTACACATGAATGTTTTTAAAGAATACGTGAGAGAAATAATGATTGCCTCCAGCAAAATCCGTCCATCCCTCTGTTTTTCTATGCGATGGTAGGAGATCTCTCCTAATTAGAAGGAGGCAAGGCCAGAGCAGTACGACAGACACACGTGTGCACGCGCAGAGAGAATCATAGTATTGTAGCATTGGAAGGGACCCCCAAGAGTCATCTAGTCCAACCCCGTGCTATGCAGGAATCACAGCTAGAAATCCCTGATCCGTCAGCACCCTGGTAGAGCAGAATTACTTCCCATCGCCACTACATGCCCCAATCCCCCAGTACAGTCTGGATTAGTAAGAAGCGAAATCAGAGAAGGGATACATGCCCAAAATGCTATGGCCTTCAATTATTTAATTAACTTTCATCTTGCAGCACTCTTAGCATGCCCTGGCACACCCTTTGTGGATTACAAGTTCTAGAGTTTATGCCCCAACAGATCTAAACAGACCTATCTTGCTGCCTGCACTGCCTTCCCAAGTCAGTGTTTCTAGCTGTAGTGGTTAAGCTTCCACATCTGGTCCAAGGACCACGTTCCCTTGTGGAAAACCATCTGGGGCTCACATCCTGGTGGTGGGCACCCCTCTGACGCCCCTTTGAAGTATTGTCGCCTCTCAGCTGCTTCGCAGTGAGGCTGCCCTCCAGATCAGGGCAGTGATTCCATCAGCCTGACAGAGCAGGCATCAGATTATTTCAGGAAAAGTCACAAAACCAGGTGGCCTCTCTGTGAACCTATAACATCCCAAAGACACAAATATTCTTGCAGTATCCAATGGTTGCAAGATCATAATATAATATATTTATACAGTTCCATCAGTGTGCATGGCATTTTACAGATTCCCCAGGAGCATGCAGTCAAAAAGCCACTGTATATATTTACAAATCAGCTGGAGCCCCTAAGAGAGGTCTCTGCCCCATGAAGGTACAGTCAAAAAAGCATCTGTATACCTTTACAAACTCAGCCAGAGGAACATGGAAATGTGAAATCCTGTGAACACAACTTCACTAAGTCTGCAAGGGTCAATGTGAGGTCCTAGGAAAAACTGTCCCGATCCGACTTCAGGGGAAGGAGAGGATCATGCCCTCACCATCAGGACCACAAGGATGAAGAAGGCTGAGAGTCCACCTCTCAGAACAAGCCGTACTTCCAGTGGAAATGCCCAGAAGGGCAACTTTGAATGCTGCCGTCTGCAAGTCTTTGCTGATAGGGGGCTCGGCCCCCCAGGAGGAGGGTGCCGGCTGGACAACAGGCAGGGCTGGATCCACAAGTGCCCTCTTTGAGGTTTTCAACAAAGTGATGGGAAGCGTTTTCGGGAAGGCACTTGACGCATGCTGTCGCACTAGGCTGAAATGGAGGCCCCTTACTGTATCCAGGTTCCCAGAGCGGCTGGAAGAGGCTGGGCTGGCTGTCCCTAAAGCTGCCTTCGCCCCGGGTTGGCTGGCACTCAGCGTGGGCGCAGGACCACCCCACCGCAGGCCCTGACTGGAGGGACGTGGAGAGGGTGGCGATCCGGTGGATGGCGCGGCGGAGGGTGGCGATCTTGGAGAGGCGCTTGCCCCCCAGGTCGTGCCGGAGGGCCATCCGCAGGGCGTTGAAGGCCTGGTTGTAATCTAGGATTCTCTTGCGCTCCCGGACATTGGCAGCCATGCGCCGGGCTTTGGAGCGCATGGGGCGGACCCTGCGCTTCTCTGGGGCCTCTTCGGGGTTTCCAGGGAAGGCCGAGGACTGCAGCAAGCGGGTCCTTTGCCTGGGCACACCTCGTGCCTCTCCTTCCCAGGGGTCCTGCTGTTCCAGGTGGCTCATGAATCTCACAGGGGCTGCTCTGGGCATTTCTGAGCCGAGAGCCTCTCTGTGCAGATTTCTCTCCCTCCTCCTGTGCAGATCTTTGCTGGACAGTCGTCCTGTGCACCAGGCTCCTCCTCCTTCTCCTCCTCCTCCTCCTGGAGGCTGAGATTTAATTATACCACGTGGAGTCCTGTCCCAGGTAGCCTTTTTTATCACCAGCCTCCAGGTATCCTGGGGTTAAGGGCACCAGCTTTTTCAGGAAGCCGCTTGCGTAGACGCCAGATTTCCCCCCCTCCGTGCAAAACTCTGCCTCTTTGTCGCGCCCTCTCCTCCAACTCGAGTTCCTTGCCTACACTGCAGGGCGGGCGGGCCTAACAAGCACTCCCGATACTGTGGAATGAGTCAAATGCTTTTACAGTGTACATAAATATCCAGCACATCGGACAAAGGCAGCAAGGCTTCTGAATGGCAGGTGCTGGAAACCACAGGAGGGGAGAGTTGTTGGGTCTTGGGTCTTGCTTGCCAGCTTCCTGTTGGAGCATCTGGTTGGCCACTGTGAGAAGAAGATGCTGGACTAGATGGGCGCCTTTGGCCTGATCCAGCAGCCAGGCTGTGTGCATACACTCAGGATGGAATTTCCTTTCCCGTCAGCCCTTCGACCCTCCAAAAGTTGTAATAAGCACCTTGGTGCCTTCCCAGGAAAAGACTCTGCCTTTAAATCACCGGCCCCTTTCTCCCAGATGTCTGTGGCTAGCTATTAATTTAGACCTCTCCTCCTCCATCCATTTCTTTAAAAAAATAAATATAAATAAATTGGGCCTCTTGGCAAGGCGAGATTCCAGCCTCCGTGAAGAACCAGGCAGGTGTAAAAGATGCCTCCCTTTGAAGTCTCCCTTCCCATCCTCCTCATTCCCTCAGGGGTCCCTGCAGCTGATTTATTGGACGCAGGCCCTGAAATTAGCCATGGCTTCAAAAGGTCCAAACGGGAGCATGGCAAGAGACAAACGGAACAGGTAGTAATTGCTGTGATCAATTACTGGACACAAATCAGACACAGGCTGATAAAAGGTTGGAGGAACTGCCTCTCAGGTTTGTGGGCCTAACAACAAGGACACAGCAATTTGTCAGTTTTGTTAACATTTTTTGTTTGAGGTTATACTGCGTCTCTCACCTTCCCTCCATGGAGATCAAGGGGGCATTTAATATCTCTCCCCTGCCCTACTTTATCCCCAGTGCAACCCTGCGCGTGAACTCATCTAGGAGTGCCATCCTATGCATATTTTCAACTGAGCATAGTGACTGTTGCAACTTCCTGTAGCAGGGAGTTCCAGAGGTTTGTTAGGCATCAATTGTGCAAAGGACCAATTGCCTGGCGCTTTTAAATTTATTTTCTGAAGCTGATAAATATCTTAAAAATAACAAACTCGCTTCTCACCTTTTGACTGCAGCAAGGATGTCTGTTATTTATTATTATTTATTAGACGTGACCTCGAGGCGATTCACAAGATAAAAATAAAAGGTAAAAACACAAATACATGGTTTTAATCAAAAACAGCAAAACAATAACCTCCCTCAAACATATTTAAAAGGCTGTAGAATATTAATCGTGGGACGCGGGTAGCGCTGTGGTCTAAACCACAGAGCCTAGGGCTTGCCTATCAGAAGGTCGGCGGTTCGAATCCCCACGACAGGGTGAGCTCCCGTTGCTAGGTCCCTGCTTCTGCCCACCTAGCAGTTCGAAAGCACGTCAAAGTGCAAGTAGATAAATAGGTATGACTCTGGCGGGAAGGTGAACGGCGTTTCCATGCGCTGCTCTGGTTCGCCAGAAGTGGCTTAGTCATGCTGGCCACATGACCCGGAAACTGTCTGCGGACAAACGCCGGCTCCCTCAGCCTATAGAACGAGATGAGCACCGCAACCCCAGAGTTGTCCGCGACTGGACCTAACAGTACCTTTACCTTTTAGAATATTAATCAGCCAAAGACCTGGTTGGAGAGGAGCATTTTAGCCTGGCGCCTAAAGATGTATAATGAAGGCAGCAGCTGAACATCCTTGGAAAGAGCATTCTGCAACAGGGAGCCACTGCAGAAAAGGCCGTGTTCTCATGTTGCCACCCTCCAGACCTCATGTGGAGGAGGCACACAAAGAAGGGCCTCAAATAATGATTACAGGGTCTGGGGCAGTATATATGGGGAGAGGTATATACTGTCCTTGAGGTATTGCGGTCCTGAGCTGCTTAAGGCTTTATAGCACTTTGAAGCTTTTGAATTATGGTGCTGGAGGAGACTCTTGAGAGTCCCATGAACTGCAAGATCAAACCTATCCATTCTTAAGAAAATCAGCCCGGAGTGCTCACTGGAAGGACAGATCCTGAAGCTGAGGCTCCAAGACTTTGGCCACCTCCTGAGAAGAGAAGACTCCTTGGAAAAGACCCTGATGTTGGGAAAGATGGAGGGCACAAGGACGAGGGGACGACAGAGGATGAGATGGTTGGACAGTGTTCTCGAAGAGACCAACATGAGTCTGACTAAACTGCGGGAGGCAGTGGAAGACAGGAGTGCCTGGCGTGCTCTGGTCCAGGGGGTCACGAAGAGTCGGACACGACTAAATGACTAAACAACAACAACAACAAGCACTTTGTTTTGGGGCCTGGAAGCTCTTTGGCAGCCCATGCAGCCAGGCCAGGATTGGTGCGATACATCCCAACTGTTGCAACAGCACACTCCAGCAGAACATCAGAACTAAAAGGAATCACCTTTGCAGCTCAGCCCACGACTGCCTTCAGGAAGATGGAGAGGTGGAAATTGATGCACCTTCGTTTTGGGGCAATGAATTGATTAAAAGGGAGAGGATTGCAACTGCCTGCTCTCACCCCACCTCCAACTTCCTAGGAATGTCGATCCCAAGAGCCGGGTGGCAGCTAGCCCAGACAACTGCCTGCCCTGAGGAAGGCCTCTGTTTGCAGGGAGCAAATTATTCCCCCAGCCTCTTTTATCACCTGCTCCAATCTGTCTCGCAACCGCCCTTCCTTCCTGATCCTTGGGCGGGGGGCGTGACTGGGACCCCCGGAGCAAATTCCTGCACCTTGCAGCTCGGGAGACGGAGGCGGGAGGGAGAACATGAGGACACAAGGAGAGCCCATGCTGGATCAGGCCCATCGAACCCAGCATCCTCTTCTCACAGTGGCCAAGCAGATGCCCCAAAGGGAAACCGGCATGCAGGATCCGGGCACAAGAGCAACTCTCCCCTCCTCCTCTTTTAAAGCCACCTAGGTTGGTGGCCGTCACTGCCTCCTGTGGCAGGGAGTTCCACAGTCAAGCTATGTGCTGTATGAGAAAGGACTTTCTTTTATCTTTTATTTTTATTATAGAATCATAGAATCATAGAATCATAGAATCATAGAGTTGGAAGAGACCACAAGGGCCATCCAGTCCAACCCCCTGCCAAGCAGGAAACACCATCAAAGCATTCCTGACAGGTGGCTGTCAAGCCTCTGCTTAAAGACCTCCAAAGAAGGGGACTCCACCACACTCCTTGGCAGCAAATTCCACTGTCGAACAGCTCTTACTGTCAAGAAATTCTTCCTAATGTTTAGGTGGAACAATAATTATCTTATTGTTTTATTAGGTTTATATACTGCCTTTCATCGCAAGATCTCAGGAGAGGTTCACAAGATAAAAGCACAGGTAAATAGTTAAAACAGAAACAACAAAACAAGAACCACCCCCCTCCCACAAACACATTTAAAATATTATTATTTATTAGGTTATCTGCCCTGAATCTTCAGCTTCACTGGATCTCCCCAAGTTCTGGTGTTAGGAGAGACAGAGAAAACTTTCCTTTATTCGCTTTCTCCATGCCATGTGTTATTAAACTTCTGTCACATCCCCACCCCTGACTCCTTTCTCGCTGCCTGCAAGAAACACTGGGTAGACTGCTGCTGAACTTAGAGGCTCCACTTAAACCTGTACTTTATGTCTCCATTGACATTTATTTTCTTCTTAGCATATATACCTGCTCACAGAACCCGTACACAGCCTAGTTTTCTTGCCATTGTCATTTCAGGTTTTGTGCAAATATAGCATTTTGTGGTGTGTGTGTGTGTGTGTGTGTGTGTGTGTGTGTGTGTGTGTGTGTGTTTCAGGGCAGGGAACTCCCCCTCCAACCCCCCCCCCCATTTGATTTATCGCTTTCCACCCTGTTGGCAAGATTTACAAGCCTGAGCACCCAGAAATGGGTGGCGGGCGGACCTAGCGTCATGATGATTTCTTGTCACACCATAAATCTTGTGGTTCGGGGAGGGGGGGGCAGCTTTCCGAGAAAGACCTCTCCTAGCTCTGAATATGTGGGGCATGTAGGGGCAGTGGGGATGGGTGGCTGAGTGAATTATAAGAGACAGGCACCTGAGTTTAGCAGGGGTGTAAAGTGAGGCAGGAACAAACAGGTTTGGGGCACCACCAAAAGAAATCTCATAGTTTTGGCCAATAAGACAAAGTATTTGGGTTTTTTTAAATAATAATAATAATAATAATAATAATAAGGCTTGAACCAGGTCAGGATTTGTCTAACTCCATCCCCCACCCGGACATCCTGCTTCCGAGGATAGACAGCCAGGTGTCCCGGGAAGCTGGACAATAAGGCAGTAACCGTTCCTCATTGGTTGTTTCCCTAGCATCTGTTATTCAGGGGTAAACTGCATCTGGACATGGAAGCTCCACTCAAGCCCACCATTTGTTTTTATAAATATATACAGCTTAATTACAGTCATCTCTAAGCAGTGCACAGGCCCCTCAATACAGTGAAAAATCAGTTAACACTATGAAATCAGAATTTGCTCAAACCGCCTGCTAATTAATATTAAAAAATAATAATAATTCAGTAGTCACCGGAAGTTCAACAGGGAGGGAGCCTCTCTGACCTCAGCTAGATGTTCCATAGAATCGGGCGGATTCTACGGTGGATCCGAGCTGTGCACCTGAGCCACGGGGGGCCACTAACAAGGACTCCCCCACCAAAGAAAAAATCAGCGTTCAAGCAGGGATAGAAGATGTCTCTATGAACACCCCCCCTGCCCTTTTAAAATATCTATCAGCTCACTAAGGTTGGTTTCCTTGCTGTTATGCTTTGATTGCAGACCTTGAGAGACTCTGTCCCTAATCCCAGAGCCAATCTATCGAGCTTCCACCACCACCCAAGGGGCTAGTCCCTGTTGAGTGTGCTTTGAGAAGCCGGGGCCTCTCCCCTCGTTCCCTCCCTCTGGGGCTGTTTTCTCTTACGGAGCAGCCACTCAGCCACAGGCAAAGCAGAACGTTAATCTGGGTTGCCCGTCGCCCCGTGTGGGGCTGTTGGGTCCCCTCCTCACCCCTCTAGCAACCAACCCAGGTGGGCCGTGCCGAGAGAGCAGCTTTGCATTAAAAAAACCTATTGCCTCTTCTGCTCCAGGATTTCCATTCTTCACAAATCAAAGAACCCAGGAAGAGTCCCGCAGGATCACGCCATCTAGTCCTTCCTCCTGTTTTCACAGTGGCCAACCAGATGCCCCCAAGGGATCTGGGTGCAAGAGTCTTCTCCCCTCCTGTGCTTTCCAGCACCTGGGATTCAGAAGCATTGCTTCCTCCAGCCGTGGAGGCAAAGCATAGCCATCCATAGCCCTCTCCTCCTCCAAGAATGTGTCTAATCCTCTTTTTAAGCCATCCAAGTTGGTGGCCATCCTTGCCTCCTGTGGCAGGGAGTTCTGTAGTTTAACTATGCGCAGCATGAAGAAGTAATCTGAATCTGTTGGGACTTGTGGGACTTGTGGAGGGGGCTGTGTATGGATCAACACCATTGCCACGTGGTCTTTGGGGGCCGGGGGAATATATTCAGTTGGGGGTTAGGTTGCTCATTCTTCCTCTTCCATCATTTGTGGCCAGGTCATTCCTACAGGGCAACACCACACCCACCCATCCAGGCTAAATGGACCCTGCCCCTCAACAACTGGGTGTAAGTGAACGCCCTCTGTGGCAAGTGGTTTTGACAATTGGGGGGGGTCATCTATTTTTTCTAGGGGGGCTTGGGCTAACTAGGTCATGAGAAATGTGCTTCCCTTCCCCCCTCCCCTCTCTGCCACCGCCTTGGCAAAACTGGATGCCAGCAAGGCTAAATCAATTTGTGCAATTCCCATTGTACGTTAGCCGGTTTAATTTAGTTAAGTTGCTCCGATCGCTCCAGCTGACAAACGTCCAATAAATGAGCAAATACATAAAGAGAGCCACATTTTTTCTCTCTCTTTGAGGGAGGCGGGGGCTCCTCAGCCTTTTAACAGCTTGCTGTGGGGTGGTAAAAAAAAAAAATACCACCCCACCCTGCTGTAAGTTTATGTAGGATAAAGGTGCCTGTTTCATTTCATCCAATCGCCTTGCTTGGTGGAGGCATTGAGAACCCTTCAGAGTTGGGGGGGGGGGAGAGAGAGAGAGATGGACCCCTCCTTAATACATTCCCTTTTCATTGATTTTGGTGACTCTGGATTTCCTCCACTGCCATCCCTGAAAGGACAGTTGCATTGTGTTCCGGCTCTCTCTGGTGGGAGAATTAGGAAGTTCAGGTGCTTGCGAGCAAATGTGGTCTAATGGTTAACTGTTAGCAAACCTCCAGAAGTTACTGTACCCTAGCGCCCATCTCCTCTGACCATTGAGCATGCTGGCTGCTGGGGCTGCTTGGAATTGGAGTCCCACAACGTATATAAGGCACTGCTTGGGCCACCCCGTGTTAGAGTGCCAGGCTATGGGCCCAAGGGGGCTGGGTTCAAATCCCTACCTGGACACGAACCTCCCTGGATGACCTTGGGCCAGCCATGCTGCCTCAGTCTAACCTACCTCACAGGGTCGTTGTGAATGCTGAGACACCATGTAGGACACCCTCTGCTTCTTACCGGAAGCTGGGGATAGAATTGTTGTCATTTCCTTAACAGACGTCCTCTGCCTTTGTGTGAAAGACACTGGAAGGTATTCTGAAGTGCAGAGACTAGGACACTGCCTTATCGCCGAGTCAGACCATCTAGCTCAATATCGTCTACACTGACTGGCAGCAGCTGCCTGGAGTTTCAGGTAGGGTGCTTTCCCATCATTAGACCCCCATGCTATTGTTTAGCTCAAGGCTATCAAATTCACCCACCCACAAGAAGAAGAAGAAGAACAGTTTGGATTTTATATCCCGCTTTATCACTACCCGAAGGAGTCTCAAAGCGACTAGCATTCTCCTTTGCCTTCCTCCCCCACAACAAATACTCTGTGAGGTGAGTGGGGCTGAGAGACTTCAAAGAAGTGGGACTATCCCAAGGTCACCCAGCAGCTGCATGTGGAGGAGCGGAGATGCGAACCCGGTTCACCAGATTACGAATCCACCGGTCTTAACCACTACACCACACTGGCTCTACTGGGACATTCTGCATGCAAAGGAGGGGCTCTACCACATAGCTAAAGCTCACCTCTAACAAAGAAACAAGATTCCAGTCCTCATTGTTCTGAGTTAAGCCCCGCTTTGGGCAAAAACCGGGCGAACCCGGTTCACCAGATTATGAATTTACTGCTCTTAACCACTACACCACACTGGCTCTTTAGATATTTAGATATTTAGACTGAGGTCCTGCTCCCAACCCTGCCAGGAGATGCCAGGGATTGAATATAGGACCTTCTGCATACCAAGCAGGTGCTTTCCCACTGAGCCACCCCCCATGTATTTGCCTTTGTTTGAAAGCAAGTGGCGACTGCAACAAAATGTTGCAGCGCATACATTGAGGGCAGTCGTGCGTCTTGCTGTATGGAAGACAGTCCTTTGAGTTGAAGGAGTCATCTCTCAGAAAGGCTGTCCCATCCAAATTGGAAAAATTGTGGTGTCCTTTCTTTCTTTCTTTCTTTCTTTCTTTCTTTCTTTCTTTCTTTCAATTCCCATCCTCAGTCAGCAGCAGGTGGACAGCATCTGACAGCCAGCCTGGAGCAGTGGTTAGAGCAGGGGTAGGCAACCTAAGGCCCATGGGCCGGATGCGACCCAATTGCCTTCTCAATCCGGCCCACGGACAGTCCGGGAATCAGCATGTTTTTACATGAGTAGAATGTGTCCTTTTATTTAAATGCATCTCTGGGTTATTTGTGGGGTGTAACGGAATGTTGAGTTTGCCCCAGCATCTAAGGTGTTAAACTGTGTCAGCTGTCAGTTCACTCAAAGGAGGCGGAACCTTCTGAGGTTTAAAAGGGGGGAACGTCCGTTGGCTCGGGTGGAGTGGGTGGATTGATGGAGAGTGAGGGCTGGGTGGATCGTAGGAGAGGGAGGTTTTTAGGTTAGGATTAATTGCTGTGGATGAAGCTGTTGGTAACTAAGTCTGTAATGAAACAAAGCTCAATCACCAAGAATATTTGAAACCATTATGCTTGTAGTACAATAAAATCTCTGTTCTCAATCGTGCCTGAAGGAATCGTCTTTTAAGGAAGTCCAGCGTGATATGTACAGGCTCTAGGCTGGGTAAACTCTGAGAGGGGACAGGACTTGACCTGCGAGGGATAGTTTGTTTCCTGGAGATACCCAGAAGGAGTGGCTTGAGGGTGAAAGTCTTAAGCGTGCCACAGAGTTGCTAGCGAGGCTAGGCAGCTGAATGCAGTGGAAGGGGGGGTTCGGAGTAAAAGAGACCCCAGACTGTAGGCAGTGAAGGTTTTTCACCAAAATAGCCCAGATCAGGGGATATATCAGGACACGCTAGATTGGACGGTTACCCTTATGCTACCGGGATCCCTAAAGTAGAATAGGAAGGGGATCGGTCCGAAGTCGAACCCAGGCGGGCAGCGTGTGAGGGGTTGCAGTTAAAACCAGTACACCTGCAGTGCCAATAAACAATCTTACTAGGGTGACCCATAGTCCATCAAGGGGGTTCGCTACAATTGGTGGCAGCGTCGCGATTCGAATACAAAGCCCACACACCAAGTTGTGCGTGATTGCGACGATATATTCCTGTCAGGAAAATGGCACATTTAAAGAAAACTAGAGAGCCGCCAGCCAAAGGTGATGAGAGAACAGGGGAGGTCTTGGAGAAAGAAGACCCCAGTTCTTTGGAGGTTTTGAGAATGCGGATAGAATTAGCCCGGATCGAATCCGAGCGAGAAAAAGAGAAAATGGCTTGTGAAGAAAGAATGCAGGCTGAACGTTTAAGAGCTCAATTAGATCAGGAAAGATTAATTGTGGAAAAAGATCTTCAGATGGGTCGGTTGAGACTTGAGGAACTGCAGCTACAGGCAGGATCACCTCAGGGCCAGCCCAGGGATAGTTTTAACGCTGCCCACTTAAAAAGGTTCCCTAGGTTTATGGAGGGGAATGATGTAGATGCATTTTTGTTTTCCTTTGAACAAGTCTGCAGAGAATTAAAATTAGCTGAGGAAAACTGGATGATCTATATGAGGCCACAGATCAGTGGAATTTTAAGTGAAATTTATGCAGACCTGGGAGAGTCAGAGCTGTCCAACTATGACATGTTCAAAAGGCGAGTTAAGATCAGATGTGGTCTAACACCTGAGCAGAGTCGGAAGGCTTTCCGGGAAATTAAAAGGGGGGCCAATGAAACTTTTTCACAGTTAGCCAGCAAACTGGAGAGGTTATTAGACCGATGGATTCAGGGGAGTGGAGTGAAAAGCTTTGATGAACTAAAGCAAATGATTTGCGTAGAGCAGTTCTATAAGCACGTCCCCATGAATCTGCGCTGGTTCATAAAGGACAAACACATCTCCAAAGTTGGGGATATCGCTGAAGTTCTGGATGAGATGGGAGATGGGCTGCAGGAGGCAGTGGTTCCCAAGATTCCCCAAAAGAATAGTCAGTGGAAAAATGACTTTAAGAAGGATAGAAAAGAGAATGTTTCGAGCAAACTGTATTCCAGGAAAATAATTTGTTTTTTCTGCGACCAAGAAGGACACGTCAGGTCCAAGTGCCCTCTACTGGCCAAGAAACAAAGTGCAGCGACAGCCACAAAAGCAGTTAAAATGATTTCTCAAGCAGATTTACCGCAGAGCCAAAGCACAGAGTCACCAGGCGATAACCCTGATGATGTAGCTAAGGTGATGCAGGTGTGGGTGGCTGAGCAAGAGTGCAATAATGATTACATAGAGACAGTGATGATTGAGGGAAAAGAACTGAAAGCCCTAAGGGATTCAGGCGCCATGGTGTCGCTAGTACAGTCTCAGTTTGTGCGTGATGACCAATACCTCAAAGGTCAAGTTTATAACTTAAAAGGAATTTGGGGGCCGAATTTTCAAGTCCCTGTGGCAAAAATTCAAGTCCAGTATAGGGGTTCCCCGGAGGAATGGCAAGTCGGCGTATGGGATCAGCTTGATACTCCAGTGCTAATTGGGAACGACGTTATTAAACCCAAGGGAGTACAAGTAATCACCAGAGCCCAGTCCCTAGCTTCAGAGAGGCAGTTGGAAGCCATTAGGGGGCCCTCTGTCAGAACTGAGGGGGACGGAAGGTTCAGGGAGCTGACAGTTGGAGATCAGCATAAGCCTCAATTCTTAGCTGAGCAGAGAGGCGATGAATCTTTAACTCAACTATGGGAATCAGCTCAAGGGCCTGAGTCTGATGTTTCATTAGAACAACCCTATGTCTTTATAGTCAAAGACGACCTTTTATACAGACTGGCCATAAGAAGAAAGTCATTGGCAGAATGGGAGAAAAGAGAGCAATTAGTTTTGCCAAAGAAGTACAAGCTGCAAGTCTTGCAGATAGCTCATGACGTCCCCACCGCTGCTCACCTAGGCATTAACAAGACCAGAGAAAGGATACAAGCTAGGTTTTATTGGCCAGGCATGGGGAAAGACATCCGAGCTTATTGCCAGTCATGTCATGAATGCCAAACAGCAGGCAAGAGCGGAGACAAGACCAAGGGGTTTCTGCAAAATATCCCAGTGGTCACTGAGCCCTTCGCCAGGGTCGGTGTGGATGTTTTAGATTTGCCAAAAGCAACAAGGCGTGGTTGCAGGCACATACTTTGCGTGGTGGATCATGCCACTAAATATCCTGAAGCAGAGCCTTTGAAAGCAATTGATGCGCAAAGTGTGGCAAAGGCGCTGCTTAGCATCTTCGCGAGGCTGGGGTTTCCTCGAGAGATCATTACCGATCTGGGAACAGCGTTTACGTCTGCGACGATGCAGGAGCTGTTCAAGCAGTGCGGCATACGTCACTTGAGGACCACGATTTACCACCCTCAGACGAACGGTTTGACTGAGAGGTTTAACAGCGTGCTTGTCCAGATGATAAAGAAATATGTAGCCCAGTATCCAGGCGATTGGGACGAAAGGCTGCAACATTTCTTGTTCGCCTATCGTGAGGTCCCGCATGAGAGCACCGGTTTCAGCCCATTCGAGTTGCTCTATGGCCGGAACCCGTGTGGACCCCTGGATCTGGTGGAGAATGCTTGGTCTGGTAAAGAGCGGGTGGAAGATTCAGATGTGATCACCTACATCCAAAATTTACAACATCATCTTCGAGAGATGCGTGGTGCGGCAGCGGACAACGCCAGAAAGGCACAGCGAAAGCAAAAGTCCTATTACGACGCACGTGCTCGTGATCGCACTTTCCAGCCCGGTGACAGTGTGCTGATGCTGCGTACCAGACGTCACGGGAAGTTGGAGACCTCCTGGGTCGGTCCGTTCCGCGTGATGGAGAATCTGTCTGCTGTAACTTACCTGGTCGAAACAAACTGTGAGACGGGACAGTGCAAGGTGCTGCATGTGAACTTATTAAAGCCCTATTACGATCGGAGTAAGTTGGTGCTGAAGGTAGAGGGGGAGTTATCCCAGGGTGCACGGTTGGCAGGTTGGGGAAGGGTTAGCCCAGGCTCAACCCTGGCTGAAGTGCCTCTGGATGATAACCTGACGCCTGAACAAACAGCCCAATTAAAGGTGGTACTGGCCCAGCATGCCCAGGTGTTCTCTAACATCCCCGGCCGGACTAATCTGGCAGTACACCAAATCGATACGGGGAATGCAAAACCTGTCAGCAGTTCCCCATATCGTGTGACAGGAGTCCAGGCTGACCTGGTCTCTAAGGAGATCCAGGACATGCTAAACCTAGGGCTGATCGAGCCATCTCAAAGCCCCTGGTCTGCTCCTCTGCTGCTGGTGAGGAAGAAAGACAATTCTTTTAGGCCGTGCATAGACTTCAGAAAATTGAATGCATTGACAAGGGCCGACGTGTACCCTATGCCACGGGTAGATGAGTTGGTAGAGACCATCGGACAGGCTAGGTACATATCGACCCTAGATTTAACCAAAGGTTACTGGCAAGTCGAGATGGACCCGCCAGATAGGCTCAAGACAGCCTTTCTTGCAAGGGATGGTTTATTCCATTTCCGCGTTTTGCCGTTCGGACTAAAGAACGCTGCAGCCACCTTTCAGCGTTTAGTAGATAAACTGCTGAGCGGTTTAAAATCTTTCGCGGTGGCGTACATCGATGACATAGCTATTTATAGCTTGTCTTGGAGGGAGCACCTGCGCCACCTCAGCGTCGTGCTGCATAGAGTCAAGGAGGCAGGGCTAACCATAAAAGCCGCTAAGTGCCAGTTGGGGAGGCAGCAAGTCCGTTACCTAGGACACATCCTGGGGGGTGGACTCATTAGGCCGGACACCGACAAGGTGCAAGCTATACAAGAGTGGTCCAGGCCCACCAGCAAAAAGCAGGTGAGAGCGTTCTTGGGAGTAATTGGATACTATAGAAGGTTCATTCCCCAATTCAGTTCACACGCTGCAGTGCTCAGTGACTGCACCAAAAAGTCACAGCCCGACAAAGTTTGCTGGACTCCGCAGTGCCAGCACGCCTTTGAGGTTTTGAAGGCTCATTTAATATCAGAGCCTATTCTTAGGGCACCAGACTTTCTGAGTCCTTTTATTTTACTGACAGACGCTTCTGGAGTTGGTTTGGGAGCGGTTCTGACCCAAGAAGGGGAAGGCGGGGTCATACACCCTGTATTATACATCAGCCGCAAACTATCTGATAGAGAGAGGAGTTGGTCAACCGTCGAAAGGGAGTGTCTCGCTGTCATTTGGGCGATGGAAAAGTTGAAGCCGTATCTGTGGGGGAGAAAATTCACTCTTCTCACCGATCACTGCCCTCTGCAGTGGCTCAATCAAATGAAAAGTGGCAACAGCAAATTAGTGCGCTGGAGTATGAAACTCCAGGATTATACATTTGATATCAAACACATCAAGGGGAGAGATAATGTGGTCGCAGACGCATTATCCCGAAATGTTTGAGTGTATGAAAAGGTGTATGTATGTATGAATTGTTGTATATAATGAAATGTGAAGTCAGTTTCCCTGCAACGGCATTTCTCTAAAACTGTGAGAATGCCTATGCAGTGTTTCCAGGCGGGGAGAATTGTAACGGAATGTTGAGTTTGCCCCAGCATCTAAGGTGTTAAACTGTGTCAGCTGTCAGTTCACTCAAAGGAGGCGGAACCTTCTGAGGTTTAAAAGGGGGGAACGTCCGTTGGCTCGGGTGGAGTGGGTGGATTGATGGAGAGTGAGGGCTGGGTGGATCGTAGGAGAGGGAGGTTTTTAGGTTAGGATTAATTGCTGTGGATGAAGCTGTTGGTAACTAAGTCTGTAATGAAACAAAGCTCAATCACCAAGAATATTTGAAACCATTATGCTTGTAGTACAATAAAATCTCTGTTCTCAATCGTGCCTGAAGGAATCGTCTTTTAAGGAAGTCCAGCGTGATATGTACAGGCTCTAGGCTGGGTAAACTCTGAGAGGGGACAGGACTTGACCTGCGAGGGATAGTTTGTTTCCTGGAGATACCCAGAAGGAGTGGCTTGAGGGTGAAAGTCTTAAGCGTGCCACAGAGTTGCTAGCGAGGCTAGGCAGCTGAATGCAGTGGAAGGGGGGGTTCGGAGTAAAAGAGACCCCAGACTGTAGGCAGTGAAGGTTTTTCACCAAAATAGCCCAGATCAGGGGATATATCAGGACACGCTAGATTGGACGGTTACCCTTATGCTACCGGGATCCCTAAAGTAGAATAGGAAGGGGATCGGTCCGAAGTCGAACCCAGGCGGGCAGCGTGTGAGGGGTTGCAGTTAAAACCAGTACACCTGCAGTGCCAATAAACAATCTTACTAGGGTGACCCATAGTCCATCAAGGGGGTTCGCTACATGGGGCATAGGAAATCGTTCATTTACCCCCCAAAAATATAGTCCGGCCCACCACATGGTCTGAAGGACGGTGGACTGGCCCACGGCTGGAAACAGTTGCTGACCCCTGGGTTAGAGTGTCACACCAGGACCTGGGGAACCAGGGTTCAAGTCCCCACTTGGCCATTATGCTCACTGGATGTGACTGCCTTTCAGTCCCGCCTTCCTCACAGATTGAATGAGGAGCTCCTTCCTTGGAGAAAAAGGTGGGATGTTAATGCAATAAAGGATAAATAGAATGGAAGAAGCACATATCTGGGCACACTCCCCCCCCCCCTGGAGAGACATGTTGCATGATGTCTGTTTCAATGACAGCAATTCTCTCCTAAATTTGCACCTAAACATTTAAGCTATCGTGCATTTTTTTAAAAATAGAAATCGGTGCCATCTGTTTCAAAGTGATGTGTGCCTCCTCACCAAGCTGTTTGGGGATCAGGCTGGTCTATTCTCTCTCTCTCCCCCCCCCACTCTGTTGCCTCAGTTTCCCCTTGCTCTTTTCTAGCACATGTTCAATGCTCAGTGTCTTCTGGGTGACCACTGAGCTGGCTCCATTTTCAGTGAACTGGTTTTGGGTTCCCTTCCACCTTCATTTTGAAAAAAAAGCAAAGAGTGTGTGTGTTGTATTTCTGCAAGTTGAGCATGCAATAACTTGCTTTCGTTTCTCAGGGGCTCTGTTTGGGGGGTCTGATTCTATTGGCCCCCAACCAGCGGTCTTTGCTGTTAGAGGAAATAAGGACGTTTAGCGAGCTGTATTTATTTATTAAGGGACCCAGGTGGCGCTGTGGGTTAAACCACAGAGCATAGGGCTTGCTGATCAGAAGGTTGGCGGTTCGAATCCCTGCGACAGGGTGAGCTCCCGTTGCTCGGTCCCAGCTCCTGCCAACCTAGCAGTTCGAAAGCACGTCAAAGTGCAAGTAGATAAATAGGTACCGCTCCGGCGGGAAAGTAAACGGCGTTTCTGTGTGCTGCTCTGGTTCGCCAGAAGCGGCTTTGTCCTGCTGGCCACATGACCCGGAAACTGCACACCGGCTCCCTCGGCCAATAAAGCGAGATGAGCGCTGCAACCCCAGAGTCGGACACGACTGGACCTAATGGTCAGGGGGGTCCCTTTACCTTTACCTTTATTTATTTATTTCATTTCATTTCCTAAGATTTATACATTGCTTGATTGTAAAAAATAAATAAATTATATACATATATATTTATAAACTATCTCAAAATGGTTTACCAAAACAAACAAACAAACAACCAAACAAACAAAAAACACTAAGAAAAATTAATGACAATATTTTTTTCCTTCTTATTTTGAAATTTTCTTTTTCTTTATTATTTTTTTTACAAAGTAATAATTATAAATAAATAAGAACAAAAATGTGCGCCCCACCACCGAGACCATTCCATTGTAACTATCCAACCTCCCAAAATTCCAACACCTCTTGTGATGGTTTGACCCCTTTCCATTTTAACAGTAAAAATTCTACAAACACCCTCCATATCTCCTCAAAGTCATTTCTCCTGCATATTTCCCATATTTCCTTAATGGCACATGTTAATTTATCATTAATAGCTATATCCCACACCTCTTTATACCATTCTTCCATTTTATATTCTGCTTGCCCCTTCCACTTCCTAGCTATCATAATTCGTGCAGCTGTTAATAAATTTGTGAGCAAGTCCTTCATAGCCTGTGAACCTTCCACCCCATCATAAATTGATAATAATGCTACCTCTGGACAAACAAAAATAATTTAAAACTCTTGAAAAGTTAAAATAGCAATACCCAAGAAACAGATTAAAACCTGCATCAGTTTTCTAAACATCCAGGTGAGCTTGCCTTTACAAAAATGCTTTCAGCAGCTGCCGAAAAGCATGCAGTGATGTCAACAGGCGGGGAGTTCCGAAGTGTAAAAAGTCTGAGTTCCTTGAATTGCAAAATGAGTGTCACGGGGCCCCTGTAGCAGTGCCAGTTCCACTGATGGGAGCTGTCAAGTGGGCATGCATGTGGGGGAAGGCAGCAGTCCCTTCTAGAACAAGAATAACAGCAAAAATGAATGGTTTTGCAGCTGGCAAAAGGCAGGCTTAAGTTGCTCCTCTGCAAAATTGCGGCCTTTGTGTCCACACTGGGGGGTAGGGGGCGTCCCAGACTTTTGCTGCCCACAGGATCTTAGGGGCTAAAAGGGCATCACAAGAATGCCCAGGTGCTGCGTGGGTGAAAAGATTCAAACGGCTAATGTGGCAGGAGGCAAGGCAATGGAAAATGGGGACTCGCTGCCTCACACCAAATTCCACGAGCTGAAGTTTGCGGTTTCGTCCTACAGATGCTCTGTCACTGAGCTATGGTCTTTCCCCTAAAAAAATAAAAATAAAGCAAGATCCTAGTCCTCATACTTCTGGAAAAAAAGGCTGATTTAAAGAGGAATGTAGGAAGATGCCTTATAATGAGTCAGTCCTAGCTCAGTATTGAAGACAGGAGTGCCTGGCATGCTCTGGTCCATGGGGTCACGAAGAGTCGGACACGACTAAACGACTAAACAACAACAGCTCAGTCCTGCTCTCTGCCAACTGCCCCCCTGGATTATCGTAGAATCGTGGAATTGTAGAGTTGGAAGGGTCATCTAGTGCAACCCCCTGCAATGCAGGAATCTTTTGCCCAACGTGGGACTCGAATCCATGATCCTGAGATTAGGAGTCTCATGCTCTAGCGACTGAGCTGTTGTGACCATCTCCTGACTTGTCTTACCTGTAGGCAACTTGCAGGTGACCGCATTGCCTGGAGAAAGGCAGTCAAGTTGTGCATCCATGGCAGTGACCAGAGTAGGAATGACCGTTGGGAGGAGCGCAGAGAGAAGAAACGCCATGGTGCATCTGCAGGAGCACAACCGGACGCCTTCCTCTGCCCCGGCTGCAACAAAACATGTCTCTCCTGTATCGGTCTCTACAGCCACAGCAGGCGCTGCAACTTTATGACAGTTTGTCTTCACCCCCAAAGCACACTCCTCCATTGTCTCCAGAGACAGATGGGTGCCAATTAATATTCATCCAAGGAACCCAAGGCAGAGTACCTTGGCTCTCCTTCCCCCCATTTCATCCTCACAACAACCCTGTGAGGTAGGTTAGACTGACAGAAGCAGTGACTGACCCCCAAGGTCGCCCAGCAAGCGTCATGGCCGAGCAGGGATTCGAACCCTGGTCTTTCCCAGGTCTACCTAGTCGAACACTCTAACCATTACACTACCCTGGCCCTCCTCACACACACTCACACGCGTGCCATTATTATTTTACTAAGCACTTCGGCTGCTTGCTGCTCCGGCTGAGCCGCTTTTGGAGACACATCCGTGGCACACGTCCAGCGGGGGCTAAGCAGACCCCCCCTCCCCAGGGAGCAAGCTGGCTCTAATGCATGTGGCAGAGTTAAAAAGGAAAAAGGGGAAAAAATCTTGCTCCATCAGCATTGGGAGGAGATCCAGGAAAACACTTAGCCAGTGTCACTGAAGGCTTGTTTATGGCGCAGACCTCCCTCCGCCCTCCCTCAAGCCAGTTGGTTGCATCCTATCCATTTCATTTGATCCAGTGGGGCGTGGGGGGGGGCGGACCGGGGAGAGAAAGGTCTCCGTGCGCGCCTGCGGATGTGCGCACCGGTGCCGCTTCCCAACCGACCGCCGGCCGCTTGTTGCGGGTCCATTTCTTGAATGACGTTCGATGAATGAAAAGCAACCAGTTGGTTTGCTTCCATCAAAGCAAGCCTGACCTTCCTCCAGCGAGCGAGGGGGGGCCTCTGCAGAAGTCCGAGGACGGAGGGCTGTGGAAGGCGGCGAGGAGCGAGGCGGATCCCTTGGAATAACTCGGAGGAGGACCCCCGTCTTGTTTGCTTCCAGGCTGGTGAACTCCGGAGTCGGGAGGCGAGAGCGAGACCCCCAAACCGTGTGGGGTCTGTCCTCGGCTGCGGATCAAGAGGCAGCCCTTGTCTCCAGCGCTGTCACGTAAGCGCCTTTGCCGTGGAAGACAGCGATGGCAGGCGATGCAGAAGACCGGAGGTGTCCGGGTCAGGAGTTCAGGTGGAGAAGTAGGGGTGCTATCCAGGGTGCCAGAGCGGGGGGAGGGCACCAGCCAGCCCCCCAACCTCATTTACTAAAAAACAAACGAGGTTAACCGGGGGTCAGAATTTTGCTTTGGAGATGTCCGGATTTATTTTGCTGTTATCTGGCAGTTGTTCTTGTATACAGGTGAAACTCGAAAAATTAGAATATCGTGGAAAAGTCCATTTATGTAAGCAACTGTTTTCATTAGCTACTGGAGTTTAATATATGAGATAGACTCATGACATGCCAAGCGAGATATGCCAAGCCTTTGTTTGTTATAATTGTTATGATTATGGCGTACAGCTGATGAAAACCCCAAAGTTGAAATGGTTAAGTTGGGGTTCTCATCAGCTGTACGCCATAATAATCACAATTATAACAAATAAAGGCTTGACATATCTCGCTTGGCATGTCATGAGTCTATCTCATATATTAGTTTCACCTTTTAAGTTGAGTTACTGAAAGAAATGACCCTTTCCATGATATTCTAATTTTTCAAGTTTCACCTGTATGTTTTTTAATTGTTGGGACTTCATTAGGAATGACTTATTTATTTCTTAATTGCATCTATATCTCACATGCTCCTCCAATAAGTCCAAGGGGGTGTACATGGTTCTCCCTGCCTCCCGTTTAATCCCCACAACAACGACCCTGTGAGGTAGGTCCGGCTGAGAAAGGCAGCGACTGGTCCAAGGTCACCCCAGTGGGGGAGCTGAACCGTGGGCTCCTGGCTCCTAGCCCAGCACTCTAACCACTACACCACACTGTCTGTCAGGCACTGATCAGCCGATTTCTTGGTGGATTAACACGAGAAGTTTTCATCGGGCTGCTGTTATTGCGACTGTTTAAACCTGGTTAGCGAATTATTATGGGAGACGATTTGGCCACGAAAAGCAGCATTCAGAGAGACAACAAGGGTGACTTGCACCACTTGTTCCACCCCCTTTGGCCTCGGGCCCCGCCCACACCTGGCAGGTGGCCCTCATGAAGTTGCTCAGAAGGGAATGCGGCCCCCCACCCCTGGCCCACAGTCCAAATTTGGTCGGGTTGAAGGAGGAGGGAGAGGTGATGGAAACAGAGGGTGATTCTTAGGAGGCATCAAGAATGTTCAAGCACATTTTGTTCAGAATAGCTAAGAAGCTGAGTGTCTGGTCTTATTTGTTTGTTTCTTTGTTTATTGCCTTTATACTTCCACCTTTTTCTCCAAGGACCTCAAGGTCCTCCTCCCCCTCCTCATTTAATCCCCACAACAACCCTGTGAGGTAGGTTAGGTTGAGAGGCAGTGTCTGGCCTCTCTGTGTCTGGTCACACTGTGAGCTTCCTAGCCGAGCGGGAATTCGAACCCTGGTCTCTCTCGGGTCCTAGCCTGACACTCTAACCACTACTCCACACTGCCTCCCAGTTTATATTTATTGAGTTTGTGCATTTTATGTGACAGTCTGAATGGACAGTAGGATCTGGGTTCCAGACTGCTTCCAAATTGTGTGTGTGTGTTAAGATTGTAAACAGTTGTTCAGATTTTGCAAATGGAACATTGGCAGCAGTTTTTGTTTGTTTATTCAGAGCTTTCTGATTACATGTTTTTTGCAACAGTGATGTCGCCAGAAAATGTGCATGCTTGAGATGCACCCATCCCACAAAAGGGCACCCTTTTGAAAGCACCCTTCAGCTACTATTTGGAGCAAAGAAATGGAGATCTTTAGAGAGGTTTAAAATCAAAGCAGATGAAGCTGAATGCTGGAAGAGTCAGGACGCAAAAGAAAGTCCTTCGCAAGGCGCAGAGTTAAACTGCGGAACTCATGCCCACATGAGGTAATGATAGCCTTATTATCCAGCTGACAAGCTGGAACGTGTCCAGAGGAGGGCAACCAGAATGGTCAAAGGCCTGGAAACGATGCCTTATGAGGAACGGCTTAGGGAGCTGGGGTATGTTTAGCCTGGAGAAGAGAAGGTTAAGGGGTGATATGATAGCCATGTTCAAATATATAAAAGGATGTCATATAGAGGAGGGAGAAAGGTTGTTTTCTGCTGCTCCAGAGAAGCGGACACGGAGCAATGGATTCAAACTACAAGAAAGAAGATTCCACCTAAACATTAGGAAGAACTTCCTGACAGTACGAGCTGTTCGACAGTGGAATTGGCTGCCAAGGAGTGTGATGGAGTCTCCTTCTTTGGAGGTCTTTAAGCAGAGGCTTGACAGCCACCTGTCAGGAATGCTTTGATGGTGTTTCCTGCTTGGCAGGGGGTTGGACTGGATGGCCCTTGGGGTCTCTTCCAATTCTATGATTCTATCCCCCATGAATTAGTCTAAAGACATTCTAGTGAGTGGCTATCAGTAGCTTCTAGCCACAATGGCTATATTTTCCCTCCACTGTCGGTTGCTGGGAATCACAAGAGGTGGGAGAGCTGCTGTTGCAATAAAGTCCTGCTTGTGGGCTTTCCATTGTGGCATCTGTTTGGCCCATGTGCGAACAGGGTGCTGGGGGACCAGATGGGCTTTTTGGCCCTGATCTAGCTGCAGTGCTCTTCATATGGAACCTCCAGATCCAGAGGCAGTCTATCTAGGTTCCTAGGTTCTTCGGGGCATTTGGCCACTGAGAGAACAGGATGCCGGCCCTTGGGGCCTGATCTAGCAGCCAGCTGCTTCTTGCATCCATGTGTATCTCACTGCCTCACGCTCCACTTGACTGCAGTGGTGATCAGAGGTGGTGGAAGCAAGTAGCCAAAGATGGCACCTGATTGGGCGCCGTGAAATCCGGAAGCTGGACGAGATGGGCCTCCTTGGGCCTGATACAGCTGCCACCAAGCTCTCTTCGGAAAGCAGGGTTTCCCAAACTTGGGTCTCCGGCAGTTTTCAGACTACAGTTCCCACCATCCCTGACCACTGGTCCTGCTAGTTAGGGATGATGGGAGTTGTAGTCCAACAACAGCTGGAGACCCGAGTTTTGGAAACCCTGTAAGGCACTGGTTCTCAACCTTGGGTCCCCAGATGTTTTTAGCCTACAACTCCCATCAACCCTAGCTAGCAAGACTAGTGTTCAGGGATGATGGGAGTTGTAGTCCAACAACATCTGGGGACCCAAGGTTGAGAAAGGGTGCTGTAAGGCAACCAGACACACATTTCTCTAGAAATATGAGGAAACGATTCAGACCCTTTTTTTCACGTTTGGATTTTTTTTGGGGTGTGTGTGTCCCAGCCACTCTTGCTCTCCTGCAAGCGCGTGCACCGCGCGTTAGGGGGGGTTCTTGCGCCGTCTTCTTGCGCGCAGAAGCAGCGCCCACCACCAGGGCCTGGGAGGGACGGCAGCCTGGGACGGCCTTTGCAGCCCCGCCCGCTGGGCGGATCCGTCCGGGCGGAGAGAGGGGCTGGCCCAGGGCGCCGAGAGCGGAAGAAGCTCCCGAGGCGAGAGGAGGAGGAGGAGGAAACTTTGGGGAAAGTTTGAATTTATTTGTGCTCCGGGGGAGGCGGACGGGCGAACACCTTCCGCGCAAAGGAGTGGGGACGGGACTCTCCATCCTCGGCAAGGGATCCTCCGCCCCGGGAGGCCCCGATCCGGCCCCGGCGCCCAGCCATGGGGGACCCGGGGGGAGAAGGGGAAGGAGCGGCGACGGAGTTCGAGCACCACTGGCGCCTCGAGTTCCCCGGCGAGGCGGCGCCGGCGCTGCGCCTGGACTCGGTGGCTTCCATGGAGGAGGAGCTGGGCCGGTGCCGGCGGACGCTGCAGCGGCTCCAGCGGGCCCTGCAGGAGGAGAAGTTCAAAGTGGTCTACTTGGAGGCGGCGCTGCAGCGGCGGGGAGGAGAAGGAGGCGGAGGACAGCCGCCCGCCCCGTCCAGCCCCTGCGCTCCCGGGGCGCACAAGGAGACGCCGAGGGGGCTTTCCAGCCCCGGCGCGCCTAGGGCGCACGACTCGGCGCCGGGGGAGCCCCCTTTGGCCCGGCGCTTGCCTCCGCCGCCGCCCCCTCGCCTCTGGAAACGCCCTCCAAATCGGGAGCTCCCCGACGGCTGCGGCTCCCCCGAGCGCCACCTGCGCCTGGTCCAGGAAAGCGAGTCTCCCGGCTGCAGCAGCGACCCCGAAAGAGCGGGAGGAGGAGGAGGAGGAGGAGGAAGTAGTGACTGGAGCTGCACCAGCTCCGACCACGAGGATGCTTCGTCCGTAGGTAGGTCTCCGGGCGAGGAGAAGGGGCCCTGGCACGCCCCACCCCACCCCACCCTCAGTCTCTCTCCCATTTTCCAGAAAGACCGTAGTAGACTGCGTCTGCCCAGGGAGGCTCCATTGAAGTGACTTGGCTGTGTTCCGTTTTATTATAACAATGTCATTCCTGGGATATGACCGCAGCTTTGGGACTTAAGTGCCTTGTGCTGAGCTCCATCTTTGGGCTATCTAGCACTCATGGAGGAAGGATAAGGCTTCTCTGGCTTCTAGCCAGGTGCTTCTGATTGCCAGTTGCTGGAAACCGCAGGAGGGGAGAGTGTTGCTCTTGTGCTCAGGTCCTGCTTGCAGGTCGCCCATTGGGGGTGTCTGGCGCCAGGCGCATTTTGTACCAGGCTATCAAAGTGAGGATGGCCGGGCGGCAGGATGGCGTCTAACACTAACAATCTCCATCTGGAATTGCCTGCCTGATGATCATTGGATCTGGACTGTTTTCACACACTAAGACCACATCCTGTAGAATTCTCACACTTATATTTTATCTGAATGAATTTCAGGGACCAAAGTGCTTTTTCTGTGCAGCCTGAGCAGCAGCAGTGGAGACGTTTTAGTTAATTGCTGTAGTTTGTCTTCACTTACCCCACCCTGACTGCCCTGCTCACAGCTGTGAAGAATATTCCTACATTTTGAATGGTCTGTGTCACCATTGAGAAAAAGAGTTAGGAATAAGCCAATATATATGGGACTGGCTCTGGATCAAGTGACTTTTCTTCTTTAAGTTATGTAAATTCTTAATCTAACTCAAGGTTGTCGTATAAACTAACCAGATGTTTAACTGGGTATCAATCACAGTCAGTCCGTCATCTGATATTCCATTTTGGCGACTGTAACCTTGGTTTAAGGAGCCATTTGCCCCTAGCTTATATATCTGAGTTTCTAACACTGCTGCCTTAACTTACTGGAGAATCAACATCCCTTGATAAATAACAACAACAAATTAAGTGCCTCTGCAGGAAATTAATAATACATCCTTCGACAAAGGCTAATGGATGCCCTCTTTAAAATTCTTTATGGTTATATTGGATGGTTTTATGGCTTTCTAGTTGCAAACCGCTTCGATGTATTTTTTATGATAAAGCAGTAGGCAAACAGTTTTTATAAATGTATTATTATTATTATTATTATTAACAACAACAACAACAACAACAACAACAACAACAACAGTTTTTTGAGCACAAACCTCCCCACAGCCCAGCATCACAGATCCCACAGCTCAGCCTCAATAATCAGATCTGGAACCAAACCCATTGCTCAAAGCAAGTCTTGGGTTTGTTTTCGTTCTGCCAGCCGCAAAGCCTCTCCAGGGAATACGGAGGCAGCTCCTCAGAGAGAGCAGGATTGATGCCGCTGTCAAAGTAGCTTAATAGGTCCAGGGCTTTCAGGAAGAGCATGTTATCGCTGGGTTTTAATTTGGCCCCTAGAGGCAAATCCTCTCTCAGCTACGCACACATCGCTTCGAGGGGGTTACGGGATTCATCCCCGCTGGAAACGTCCTGGGGTGTCCAAGCCAGTTTTCAGCGCTAACACTCAATATAGCGATGTCTTTGCAGTAATGGGAACCCAAGGTGCCCCTGAGCATGTACAGAGGGCCCTGTACTCATGTCTGAGTGACCACACCTTCCCCAAAACATCTGGGGTTACAGGGAGGGTTGGGGTTAGAGGGAAATTAAACATTAAGACGGGATTCAGTCTCTTGGTGCAGAAGTAATGAATGTCATGGCACAAGGCAAGGGGTGGCGGACTCCAAATCCCATCAGGCCACAGCTCAGTGGCAGGACAGCTGCTTGGCATGCAGAAGGTCCCAGGTGCAATCCCCCCCAAATCCCAAGGCTGCCTATACACCATACATTTAAAGCATATTTTCCTCCTCCACTGAAGAATCCTGGGAACTGCAGTTTAAAGGTGACAGGAGCTGTAGTTCTCTGTGGGGGTGAACTACAGTTCCCAGAATTTTTTTGGGGTGGGGGGTGGGAATGTGTGCTTGAAATGTAAGCAGATCAGATGGCAAGAGGTGGGAAGGGCCTCGGCAGGGGATCTTGAAGACTCACTGCCTTTCAGAGCAGGCAACAATGGCCTGGGTGGGCAGAGAATCTGACCTGATAGTAAGCGGTGGGGGGAAGAACCACAGCTCAGCAAGAAGAAAGCGCCGTTAACAAGGACCAGGTGGGAGGCGATTCAATTTCCATGCAACTCGGGAGTCATCTGATGAAGCTGAGAGGTCAGAGATTCTGCAAAGTCAAGAGGAAGGACTTTGTCACACAGCAGGAATGAGCAGCCTTGAAAGCGGGTTAAGGAAAGTCATGGAGGTTAAGGCTGTCATTGGCCACAAGGCACAATGGCTCTGTTCTCCCCTCCTTTGTAGGCAGTCAATGCCTCTGAATGCCACTTGTTGAGAACTGCAAGTGAGGAGCGTTGCTGCTGTTGTGGGATTCCCATCGGAGGCCCACTGTTAAAAACTCGGATGTATAACCTAGGCAGCAAGATCTGCAGATGGTAGAGATGTCAGGCGCCATTTTGGCACCCCAGGCATCTTCACTCGGTCGCAAGCAGCCCATTGCTAGGTGCAAAATACGCCCGGTTAATTTCGAACGTTGGCCATGGCAGGGATGTGGAATTGCATCTCGCCGAATCCTTATTTCGCCCACCTACATGGGACCCTTCGGATCATCCACCTGTCAGTCACCCGAGCTCACAACAGCACCAGGTGACCCGTTTTCTTTTGCCTGCGTCGTTTGACTTCAGAAGGTCCCAGATTCAATCCACACTGGCGTCTCCAGAGAGACTCCCTGCCCGAAACCCCTGCCAGCTGCTGCCGGACAGAGTAGGCAGTCTTGAGCCAAATGGGTCAGGAATGCATTTTCAGCTGGCTTCCTCCCGCGGGGTTGTTGCTTGTTTGCGTGTGTGCACCTGTGCACACCCGGGGCTGTCTAGAGCAGCCGGGTAATAAAATCACAGGATCATCAAGTTGGAAGGAGTCCAAAGGGTCATCCAGTCCAACCCCCTGCAAAGCAGGAATCACAACTAAAGAACCCCTGACAGATGGCCCCCACTTTCCAGGGCAGTCCATTCCACTGTTGGAAGCTTCTTTCCTTGGGGCTGCACTAGTTTCAGCTTCAACTTTGAAACCACAGGGACTAGCAGCTTAGCTCAACTTCTTCTTTTTTTTAAATCGTTTTTATTTGATTTTACAAATATGAATTTATAACAATACCAAATACGTATCCGCATCTAGAGATTTCTCTGAATCTCCATACTTCCCCCCCATCCCCTCCATGGGTCCTATAAACTTTTAAAACTGCATATAATCTATATTTTGTATCCATCCATATTAGCCATAGAATTTGTTAAGTTACAAGTGAAATTAGAATCCTGCTAATGTTTCCATCTGCTTACAGTCCATCGGCTTAGTTTGCCATTCCTCTCTGGCAGGGACTCTTTCTTCTTTCCATCTCTGGGCTTGTAGCATCCCTGCGGCTGTTGTCAGATACATAAATGTAGCTCAATTCTTCTGTAAGGAAAGCTTTAGTTACAGGTAGGTAGCCGTGTTGGTCTGCCGTAGTCGAAACAAAATAAAAAATAAAAAAATTCCTTCCAGTAGCACCTTAGAGACCAACTAAGTTTGTTCTTGGTATGAGCTTTCGTGTGCATGCACACTTCTTCAGATACACTGAAACAGAAGTCACCAGACCCTTATATATAGTGAGAGGGTGGGGAGGGGTATTACTCAGAAGGGTGGTGGGAGTGGGTGATTGGCTGATAGGTGAGGTAAACCTGTTGTACCCCTCCCCACCCTCCCACTATATATAAGGGTCTGGTGACTTCTGTTTCAGTGTATCTGAAGAAGTGTGCATGCACACAAAAGCTCATACCTAGAACAAACTTAGTTGGTCTCTAAGGTGCTACAGTCTCTAAGGTGCTACAGCGGGTGGCGCTGTAGGTTAAACCACAGAGCCTAGGGCTTCCTGATCAGAAGGTCAGCGGTTTGAATCCCCGCGACGGGGTGAGCTCCCGTTGCTCGGTCCCAGCTCCTGCCCACCTAGCAGTTCGAAAGCACGAAGTGCAAGTAGATAAATAGGTACCGTTGTGGCGGGAAGGTAAACGGCGTTTCCGTGCGCTGCTCTGCTTCGCCAGAAGTGGCTTAGTCATGCTTGCCACATGACCCGGAAGCTGTACGCCGCAACCCCAGAGTCGGAGACGACTGGACCTAATGGTCAGGGGTCCCTTTACCTTTTAAGGTGCTACTGGAAGGAATTTATATATTTTTTATTTTAAGGAAAGCTGAGATTCTTCGATGCTGCTTGGCCAATTCCCTCCCCACTTCTTTGTGTGTGTGTTGCCCAACCCACCTAGTTCCTTTCCTAACCAGGAAGTTTCAGCTTTATTATTTTGTATTATCCTGGAGGAACTTGGGTGTATTTGAGCTGAATCTGGCCTTCGTGGGGAGAACTGCCTGTGCCAGCTCTTTCTGAGGCAAGATGCTTGTCCAAAGGTCACGATCCGCATTGCCAAATTGATGGTGGTACAGCTGTGTCTTTGGAGAGGAAGGTTTTCTTCCAAGGCTATTGACCTGTGTCCTATATATATTGATGTTCCCACGTGACACTCATTTTTCCTTTCTTTAATTAGCTAAAAGCCCCCTTGGCAGGTTTGCGTCCTGCGGCAGTTCAGAGCCAAGCTCTGCTTACGTTTCCACTGTGTTTGGCATCCTTTTAGACCAGCCGTCTCTTAATACCTTGCCATCCCTACTTTACACCTTCCCTGAGTGTTCCTGCCTCCCTTGAAATGAGTCCTTGAACTCTGATCACGCCTCTTGGCTTGCCTGGATGTGGGGGGGGGGAGTGGGGGTGTATAAAAACTGGCCGGCATTGTTCCAATCACTTTTGCCTCTGGCCCCACCCACCACTGAGGGCTGGCCCTCAGAAGGTTCCCCAGGTGGGGAATGCGGCCCCTGGGCTGCAGACAGTTTCCCCACCCCATATGTATGTAATGTAGAGAGGTAATTGATCAATCAACACAAGCTTGAGTTGATTGTTCAGCAGATTAATCAACACACACTTGAGTTGATTAATCTGCAAGGCTCTGAGTGTCAAGGGTGCTGGCTTGGCTGGGGGGAAATGAGCAAAATATCCTTTCAGCTGGCCAAGGATTTCATCTGGGGCTTTAGTTCAGGGGTCAGCAACCTTTTTCAGCCGGGGGCCGGTCCACCCTCCCTCAGACCATGTGGGGGGCCGGACTATATTGGGGGGGGGGAATGAACGAATTCCTATGCCCCACAACTAACCCAGAGATGCATTTTAAATAAAAGGACACATTCTACTCATGTAAAAACACGCTGATTCCCAGACCGTCCGCAGGCCGGATTTAGAAGGCGATTGAGGCCCATGGGCCTTAGGTTGCCTACCTAGGTTGCTTTAGTTGCTCTGCAGGCCTGCGTGAGAGAGAAAGAGGTGGATCAGATGGCAATTTGTTATCTCCTCGGCTGCAGAAGGTCGGCAAGGAAACGGGTGATCTGATCGCGCTGGCGATCTTTTGCCTTGCCAGTAAAGCCACAGTTGACAATTTCCTGAGCTGGTGCTGCTCTCTATTACCCACCCACCCCCATGGTCTGCTTTAATTGGCTTGCGATTTCTTTATTTTTAGTGCGCAAACCCAAAATTGAGGAGAGGCCTGCTAGACCACAGATGGGGGAGGGAAGTGTCAGAGATCTGCTGTCTTTGTCCTCTGCTTGCAGGCTTTGCAGAGGCATCTGACTGACCTCTGTTGGAAACAGGATACTGGGCCGGGCGGGTTTTTAGCCCGATGCAGGTGCCGGTACTTCCGTTTCACCACTTGGGGGCGCATGGAGAGGCTTTGTTGCCTGGAAAGGGAGGCAAGAGCAGCTGAAAGAGCATCCTTAGAGTGTGTCCTGGTTGCTTTTCCTTCAAAACCAGAGGGACATAAAACCTCGATAGTTTAATGCAGGCGAGCTAAACTGCGGCCCCTTTTGATGCAGTTGGACTACAGCTCCCATCATCCCTGAGCGCTGGTCACACCAGCAGGGACTGATGGGAAGTGGAGTCCAACAAACCCAGGAACACTGGAACTGGTGGGTAAGCACTGAAGCTGATTCAGGGCAGGTTTAAGAAAAGTCATTTTTTCATGTGGCACCTGCGGAACTCCCTGCCACAGGAGACAGCGATGGCCGCCAACTTGGGTGCCTTTAAAAGAGAATTTGACAAATCCATGGAGGAGGAGAGGGCTATTGATGGCTACTAGCCAGGATGGCTCTGCTATGTCTTCAGGGTTGGGGGCAGCAGTGCTTCTGAATAGCAGTTGATGGAAGCCGCAGGAGGGGACAGGGTTCTTGTGCTGGGATCCTGCTTGCAGGTTTCCCACGGGAATCTGGTCGGCCGTTGTGAGAAGAGCACGGTGGACTAGATGGCCCATTGGCCTGATCCTGCAGCACTTCTTACACTCTAAACAGCTGGGGGGGGGCACAGGTTTCACCAGCAGCCCATTTTGTTGTGGGTTCAAGACTGGGCCAAAGTGACTTGAAATGCAACTTTGCTAACATTAAAATTAAATCATTAAAATTAAGCAGCTTAAGGGCTAGAATTCTGAGCGAGGAAGGGGGACACTTTCCAGCTTGAGAGTCGCATTGCTTTGTGCGGTAGGGGGCACATGCCAGTAGTGGGCGGGGCCAGAGGCAAAAATGGGTAGGGGCATTGCATGTAAATACAGTATCTCAAGGACTGCCTCTCTCCATATGAACCTACCCAGACCCTGAGATCATCACCTAAGACCCTTCTTTGTGTGCCCCTTCCACTAGAAGTCCGGAGGGTGGCAATATGAGAACGGGGCCTTTTCTGCAGTGGCTCCTCGTTTGTGAAATGCATCTCCCCAGGAAGGTTCGCCTGGTGCCTTCATTATACACTTTCAAGCGCCAGACAAAAACGTTCCTCTTCTGCCAGGCCTTTGTTGGTTGATTGACATCCTGTACCCTATTAAATGTGTCTTGGAAGTGGGGGGTTATTGTTTTGTTTTGTTTATTTTTTTTATTGTGCATTTTGTGCTTTTAATTTTGTATTTTTACTTCGTATACCACCTTGAGATCTACGGATGAAGGGCAGTATACAAATTCAATAAATAATAATTTTCGCCTTGGCTTCTGCGCGAAGACCCTCACGCCCCCTTCTCTCTGCCTTACTTCCAGGCGAGGAAGAGGCACGATCAGAGTTCGAGAACATGCAAAAACACTCCAGGAGGGTGCAATTTCCCCCCTGGCTGTTGCAGTCGTACCTTGGAAGTCGAACGGAATCCGTTCCGGAAGTCTGTCTGACTTCCAAAATGTTTGGAAACCAAAGCGCGGCTTCTGATTGGCTGCAGGAAGCTTCCTGCAGCCAATCGGAAGCCCCATCGGACGTCCGGGTTCCAAAAATTGTTCGCAAAGCGGAACTGTCGCTTCTAGGTTTGTGGTGTTTGGGAGCCGAAACGTTCGAGAACTAAGCTGTTTGTAAACCAAGGTATGGCTGTATTTATTATGACTGAATCGGGGCTGGTGAAGGGTGTGTCCAGGGACCAGCTCAAGAGAGCGGGATTCGCATTCAGCCCCTGGTCCTAAGCTTGTCCCCTGACCTGATTTAAAGGCTACGCAGTTCTTGCAGTGCGGGATGCCTCCTGAGAGCCGGTGGGTGGGAGGGAGCTTGCTTGCCCAGGAATTCCTGCCTGCTCTCCACCCGTCCTTGGTGGAGCTGTGCCAATGCAGCCCAGGGGAGAGGCTGCCAAAGCAAACAGCACTTGTTTATTGGGTGTGCTTGGGCTGTGGACTCAGGAGAGCAGGAGGCTGTCTTCTGGCAGGGAAGCCAAGCTGGGCTGCTTGCCTCTAGGGCAATACATGCAACTGCTACGCCCTGCGGGGGTTACATGCCTACCTGTGTGTTTTTCTCAAGCCAGGAGTGGCAGGGAGGCAGAGCCCTTGGGGAAGGGCTGTAGCGTAGCAGCACAGCCCTCGCTTTTCATGCAGAAGGACCCGGCAGCATCTCCGGGTCCTGGAGAGCTGCTGCCAGTCAGTGGAGGCGATACTGAACTAGATGAACCCAGCAAGGATTGCTGTTTCAACCCTGAATTCAGAACCTTGAGGACTGGAAACTTGGTTTGTTTTTAGGGGGAGGGCAGTGGCTCAGTGGTAGAGCACCTAAGTTCAATCTCCAGCATCTCTAGGTATGACTGGGAAGGACACCCTGTCTGAAATCCTGGAGAGCTGCTGCCAGACAGTGTGGACAGTATTGAACTACTAGATGGACCAGTTCCCGACACCTGGAGGGCAGCTGGTTGGGGAAGTCTGACACTACTGAAGAACTCTAACCTAAAAACTTCAGATGACTCCTTGGTGATGCTCCTGTATACAGTATCTGCTCTCTGAGGCCGAGGGGATGTCTTGCAAGACTTTCAGAGCTTCTCTCAGGAAACGGTGGTCTCTGCACCTGCCTCCCAGCAGCGTCCCTGCGGTTTTGCTGCCTCGTCCCCCTCAAAAGGAAGCGAAAGCCTTTTGCCGATGGTAAAAGCAGAAACGAGCTCTTGGAGGGCCGGGAAGGGATGCCTTCTCATTTATCAAAATGATGATTATTATCTATTGCTTTTTTCAGAAAAACAAAGCAACTTGCAAGAAACTTCTATTAAAAGCAAGTGTAAAAAGCAGTGTAAAACACACCATGAGAACATAGGAAGAGCCTGCTGGATCAGGCCTGTTTCCCAGCTGTTCCTGCCTCCTGTCTCCACAGTGGCCAAATGTCCCTAAGAACCTAGGAACCTAGATAGACTGCCTCTGGGCATGGAGGTTCCATCAGAGGAGCTCTAGCTGGATCAGGCCAATGGCCCATCTAGGCCAGCATCCTGTTCTCACAGAGGCCCCAAAGGGAAGCCCACAAGCAGGATCCGAGCACAATAGCAGCCCTCTCCCCTCCTGAGGTTTCCAGGAACTGGGATTCATTCTGTTATGTATTATTGTGTTTTTATCTTGCAAACCGCCCTGTGATCTTCAGCAGCTCTCCCCTCCTGCGGCTTCCAGCAACTGGTATTCAGGAGCCCTGCTGCCTCCACCAGTTAAGGCTGAGCCTTGCCATCAGGGCTAGTAGCCTTTGATAGCCCATGAAGTTGCCCATCTAAGTTTGCGGCCACCACAGCCTCCCATGGGAGCGAGTAATAGACATATATCAATAAACAGATCCGACAACCCCAGCCCATCAGAAACTCTCAAGAGGGTGCGAAGGAGGGCCAGTGAAGGCTGTAGCCTGGGGAAGGGAGGGAGTCCCAGGGGCCAGATAGAGGGGCCTTAAGGGCCGCACTTGGCCCTGGGCCCAAGGCAGCTCAGAGACCCGCAAAACTCCCGCGACAAGTTTCAAGTTGTTGGTTTTTTAAAAAGTGTTATTTAGAGCATGCAAAAGCTACCAAAGTTCCTGGGCACACATATTTTGCGTGTTTGGCCTAGGAGATTCCGCAGAGCAAAGGTAGAAACTGGAAGGAGAGAACAGCAACCTTAAAAAATAATAAAGAGTTTTTAAATGCATGATGGGCACACGTTGGGGCCGGTTCTTTGTAGAGAAACCTTGCCCCCACTTTTTTTTTTTTTGGGAAGGCACGGAGTCCATTTTTGTGGCAGTGTGACAGGCAGCCATTCAACTGGTGACGGGCTCCCTTTCTCTCCCTGGAGAGGGCTGGACTCATCTAAAAACTATTGCATGGATCCCTTTAGGCCACCAGGTGGCGGCCTGGAGCTTGTTAAGGGCAGAGAGGCCAGAGAGCTTCTCAAAAGTAACAATATATAATTTTACCGGACCGGACCTGCCCTTGGTGGCTTCCATTTCTGCGTTCTCGTTCCCCCACCAGTAATTGCCTGGGCTTTGGGGACCTTGTGGTAAAGAAGGGAAGGAGAGGGTGGACTCTCACTCTCTCTCTGTGTGTGCATTTTCTCGGTTCTTATTTTATTAGAGGTTTGCCTTCCATCGATTACCTGTCTTTCCCTCTCTGCCTTTGCCACAGCAATAAGAGTTTTGTGTTGGCCCTAGAACTGACCTCTGAAAGCCAGAAGGCACAGCTGGAGGGGAAAGCCTCCTGAGCATGCACAGAGGGTGTTTTAGCAGAGAGAGCCAGGGTTAGAAATTAACCAGGTGCGTTTTGCAACTGTGACCAATTGTGATCATCTCCACCTGGCTGGCCCCTCCAGCCTTCTTAAGCAGGTAAACAGAAGAACTTATTTTTGGATTTGTAGCCCACCTTTTTATCCCAGGAGTACGTGGTTCATCCCCTTCCACAGTTAATCCTTACAATGACCCTGCAAAGTAGGTGAAGAGGCTGTGACTGACCAGGCTCAGATTCGAACCCTGATCTCCCAGCTGCCAGTGCGAAACTCTAACCACTACACCACACTGCCTTCCTATTGTACTTCTCCTATAGGGCAGCTGTAGAATTTAAGTAGGTAAATAAATACAGTGGCACCTTGGTTCTCAACCTTAATCTGTTCCGGAAGTCCCTTCCAAAACCAAAGCGTTCCAAAACCAAGGCGCGCTTTCCCATAGAAAGTAATGCAAAATGGATTAATCAGTTCCAAGCATCTTACAAAAATGCAGAAATGGGGGGAGCGAACTTATGTACCCCATCTCAGTCAGTAGAGCCTGAGACTCTTCATCTCAGGGTCGTGGGTTCGAATCTCACATTGGGCAAAAAGGTTCCTGCGTTTCAGAGGGTGGGACTAGATGACCCTCGAGGTCCCTTCCAACTCTATGATTCTATGATTCTACCTTGAGTTTACTGGGTGATATTGGGCCAGTTGCATGCTGTCTCAACTTAGCCTTCCTTGGAGGGTTGTTGTGAGGATAAGCTTTTTTGGGGGGGGGGGGGGAACGAAAATATCCCTGCCTGCCACCTTGAGTGCCTTGCAGTCAACTGATGGGCATGTCAGAATTAACCCCCGAAAAGAAACGAATGTGGATGAATGTGTGAATCTGCCTTTATTTCTGTCGTCTCTTGAGGATGAGGGTGGCGTTTGTGTGTGTTTGTGCACAGGCAACCAGAGAGTAAAGACACTGTCCTGATCTGTCTCCTTTGTGCAGGCATCTTTGGGTGCTAATTATGGCACGTTCTCTCCCCCCCTTTTCCCACCTTCTGCTGGTGATTCATTGCCCCCCCCCCCCCCGTGACTCACTTGGAGGGTGACGGAGGGTGTCGAGAGGCACTGCCAGTCAGTGAGTGAGGTGGCAGAGGAGAGGGTGGGTGGGTGGGTGGGAGAGAGAGAGAGAGATCACCCTTGGGAGACATAGAGTCAGGCAGCCGGCAGTTTTCATAGAATTGTAGAGTCGGAAGGGACCCCCAAGGGAATACCACTGTATTCCGCTCTGGTCAGACCTCACCTGGAATACTGTGTCCAGTTCTGGGCACCACAGTTCAAGAAGGATACTGACAAGCTGGAACGTGTCCAGAGGAGGGCAACCAAAATGGTCAAAGGCCTGGAAACGATGCCTTATGAGGAACGGCTTAGGGAGCTGGGTATGTTTAGCCTGGATAAGAGAAGGTGAAGGGGTGATATGATAGCCATGTTCAAATATATAAAAGGATGTCATATAGAGGAGGGAGAAAGGTTGTTTTCTGCTGCTCCAGAGAAGCGGACACGGAGCAATGGATTCAAACTACAAGAAAGAAGATTCCACCTAAACATTAGGAAGAACTTCCTGACAGTAAGAGCTGTTGGACAGTGGAATTTGCTGCCAAGGAGTGTGGTGGAGTCTCCTTCTTTGGAGGTCTTTAAGCAGAGGCTCGACAGCCACCTGTCAGGAATGCTTTGATGGTGTTTCCTGCTTGGCAGGGGGTTGGACTGGATGGCCCTTGGGGTCTCTTCCAACTCTATGATTCTATGATTCTATCTAGTCCAACCCCCCCGCAATGCAGGAATCTCAACTCAAGCATCCAGGACAAATGGCCATCCAACCTCTGCTTAAAAACCTCCAAGGAGGGAGAGTCCAGAAAGACTCCCAAGGGTGTCCATTCCTCTATCAAACAGCTCTCACTGTCAGACAGTTCTTCCTGATGTTCAGTCGGAATCTCCTTTCTTGTAACTTGAAGCCATGGGTTCGAGTCCCGCCCTCCAGGAGATAACAAGCTCGGTGGATCCAAATATTTTGCCGTACTCCCTTCTTATCTGCTGGTTTCGGATCCACATTTTTGGAAGCCCCCCCCCCCCCCGAAGGATCAGGGTGCCGTTGGCTAGATCTATTCCAATAATAACTCCTTTTTTATGAAAATTTTTATTAGTTTTCTAATATTCTAAAATCCTAATATTTTGCCGTTCTCAAACATTGTTTGGCATGAAATCTTTTGATAAAGGGTGGCATATAAAGTGAATAAATACTAATAATATAATAATAATAATTTATAGATCTATGTTATTTATTATTACTTATATGTTGCAATTACATCCCTGTTTGCCTCGAAGGAGCACTCCTCCCCATTTGGTCCTCTCAACAACCCTGTGAGGTAGGTCAGGCTGAGAAGGATAGGGACTGACCTGAGGCCACACCCAGTGAGCTTCATGGCCAGGCGGGGATTCGAACCTTGGTCTCCTGGGTCCTAGTCCAGGACTCTAACCACTACACCACACCAACTCAGGTTCTCTGGCCAAGCCTTGCAATCCAAAGTTGCTCTGTTGAGGTGTGTTGGTTTGATCCCTTGCTCTGGTATAATAATATCCTCTAAATCTGACTTGGCCATTTCAAGGGGACATCACCTCTGTGTGTGTGTGTGTGTGTGTGTGTGTGTGTGTGTGTGTGTGTGTTATTTTGGAAAGGGAGTCAGTGTCCCAGGACTGTTGGGGTTCCCGTCTGCCTGTCTGCCTCCTTTTTATCTTCGGATAAGCATTTGTGTGAGCAAAAAACCATCCCTGCTGGATGGGCTTGTAGGAAAACTCATTGGCCGGTGGGCATCCCATGACACTGATGGTTGAAATCCCCAGGAACAGGGGTCGCCAACCAGGTGCCCACAGGCGCTGTGGCGCCCATGAGGGCTTCCATGGGTGCTCCTGGGCAGGTGTGCCAACTCTTGAGCTTTCATTTGAAAAGGGGAGGGGGGAGTTATATAATAATAATCATAATCATCATCATCATAATAATTTATTATTTGTACCCCGCCCATCTGGCTGGGTCCCCCCAGCCACTCTGGGCGGCTTCCAGCAAACATTAAAATACATTAACACATCACAGATTAAAAACTTCCCTAAACAGGACTGCCTTCAGGTGTTTTCTGAATGTCAGATAATTGTTGATCCCTTTAACCTCTGCTGGGAGGGCGTTCCACAGGGCGGGCGCCACTACCGAGAAGGCCCTCTGCCTGGTTCCCTGTAGCTTTGCTTCTCGCAGTGAGGGAACCGCCAGAAGGCCCTCAGCGCTGGATCTCAGTGTCCGGGCCGAACGGTGGGGGTGGAGATGCTCCTTCAGGTATACAGGACCGAGGCCATTTAGGGCTTTAAAGGTCAGCACCAACACTTTGAATTGTGCTCGGAAACGTACTGGGAGCCAATGTAGATCTCTCAGGACCAGTGTTATGTGGTCCCGGCGGCCACTCCCAGTCCCCAGTCTAGCTGCCGCATTCTGGATTAATTGCAGTTTCCGGGTCACCTTCAAAGATAGCCCCACGTAGAGCGCATTGCAGTAGTCCAAGCGGGAGATAACTAGAGCATGCACCACTCTGGCGAGACAGTCCGCGGGCAGGGAGGGTCTCATCCTGCGCACCAGCTGCCCTGGACACAGAATTAACCTGTGCCTCCATGGACAGCTGTGAGTCCAAAATGACTCCCAGGCTGCGCACCTGGTCCTTCGGGGGCACAGTTGCCCCATTCAGGACCAGGGAGTCCCCCACACCTGCCCGCTTCCTGTCTCCCCAAAACAATAATTCTGTCTTGTCAGGATTCAACCTCAATCTGTTAGGTAGGGTTGGGAATGTCCCCTTGTCTGAAATCCTGGAGAGTTGCTGCCAGTCAGTCTCATCCTGCGTACCAGATGGAGCTGGTAGACAGCCGCCCTGGGCACAGAATTGACCTGCGCCTCCATGGACAGCTGGGAGTCCAAAATGACTCCCAGGCTGCGCACCTGGTCCTTCAGGGGCACAGTTACCCCATTCAGGACCAGGGAGTTCCCCCCCCACCCGCCCGCCCCCTGTCCCCCCAAAACAATACTTCTGTCTTGTCAGGATTTGCTATTCCTCGAGTGAAAAGGATCCCAGAACTCTGCTTTGTATAGGAATAATTTATTGGTCAAGTATCAATCATACTTGGAATTTTGCTTCGTCTACATTGCATACCTTTCCTTCCATGGAGCTTTTTAATCAGAGGTTGGCACGGCCCTCTGTCGGGGGTGCTTGGGTTGAGATTCCTGCATTGCAGGGGGTTGGACTGGATGACCTCTGGGGGTTCCCTTTCTAACTCTACCATAATTCTGTGATTCTATCCTTGCTGCTGGTATTCCCTGAGACGTCTGCCTGGGTGGGAGATGCAGAGGCAAGGGTGGCCGGGGGGGGGGGGAGAGCAGCCCCATGCCAGCGCTTTGCCTCCAGCACAGACCGGCCGACAGCGCTCTCGTCAAAGGCAGCCTCCGCGCCGCAACGCTTGGCTGGCCCTGTGACATATTGGGGTTGATGGCTCCCTGGCGTTTGCGTTTCCTTGGGCTAAACGTAGAGATGGGGGTGGGGGGAGAGAGTGGAGCTGGCCTCCTCGTGGCTCCTGGTCTGTTGCCACGGTGGGTTTGGCATTCTCCATGTTGAATGGATTCGCTGAATCGGCCCCATTGAGGCCAGTGCGGTCTGCTCTGACCGGCAGCTGCTCTCCGGGATTCCCAAACAGAGACCCCCTTACTGGGGACCCTTGTATAGGTGGAGATCAAAGTTGGGGACCTTCTGCATGCCAAGCAGCTGCCCTGGTCGCCGGGTTCCGTTCTCTGCCCCCCAGCGGAGAGAAAACATGGATGGCTTGGAAAAGGCAGAAATGCGGTTTGGTATTCTGGCATTTTTAAAATTCATTTTAATTTATTGCATTTGTACACCAAGGAGCTCAGGGTGGTGTGTATGTGGCCCCCCTCCTCTCCTCATTGATTCTCACAACAACAACCTTGTGAGGTAGGCTAGGCTGAGAGTCTGTGACCGGCCCAAGGCCACGCACCCAGTGAAAGTTTCCTGGCCGAGTGGGGAATTTGAACCCGGGCTTCCCAGGGCCTAGCCTGATGCTCTAACCCAGGCATAGGCAACTTTGGCTCTCCAGATGTTTTGGAACTACAACTCCCATGATCCCTAGCTAACAGGGCCAGTGGTCAGGCATGATGGGAATTGTAGTCCCAAAACAGCTGGAGGGCCAAGGTTGCCTATGCCTGCTCTAACCTCTACACCAGTGTTCCCCAACCTTGGGCCTCCAGCTGTTTTTGGACTACAACTCCCATCATCCCTCGCTAGCAAGACCAGTCATCAGGGATGATGGGAATTGTAGTCTGAAAACAGCTGGAGGCCCAAGGTTGGGGAACGCTGCTCTACACCACACTGGTGTAGAGACCCTGCTGGGCTCCCTCAGGCCACAGCTCCATGGCAGGGCAGCTGCTTGGCATGCAGAAGGTCCCAGGTTCAATCTCCAATTAAGTCCGCGTGGACACCAGAGATTTAAAGCACATTGTCTTCACCCTAAGGAATCCTGGGAACTGCGGATCAAGGGTGCCAAGACTGTCCTCAGCCATTAAGGCCAGAGGTCAGGGGTGATGGGAGTTGTAGTTCATCCACATCTGGCACGGGGATGCACCCACAGGGTTCCCTGCCCTGTAGCCAAGGAGTTTGTTCAGCAAAGTGGATTTTCCTCATCGAAAGCTGATATGAGGAACCCTGGCCATTTTCCGAGGACTTGACAGACTCCAGCTCCCATCAGCCCTGGGAGCCAGGATGGTCGGCAGCCAGAGAGGATGATGGGAGTTGTAGTTCAGCAACATCAGGAGGGCCACAGAACGGCTACTCCTGGTACCTATCAGGATAGCTCAGGCGGAGAACACCTGGGTTTCACAGATCATGGTGGAGCCTCCAGAGATAGAGGCAGTCTACCTCAGAGCTCTACATGTTGGGGGTTGAACTCTAAGGGAGGGCTGCTGCTTTTCTGCCTCAGGCAGGGAGTTTTCCTCAGCCCAGCCTCGGGATGCCTTCAGGGATCGAACCTGGAACCTTCTGCATGCAAAGCAGGTCTGATCCTTCCCCAAAGTGCAGCGTAAGATTCTAGCCCTCATGATTCTGAATACAGGGTTGAAATAGGAGCACAGGAAGCTGCCTTCAACTGAGTCATATTTCAGGGTTGTCTACACTGGCTGGCAGCGGCTCCCAGGGGTTAGAGGGAGGGGGGTCTCTTAGCTCCACTGGGAGCTGAAGCTGGAACCTTCTGCATGCAAAGCAGCTGCTCTCCCCCTAAACTCCCCTGAAAAATAAAATAAAAATCTAGTCCTCCAAGCTCTGAATTAAGAATGGGTTTCAGTAGGTAGCTGCCCTAGACTGAGGCAGTGGTCCATCGAGCTCAGTATCGTCAGCCTTAACTGGCAGCGTCTCTCCAGGGTTTGAGACAGGGCTCTTCCCCTGAAATCATGATGCTAGTCCTCACGATCCGAAATAAAAAGACGCTTAAGCAGAGGAAGCTGTTTTCTACTGCGTTAAGTTGCTGGTCCATGGAGCTCAGTACTGCCTGCGTTGGCTGGCAGCAGCTCTGCAGGGTTTTAGGAAGGGATGTCCCCAGCCCTACCTGGAGGTGCTGTCGGGACCTGAACCCGGGACCCTCTGCATGCAATGCTGATGTTCTAACCACTCAGCTGCAGCCCCCCCGAACATGCATCTCCCTCCAGAGCCTGAGACTGCCCGCCTGCCTGTGTGTGTGTGTCTCCCTTTCCCCCAGACACCCTCCGCAGGGCACTGGCGGCTCCCCTCCCTCCCTCCTCCCTCGTGCCTCCATCTCCCTCCCTTGCGTAAGGGAGCATTGGGTGGGGGGGGGAAGGACTTGTGCGCTCGCCATTGGTGGGCCGGGCTCTCCCTCCCCCTCACACCCTGGGAAGTAAGTTGCCTTCTCTCTGTCCCCCCACCCACCCAACACAGCACCTCCCTGCCCCACCTCCAAACACACACACACACACACACACACACACACACACACACTGGGCTGTCACATCTCCAGCGCCACCCCTGCCAGCGAGCATGTGAGCTCCATCCTGACGCCTTTTCATCCTCTCAGCTTCCTGAACCATTCCACCTTTATTTTTCCACCGCTCTCGGTGCTCCGTTTCTCTCTGTGTGCGTTTCTTAACCCCCCCCCCCCATTTTATTTTATTTTTAAGAATCCAGCTTCCAAATCGCCCCCCTCTTCCCGGCAGTGCGCGCCTTGCCTTTCCACATTTCGGCTCTCCCCAACTCCCCTCCCCAACCCCTCTCCCTTTGTTTAGAGATGCTCTTCTGCCGGGGGATTTGATGCTTCTCCATCGGCAACATCTCGCTGAAGTAGGATGGAGCCCTTGAGCCAGCGGGGACCTCCGCGCCTCTCCTGGATCGACACCCTCTATAGCAGTACGTGCCTTGCGCTCTTCGTGGCCCCCCATCTTTTGGGGAGCATGTGTGTGTATGGGAGGGGGGAGAGGGAACGGGGGTCTTGCCGCTTGCCCCAGGGGTACCAGCTTTCGTTGGCGTTCTGTGTCGTTGGCAGGCGGGCGACCGGTTGGCATTTGGGCTCTCCCTCGCCTCTTTTAAGAGTGGGGGGGGGGAGTGTCTGCACGCCAGCAAACCCATTGCCCCCCCCCCCATTTTGCTACCCAACATTTCTGATTTGCATGCGCTGTGAATGGCCTCGTAAAAATACCTGCTTTCGGAAGTCTGGAGCCGGTTACATAAACCCGCCAGGGCTGTTGATATACCCTGGATGTGGCGAAGGAGGGAGGGAATAGGAGAAAAAGGATGCAAAATTGGGGTGGGGTGACCATCCTCTGAGATCCCCCCCCTTGCAAAAAAAAAAAAGGAAAAACCTGTGGGTTTTACTTCCAGTTGGATCTCTCTGAAAATTTTCACCCCCTTAAAATGCAGCTTGATTCTACACCAACCCCCCCCCCCTGAGTTTGCTTCACACTCCTGACACCCCGGTTTGAGCTGCTTGGTCTTTTCGTTCCCCTAACCTCCCCCCCCAACTTCCTTGGGGACCCCTCTGCCCCCCCTGGACTGTGATGTAAATAAATTTGGGAGGGGGGGTTGTTGAGCAGGCGGGCTCAGCACAGCAGGTGTGAGCTGCTTACACAACTGAGCTACACTTTCTCTTCCTGGCTGCCTGCATCCAGCCTCCATCTTTCCCTCCTTGCTTTTGGGGTTCCAGCCTGGGAACTTGCCCTGTTCCCCACATTAGTGTGTGTGGGGGGGGAGTCTCAAGCATTTTTTGGGGTTCAGAGCCAGGTGGCAAAGCAGGGCTGGCGACGTCAGATGCCGGCCGTGATATGCATTCTGATCTTTGAGACTTTTCAGAAATCTTTTCAATAACAGGGTTTATATAGCGGCCCCTAGCCATTCAAACGTGTGCCATCCTTTCACAACAAACCTGCCAGGGAGGTTAGAGTAGTATTATCCCCCCATGCTGCAGGTGAGGAGACTGAGGCCAATTCAATACGGACGGAATTCATGCCGGAGGAAAGGTTTGATTGGCGGGGGCTCCCTGTTCGGAAATTAGCCTCCATGCTAATCCAAGACCCCTTCCCAAGAGCCAGTGTGGTAGTTAAGTTTCTTGAGGTAGGACAGGGCAGAGATCCAGGTTCGAATCCCAGCTCAGTTGCTGAATCTCACTTAGTGTGCCATTGGGGCAGTTTCTCAGCTTAGCCTACCTTGCAGGGTGGTTGTACGACAGGTTGGGATGAGAGAGAGAGAGAGAGAGAGAGAGAGAGAGAGAGAACAACATATACCACTGTGACTTTCTTGGAGGGAGGCTGGGATGATAATGTAACAAATGTAAAAAAAAAAATTTTTTTAATGGTAGGTTTGTAATAGAAATAGTTCCTCTGGACATGTGCAAAGTGCATTTCTTCCCCAGGCTCAATCAAGGGCTTGTGATTAAAGCAGAAAGATTTAGGATGGTGGAGTTGATGTGATGCTCAAAACCAAACCACATTCTTCCCCATTGAACTGGACCTCAATTTCTCTCCCCCCCCCTGAAAATTCAGAATTGTGGTTTATAAAAAGGGTTTGAAAAACAAACCTGGCTCCAGCAGAGTGTTTTATAAATGCGCAAATCTACATTATGCTCAGACATTTTGGGTTCACGTTGTGCTTTGGCGTTCGGGAAGTCTCAGGTGTGATAAATGTCTTGCTGGTTTTCAAGGGTTAAGGGGGCCACCTACATTTTTAATGAAACACAAAATGAAATCAACAACAACAACAACAACACCAACAACATTTAAAAAGCAGGCTCCTCTCCTCTGCTTTATTCACTCAGCTTCTCTGTTGCCCAAGGAACCAAAGTTCTTTGAGCGGTTATTCTTCTGTGCTGTTAAGCATATATTTAGATATATTTCCTATTTCACGCATGCTTTGTTGTCCTTGACTGCAAGGCCCATCTACTCCAACCCCCCTGCAATGCAGGAATCTCTTTGCCCAATGTGGGTCTCAAACCCACGACCCTGAGATCAAGAGTCTTATCTACTCCTCCTTCAAAGCCATCCAGGCTGGTGGCCAACACTGCTTCCTGGGGCAGTGAGTTCCACAGTTCAGCTCAGTGCTAAGTCGTTCCTTTTCTCAGTGCTGAACCTCCCACCATCCACCTTCCTTGTTGTTATTTTAATTATTATTTAATAATAATAATATCTCTATATTGCTCTTCATCTGAGGATCACAGGGTGGTTTACAGTATATAAATAAAAACAATATCCCCACACAGACGCTCACAGTTTAAAAGGCCATAGATCGGCTAGTGAAACAAAGGCCTGGGAGAAGAGGAATGTTTTTGCCTGGTGTCTAAAGATATGCAATGAAGGCACCAGGCGAGTCTCCCTGGGGAGAGCAATCCACGTTCATAAAAGTGTTTCTATACCAATACTACTAAATCCAGAATTTACCACTGCATGCACCTAAGAGACGAAACAGAATGAGGATTCTGTCTTGGCAATCGATTTTATATTTAATGGCCGGTTGCAATCTTCTCTTGCCAAACTTTAATGGCACCTATCCTGGCTTAAGCTAAACCAGTTTTCTGGTTCAGACCTTACATGGAACAATTATAGATTATTGTATTTTAATGTTCTGTTGAAAGCCGCCCAGAGTGGCTGGGGAAACTCAGCCAGATGGGCGCGGTATAAATAATAAATTATTATTATTACTATTATTATTATTATTATTAGTAGTAGTAGTAGTATTATTATTATGGAACTGTAAAATAATCTGCGCTAAAATCAGATGTGGGGTAGAGGAGAAAGCACACGGGAATAAGGCTTAATCCTGGTTCGATACACTGTTGTCACCACACTATCCAGATGCCTGACTCTGGCCTAAGACAGAAATGCAGTCAATCAGTTAGGTAGCTTCCAAACCGTTTACAAGTACAGTCATACCTTGGTTTTCAACCATAATCCGTTCCGGAGGTCCGGTTGTAAACCAAAACAGGTTGTAACCCAAGGCGCGCTTTCGCCAATGGGGCCTCCCCCCCCCCCAAAAAATTGGTTGTAATCCCAAAAAAATGGGTTGTAATAAAAAAAAGGGGGACACACACTTCCGGGTTTGACGTGGTTGTAATCCAAAGTGGTTGCAAACCAAGGTACCACTGTATAAAAGTGACTGCAAGATTGAGATATAAGCACCCACCTTTTAACACCCACCATAAAGCGATTCCACCAAACATTTTTTTTAAAAGTATCCACAATTAAAGTATGGAATAAACACACACACACACACAACACAGAGCACAACAAATTAAACCGGTCAAAACAACAATTGGAAACAGGAGTTTCAGGTCAGGAGATCCAAACAGCTGCATCTTTCCCTGCGGTTTCATTGACAGACAGGCATGTAGCAGGCCTGATTTTTAAATTCTTCCCTTGCCATTGACTCACAGGAGAGCTTTTCCCAGGCAGGGAGGGTGGGGAGCTGTTTGTGTGTGTTTGCGTACAGGTGTTGTTCATATTAGCCCTTAAAAACCGTAGAGAGATATACTTTTAGGTATAAATACTGTAAAAGACATTCTGGGAATTGTAGCTCTGGGAGGAGTATAGGCGTCTTCTACCAACTCTGAGCACCCTTAACAAACTACAGCTCCCAGGATTCTTTGGGGGAAAGGGTGACTATTCAAAGTGCAGGTGGGGCGCATGCCAGAGCAATACTATGAAAGCCATAGCTGGAAACTTAGGGTGAGGGCGAGTAGTAAATAATAATGTTTGTTGCTTCAAGCAGGTTAGACTGGGTGTCCCTCCCAATGCTACAGTTCTGTGGTTCTGATAATTGCAAAAAGAAAATTTCCTGCCATCTTTTAGACCATCATCATCATAGATGCGGGTGGAGCTGTGGGTTAAACCACAGAGCCTAGAGCTTGCCGATCAGAAGGTCGGCGGTTCGAATCCCCGCGACAGGGTGAGCTCCCGTTGCTTGGTCCCAGCTCCTGCCAACCTAGCAGTTCAAAAGCACGTCAAAGCGCAAGTACCGGTAGATAAATAGGTACCACTCGGGCGGGAAGGTAAACGGCGTTTCCGTGTGCTGCTCTGGTTCTCCAGAAGCGGCTTAGTCATACGCCGGCTCCCTCGGCCAGTAATGAGTCATCCGCGACTGGACCTAACGGTCAGGGGTCCCTTTACCTTTACCTTTAATAATAACAATAATGATAATAATGATCATGATGATGATGATGATGATGATGATAATATAATAATAATTTTCTTATTTATACCCCGCCCATCTGGCTGGGTTTCCCCAGCCATTCTGAGTGGCTTCCAACCAAATATTAAAAACAATACAGCATCAAACATTAAAAACGTCCCTAAACAGGGCCATCTTCAGTTGTCTTTTAAAAGTAAAAGAGTTGCTTAAAAATGAACCACAGAAGAGGCCCTCTGGCAACATCTCCTGTGGGAGATGCTTGGAGGAAGTGCCTCTGATGGGGGTCCAGGCAGGTGTGTCTCTTCCTGGCTCAGAGCTCGTGCTCTTCACCCTCACCCCAGACCAGCTAGTCAGGCTGAAGCGTCTGTCCTAGTTTTGGCTGCAGTTACTCCTGGCAATCCCTTGTTTAAGGTTTGACTTGGCTGGTGCAGATTTCAGCCTCCCTCCTTGTTACGAAACAGGACATTAGAGAGGTTTTTAAAGGGGGGATTTACTTTTTTGCTGTTGCTTTGGAGTGGCAGGGGAGGGATATCGATGTGGAAGGAAATTGGACGGAGGTCCCAGTAAGGACGGAGGAGTCTGTGAGGTCTCTTGCGTCTCCCTGTAGATTTGAAATCAAGAAGAGCAGAAAAGCCCGGGTGCTGGATCAGGTCTAGCCAGGCATCCTGTTCTCACTGTGGCTAACCCAGTGCAGGATTTGACTACGGACTGCCATCACTGATGGCAAGTGAAGTCATGTGGTGAGTGAGGGCAGTGATATAAATGGCCGTCGGAAGAGCCTGGCTGCAGAGATCAGGCATTGACGGTGAAGATGGACCATGGCTTTATCTACTTCCATGAATTTGTCTAAACCACTAAATTGGTTGACCATCACTAACTCTTGTGGAATACGGCTCCCATCATCGTTGCGCATGGGCCATGCACACAACTCTTCCCCAATGTCGACTTTAAGGAACAGTTCCTTATTTAATACAGTTTAGTACTCAGTGAGAAACTGGTGGCTATGAAATAAGGAACCGTTCCCTGAAACAAGGAAGAGATGGATAAGCAATGTTTTCCACTGCCCTCAAATTTATTATTATTATTTAATTAAATTTGTATACTGCCCTTCAACCGCAGATCTCAGGGTGGTGGCACATTTTGCCTCTGGCTTGACCTCGCCGATTGGCCTTGAGCGAGCCTCCCTCTCAGCCCTTTTTCTGGCGGTAAAAACCCCCACCAGCCTACCTCAAGGGGTTGTTGTAACCTTTATATATGTGTGTGTTGTATTTTGTGCACCCTGTAGCAGGGCTAGGCAGAGCGATGCTCTCCAGCTTCTGTGCACTACAACTCCCAACAGCTCCAACCAGAATGGCGAGTAGCCGGGGATGATGGGAGTTGTAGTCCAAAACATTTGTCTGGTATCCTATCGGCTGATCCTGCTAAGTATTATCCCCATCATCAAGAAACGCCTTCAGTGGCAGATTCCCTCCTCTTTTAAGCGTTTTGCTGTCATAATGAGGACCAGTACCTTTAAAAAATGTATCTGAAGACGTGTGCATGCACACGAAAGCTCACACCAAGAACAAACTTAGTTGGTCTCTAAGGTGCTACTGGAAGGAATTTTTTTATTTTTTATTTTGTTTTGACTGGCAGACCAACACGGCTACCTACCTGTAACTGTTTAAAAAATGTGTATCAGAAAAAGCAGCAGTGTGCTGGAGTTATGGGGAGCAAAAATCCCTGATTTGTGGCCATCAAATGGCCTGTGACCAACATAACACATGCCTTTTTTTTTGTATGCATAAATGAATACAGATATTGCATGTGTGGGTGTGCAGAAGGGTAAGCTTTCTTCTTAATCTTAAACTTCCAGAAAGCCTTCTCTCTAGAATATTCACCCAAGTTATCCCATGATGAGATGTCAAATATCCAGTGAATATTCAGAGCTTTTCAGAACTTGACAGTTGTCGATAGCAGGCAGCGGCTCAGAGGTCTATGACACAGCCACTGTAGTGAAGCTAAGCAGGTGGAGGTCTGGTTCGCGGCTGGATGAGAGACCACTTGGGAATAGAAAGTCGGATGGAGTGTAATAAATAAGAAATAGTCCGTGCTAGTGCCTGACAGCTGATGGGTATCACATTGCTTGGATGTGGGCCCTGTCTGCCCTATGCATTTAAAACCGTATCATGCCACTTTGAACGGTTATGGCTTCCCCTGAAGAATCCTGGGAGCTGTAGTTTGTTAAGGGTGCTGAGAGTTGCTAGGAGGCCCCTGTTCTCCTCACAGAGCGACAATTCCCAGAGCGATTTAACAGTCAACCTCTCTCCCAGGGAATTCTGGGAACTGTAGGGGGAAATAGGGGACCACTCTCAGCACCCTCCACAAACTACAGTTCCCAGGATTCTTTGTGGGAAAGCCATGACAGTTCAGAGCGGTGGGACCAAGTTTCAAATGTATGGGGTAGGTAATGAATGCCTCGTGCTTGTTCCTTCTTGGACTCCAACTCCCATCAGCCTCGGCTGCCAGCATGGTCAGTGGTCAGGAATGATGGGAGATGGAGTCCGATGACACCACAGAGGAGGCCACAGCTCCCTTATCCCTATAGGTCATGGACCTATAGAATTGTAGAATTGGAGGAGACCATGAGGACCATCTAGTCCAACCCCCCTGCAATACAGGAATCTTTTTGCCCAATGCAGGACTCGAACCCACAACCCTGAGATTAAGAGTCTTATACTCTACTGACTGAGCTGAAGGGCACCATTCTCAACTGCATGCAAGAGCTGGGGGGAATGCCTCTATTTAGAAGAGGAATTCCCTCCTGAGAGATGGGGGGGTGCCTCTCCCCACATCAGGAATGGAGAAATCCTATGGATGTCATTGGACTCCAACTCCCAGAAGCCACCATGGCCGATGGTCACAAATGATGGGAGTCTCTCCAAAATGGTGGGTGGACAGAGGTTCTCCACCTTTCCTGAGACCCTTCCTAACCTTCAGGAGTTCTGTGCCCTATTTGCTCCCACGAGGGAGGCCACCAACCAGGGCGGCTTTGAGAGAGGATGAGACAAACTCGCGGAGGGAGGGCAAGGCTGTCCGTGGCTGCTGGGCAGTGTGGTCTAGTGGTTACAGCGCCGGGCGAGACCTGGGTTCAAATCCCCACCCAAGCCGCAAAGCTCACTGGCTGTGACTTTGGGCCGGTCACTCGTCCTCAGCCCAACCTGCCTCACGGGGTTGTTGTGAGGGTGAAATGGGGGGGGGTAGGAGAACAATGGCTGCAAATGTCATGAATAAATATGTTCCGTCTCCTCTGTCGGAGGTAGTAAGTGCCTCTAGATACCAGTTGCTGGGGAAGCGCAAGGGGGGGAGAGCATGCGCTGCTGCTGTTGTGCTCAGGTCCCTGTTGGGCTCTCCTTCCCTTCACCGGCCTCTGATTTCCCGCTCGCCCCGGTCTCTGCCCGCCTGTGCCAGCCTTTCCACAAGAGCTGTGCTGCTCCTTTGGGTATCTTGGGCAGCCCCATTCTTGTCCTCTTAGGGGCCGCACCGGTTGCCGTGGAGCCGTCCTCGGCCCAGGAACCTTTGGGAACGGTCTTCTCCGCTGGGCGGATGTGCGCTGGGAGCTGTTGTTCGCTGGCATGTTCCACCCTCCTGTGCTCTGCTTAAAAAGAAAACCTCCCTTTTCTTCCCTGGTTCCCTGGAGGTTTCGAACAAGATGGGTTGAGCTTGGAAACCCGGCTGGCAGGGGGAGAATAATCCAGCCAGCATTTGGGGGGAGAGGAGGAGGAGGAAGAGGTGCCTTTCAGAGCACAGGATCTTGGCCAATGCATGTTGGAGCGCGCACCTGTGTGCATTGCCATTTTTAAGCATGCAGCCCCCTTTAAAGGACCAGGAGAAGGCGCTTCATACAGCGGTTTAGCAAATGTGACAACAGCCTTACATTTTTATGTATATAGGAAGATAACATTTTATAAATCTCTTTATAAACACAATGCACAAACTCACAAAACCAGGCCTTCTTAACTGCAGGAAACTCCCCTCCCCAGCAAAAAACAAAAGCGTTTTGGGATCCAATCCCTGTATAGGAATTCTACTGCTTCTTACCTCCCTGCTGAACTTTCACTGCTTCCCATTTTCCAGCCCTTTGAGATTCCTCCAAAGGTTCCCCTGCCAGAACCTGATGCTCTGAATTCCATCTGTTTGCACAAAACAATTTTCGTGGCCAATTGAGTGTGGTGCTGCCGCCACCACCACCACCACCAGTTAACACTCATTAGTAATAAAACCTGATTTTTTTTACACTCTAATGAGCGTGGGATATTTCTCCTGCCTCCCCCTCCTTTTGCAGGGAATTTCTCTCTGCAGCTTATGTTGCTTTTATTAATTCCATGGGTGTTTTTATTTATTTTATTTTATTTTATTTTATTTTATTTTATTTTATTTTATTTTATTTTATTTTATTTTATTTTATTTTATTTTATTTTATTTTATTTTATTTTATTTTATTTTATTTTATTTTATTTTATTTTATTTTATTTTATTTTATTATCCCACCTCTTCTACAAAATCCTCAGGTCAGCCCTCCGGTTCCATCCCCACGACGACCCTGTGAGGTAGGCCAGGCTGAGGAGGCAGTCGCTGGCCTGATGTTTCAGGAACCTTGCCTGAGCATTCCGGGTTTTAATTCTGTTTATTCTTGGGGGTTTCCCCTCTCTACTGTAGCTTGTTCGGGGTGGGTTGGGGTTCAAAGCTTTCCGAATTTCTGATTGTTGAAATGCATCTCCCTTCCAAAAAATAATAATAATGTTGGGAGGCATTCTTAAAATCTTCCAGTACAAAGGTAATAGAATCATAGAATAGTAGAATTGTAGAGTTGGAAGGGATACCCCAAAGTCATCTAGTCCAACCCCCTGCAATGCAGGAAGCTCAGCTAAAGCATCCATGACAGATGGCCATCCAAGGTCACATGCTTTCCCCCATTTTAGCCCCACTCACCACTGGCACATGGCCCCCACAAAGTTCCCCTCAGGCCCCTGAGATGCCTTATCCCAGTGGTGGCTGGGGCCTGAAGGTAAAGTAGGCGGAGCAACAGATGTGACCCCCCCTCCCTTTTGTGATATAGTAGACCACATTTCAAGCACACAAAGGGGTATATCTCTTTCTCCCTATACTATATTAGCACGAGTCTGTCGTCACGCTGTTTTCAGTGGCTGTTTCCCAAGGTTCTAAAGGCAAGGGCAGGGGGAAGAGGAGGGGCAAGGGAAAAAGGGGGGGACTCCTGTCTGTAGAAAATGACTGGTGGGGGGGTAAGGGCAGGCCTTGTTCTCTGTGAGAGAGGGGTCTAGACCTCTGGCGAGAGGGGGGAAGAGAAAGGAGGCGCTGTGGAAGGGGCTGGTGGGATTGGGTGGGGGTTAATAATGGTCACCCACCCTCCCGGAGAGCCTGATCTGGAGTATGCCAAGGAAAGAACATGACTTGGGTTTTATGTTCTGGGTGTCCTCCGTTTCTTTGAATGATTTCTTTCTCTCTCCGTCTGGGACGCAGTTCAGGAATTGCCACTCCGAATCCTACGCCCAGCTTGGCTCTTCGCTGTGACAAAGATAGCCCCGCGGACGGTGCGAGGGGAAGCGAGTGTGAATTATAAATGTCCTTGGCAGGCGGAATAATTTGGGCTTTCGGTGTGCGGATGATGCCAGGCGGAGGGTGTGCCAAGTACGCTCTGCACGCCTGAAACCTGAAAAGTGTTTGGCTGTGCCATCCTGTGGGGGGGGGGGGAGCGGTTGTGTGGCTTGCATTAATTGTGCCTTGCGGAGGTCACAATTTGACTTCACCCCCAGAGGTGCACTCCATTGTCTCCCGAGACAGACGGATGCCATTAAATTTTTTTTTTAAATGCCTATTTTTATCAGGGGGCACCTTATTACTTGCGCCATTGAAGCTGGAATTGGGAAAGCTTAGGGTGGGGTGGGGAGGGGCTGAAAGCGGACCTCAATACCGCTCTGTGTGGCCCTCTGGACACTCTCCCCAAGCCACACACGGCACTGATTTGCACTGTTTTTGCCCGGCTGTAAAAGTCTCCCCTTGAACTCTGACCTGCTCCTTGCTTCCCGGGGTGAAGAAAGGTATATATATACAGAGTATATACAGGTATATACAGAGCCCTTTGACTTGGCTGTGGTTGAAACGTAGCTTTCAAAGCTAAGAGTCGCACCATTTGCTTCTTCTACTTTCCCCTCTGGGCCTGCCCACCGTGAGCAAGTGGCCCCCAGAAGACCTGTCTGCAGGGGGCATTAACCTTTGCAGCCCCAATCCCACCCTTCCCCATTGCTGCAAGCCAGGATGCGGTGCTGTGGGGTGGCAGAGGACTGCCCCAGTTTCCAGCCTCCGTTTCAGAACAGCCGCTTCACTCACAAACCCACCCCAGAGCCAAGGAGACTTCTGGTGTTGGCATTAGCATTCAGGTTCTGCTTCTGACTTTGCTTTCCCCGTTCTGTCGCCTCGGGCTGCCTTTCGGGTGCGTGTGTGCGGGGGGAGTCAGAGGACAGAGCGAGGCTGGATGGATGGATGGCAGGCGCCTGGCACTCCCAGCATGGCAAGTAGGGCAGAGGAAGTGAGGTGGGAAGGGTCTGGGCGAGGGCCGTTCCACAGCTCAAAGGCCACCTGCATCTATCATGCGCTCTTTCTGCAAGCCTTTTTTTAAGGTGCCAGAAGTCCTTTTTTCTGGTAAGGAAAAGAAAGGGGAGTTCCTGTTCAAATTTTGTGGCGCAGAACGGCTGCAGTGAAACAAGGCAGTGGTGTTGCGTACGGGCGAGGCGGGACGCAGGTGGCGCTGTGGGTTAAACCACAGAGCCTAGGGCTTGCCAATCAGAAGGTCGGCGGTTCGAATCCCCGCGACGGGGTGAGCGCCCATTGCTCGGTCCCTGCTCCTGCCAACCTAGCAGTTCGAAAGCACAAAGTGCAAGTAGATAAATAGGAACCGCTCCGGCGGGAAGGTAAACGGCGTTTCTGTGAGCTGCTCTGGTTCGCCAGAAGCGGCTTAGTCATGCTGGCCACATGACCAGGAAACTGTACGCCAGCTCCCTCGGCCAATAAAGCGAGATGAGCGCCGCAACCCCAGAGTCGGTCATGACTGGACCTAATGGTCAGGGGTCCCTTTACCTTTTTACGGGCGAGGCCATCGCGCACAAAGCACTTGGCGCCAGTGTTTTCAAGCTCCTTGACTAGAGTGCCACTGAGCATGTTAAGAATGTGTGTGTTCAGGACCGAGGGAGCTATAGAACTCACTAGGGAGAGCAGTTATGGCCACCGATCTAGACGGCTTTCGAAAAGGATTGGGCCAATTCAGGGAGGAGAAGGCAATCGATGGCTAGCTTAGCCACCCAGGTTGTGGGTTTGAGACCCACGTTGGGTAAATGATTCCTGCATTGCAGGGGGTTGGACTAGATGACCCTCGAGGTCCCTTCCAACGCTACAATTCTACGATACTTCATAATAATAATAATAATAATAATAATAATAATAATAATAATAATTTATTATTTGTACGCCGCCCATCTGACTGAGTCCCCCCAGCCACTCTGGGCGGCCTCCAACAGATATTAAAATACATTAAACTATCACAGGTTAAAAACTTCCCTAAACAGGGCTGCCTTGAGGTATTTTCTGAATGTCAGATAGTTGTTTATCTCTTTGACCTCTACTGGGAGGGCGTTCCACAGGGCGGGCGCCACTACCGAGAAGGCCCTCTGCCAGGTTCCCTGTAGCTTTGCTTCTCGCAGTGAGGGAACCGCCAGAAGGCCCTCGGCGCTAGATCTCAGTGTCCGGGCTGAATGATGGGGGTGGAGACGCTCCTTCAGGTATACAGGACCGAGGCCGTTTAGGGCTTTCAAGGTCAGCACCAACACTTTGAATTGTGCTCGGAAACGATGGCTATGATCTCTCTCCATGGTCAGAGGCAGCAGTGCTTCTGAATTCCTGTTGCAGGAAACCCCTGGAGGGGAGAGTGCTCTTGTGTTCAAATCCTGCTTTCCCACAGGCATCTGGTTGGCCACTGTCAGAACAGGAGGCTGGACTGGGTGGGCATTGGCCTGATCCTGCAGGCTCTTCTTAGGTTCTTATAGAATAGTTAAGGGCTTTGTACACACCAGGCATTTTAAAGCTGAGGTTCCCTCCCAGCTAAGCAGTCTTGGTCTCATTTGCCATTTTTCTAGAACTCCTCCCCCCCCCCCAAATAAAGAATTGCAGAGTTCAGGTACACACACTCCTCAGTGCCAGACTACTGAAAGGGCGGGGGTCATGCAGAGCCGGATCAACAAACCACCTCTTCCTATTTACATGCAATGCAAGGAGCCGAGTTCGAAAGCAGTGGGGAACCAAGAGACGCCTCCGTCTGTATTACAGTTTTCCCTGCTCAGCTGAAGTTTTAAAATGACTTCTGAACAGCAGGGAGAAAAGAAAGATTAGACGAGGTTCCCTTAACAGGTCCTGGCATTAACCTCACTGCTTGCAAACTGAGATCAAGAAAGCACTCTTGCAAGCTAGGTTGTTTTTTTTGGGGGGGGGAATAAAACAGTCCAATGGGAAATATATGTTGGGGGGATTCCCCACGGAGGAAGGGGCTGGATGGAATGAAAAAGGATTTCAGGGGATTCAGAGAGTCAAAAAATGGGCCGTCTGTCTTGGTGTTGCCTATACTAACTGGCAGCGATTCTCCGGGGCTTCAGACGGGAGTCTTTTCCCCACAGCCCTGCCTGGAAATGTCTTCGGTGATTGAAGATACGCAGAGCAGCTGCTCTGTCATTGGGTTGAGACCTGTCCCCTGAATTAAACCAAGATTCCAGTCCTCATGGTTCGGAATGAAAGGCTGGCTTAAACAGGAACATGCTGAGAAAGGCAGTGACTCGCAGAAGCTTCAAGGCCGATTGGGGATTTGAACTCATGTCTCTCCCAATTCCTTGTCTGATGCTCCATAACCCCTTCACCACGACTGGATTCGTGGGCTGAGAGCTGCATCCAGTTCTGGCCCTTGAGAACAGGTGCCTGGGCTCCACATCCCTTAATCGCTTCGGTGAGCGTATTCCGCACCCGGGCCCGGTTGGTGGATCAAGCAGAAAGACCAACCACCACCCCAGAGTAGATCTGGCAGGCCTGAAAACTCCTCTTTCCGTCGCCTTGCTCTTGGTTGGATCTCAGCAGGCGGGAGTATTATCTAACCTCTCTGGGTGGAAAGGAAGAGGGGGACATCTTCCTCCTGCCCACCCGCCTCACCCCAGGAATTGGGGGGGGGTGGACCCTCCTTGCTTTCCCTCTTAACGCCCCCACCCCTTTCACCACAAAGGCTGCTTAGGGTGCTGGCCGGGGAGGAGGCGCACCGTCCCACCCTCATCCGTGGGGGCACCTGAGTGGCTTTTACAGCTGCAGGAATTGCATCACTGTGGGATGCGGTAGGAGGCGGTTGCCGTGGCGACGGCACAGGCCTCAAGCTGCTAGCAGGGAGCATTGCGTGGGATCTTGATGGGGAGGCGGGCGCTAAAGCAGAAGGGCAGGGGGAGTGGGTTTTTTTTCCAGGGGGTGGGTTTCGTAGCAGAGTCTAGGAGATGATCCTGTCAACACACTGTGCTTTAAGGCAGGAATAGGCAACCTAACGGCCTCTAGATGTTTTGAACTACAGTTCCCGTCCTCACGGCCGTGTTTGCTGCTGGGAGTTGTAGTCTATAGAAATTGGAGTTCTTGGTGATATACAGCAGTCAAAATTAAAGAATGGAAGAACTCTGGCCAGGCAGTAGATCAGTTTTTGAATCTTCACACAGTTTTAATATTATGGTATTGCAACAAATTCCAGTTGAAATAAATTCCTGTTCCAGGACAAGGCCCTGTTTCGCTAATTCTTCATCAGCTAATTTTTCATGGTCAAAGTGTACCAATGTGTCTTCTGTGTGTGCCAGTTGTAGTCTGGCAACATCTGGAATGTGCCAGGTGGGCAAAGGCTGCTCTGGGCATTGAATTACAGGAGGATCTGTCCTGGAGTGCAGACATACTGTAAGGGGGCTTGTGAAGAAGGCGCAGCAGAGACTGTACTTTTTGAGAATTCTAAGGAAAAACCATCTTCCGCAAAAGCTGCTGCTTGCCTTCTATCACTGTGCCATTGAGAGCGTGCTCACTTATGGCTTATGTGTGTGGTACGGAAGCTGTACTACCCAGGATAGGATGGGGTTGTGCAGAGTTGTTAAGGCAGCAGAGAGCATTGTTGGCTGCTCGCTCTCCACCTTAGAGCAGATTTATGTCATGAGGTGCCACAGAAAGGCACTGGACATAGTGAAAGATCCATCGCATCCTGGTCACCGTCTCTTCGAGCTCTTGTCATCGGGACGGAGATACAGGACGATGTCGACAAGAACAAGCCGTCTTAGGAACAGCTTCTTCTCCAGAGTGATCTCGGCCTTGAATGGGAAGCCTGGACTTTGAAGTCATCTAATCTTACCTGTTATGTTTTATCATACTGTATGGTTTTAATCAGTGTTTTTGTAGTTGTTTTATTTTTGCGTGGAGTGCCCTATCTGGGTGGATGGAGCAGCCAAGTAATTTTGTTGTTCCCGAAGGGGACAATGACAATAAAATATATTCTATTCTATTCAGATGTTGTTAGATTCCCATCTCGCTAAAGCATGAGACTCTTAATCTCAGAGTTGTGGCTTCAAGCGCCATGTTGGGCAAAAGATTCTGGCATTGCGGAGGGTTGGATTAGATGACCCTTGGGGCCCCTTCCATCTCTACAGTTCTGTGATGCTGTCTCCACCAACGGCCAGCGTGATGAGAGGTATAGCCCAGCAAAGTCTGGAAAGCACCCAGTTTGCTCCCCCTGTTTTTAAGGAGAAAGCCTTGTTTGAAAGAGCAAACTCACATAAAAATTAAGGTTTGCAGCCAGGCCGAATGATAAAGTCCGGCCGCTCTTGCTAAATTTATGCCCTTCTATAACACTACTGGAACCCCGTCAGCTTAGAGATAATTGAAAAGATATCTGCCCCAGTGCCTTGAAACACTGACTGCAAAGTAATAATAATAATTAATAATAAAGAGAATATTGATAGGGGTATTGTTGTTGCCTCTGCTCTCCTTTTGAAAGGAGGTGGCCAAAAATGTTCCTCTTTCTCTTGGGGATTTTTGTTTTCTGGCTTCTTAATTGTTTTCTGGGATGAAGGGAACTGCTGTAGGTGGGGGGGGATGTTTATTTCTTTCCCCCACTGTGACACCTTCATTGTTCTGGAAGAGGATTTGGGATGCAAACCTCAACCCTCAAATTTCCCTAGGAGGGAGATAAAGAGAGCACAGTTGGACACTGACACATTTGCATCTTGCTCCATGACTCTCCCAGTTCTCTGGAACTTGGAAATGTGCAGAAGCATCACTAAACTCTCATATTACACTGCAGTAAACTGTGTCAATTGGTGTGTTACCTGGAGAGTCACCCACATCTCATGACATGGGCAAGAGCATCAGAAGAGAGCCTGGCTGCTGGCGAATCGGGCCATTGGCCCATCTAGTCCTGCATCCCGCTCTCACAGAATCATGAGGACTAGTAACTTGCCTCTTGGAAACAAAAGCGAGCATCTCTGAAAGCTGAATTCTGCATCTAGTGTCAAAGGCAAGAACCCGAGAAGAGCCTGCTGGATCAGGCCAGTGGCCAATCTAGACCAACACCCTCTTCTCACAGAGGTAGGTTGGCCTGAGAGACAGTGACCGGTCCCATTCTCACCCAGAAAGCTTTGCAGCTGGGGCAGGATCTGAACCCTGGATCTTAACGTCTGGCACCCTTAACCACTACACCAACCTGGTGCCCTCCAGATGTTTGGACCTAGAACTCCCACAATTCATCTTGTGAAATGCCCTGAGATCTTTGGATGAAGGGTGATATATAAATCTGATTAATAATAATAATAATAATAATAATAATAATAATAATAATAATATCAGAACTGCTTCCACGACAAAGCTGTTGCATTTGAGGTGACTTCTGGCAATGCGAAAACCTGGATCTGCATTCACACATTCAGGCCATCCCTTCCGCCTCCCCCAACCCCCATGAATTTCAGAGGCAGGATAAATTATGCAGCGCAATTCAACATGTTTCATTGGGCCCGACTGATGCGAGGTGGAGATGTTGCTTGTGGGGTGTTTTGTTTTTAACTATCAGATTTGCAGAATCAGGGTGGGTTTCCTGCTTCACCCCCAAGCACACAGGAACCCGATCATATTTCCAATGTGATTGGGGGGGGTGGCCCCTATTCTCCCTCCCTCCCTATAACGCAGCCTTCGTCTCGAAAGAAGCGTCTCAGTCCTGGCCTGGACTTGCCACAGCTAACTGGCACAAAGCATCCGGCTTCGAGGCCGCGGATTCAAGGACGCGTGGATAATTGTGCAAAAGTGGGGAAGTGTGTCAGGCGGTTGGGGAGGGGGAGTGAGCAGGGGCCGCACGCCTGACTGAGTGCAGAGTGGGTGGCTGGGATGCGCTAATGTGAGAGGAGGGAGTTGGCGCCTCTGGGGAGGGGGAGAGGCGGGGGGCACCCGCCCACTTTCTTATCTTCTCACATCTGCATTGTGTTCATCTGGGTGCCTTATTTTTGCAGAACAGGGTCTGGGCACAGACTCTCTGTGCATAATAATAATAATAATAATAATAATAATAATAATAATAAATTTATTATTTCTACCCCGCCCATCCGGCTGGGTTTCCCCAGCCACTCTGGGCGGCTTCCAACAAAAGGTTAAAAATACATTAAAACATGCTAAAAAAATTCCTTCCAGTAGCACCTTAGAGACCAACTAAGTTTGTTCTTGGTATGAGCTTTCGTGTGCATGCGAAATTTTTTTATTTTGTTTTGACTATGATAGACCAACACGGCTATCTACCTGTAATTAAAACATGAGTTATTAAAAACTTCCCTAAACAGGGCTGCCTTCAGATGTCTTCTAAAAGTCAGATAGTTGTTTATTTCCTTGACATCTGATGGGAGGGCGTTCCACAGGGCGGGTGCCACTACCGAGAAGGCCCTCTGCCTGGTTCCCTGTAACTTGGCTTCTCGCAGTGAGGGAACCGCCAGAAGGCCCTCGGCGCTGGATCTCAGTGTCCGCGCTGAGCGATGGGGGTGGAGACACTCCTTCAGGTCTACTGGGCCAAGGCCGTTTAGGGCTTTAAAAGTCAGCACCAACACTTTGAATTGTGCTCAGAAATGCACAACAGTCCATGCCAATGCAGGAAACCCCAATTTCCTTTCCCAGAGATGTCCATTGACCGTGGGATGGGGCATAGCTCAGTCGCCTCTGCCTGGCTGCGGTCTGGAGTAAGACCCACCAGGGCAGCCTTTGCCCAACTGGGTGCCCTCCGAGGCAACTGGCATCAGCCCCGCTTGATGGTGTAGGAGGAGGCATCTGGGGGGCTGGCAGGAGGTCTCGGAAAGAACATCAGCATCAAGTTGGTGAGGCAGGGCCTTGCCAGAGAACGGTCCCTGTTTTGGCCCCTAGTGATGCCCACTGTGGCAGGCGAGCTGCTGCTATAAAAGGGGTGTTGCCTGGGGAAAGTGAGGGGCTAGAGGAAGTGACATCAGAACCCTGCCCACCGATGCTTATAAAAGGGGGGAGGGGGCTTTAATAGCCAGATGACAATTCAGGTGTGAGAGGTTTACACAGGTGTGAGAGGTTGAAACATGTGCCCTGTTTAGGGAAGTTTTTAATCTGTGATATTTTAATGTATTTTGATATTTGTTGGAAGCCGCCCAGAGTGGCTGGGGAGACCCGGCCAGATGGGCGGGGTACAAATAATAAATTATTATTAAATTATTTTTATTATTACAGCGGGGGCTCAGAATACAGGCAACCTCACCTTGACGTTCCAAGGCACCGTACGTTTAAGTGAAATTGCATATATTTGAAACACGGTTGGAAAATCCTGCAAACACCCCGTTCTGCCCCTTTTTGTGATGTTTCCGGGACTCTTCACTTCTGGGATTGGTGTGATGTCATGCACATATTGAATGCACATAAATGTTGGTTGCCTGTATGATTATGATTTTCTTAATAAACATATTAGTCCTATCCTCTTTTTTCACAGAAGTAACTCAAATTGACTTACAACAAATTTCAATATTATTATTCAACTTATCAGTCACTTCTTTTTTTAATAGAAGTAACACAAGCTAATTTACAACAAATCAATGACAACATTCTGGCGATAATGCTACGCCGACGTGGCAGTTAGAGTGTCAGACTAGGATCTGGGAGAGACCAGGGTTCGAATCCCTTCTTGGGCACGAAGCCTACTCTTAGGCCACAGTGCCTGCCTCTCAGCCTCTATCCCTACCTCACAGGGTTGTTGTGTGGGATTAAACGCGGAATGGGAGAACCATGTATGCCGCCTTGAGCCCCTTGGAGAAAAAGGCAGGATAGAAATGCAATAAGTAAATGAACGAATGAAAACAACACACGGCGCTCTTACGACTTGCGGTCATCGAGGCCCAGAGGTCAGACTTTGAGTGACCAGCCCTCTCTCTCTGGTCCTGTTGACAGATTTCAACTATGGCATGGAGGATTATGACGCCGAGGGGAACGAGGAGCCCAAGGTCCCCCCTGGGGGTTCGGAGACCATGCCCTACATCGATGAGTCGCCCACCATGTCGCCTCAGCTCAGTGCCCGCGGCCAAGAGGGCGGGAACGGCGGAGACGGGTGCGAGAGCCTCTCGCCCACCCCAGCGGATGGACTGGGGACTGTGGTAAGTGGTTGAGGGTCCGGGCAGAAATGCCATTCCCCCCCCCTTTGTTGTTGCTGTTGGTGATGGTTTATTATGCGTTGCTAGGATAGCGTTCGGCGTTTGAAGTGCTTCGCATTTACCAAGTCAGGCTGCTTGCCCACCTAGCTCAGTATTGTCCGCACTGACCGGCAGCAGCTCTCCAGGGTTCCAGGCAGGGAGTAATTTTCCAGCCCTGCTTGGATAGGAGTTCCATAGTTTTAACTATGTTCTGTGTGAAGAAGTCATTTCGGTGGGACAGATTGTGGAGGTGGGGGGGGCAGACATGATGGGTGACCCCCCCCTTTTGCTGTTTAAATTTGAGCATGGGAGAGGCAGGCCCATCTTTAAATCCTGGCTGGTGCTGTGTTTGTTTTATTTATTTAACTAGCTGACCCGGCCACGCCTTGCTGTGGCTGATTTTATGCTTATTACCCTGTGTTATTTAATGTGTCTAATTCGGCGATTCTCCCGTGCGCACCAGTGCTGGAGCAGGTGGTGGGACATTTGCATTTTTAAAACCCAAGAACTGATAAGGTGTTGCGGAGGTGAAAAGGACTTTGCAAAGTTGCTTTGCATGTTGTGAAAGGCAGGTGAGGTGGAAATATGATCTCAAACCTTATTATGGAAAGGCACCAGAGCCACGTTTGCAGGGTGCTATTGGCCAGCGTCTGGGAATCCTCTCCTCCTAGACCCAGCCGAGGGTGTGCGGCTACCACAAGCAGTTTGATGCCCTCTCAACAGCTTCAATCTTGCTACAGGTGCCACAAAATACCCGTTCTGCATTTGTAAGAACTCCATCTTCCACTGCAGCAGCACCTGCCCTTTGGAACTCCCTGCCTATTGACACCAGGCAGGAGCCTTTACTGTACTCTTTTACTGTGCCTGATTAAAACCTTTCCGTTTTGGCAAGCCTATCCAGTTATCTGCAATTTAGCACGTTTCAATTTGTTTTTAATTTATTGCTTATTTTAATTTTTTGAATGTTTTAAACTATTGTGGTTGTTTTCATTGAATTGCAGGGGGTTGGACTAGATGACATTTGGGTCCCTTCCGACTCTTAAGATTCTATGTACTGTCATTTTAATATTTTCTTTTTGGTAAACTGCTTTGACGGTTTGTTTTGTATTTTTGCAATCCAGAGGTATATGAATTTTATGAAATAAATAAGTGGGTGGGGGACCTCCGATATTAACATGGCAGAAGGCTGCAGTATGAGGGTGCCCCCTTGGTCTTGAGTGCTTGCTGTTTCCTCTTCTTCATCTGGCCCTGGGGCCTTGGGCAGAGGCCTCTTTCACAGTCTGCTGCTACCTGGGAAGGCAGGGAAGGGCCAGAGCACCTGATCTGCACACAGAAGGTCCCAGGTTCGATCCCCGGCATCTCCTGGTGGGGCTGTGGACGTAGCTGCCTGCCCGTGTGGGCAATAGCGAGCTGGGTGGACCCAGGTTCTCATTCAGTATAAAGCAGCTTCCCTTTAAATCAGTCCTTATTACAGAAGCATGAGGACCAGAATTTCGCCGCCTGAAATCCTGGACAGCTGCTGCCAGTTAGTGTAAGCAATACTGAGGTAGATGGTATATAAGGCACCTTCCTAGCCCTGCAAAATCACTTTCTGCCAGGTCCTCCTTTTAAAATCTCAGGTTAGGAGAACACCAACCTCCCTGTGATCTGGGCTCCTTGCCCCACCTGGTGGCCATAATCAGGTGTTGTTGTTGTTGTTCAGTCGTTCAGTCGTGTCCGACTCTTCGTGACCCCATGGACCAGAGCACGCCAGGCACGCCTATCCTTCACTGCCTCTCGCAGTTTGGCCAAACTCATGTTAGTAGCTTCGAGAACACTGTCCAACCATCTCATCTTCTGTCGTCCCCTTCTCCTTGTGCCCTCAATCTTTCCCAGCATCAGGGTCTTTTCTAGGGAGTCTTCTCTTCTCATGAGGTGGCCAAAGTACTGGAGCCTCAACTTCAGGATCTGTCCTTCTAGTGAGCACTCAGGGCTGATTTCTTTAAGAATGGATAGGTTTGATCTTCTTGCAGTCCATGGGACTCTCAAGAGTCTCCTCCAGCACCATAATTCAAAAGCATCAATTCTTCGGCGATCAGCCTTCTTTATGGTCCAGCTCTCACTTCCGTACATTACTACTGGGAAAACCATAGCTTTAACTATACGGACCTTTGTTGGCAAGGTGATGTCTTTGCTTTTTAAGATGCTGTCTAGGTTTGTCATTGCTTTTCTCCCAAGAAGCAGGCGTCTTTTAATTTCGTGACTGCTGTCACCATCTGCAGTGATCATGGAACCCAAGAAAGTGAAATCTCTCACTGCCTCCATTTCTTCCCCTTCTATTTGCCAGGAGGTGATGGGACCAGTGGCCAAGATCTTAGTTTTTTTGATGTTGAGCTTCAGACCATATTTTGCGCTCTCCTCTTTCACCCTCATTAAAAGGTTCTTTAATTCCTCCTCACTTTCTGCCATCAAGGTTGTATCATCAGCATATCTGAGGTTGTTGATATTTCTTCCGGCAATCTTAATTCCGGTTTGGGCTTCATCCAGTCCAGCCTTTCGCATGATGAATTCTGCATATAAGTTAAATAAGCAGGGAGACAATATACAGCCTTGTCGTACTCCTTTCCCAATTTTGAACCAATCAGTTATTCCATATCCAGTTCTAACTGTAGCTTCTTGTCCCACATAGAGGTTTCTCAGGAGATGGATGAGGTGATCAGGCACTCCCATTTCTTTAAGAACTTGCCATAGTTTGCTGTGGTCAACACAGTCAAAAGCTTTTGCGTAGTCAATGAAGCAGAAGTAAATGTTTTTCTGGAACTCTCTAGCTTTCTCCATAATCCAGCGCATGTTTGCAATTTGGTCTCTGGTTCCTCTGCCCCTTCGAAATCCAGCTTGCACTTCTGGGAGTTCTCGGTCCACATACTGCTTAAGCCTGCCTTGTAGAATTTTTAGCAGAACCTTGCTAGCGTGTGAAATGAGTGCAATTGTGCGGTAGTTGGAGCATTCTTTGGCACTGCCCTTCTTTGGGATTGGGATATAGACTGATCTTCTCCAATCCTCTGGCCACTGCTGAGTTTTCCAAACTTGCTGGCATATTGAGTGTAGCACCTTAACAGCATCATCTTTTAAAATTTTAAATAGTTCAGCTGGAATATCATCACTTCCACTGGCCTTGTTGTTAGCAAGGCTTTCTAAGGCCCATTTGACTTCACTCTCTAGGATGTCTGGCTCAAGGTCAGCAACCACACTACCTGGGGTGTATGAGACCTCCATATCTTTCTGGTATAATTCCTCTGTGTATTCTTGCCACCTCTTCTTGATGTCTTCTGCTTCTGTTAGGTCCTTTCCACTTTTGTTCTTAATTGTGGTAATCTTTGTACGAAATGTTCCTTTCATATCTCCAATTTTCTTGAACAGATCTCTGGTTTTTCCCATTCTGTTGTTTTCCTCTATTTCTTTGCATTGCTCGTTTAAAAAGGCCCTCTTGTCTCTCCTTGCTATTTTTTGGAAGTCTGCATTCAATTTCCTGTATCTTTCACTATTTCCCTCGCATTTTGCTTGCCTTCTCTCCCCCGCTATTTGTAAGGCCTCATTTGACAGCCACTTTGCTTTCTTGCATTTCTTTTTCATTGGGATGGTTTTCGTTGCTGCCTCCTGTATAATGTTACGAGCCTCCATCCACAGTTCTTCAGGCACTCTATCCACCAAATCTAAATCCTTAAACCTGTTCTTCACTTCAACTGTGTATTCATAAGGAATTTGATTTAGATTGTATCTTACTGGCCCAGTGGTTTTTCCTACTTTCTTCAGTTTAAGCTGGAATTTTGCTATAAGAAGCTGATGATCTGAGCCACAGTCAGCTCCAGGTCTTGTTTTTGCTGAGTGTATAGAGCTCCTCCATCTTTGGCTGCACAGAATATAATCAATCTGATTTCGGTGTTGCCCATCTGGTGATGTCCATGTGTAGAGTCGTCTCTTGTGTTGTTGGAAAAGAGTGTTTGTGATGACCAGCTTGTTCTCTTGACAGAACTCTATTAGCCTTTGCCCTGCTTCATTTTGAACTCCAAGGCCAAACTTGCCAGTTGTTCCTTTTATCTCTTGACTCCCTACTTTAGCATTCCAATCCCCTATAATGAGAAGAACATCCTTCCTTGGTGTCATTTCTATAAGGTGTTGTAAGTCTTCATAGAATTGGTCAACTTCAGTTTCTTCAGCACTGGTAGTTGGTGCATAAACTTGGATTACTGTGATGTTAAAAGGTCTGCCTTGGATGCGTATCGAGATCATTCTATCATTTTTGAGATTGCATCCCAGTACAGCTTTCGCCACTCTTTTGTTGACTATGAGGGCCACTCCATTTCTTTTACGGGATTCCTGCCCACAGTAGTAGATATGATAGTCATCCGAACTGAATTCGCCCATTCCCGTCCATTTTAGTTCACTGATGCCCAGGATGTCAATGTTTATTCTTGCCATCTCATTTTTTACCACATCCAGCTTACCAAGGTTCATGGTTCTTACATTCCAGGTTCCTATGCAATACTTTTCTTTACAGCATTGGACTTTCCTTTCGCTTCCAGGCATATCCGCAACTGAGCGTCCTTTCGGGTTTGGCCCAGCCGCTTCATCAGCTCTGAATCTACTTGTACTTGTCCTCCGCTCTTCCCCAGTAGCATGTTGGACGCCTTCCGACCTGAGGGGCTCATCTTCCAGCGTCATATCTTTTATATGCCTGTTGTCTTTGTCCATGAGGTTTTCTTGGCAGGGATACTGGAGTGGCTTGCCAGTTCCTTCTCCAGGTGGATCACATTTGGTCCAAACTCTCCACTACGACCTGTCCATCTTGACCTGTCCATAGCTTCCCTGAGTAATTCAAGCCCCTTCGCCACGACAAGGCAGTGATCCATGAAGGGGATAATCAGGTACCACACTGCTTTTTTTCTTAAGGTTTCTGATTAGAAAAAACGACACCTGTCCCCCATATGTATGTGGGGTGTGGGGGGTGTGTTTGTTGCAGCACCAGGGTTTTTGTTGTGGGGAGCCAGCAAAAGAAAAGCCCTGCAACCCACGCAGAAAATAGCTTGCCTTTGTTGAGGCAGAGGCCCCATAGCTGAGGGGATTTGCAAGCCTTAAAACCCACAAATCCTCCTGGTCCCTTGCAGTTAACTCTTAGCCTCCCACGTTGTCCTGAGTGGAAACTGTGGCTGGCTTTGAGGGCCCCTTCACGGCCGTCACAGAGCTGTGGGCTCATCCTGTCTCATCCACCTACTACTTCATATTCCCTGCACTGGCTCCTTCTTCTCCCAGTTTTGTCTTGGATTCAAGTCTCTAGTCCTCATTGTCTTTGGTGCTTTTTTTTTTTTTAAGGATCTATACTACTTATCCCTCACTAATGCTCTCTCTTCTCCCTCCACTGCCCAACTCTGTCTCTCCTGCCGACAACCCCAATTTCCGACACAAATCCTTTCCTCGAGGGGCAGGTAAAACTACACATTATGTCAAATGCGCTTTTTGTGTGATTTCAAGCATGTTTTAATATGTTTTTAATTTATTGCTTATTTTAATTTTTTGAATGTTTTAAAACTATTGTGGGTAACTGTTTTCATTGCATTGCAGGGGGTTGGACTAGATGACCCTTGGTTCCCTTCCAACTCTTTAAGATTCTATGATCTGTCGTTTTAATATTTTATCCCTTTTTCTGTAATCTGCTTTGAGGGTTTGTTTTGTACTCTTGCAATCCGGAGGTGTGTGAATTTTATGCAATAAATAAAATAAGCAAGGAGAAACATCTGATATGAACATGGCTGAAGGCCATTTGGGACATTTGGGACGCGGGTAGCGCTGTGGGTTAAACCCACCGATCAGAAGGTCGGCGGTTCGAATCCCCGCGACGGGGTGAGCTCCCGTTGCTTGGTCCTTGCTCCTGCCAACCTAGCAGTTCGAAAGCACGTCAAAGTGCAAATAGATAAATAGGTACCGCTCCGGCGGGAAGGTAAACGGCGTTTCCGTGCGCTGCTCTGGTTCGCCAGAAGTGGCTTAGTCATGCTGGCCACATGACCCGGAAGCTGTACGCCGGCTCCCTCAGCCAATAAAGCGAGATGAGCGCCGCAACCCTAGAGTCGGTCACGACTGGACCTAATGGTCAGGGGTCCCTTTACCTTTTAAAACTACACATTATGTCAGATGCGGTTTTTGTGTAATTTCAAGTGTCCTGATCAGGATCGTGGCATAGGCGAGAAGGGGGCGTCACCTTTTTGCCGTGTGCTGTCGTCCCAGAATAAAATTGTTTCCCCCCCCCATGTAATATATATGGCACCCACGAGAGTGATGACCGCAGGCCAGTCACAGCCAGTGGCCTTCAGCCCTGGGGGCTGTCCATAGAGTCAGGGCCGTGCATGCAGGCGGCCGTTTGCAGCCATCAAGTTTCTAGCCCTTATGGATGTCAATAGATTCTAGAGAAAGCGTAATGGCCAGCGGGGGGACCGGAGGATCCTGGCGCATTGCTGATGGCTCTGTTCAGGAAAATTACTACGAGGGAGGCAAACTAGTGTAAAAACACACAAACAGCCGGCTTGATACACCTGTTGTATTTCATGCTAGTCCAAGCGTATTGCAAGGAAATGATAACACGGGTGCACCGGTGGTGCTGGCTTTCCTGTAAGTCTACTGTTTGATTGAAAAATGATAAAAATTGTTTTAGAATAAAATAAGCAAAAATTAATTGCAGCGTGACTTACATGGAACCAGGCACAGGGTGGTGATTTAAGGTAGTTAGAGGTGTTTAGGCAGAATCACAGCAACCCTGCGAGGTAGTTTTGGCTGAGAGGCAGCGAGTGGCCCAACGTCACCCAGCGAAACCTTCACGCCAGAGTAGGGATTTGAACCCTGCTGTGGTTGCGTCCTGTATTAAGCGGGGTTGCTGACGGGGGTGGGCTAGAGGACCTCTGAGGGGCTCCGCAACTCTGTGCTTCTATGCGGCGGCTTGCTCTTTTTGCATTTCTTCATTACGGTTTCCTCCAAAGTGTGTGTCTTGTTCTCCCCCGCTTCTCTTGCAACAACCCTGTGAGGTAGGCCACCGGCTAGGTTGAGAGAAGCCGATTGTCGGCCAGAGAGTGAGTTTTCTCTCCCCCTTCCCAGCTCCATGACCAACACAAGGACATAAGAGGAGCTTTCTGGATCAGGCCAATCTCTCCCCTCCTGTGGTCTTCAGAAGCATCACTGCCTCTGACTGCGGAGGCAGAGCATAGCCACCCAGACTAGTAGCCATCGATAGCCCTTCCTCCTCCGTGAATTCCTCTCATCCTCTTTAAAAGCCATCCAAGTTGGCGACCATCACTGCCTCCTGTGGGAGGGAGTTCCATAGGTTAACCACATGAAGAAAGAGGTTCTTCCGTCTGTCCTGAGCCCTCCAACATTCAGCTTAACCGGACAATTTCCTGGTGTTAGGAGTGATCCTCTTCGGCGCCACAATGGCTGGATTTTGGACTGCCATGGTGCAGAATTTAATCTCCCCTGCCCAAACACTACTACTTCTTCTTCTTCACCCTAAGTTCCCAGAGGAGGTTACAACATTAAAACACAATATAAAAACCCATTTGGTAGCACCGTTTTAATTTTACACAAGATCACTGGTTCGTCAAGGTGGACTTGTGAATTTTTGCAGGGAGTGAAATTGCCCAGGAAGGAGTATATTTGTGCAGAGGCGGTGGGAAAAGAAGGCAGTCTTTCTCTCCCCTCTGACCAGAAAGAGCCTCCTATGCAAACTCTGTGGTCTGTGGCTTCCCCTTTTTCTTCCTTGTCGCAGATGAGAAGGCTTCTTTTTTCCCCTTGCTGCCTCTGGGTCTCTACAGCTGTGTGCAACCCACGGCTCGGCCCTGATCCCCTTTCCGGGGGGCCGCCAGCAGAGATTCGCATCTGTATGGGTGGTTTCCCCCTCTCACCCATCCGCAGTCTTATTGTGGCGGAGCTCATTCCCAGAAAGTTATATGCACTTTTAGTCTTGGAGGAGAGAAGCAGAGAAACAGAGAGAGAGAAGGGATACATAGATATATATATATACGGTATATATAGATATAGTTCTTCTGTGTTTGTTAGGAAACGCATATGCAGGCTTATGCATCAGACAGGACGCTTCACCTGGGCCAAAGAAACGTCCTGTGTGGCTCAGAAGCCTGCATAGGCAGAGCTGGAAATACATTTTTGTGACTCTCCTGAGCCAGTGGGATGCTGTGAATGCCGGTCCTTCTTGCAGCTTTAAAAACTATTTCACGATCCCGAGATGTTCTGTGCCCCCTCCCCTTTCTTCCTTATTTTTGCATAGATTGCAGCAAGAAATATTTGTTGGTTGTTGTTTAGAGCAATAGCCTACCCTTCTCCTAAGGCCCTCAGGAGAGCCTAGGTCATTCTCCCCCCCACAAAAACAATCCTCACCAACAACCCTGCGAGGTAGAGAGCAGCCGGCCTGCAGTAACCCAACACACTTTGGGGCTGGGTGGGAATTCAAACCCGGGCCTCTCTCACCCTAAGTCTGGCACTTTAACCACTGAGACACGCTGACTTTCATTCCCCTAACACTTCGCTACAGAAAGGACCTTTTCCCAAACTCTCCATTAGCCAATTATTACAATTCTTATATTTATTTATTTATTTATTTATTCAAACCCCCTATCTTTTTCCTGGAGGGAACTCAAGTGTTGTTGCTCCGAGCCATCTTCACAACAGCCTTGCGAGGCGGGCTGTTGTCGTGAGCCCCATCTTTCAGCTGAGGGAAAAAAACAAGTGTTGTGGCCGGGACCTTGCATTTCCTTCCTGAGATGCTGTCCTGCGGTTGGGGACAGTAGTTTTCAGCTGCCTTTTGCAGGTAATTTCTGCATCTGCTTCTTCCAAGTGGGACTGCAGCAAGTTTGGGATCCTTCCATCCTTCCTTTTCCAACCATCCAGTGGCATTTGTGTCCGTGCTTCCCCCGCCCTCCAGGTCTTTTTAAATATTTTTTTGAGGGGGTGCGTCTAGCCTCCTCCTCTTCCACCTCTCCGCCCTCCTTCACCACGGAAAAAAAAAGCTGCCTGCTGCTTCCTCAAAGAGCTGGGAGTTTCCTTCCCACGAACTCTCCCCATTTCTCTTGGCACCGGAGAGAGACAAACAACCTCTTTCTTTTTCTTAAAAATATATACATATATGTATATATATATCTCTCATTTTGCCAGGCTTGTGTATCTGGGAGAGAGGGTCCTTTCCCTACCTACGGAGGGCAGGCCAGCGGGCGAGGCTGGCACTTCCTGTCTGCGGAACAAGCGCCAAGGCTGGGCAAAGACGGCAGAAAGAAAAGACCCAGAGACCGGAGCCGCGCGTGCTGCCAGCCCAGGGAAGGGGTTAAGCTAAGCCTCCTGCTTCCTGGCTTCTCTTCCCCTCCTTCGCCTTTTTCCCACAGGAGTTGAGTTTCTTGGCTGCGGACTTTGCCTCTGCTGGAAAAGGGTGCGGGTTGCGTTTGGGGTGTGTGTTTTGTGCCGTCCCGGGCTGCGGTGCCCGGGAATGGCTCTCTTCCTCGGAAGGAGTCCGTGCCAGCCTCCGGCAGCGATGCCAGGCCTGGCCGGCCCCTGGGTCCTCTGAGGGGGGCCGACTTCTCCCCAGAGCCCGGGGAGCCATGCAAGAAGAAGAGGAAGCCATTGGCTATCTGGATAAGGTCCTTGAAGAAGAGGAAGAGGGGAGGCCGGCGACCCCCAGCTCCCCGGCCTTGGAGAAGGTGGGCACGCAATCGGGGCGAGGCAGGCTCTTTGTGCTGGCCTAATCCTCTGGGACTGGCACGGGGGCTTCCAAAGAGGGCAGAAGGACCCAGTAGTCTGACCACTGAAGACTTAGGTTGGGATTGAGCCCATACTGGTGCAGCGGCTAGAGTGCTAGGCTTGGGCCAGGGTTCGAATCCCCACTCGGGTCACGGAACCCGTGGCCGTTTGGGGCAACTTGCTGCTTCTGAGCCCGGCCTACCTCGCAGGGTCGGCGTGGGGACTGAGCGAGGAGGGGGAGAACTGCGTACGCCGCTTGGAGCTCCTTAAGAGACGGCAGTTTGCTATTCGTGCAATGAATAAAATGGGGAGGGGGGCTTTTGCTGAGGATTCAGCCCCTCCCTCGATTCCCCAGAGGTGCCCCCAAGGGGTGGCTGGTTTCAAGGAGTTGCTGGGCGTCCTGCCTCTTCAATCCCACCTTGTTCTGTGATAGAGGGAATTGTAATAATAATAATAATAATAATAATAATAATAATAATAACAACTTACTCCACCTGTGAGTATCCATGCACTCACTCTAACTTATCCAATTTCACAAAATAACCCACAGCAATGCGTGGCCGGGCCAGCTAGTGATGATAATAATAATAATAATAATAATAATAATAATAATAATAATAATACCTCTCTTGTGATTTGGAGCTCTGAGCTTTCCAGGGCTGTGGTTTACATCTAGATGTGCTCGGATGAGTGAAAATGCTGCCACATTCTCTCTTTCTCGCTCCCCCTGCCCCGTAAATAACTCCTGCTTGATATAATCCCAGGGTTTCCCCAGGATTTGGGGGCCTCGGGGAACGAGATGTTGGCGCTTTGTGTGTGTTCTTAGCAACAAGGGCTTCCAGGCCTGTCTTTATCCCAGCCTGGTCCTCCCACCTCTGGAGGTAAAAGGGTTTGTAGAAAGCTGGAGGTCAGCAGGGGCTGATAAGGCTGCTTGTTTGGGCTGGAGCGGCTATATTTCTGTGCCTTGCTTTTCTCTCTTCCCCCCTCAACAGTTGCTGTCTAAAGCTAACCCTCCCCATTTCTAACCCCCCCCTATGCTTTGGGAACAGAAGACCCCTACTCAGATGCGAGGGCTTAATTTGAGCACGACGTTCAGCTTTCTCCAAGAAAATAAGTGATAATTTTCAGCACCAAGGCCTCAGGCTTCTTTGGGTGGCTGGGGGAGTGTTGCGGCAACGATGGCTTGCCTCTGAGCATGGGCAGAGAGCGTTTCTTTTTGCTGCTGCTTCGTTGCTGAGTATTTGCAGGCCTCTCCTCCGGAGCTGGCAAGCTCAGCTTACAGGAAGTTTTGGTGCCAGGCACGCAAATTAAGTCCTGGGAGTGGAGTGGAAGGTTTTTTTTATTATTTATTCTTTCCTTTCTTTCCTGGGTTGGGAAAATGCCCTTTTTGTGTGCAGCAGCCGAAAGCTCCCTTGACTTGTGTGTGTGTGTGCTTCCCCCTCTCTTGTGTTTGCGATGTGTGAGTCCAGCCCTGCCAGGCCTAGGCTGGCAGCCCATGGGGCGTTCAGGCTGTTTGCGTTGCACGGTTGGCTGTGGGGCTGAAGCTGTGGGGCGCCCGCGGCACTGAGCGAGTGGGAGGTTGGCAGGGGGCGGGAGAGAGAGGGAGTCGAGCCCCAGCAGGCCCCACGTTGGAGCCGCCTGAGGACGGCGAGATCTTAAGTGGTTTTCCCTCTGAACGTCGACAAGTGACAACAAAGCTCTCCAACTACTGGAAAGCAACAAAAGGCGGTTTGTTTGTCAGGCTCTTTCGCATTTATATCCTTCCCTTCTTCCAAGGAGCTCAGGGGGAACTAGTGGGGTTGATTCCTCTGCCTCCGTCCCTATTACTTATCCCAACAACCTTGCGAGGTAGGCGCACTGGGGATGCCGCCCGCCTGAAACCTTGGAGAGCCTCTGCCGGTCATTGTGGCAGGTGGTCTCACGGTCCGATTTGGAGGCTTCCCCTGTTTAGATCAGCTATTTATTCAGAACCATGGGAACTGCAGTCTTGCATCTAGTGCTGCATCTAGTGGCAGAACATCTGCTTTGCATGCAGAAGGCCCCGGGTTCAGTCCCCAGGTAGGCCTGGGAATGTCCCCCGCCTGAATGTCCCCTGGAGAAGGAGAAGAAGAAGAGTTTGGATTTGATATCCCGCTTTCTCAGTACCTGAAGGAGTCTCAAAGCGGCTCACATTCTCCTTTCCCTTCCTGCCCCACAACAAACGCTCTGTGGGGTGAGTGGGGCTGAGAGACTTCAGAGAAGTGGGACTAGCCCAAGGTCACCCAGCAGCTGCATGTGGAGGAGCGGGGAAGCGAACCCGGTTCACCAGATTACGAGTCCACCGCTCTTAACCACTACACCACACTGGCTCTCCCTGGAGAGCTGCTGCCGGTCAGTGTCGACAACCCTGAGCCTAGGTGGAGCACTGGCTTGACTCCCCATAAGGCCACTTCCGGTGCCTTCATTTGTACCTGCTTTGTTTTTCCAAGCAACACCACCCAGCGACAACCGCTTGTTTGGTGGACGCATAAAAGCAGCCTCTGTGATAACACGTCAGCTGGAGCGTTTACAGTGCAAATAAACCGCAATTAATGCAAAGCGAACCAAAACGAGCGTCTCTGCAAGGAGGCATTTGAAATGAGCTGTTCTGGCACCGGCATTTTAACCTGAGAGTGTCAGAGAAGCCCAGCCGCTGGATCAGGCCAGAAGGGGGTCCCATCTGGTCCAGCCACCTGCATCTGCAGTGTCCGGCCAGCCAGATGCCGCAAAGGGAAGCCCCCCGGCGAGACCCGAGTGTGGCAGCGGCGACACTCCTTCCCTGTGACTTCCACCGAGTGGTATTCAGGGGCATCCTGCTTTTTAAAAAATGTATTTGGTTCTTGGTTCTCCAGCTGCACAGCCAGGGAGAAGAAGATACTTCAGAAGGTCATAACCACAGCCCAAAATATTATTGGTCATCCTCTCCCATCTCTGGAAGAACTATACAGTTCCCGTTGCCTTAAAAAGGTTAACAATATTTTAAAGGATCCATCGCATCCAGGATATAGTCTCTTTGCACCACTGCCTTTGGGTAGAAGATATAGAACAATTAGATCAAGAACAAATAGACTGAAGAACAGTTTCTACCCAAGAGCTATAACCATCTTAAACGCTGTAACCAGATAATATGACCTTGGAGAGCTGTGATGGGTGTATGTGTGGCTTTTTGTGTGTGTGTGTGTGTGTGTGTGTGTGTGTGTGTGTGTGTGTTTGTGCTGTTTTTTATTTCTTTCTGTCTTTTTAACGGGATGGCATGCAATTTCGTTGCACTTGTATAGCATTGTGCTTGTACTTGTGCAATGACAATAAATTATCTTATCTTATCGTATTTTAAAAGACTGTGAGAATAGAGAATGTTTTGGCTGGTTAGGTCAGTGATTCCCCCAAAGTGGGCGTTACCACCCCTTAGGGGGCAGTGGAGCGATTGGGGGGCAGGGGGCGCTGGAGGGGTAAAGAAGGACTATAACTGAACCAAGGCCATCAATTTCAATGAATTAATTAAACCAAGTAGTTTTAATTGGAATCTGCAGAAATGTGCCATTAATGTTTACAGTTGTGAATTTTATCATATTATTTGGATCGTGCAAGCCACAATTCTAGGAATCTCTGGTTTAGAGGCTCCATATGCACTCAAGCAGTATGTTGGTTAGGCTCGGGGGCCTTTGGGGGCAAAGTCGGCATAGGCTTGGGAGTCGTGGGTGAAGACACCCAGGGTGGTCCACCCCCACTGCACCCCCTTCCTCCGCCCCTGTGTCCTGGAGAGACAAGAGGGTCCCCATTTCAAATTTCACCTCTGCCACAGGTTCCCGTGGGTGGCCTTAAATCTGCTTACCAAATGGGGGGGGGGTGACCACACTGTGGTTATGCGTTGCACGACCAACTATATCAGGGGTCGGCAAACTTACCGCGCCTCGGGCCGGTGTCTCCAGCGCCGATCGCGCAGCGGGCTGGAGGGTGGGGCAGCAGGGGTTGCCAGGGGCCGTATAAATGAGCCCCTTGGGCCGTATCCGACCCCCGGGCCGTAGTTTGGAGACCTCTGAATTATATTGTTCTGTAGCACCCCTGTGAGGCATAGGAGCCCAGTTACGTCACCCTTTGCCCGCAGAGCCGGCAGCCTCCCACCCCTTTCCGGACACCATCCCTGGTGGAGTGATCCCTCAGCCTCCTCTCTCCTCTCCTCGGGAGTCCTCCTGGCAGCCCAAATATAGGTGCCCCTTCCCACTGCCCCACAGGGGCCTGGGACTTGTCTGTCCATTCCCAGCAGCAAGCTTGCTTGCTTGCTTACTCTGAGGCTGCCTCAGCTCCTGGCAACCGGGACCCCCTGGCCGGCCCAGAGGCACCCTTCGCTGTGCAAGCCTTTGGGAGGCAGAGATGCGAGGGGGCATCTGAGGAAGGAGGGAGGGGAAGAGGGACAGAGGCTAGTGTTGCCCGCAGCACCCCTGACCGTCATTCAAGGCACCCTAGGGAGCCACGGCCCCCTGGTTGAAAACCACCGAGTACCAAATTTGCACCTGTGATTGCTACCATTTCACCTGGCATTCCTTTCACAGGTTAGGGCAGGGGTTAGCAAACTTTTTCAGCAGGGGGCCGGTCCACCGTCCCTCAGACCTTGTGGGGGCCCAGACTATATATTGTTGGGGGGGGGGAATGAACGAATTCCTATGCCCCACAAATAACCCAGAGATGCATTTTAAATAAAAGCACACATTCTACTCATGTAAAAATACGCTGATTCCCGGACAGTCTGCAGGCCGGATTGAGAAGGCGATAGGACCGGATCCAGCCCCCGGGCCTTAGTTTGCCTACCCATGGGTTAGGGGATGTTAATTGTCTGATCTTGTTGATTCTAATTAGGTGGTTTTTAAAAACCTGGTCCAGTTGTCTTCCTTTATCGTTATTTAATTTGTTTCAGGATAAATTGTTTGGCTGGTGCTGTTTTTTTAATCGTGGTATAAACTGCCTCAAGCTCTGTGTATTTACTGTGGAAGATCAGTTTGTGTGTGTGTGTGTGTGTGTGTGTGTGTGTGTGTGTGTGTGTGTTGGATTTATTGGATTTTAAAAATCCAATAAATAAATAAATAGCATTTCCCAGATCTTGTCGTGGCCCGCAAGGTAAATGTGAAATTCAATCATTCAGGGGGGATTCAGGTTTACGTTGTCTCAAGGAAACGTCTCTGAGAGAGGCCAATTGCGTTTCCTTTTGAAAATAGTATCTTGTCATTCTTCCATGGGGGGGGTGTTAAAAGCGGCCTGTGTGAATTGGGGCCCTTGGCGATCTCCCTTCTGGGCAGCAACAAGATTTCAGTGAGGTGGTTTCCGTCATAAACCTTCAGACCGGAGATGGGGGACATGGGGTTGCCATACGTCCAGGAAATCCTGGACATGCCCTCTTTTGAGGGGCCAACATGCCCACCTGGGGGGATTTTTACATTTTAAAGGAAATGTCGGGGGCAAGTTGGGTATTTTGGGGGGAGGCATGTGCTGCTCTGAACATGTGGCTCAGGCTGCCAGCGGCTCAGGCTGTCCTCTTTTTTTGCCCTACAAGATATGGCAACATCTGTGGTCCCTCAGACATTGCCGGACTACAACTCCCATCATCCCCTGGTCTTTGGCTATGGTGGTTGCTGGGAGTTGGTGTATATCAGTGTCTGGAGGACCACAACCCCCCCCCCTCGATTTAGACCCATGAAATGCAAATCTTAGCCCCCAGGTAAATGCAACATTCCCCATCATGGCCAGGGTGCTGGGACCCAGTGGAACTTAGGAAGCCACCTTGCACTTAGTCAGAACATTGGTCTGTCTAGCTCAGTACTGGCCGCACTAACTGGCAGCAGCTCTCCAGGGTTTCAGATGGGTGGGTGGGTGTCTTTCCTCCTACCTGGAGATGCCACTGGGGAGTGAACTTGGAACTTTCTGCATGCAAGGCAGGTGCTCTGTCACTGAGCCGCTGGACTTTGTGTGTCGTTGCTTGCGTGCTGTGTCCTGTGTTCAAATCTTGCCTTGGTCACACACAGCTGGGCAACCAGGGCCAGGTTGCTGCCTTTAAGACCAGCCTACCTCGCAGGGGGGTTGTGGAGATGCAAGGGAATACAATTTTTTAAAAAAACAATTACACTCTCCAACTTGGGAGTGTGAGAAAAATCAGTCTGCGCATGCTCAGAGAAACTTGCAGTCATCACCATCATCTTTGGAGCTGAGTCTTGGTTCCGCTTGCCTTTTAACATGTGGCGTCTTATTTATTCTAGGGTGCACAAGATGCTGGGAAGGGGGTGGATATGCGGAGGTTGGTCCTAAAGGATTTCCTGGCCAGTGAGGAGATGTACATCAACCAGCTGGAAGCCCTATTGCTGGTGAGTATGCCCCATATCGCAGGGGGCTGGGCCAGATCCCTTCCAATTCTGTGATGGTGAAGAGGAGGCCAATAGGTGGGAGGAACAACCCAACTCACCCCTGGTTAGTTGGGGGAAGTGGGGTTGGGAATCAGAGAGGAGACGAGGACAGATCCTTCCCGGCCAGTGGAAAAGAGGCTTGCTGCTGCCGGCCTAGGTAAGGAGGAATGCTTTCCCCCTGGTGCCTAAAGACATGTAATGATGGCACCAAGTGAGCCTCTCTGGGGAGAGCAATCTGCAGTTGGGGAGCCACCACAGAAAAGGCCCCGTTCTTGTGTTGCCACCCTCCGGACCTCTCAAGGAGGGACGTAGAGAAGAGCTTCAGGTGGCAAGTGCAGAGTCCAGGTCGGTTCTTATGGGGATAGGTGGTCCTCAAGATATTGGGGTCCTGAGCTGTATTATAGTTAAACAACAAACAAGCACGTCCTGAGCCCCACAGCAGCCCTCTCTCCTCCCATCAGCCCTTTCAGGCAGGGTGACCATCGCTCAGGGGAGTGGACGGGGGTTGTAGCCCAGCAACATTTTGAGGCCCAAAGTTTCCCTTCCCTGCTTGAAAAGGAAAGAGCCCACTCCAAGCCGGTGGAGATGGCCACGTCATGCAGCTGTGAGTTCCGCATGTTTCTGGCTGGAGCAGACATCCCGAGACAGCCGCCACGTCTTCTGCAACCTCCTTTTTGTGGCCTCATCTCGAAAGTGTCCCTCTGAGGCCTATTTATAGCTTCCGGCTTCCTCCTGAGAGCCTGCCGTCCGAGTCACAGCAGCCTTGCCTTGCGCAACACCCCTGCGGGGGCCACGGGGAGCTTCCCCTCCCATATTCTGGTGCAATGGGGAAGCTCGCCAAGTACTACTCTTGACATTTCAAAGGGCCGCTGTGCTCTGTGGGGAGCTGGTTTGTTTTTTAAAACGCCTGCGGAGGTGTTTAGGAAAGTCCGGTAATATAATATATATTTAATTATTTTTACTTTTTTTTAATTAATCGCATTCATACCTTTTCCTCCAGAGAGCTCAAGATAATGTACAGATGGTGTGTGTTTTTATTTTCTGTGGGACCGCTCATGGTTAACTCATGGTTTGTTAAACAAACCATGGTTTAAGCAAGCCACGGTTTAGTGTTACGTGTGGTGTTCGGAAGCATTACTGCCTCTGACCACGGAGGCAGAGCATAGGTTAGAAGCACCATGGCTAGTTTTCTTTGCAAGGCTGGTTCACAAGAATGTGGGGGAGGTCGCAGTGTTTAACCTTCTCTCTCTGATGCTTTCTCTGCTCTGTGTCCGGCTCACTCCAGCCCATGAAGCCCCTGAAAGCAACAGCCACCACCTCCCAGCCTGTCCTCACGATCCAGCAGATCGAGACCATCTTCTACAAGATCCAGGACATCTACGAGATCCACAAGGAGTTCTACGACAGCCTTTGGCCCCAGGTCCAGAACTGGGACAGCAGTGTCGTGCTTGGCCACCTTTTCCAGAAGCTGGTGAGTTACCCTTTGATGTTCTCTGGTCCTTGACTTCCTGTGTGTCCACCTCCAGTCTTTTAGTTCTGTTGGGGAGGTGTCCTCAGTAGTTTTGGTGCGGATAAAACACATAAACTGTGGCTAGCACCAAACACATGAATCATGGCTAGCACCAGACACATAAACTGTGGCCAGCATCAAACTCATAAACCGTGGCCACATCAATAATAATAAGACAAGGTGTGACCGGAAAGTTGGGTGAATGGTCACAGAAATTGGACAGCGAGAAATATTCGAACATACATACCTTACAGGCCTTCAGAGTAGCCCCCTTCTGATACAATGCACCATTGACAACGTCCGTAGAACTGTTGGAAACTTCTGGAGAAGTCCTCTTTTCGTACTGCTTTCAGTTCCCTCGTCACAGCAGCTTGGACGTGTGAAATGTTGGAAAATCTGTGCCCTTTCAGTGCAGATTTCAGTTTTGGAAAATGAAAGAAACCTGGTGGGGCCAGATTGGGAGAATATCGAGGGTGGGTAACCTCAGTAACGATTTCACGCGGAATATGCAATTCTTCTGCCATCATTCGGACAGACAAACGCTGATCCCGCACCAATAACTCACAAACTCTGTCGACATTTGCCGCCGTTCTGCCCGTCGATGGTCTGCCAGACTGAGGGTCATCTTCGATGGTTTGCCGCCCTTCACAGAAACGCTTAAACCACTTATACACTGTCTTTCGAGTCACAATTGTGAGCATTTTGTGGGTTTCTGATGCCGATTGTATGTTCGAATATTTCTCACTGTCCAATTTCTGTGACCATTCACCAAAGTTTCCAGTCACACCTTGTAGTAGTAGTAGTAGTAGTAATAATAATAATAATTAGTTATTATTATTTAAATGCCACCCAATAAAAAATAGTAAAAACACAATACAGCACCAAACACTAAAATAATAAAGCATGGCTAGCACCAAATGCAAGCCACAAAAACCACACTACAAATCCAGTTCAAACCCTGGTTTCGCATCCAGTACATAATAGCCTCAGCTGTGGAGACCTAAAGGTTGGGGAAGGCTGGTATGTTTGTTACAGTCAAGAGCAATTCATCATGGTTCAGAAAAGCGGGGGCAATATGTGATTAAGCTTTCGCTTTGCGTGTGGCTCGTGTTTTACATTCTGGCCTGTTTCCGAAAGGAATGGCTACGGTCTTTGAGGCTTCCTTGTTTAGAAAGAAGGTGACTAAGATCTGAGGTGGGACACAACCGAAGTTTACAAAGTCGAAGGGAGAGGCTCAGCAGGGTCACCCAGTAAAACGCTGGGACAGACAGAAAGGACTTCTTCACCCAACGCAGAAGTTACTATGGCTGTAATGGAGCACTGTGCCTCTGGGTGCCTTGCGCCAAAGGAGTGGGAGAGGGTTGCTGCTTTTGCGCCCTGCTTCTGGGTTTCTAGGGACCCAGGGGGCGCTGTGGGTTAAACCACAGAGCCTAGGGCTTGCTGATCAGAAGGTCGGTGGTTCGAATCCCTGCGACGGGGAGAGCTCCCGTTGCTTGGTCCCAGCTCCTGCCAACCTAGCAGTTCGAAAGCACGTCAAAGTGCAAGTAGATAAATAGGTACCTCTCCGGCGGGAAGGTAAACGGCGTTTCCGTGCACTGCTCTGGTTCGCCAGCAGCGGCTTAGTCCTGCTGGCCACATGACCCGGAAGCTGTACGCCGGCTCTCGGCCAATAAAGCGAGATGAGCGCCGCAACCCCAGAGTCGGACACGACTGGACCTAATGGTCAGGGGTCCCTTTACCTTTACCTTTTCTGGGTTTCTCCTTGGGCCATCGTGGGGGGAATAGGATGCTGGGCTAGATGGACCAGAGGCAGCCAGCATGATGCTCCCCAGATGTGATTTGGACAGCCACCTCTCCTCGCACCCAGCTAGCATAGCTGTTGGCCAGCAATGGTGAAATGGAAGATTTTGGCCTCAGCCAGGATGGCTCTTCCGAGGTTCTCTTCGCCCACGGATCAGCCAGAGCGGGGTTGCTTGTGGAAATTTGCTCCGTGTACACCTTGCTTCTGTGGAGCCTGCCAGCGAGAGGTTTAACCCAAGGCTGTCTTTGTTAAGCCAAAAGCAGCCCTCCTTGCAGACAGGAGCTCTGCTAACTACTTGAAATGAGGTCAGCCGGTTTTCCAGGGTGGAAACCTTGCCCTGAGCGCTGCCTGTTCTCTCCAAAGAGTTTAAAATACATTATCATAGTTTTGGAGAAACTGTGTGGGTGGTGTCGCGGGGGGGGGGGGCAAACAAGTTCGCCTAGTTCTTGAGTCAAGAACAAGCACATGGAGCTTCATGTATTGGGGGGAGGCACCATCGTGGGAGGGGAGTGCTGCAGATTTGGGATATATACAAAATATTTTTTAAAAATCAGCTACCTCTTAGGCACCCCCAGTGGTACGTTTAGAGGGTCCTGTCTGAATTCAGAAATGAAGATGCTGAAGAAGAGAAGGTTAAGGGGTGATATGATAGCCATGTTCAAATATATTAAAGGATGTCATATAGAGGAGGGAGAAAGGTTGTTTTCTGCTGCTCCAGAGAAGCGGACACGGAGCAGTGGATTCAAACTACAAGAAAGAAGATTCCACCTAAACATTAGGAAGAACTTCCTGGCAGTAAGAGCTGTTCGACAGTGGAATTGGCTGCCAAGGAGTGTGGTGGAGTCTCCTTCTTTGGAGGTCTTTAAGCAGAGGCTTGACAGCCACCTGTCAGGAATGCTTGGATGGTGTTTCCTGCTTGGCAGGGGGTTGGACTGGATGGCCCTCCAACTCTATGATTCTATGCTGTTAATCTGTTAATCTGTTTTTAATTCCTGGAATTAGATGGGGCAGGTATGCAAAGGCCCAAATGCGTGGGTTTTTGTCTTGTTTTGTTTCAAAGTGGAGTAAACATCACACAAAAAAGGTATTCCTTGGCTTCTGATTGTGTTTAAAAGTGAGTTGTAGCCAATTCTATTCCTACTCAGAGAAGGCCAATTTGCAGTTAATGGACATGATTAGAATAATAGAATTGTAGAGTTGGAAGGGAACCTTAAGGGACTCTCCTGTGCAGCTGTCCCATACGGGGATCGAACCTGCAACCTTGGCGTTATCAGCACCACGCTGTATCCAAGTGAGCTATCCAGGCATCTGAAATATTCCACTTCTGCATTGGCAGTGGAAATCAGGCTTTGGTCTACCGGAAGCCTCAGGTGCCTTAAAGCACTAACTTTGGGAACTTCAAAGCACCCTATCTTGCGATGTCATTGTGGCATAAGGTCATTGACATGTTGGGCAGCCCTGCCCACATTTCAGATTTATATATCAAAATGACACAAACCGTGAAAAATATTCAGTCTTATATATATGCATATGCAACCAGAGGACATAGACTCCATACAACGAAGTGTCTCAAAAAGTGCAAAGAGATTCAAAAGTGCAATGTCCGATGTGCAACAAGTTCAATGTCATAAAGTGCATAAAGTCTCTCGGGAGTCCACGTCTGCTTCTCCCGACGGGCGGCTAGCTTTGCCAACCAGGAACCGTTGAGGTTGTGAGCGTCTCAGCCTAGTTAAGTGTTTATGTATGAACAATTTGATGATGTCCGTCCCTGAAGAAACAATAATAGTGAAACAGGGATAATACAAGCTAGCCGCCCGTCAGAAGCAGGCGTAGACACTTCGTTGTATGGAGTAGATGTCCTCCGGTTGCATATGCATATATATAAGACTGAATATTTTTCACAGTTTGTGTCATTTTGATATATTATTCTACTGTACCGTGTTGTCTATTTTGTATTTGTTGTGTACACATTTCAGATTTGGCCTGCAAAGCTAGGTCCTCATAAGGATCTGGCCTGCGGAACCAAATGGCCTGTCCCTCCCACTGCCCCCGTTGCTGTATAATATAATGACTATTTAAAAAACAACCAAACCTATACGAAATGGAAATCCTCCCTGCCAAAGCAGCACTTAGAAAATTAAGGTTGTGCTGCTGCAGATGGATTTGACCTTGCCTAAAGGTGGATCTTATGATGCAAATGTTTCTTTGTTACTTAACAAAAATTGGATTTCTTTTCCCGTCTTGGGTTTTAGGAAAATTGCTGCGCAAGCTGTAATCATACTATTTTTATTTTTATTTGGGGAGGGTGCATTCAAAGATCTCACCTGTTTGTGGAGTGATCCTCAGCTATTTCGGGAAGGGCAGGTATAAATATATGAGGCCCTGATTATCTCGAGTCCTGTGATGAACCCCTTTAATTTCCCATGGATCAGAAAGTGTGGGTGCCACGGTTTAAGAAGGCTGTGACTTATGGCCTCAGGGAATGAACTTAATGGTTTTCTAATGTTTCCTTCCATATGCACACATATCACTGCTTGCCCCCCCCCCAAACAGGCTAGCCAGCTGGGGGTGTACAAGGCCTTCGTGGACAACTACAAAATTGCGCTGGAGACGGCAGAAAAATGCAGCCAGAGCAACAACCAATTTCAGAAAATCTCAGAGGTGAGGATTCAAAATATTGTCGTTTATTTGCTTGTCTTTTCTCCACATGGGTCAAAAGTGGCATAGATGGAGTTAATCCTGTGAGTGGGTCGGTATGTGTGTTTTCCTGTATCCTCACAACAGACCTGTGAGGTTGGTCAGGATGGATACAAACACACCCACCCACCCACCCACCCACCCACCCACACACACACACACCAATTGTTTGCCTAATGAGATTTTTTTATAGAGTAATGTAGCCTCCCCTTCCTGCTCCAAAAAGAGACAAGTCTTTGCCCTGAGGAGTCTACAAAGTAGGGCAGCTTACAAATCCCTTTGCTATACAAAGGATTTGCTGATCTCTACCTTATTACTGTGCAGTAAACAGAGTTGTGTATTTTGAAAAATGCAATGCAAGCCTGCCTGCCTACTGTTTGATCCCATTTCTCCTTTCTCTTGCTGGGGGTTGGGGGAAAGGAGGGCTTATGCAGGACTCCCAAACTTCATCCCTGCCCCAGACATCTTTCTCCACTTTATACCATGTCTTTGCTGGCATAATTTATTCTAATCCCAAGATCCCCCAGGCATTGTGAAGAATTTGGATTTCCTTCCCAAGCAGAGGCAAGGGTCTCTGTTGATGTTTAGGGGGCTAAAATTGTGACATTATTGACAAACGGAACTTCCTTGAGCAGTCACAGTCTTAAACCCCCCCCCCCTTCCAAGAGTTTGCTTGTGAAACTGGTATAGCTCAAAACAAAATAAAAAAATTCCTTCCAGTAGCACCTTAGAGACCAACTAAGTTTGTTCTTGGTATGAGCTTTCGTGTGTATCTGAAGAAGTGTGCATGCACACGAAAGCTCATACCAAGAACAAACTTAGTTGGTCTCTAAGGTGCTACTGGAAGGAATTTTTTTATTTTGTTTTGACTATGACAGACCAACACGGCTATCTACCTGTAACTGGTATAGCTCAGTTGGTGGAGCAACTGAGGGTTGTGGGTTTGAGCCCCATGTTGGGCAAAAGATTCCTGCTTTGCAGGGGGTTGGACTAGATGACCCTCGTGGTCCCTTCCAACTCTACAATTCTTTGATTTCTGTGATTTGTGGGTGGACTGAAAAGGGGACTATTTGTTCTGATCTGATGCTTGTGATGTTGGGCAGCAGGAGTGAGGAGGGCAGTCAAGAAATGTATTTTTCTAGGAACCTTTTTGTCCATATCTGGTCAGTTTAAAAGCTACTCAGATGGTGCCTTTTGTGTGTAGAAATTGCTGTGTGGAGTACATCTAAAACAAGAGTTTAAATGAGGCAGGGGGTCTCTGGAAGGCCTTGTTCTCTCTCTGCACTCTATTAATGACCCCCCACCACCACTGAAATTACTTTCTCTTGAGCTCAACAAACTTCAGAAATTGTGCCCCTCTTTTAAATCAACCCTTTCTCTCCAAATCCTTTGGCTTATATCCAATCTTGGTCTTACTCAGAGATATGAATGTATGTGACCACTAATTCCAGTTCTTCTCTGCAGAGAATTTAGTTGGATATAACTCAGGGGAGTAGAACGGTGTGCCTGTGTATGACCTCAGCTTGCTGGCCAGGCTCCTCTCTGCACATCCTCAGAGGCACTCTCTTTCTCTGTTTTAAAAAAGATTATAATTTTTGGCATACAAAGGGTGCAATCCTTGGGAATTTAGAAGAGGAAAAGAGACCAGATTTTAGAAACCGGGGTGGGTGATGGGGGCTGTATTTGGTATGAAACCTACTCACTGAAATTAATGGACACTGCTAACGTAGGCTCATTAATCCCAGCGGGTCTAATCTGCAACCCCGAGGATGCAACACTCGCAGGGGAACAAGTCCCATTGAACTCCATGAGATTTACTCCTGGGGAAGATGTTTGCAGAATGCCCTCTGGCCCGTTCCCTAAAGGCAGCCTCTAACCGGTTCTTTCCCTCTCTCGGCAGGAGCTGAAAGTCAAGGGCCCAAAGGATTCAAAAGAGAGCCACACCTCCGTTACCATGGAAGGTATTGATTTTATTGCATGCATATATTTCTGTAGGTGTGTGCGAGCGAGCGTTTAAATTATGTGGCATGCTCCTTTGTCTGACTCTCCCAAAAAACCCCACCCCACCATCCCCTGAGCCCATCAAACGATAGATAATATCCGATGCTGTGTGTGCATATTGGAGATACGGATCCCTTTGTGCTCTTATGGGGAGAGGCGGGAGGCAAGGGGGTTGAGAGGAGGGGTCTGCACCTCTTTACAATGCTGGCAGCGTCTTACAGCCCCTCACGCCCCCTTCCCTCCTCCTCCTCCTCCCTCCGCTACAACTACCGGCTGGCTTTGGAGCTCTTTTCACCGACAGCCAGCGGACCGCCACCGATGGAGCCAGGTCCTAGCCATGCCGCAAGGAGGGTGCCATGGAGATTCTGCTCATCATCCGCTTTTGCTGTAACTGCACCTACGGTGGGGGTCTCCTTTCCATCCATCTCCACCCCCCTCCCCCATTTTTTTAAAGAGCAGGTGGTGGGCAGGGCAGGGATGGTGTCGCTCGCTTGGGTCTGGGGTCCTCTCTCGGGGTGGCTTGTGAGGATTCTCTCTCGCTGCTCTCTTTGTCTCCACAAATGCCCCTCCGGCAACCAAGCCTTTGTCCTCACCGGTCCGGTGCCGGGGAAGTGTGGAGGGGTCTTAGCGCGACTCAGAAACCTTCCCCCCACTTTTCCGGATTTCTTTCCCCCCCTGCTCCGCTTGGGAATGCCAACTTGGTGATTTCTTTGTTCCTAAGCGATACTAGGGCTGGGCTCTTCTCTGTCGTTAGGTGTCCCCCCCCCATTTAGTAGGAACTAAGGGACCAACATCCAATGAAATATTGGGTCCCTATGGCAGGTGGGTTTTGGGGGGGCTCCAACTGCTACTCTGTGACTATTTGCCCCCAGTTTCTGCCTGGTCCCGTTAGGGCGCAACTTCAATTGACGTGGGTCTTTGTGACCTCTGAATGCAGAATTCTCCCTGGAACCTGTAACAAAAGGCGGCTAGGGGTGGAAACACACCTGTCCCATTTTTCTCCATCCCTCCCACCCACTGACTCCCCCAAACCACCTCACATTTGCTTCATCTTTGCCCCATTCACTAGCTGCCCGAGGGAAGTGGGATATGGACCTCCTGCGATTCCCCCCTAAATGTTTGCTCCCCCTCCCTTCCTGGCCTTGTAACCATGGTGATGAGGAGGGGGGCTGTGTTGGCGGCCACTATCTTTCATCATGGCCATCTTTATTGGGGTGCTGGACCCCAATTTTGGGCATTTCCTAGGACTCTTTTCAACATGCGTTTTTACTTCTTGCTTTTCAGGAAAGTGACTAATTTGGGGGTATCAAATTGTCGATTTAGCCACCATGGAGGGGGTGGTGGTGGTGGAGGAATGGCATTTTACCTGCCCCTTGTTACTAAAGGCGATTTAAATTCTGTCGCCGCTCCTATACGCAAATGTGTCCCATTGAAATGGGGATTCGTGGCACCCGTTCCCTTTGGGGTGGGGAGCTTCCTCAAGAGATGCCCCTGTTGGGTTGGCATTGGCATGAGGAGTTGGGTTGGGGGGGGGACTGGGTGCTCTGCTTTCTGAGGGGGCGAGGATGAATTTCCCTATTTGCATCCATTTCAGAATGAGACCCTGCCTGTTCCCTTCAGCTTAGGGAAGTGGCTTTGAGCAGGGAAAGGGGGAAATCCACGATGCGCGTCTGGGCTGGAACCAGACTGGAGTCAAGTACACGAACATTTCAGCCTCCGCCTGCCTTAATTCTTGACTCGGGCGGCAGGTTTTGCTGTACCGCTAGAGGGCAGCAAATTGTCAGTTTTATAGCTTAATGGCAGGACTGGGTTTGGGGTATGTGCGGGTTTTTTTTTTGTAATTGTTATGAGTTCTGCATGTGCCATTTTGTCCCTGTGGGGCCATCGTCAAGGAGGCGTCCCACAGAGACACAAGAGTTTTAGGGTTCAGGAGAAGCTGTCTTGAATCTGTGTCCTTGGCACTTGTCTTTTTTTTTTTTTTTAAGGATGATGTAATGTGGAATTCAAGAAGGCGAAATGAAACAATAGTTTCCCAAGCACTTAGCCACTGTGTGAGCGTGTAAAACCCCTTGATCCGTGTCATTCTTCCAAAATGTTTTTTTCTAAACCACGCTTCCGTAACCCAAGTAGAAGTCTGAGGAAACTCCCTGTGCCTGTATTTATTTCAGAATCAGACGTTAGTTTCAAATGCTTGGCCACACCACCCAGATAGTATTAAAGATCATAATTTCCCCTCTTCTTGCTCACACTTGCCGTGAGAAGGGGTGTGTGACACGGAGCAAGAGACGATGCCTCAGGAGCTCTGCAAAAATGCAGATTATATTTTTTTGCGGGAGAAGGCTGGTGTGGTCTGGTGTACAACCTTTGTTTATGAGGTTGTGCCTGTTTTTTCTTTCTTTTCATCTCTGTTTTGACGCTATTTATTTTATTTCTTAATTAAATTTGTATACAGCCCTTCACCCGAAGATCTCGGGGTGGTTCACAGCACCAACCCCAACTTCCCTTCCTTTTGCTATATAATGGGAAAACTCATTATTCCACCCATTTCCCATTGGGAAAAGGAAAAGATCAAAGCTTTGGGCCATCCTCTTTTTGGGCTATGTTGACTGGGCTGGGTTCCAGAGAATGCGAATAGGTTTTTTTGGGTGGTTAGGCCTAGTCCATAAATGTGGGCCCAGAGCAGAGCTGGGAGACATCTGTGGGTCTCCAGTTCCCATCGTCCCTGGCCAAGGCTGATGGAAGTTGGAGGCCCACCACATTTGGAGGGCCGCATGTCCCCTAACCCTGTGCCCCATCTCTGTGGCACCGACATTCATTCCTCTTTTGTTTCTGTTTAAACCAGAGATGTGGTTGGGCGGCCATGTTTGCTCTGGGTCTGCCCCCTTCCCTAGCTGGGTTTTGTCCAGCTAAGTGTTACTCGGAGTAGACCCGTCGAAATGAATGGGACTTTGCTAGTCATGTCCATTTGTTTCGATGGGCCTGCTCTGAGGGCAATGGGCGTTGGCTACAGCTCCGCGTCCCAACGTGATAGGGCGGCCATGTTTGTTCAGAGCCTGCCCTCTTCACATATGAAGTGGAAGGGACCTAATTTGCATGGGAAATAGGAGCATGAATCTCTCTCTCTCACACACACAAAGACATGGCGTGTGTGACAGGGCACAGCAAGGTTAGGCCAGAGATGGTTATGGGTGTGGAGTTCAGCTCCCTTTATTTGTGAGGGGCACGTGAAGAGGCAAAATGGCTGCCAGCGCCATGTTTGCTTTGGTCTCCTCCACATGTTTTGGATTCCAGCTCCCATCAGCCCTCACCCAGCACAACCAATGGTCAGGGATGATGGGAGTTGTAGTCCAGCAAATGTTGTTGTTGTTGTTGTTGTTGTTATTTGTATACCATCCTATACCTCAAGATCTCAGGGCAGTTCACAACATAAAAAACTGAAAATACATAAATAAAAACAAAGGCAACCCAATAACACCCCCCCTCACAACACATTTAAAAGGATGTCAATCAGCCCGAGGCCTGGTTGAAGAGGGAACATTTTTTGCCTGGTGCCTAAAGGTGTGTAATGAAGGTGCCAGGCGAGCCTCCCTGGGGAGAGCATTCTGCAAATGGGAAGCCACCACAGAAAAGGCCCCGTTCTCGTGTTGCCACCCTCTGGACCTCTCATGTTGGAGGCACACAACGAAGGGATATTTCCAAAGTCTCATAACAGAATAGACCAGGTTTTTTTTGTTTATTTAATAAATTTGAACCCTTCCTTTCTCTGAGGGGAATCCTCCTCCACCCAGCCGAGTTCTACAAGAGGCAGCACTGAGATGGAGGAGGAGGAAGAAGTTGACAGGCAAGGCCACTCCGTGGGCTGGTTGAGTGTAAAAAGGCAAGGCAATTGGGGGCTGGCTGAGGGCAGACTGGAGTTGGTGGGGCAGTGCCCTACATGTCCCACTAAGGCTTTTTCTGATGCAGATTGTGGATACGGCGGCTATTTTTTGTGGCACTCATCGGTTTACCTGTCTCTCTCTTCCTCGCTTATAGCGCTGCTGTACAAGCCTATAAATCGAGTGACCCGGAGCACTCTTGTATTACATGTAAGTATAGCTTTTGTTTTTCACCTGTTGCCGTCAGATGCCAGTGCCCCCAAAATCCAGCCGGTCTCACGTATGCATATGTGAGAGAGCAATTCCTACAAAACCAAGGAATCCATTTGCCTCTTTGCTATAATCAATATCTGCCCATATTTAATCCTTGCCAAAAATGTTTTTTTTTTTTAATAAAAACAACTAACACCTCAAGGTGTAGCCCCAGAATAGACCCTATGGAACCTGCAACAAAATGTTGCAGTATAGAGCAACGTTTTGCCAACTCCGGGTGCCAGCTGTGCCCTTTAGCTGAATATGCCATTCCATCCCTCCCTCCCCATTTTCTTTCCCCACCACCACCACCACCACCACCCCAACAGATATTTGGTGTTCTCTAGCCACAGAACATGCTTAGTCCGCATTATCCTGTTTTTTTCTGGGTTCTTTCCAGATGAAGTCAGAGCAAAATTAAATGCAGAAGTGCAGACACTAATAATGTACCATGGCAGTTTGTAAAACAGTTGTTAATAACACAGACATTGTGGCATTGGTAAGACAATTAACACTTGTCATAGTAGAGTCACAGAATCGTAGAGTTGGAAGGGACCGTGTGATTTTTTTAAAAAAATCAGTCCTGATTCTGTCCGCAAGTGATAGCATTAAACCTCTTGAGAAATGACAATTCAGTGGTTTTACACTGCAGTTCCCTTTTGAAGTTCAAAAACGGCCACTTTAAGTCATTAAAAGGGTGTCCTCTCTTACGTCACCTTTCTTCTTTTGTTTTAAACAAACAAACATGTCCTGGGAGGCCAACATGTCTTCCCCACTGGCTTCTGAATCTTGCCATTTTAAGATGTGTTACTCAGCGGCAGCAAAACCAGCTCAAAGACTCTTGTAGAACCATAAAGACTAACGTGGCTCACTTTCTGGAAAGTCCCGTAATGCCTTAAAAAAAAAAAAAGATAATTAAGAAATAACACCTTCTAGTAGCACCTTAGAGACCAACTATGTTTGTTCTTGGTATGAGCTTTCGTGTGCATGCACACAAAACCTCATACCAAGAACAAACTTAGTTGGTCTCTAAGGTGCTACTGGAAGGATTTTTTTTTTTTTTTTACTATGACAGACCAACACAGCTATCTACCTGTAATAAGAAATAACACATCTGTGAAATCTCAAGGTCCATTCCTCTCCTGCTGCACTAGGACCTGCTGAAGCACACACCTTCTGACCACCCTGACTACCCGCTGCTCCAAGATGCCCTCCGTATCTCTCAGAACTTCCTCTCCAGTATCAACGAGGACATCGACCCCCGCAGGACGGCAGTCACCACCCCCAAAGGAGAGGTAAGTGGGAGGGAGAGAGGCCGGGGAGACTTCCAGCACCGAGAGGGGGTGCCTGGAGGGGGCATATTTTGAGAACTTAGGAAGAGCCATAGGAGCATACTAGCTCAGTACAGTGGTACCTCAGGTTACAGACGCATCAGGTTACAGACTCTGCTAGCCCTGAAATAGTACCTCGGGTTAAGAACTTTGCTTCAGGATGAGAACAGAAATCACGCGGCGGCAGCAGCGGGAGGCCCCATTAGCTAAAGTGGTACCTCAGGTTAAGAACAGTTTCAGGTTAAGAACGGACCTCCAGAATTAAGTTCTTAACCCAAGGTACCACTGTATTGCTCAGTATTTCTCTCCCCGGACGCAGCGATGCCCACCAACCACGATAGCATTAGAAGAGGATTACTGTCAGAGTTTCAGCAATTTGTCAAGGAGCTGTCAAGTGAGCCCAGGTCGACCACAGGGCAGGGAGGCGACGGAGGCATGGAATGCAATTAGCTTTTTCATAACAGAAACTAACAACGCAGCAGAGTTCCTCTGGCTGGTCTCAATGCAGCTGGAGACGTTGCTGAAACTGACCACTGTCCCCCGCCCTTCCCCTCGAGCCTCTCACTAGAGGATCCCTCCCAAGTGGACGAAGGCTGCGTCAAGGGGTAAGCTCCTCCTCTGGGCCTATCTGGCCCAGTGCTCAGCAACGTGCAGGACCCTGGAGTGGGGTGTCAGAGGTGGAGGAGAGCTGGGTAACGAGGGCAACCTCTGACTCCTCTCTGTCTGAGTTTGCGCTCACACTGTGACTCTCAGCCTCTAACCCTGTCCTGGAAGGCATTCCTTATCCTGACCCCCCCTTTGATTGCTCATACCACCACCCTGCTTCCTGCACCTCCCAGCTCGTCCCTTCTGCAGACTGTTCTTCAGTGTTCCACTAGCAGGATCCAGGACATAGCTGTCAACTTTCGGATTTGAAAATAAGGGATGCTGCGAGGGCGGTGCAATGGCACCAAGTAGCCTCGCCACCCAGCGCTCCAGAGGCTGTGCGCGAACGGGTGAGCGAAAGACGGCAGGCAGGCTATCTATCTGGTTGGGCGTGAGGGTCTGGCTGCACAAGGCATGCAAGCTCCGCCCCCAGTCAGTCTCAGACTCCTTATTGGCAGCCGAGCAACACAGTTGAGGAGCCTTCCTGGCTGGCAGGGAGGGAGAGGAGCTGCTTCCTTTGAAATCCGGGAAATTTAAGGGATATCAACAAACCGGGATAGCAGCGGGAAATGGCATTGGAATAAGGGAGTTTCCCGCCAAAAAAAGGGAGGGTTGACAGCTATGATCCAGGATCTAAGTCAGGGGTCCTCAAACTACGGTCCGCAGGCCAAGTCTGGCCTGCCAGGGTCCTGAACCCGGCCCACCCACCCGCAATTGCAGAACCCGCTGCGCACAAAAAGGGAAGCGGTGAAAAGTAGCAACAATTCCGTCCCCAGTGTTCCAAAAGGCTCCTTGGCTTACCTGAGCCAGTTGAGGAGGGCTCGGAGGGGAAACGTGCGACACTGCTGGGCTGCTGGGGGAAGCAGGATAGGGCTAGCTGAAGATATGGGTAGGGAGAACGCGCTGGGTGTTGCAAGGGTCCCGCCACCCACCCCCCAGGAGAAAAGCTATGCCCGCTTCTCCCTCCCCACTTCCCCGGTCTACCTACGTTAGTTCCCTCGCAGTTGTTCCTCCTCCATATCCAAGACCTTGGAGAGGGGGCATGTTGGTCGCTGGAGAAGGTGCTCCTTTTAATATATGTTGGTGTGGCTGCTTGCTTAATCGCCTCTCCCTCCCCGACGGTCGCCTCGCCACAAGTGGCACGGATTTGAGGAGGAAAGCGGGGTGGGGGGGACGGGGATGAGGGTGTCGAGATAATAAGGCATTTCAGACAGTGCTGCAAGTAATTGGGAGGTGGGCAAAACTCAGCGTTACTCTGCATAAAGGTAAAGGGACCCCTGACCGTTAAGTCCAGTCGTGGACGACTCTGGGGTTGCGGCGCTCATCTCGGTTTATTGGCCGAGAGCCGGCGTACAGCTTCCAGGTCATGTGGCCAGCATGACAAAGCCGCTTCTGGCGAACCAGAGCAGCGCACGGAAACGCCATTTACCTTCCCGCCGGAGCAGTACCTATTGATCTACTTGCACTTTGACGTCCTTTTGAACTGCTAGGTTGGCAGGAGCAGGGACCAAGCAACGGGAACTCACCCCGTCGCGGGGATTCGAACCGCCAACCTTCTGATCAGCAAGCCCTAGGCTCTGTGGTTTAACCCACAGCGCCACCTGGGTCCCTGCATACTCTGGATAGACCCATTGAAATTAACAGACCCAAGTGACTCGTGTTCATTGTTTTCAGTAGATCTACTCTGAGTGATCTGGCAAACTGGCATTTTTTGTGCACTACAAATAAAATATGTGCAGTGTGCATAGGAATCCATTCATATTTTATTCGAACTATAGTCCGGCCCCCAACAGTGTCTGAGGGACAGTGAACTGGACCCCTGTTTAAAAAGTTTGAGGACCCCTGATCTAAGTCATCGTCTTTTGCCCTCCTTGGGGAGCTCTTGGGCAGGCAGCTGCCACCACTCTTCCTCATCCAGCCAGTCCCTGACCATTACACTAATTCATGAGGATAAAGCTATTGACAGCCATGATGGCTGTATGCTGCTTCCACCTTTGGAGACAGTATACTGGGGAGTTGCTCTTGCACTCGGGCTCTGCTTGTGGGCTTCCTTTGGGGGCGTCTGTTTGGCCACTGTGAGAACCGGATGCTGGGAACTTGACGGGCCACTGGCTGCTGATGTTCTTACATTCCCTTCTTCTTCCTCCTCCTCCTCACACACGTGCTTTCCTCTTTTGCTGTCGCACCTGCAGACGCGGCAACTGGTCAAGGATGGCTTCTTGGTGGAGTTGGCCGAGGGCTCCCGCAAGCTGCGCCACGTCTTCCTCTTCACAGACGTCCTCCTCTGTGCCAAGCTGAAGAAAACGGGCGTGGGGTGAGGCCCAGGGGAGGTCTAGATGAGAGGGGAAGAACAGGGCACAGGGTGGGAATCCTGACCTTCCCTTGCACTTTGTCCGTAGCAGATTGATTGATTATTTAATTTCTATACCGCTTAATATATTAAAAATATCCCAAGTGGTGTAACCTGGAGTCACTTCCAGGGATTGAACCTGGGAGCTTTTGCATGCAGATAGTGTGCTCTGCCACTGAGCAAATGTTTGTTCTTTAAAAATAAAGTTAATACCCCAGTCCGGATGGTTCTGAATAAAAGGGTGCTTTAAATGAGAATGTAGCAAGCAGCCTGATACTGTTTGTTGATCCAGCTTACCGTTCTCTACACTGACTGGCAGTGGCACTCCAGGGTTTCAGGCAGGAAATCTTTTCCAGGCATGCTTAGCGATTCCAGGGATTGAATCTGGGACCGTCTGCCTTGAAATGCTCTGCCTGGAGATCTGGCCAGTGAGCTTCATCTGTTCCCCTAAAAATAAAGCCAAGATTCCAGTCCTCATGATTCCGAATTGAGGGCTGGTTTAAAAAGGAACATAGGAAGCTGCCTTATACTGTGGCATCTAGTATTGTCTGCACTGACTGGCAGCAGGGTTCCAGACAGGGCACAGTTGCAGCCTTACCTGGAGACGCTGCTAGGGGTTGAAACTGGGACCTTCTGCATTCAGTGCAGATGCTTTGCAGCACAGAGCTACAGTCCTTCCGCTTGGCCTGTATAGTTCCATACTGTCTACACTGGCTGGCAACAGCTCTGCAGGGTCTCGGGCAGGAGTCTTTTCCTCGGCCTGCGGTCCAAATGGGGATGGGGCCGTGTGGATCGCTAGGGTTGCCCGGAATGAGCTCTTGGTCTCCTTCGCAGGAAACACCAGCAATATGACTGCAAGTGGTACATGCCCTTGGCCGAGCTGGTGTTCCCGTCGCTGGAGGAGTCGGACTCCTGCCCACACGTCCACGCCATGCCCGACCACGACCTGGAGGACATGAAGATAAAGATCTCCTCTATGAAGAGCGAGGTGCAGAAGGAGGTATGTCCTGGGGCAGGGTAAAAACATATGGAAAGTTCCGTCTACCTCTACCCCAGTATTCTGTTTCCAGTGCAGGCTGGCAAGATGCCTTTTGGAAACTCCACCAGCCGTCTTTGAAGACGGAATCTCTTTCTGGTCATTGGATTCCTGCACTTAGTGACTTCCCAAATTTATATCCGAGACAGCAGTATAGCTAAGGAGGAGGCCACAGGATACAGGCCCCCGGATCTTTTTCTAAGTGCCCCAAAGAGTGTTTCTGTGAGAGACTGAATTGTGGGGAGAGCTGAGTGACTGAGTGGGATATTAATTTGGGAGAAGAAATTTGGTTTTCTGTTTCTAGAGATGATTTAGTGACTGATGAACAGGGACAGTTGAATGGATCTGGAGCAGGATCCCTTGGGAAAATTAATTTTTTTTGGGGGGGAGGTAAATGATTTGAAGAATTTGCTCTAAGGTGATTTGGATGGACAATTAGTTGATTTTGTCCTGTTTTGAGAGTTAAAGCCTAAATTTGCATCTATTCAGTTATTTATTTAATAGCAATTATAATCTACTTAATATTTTAAAAATCTCTAGGTGGTGTGTAGTCTAACAAAACACCATTCACAATGTATCATTAAAGCAAGAACATAAACACAGTCTAAAGCTACTGTTATTAGTAATGATTATCCACCATTCACCCAAAGGTCCAAGGGCAGGTTATAACAATTAAGACACCATATTAAGACACATTATTAAAAATAGTTTATAAATGTGAATAAAAGAAACCCAGAAGGTTCTAACACATGAAACAAGGTCCAATTTTATGAGTCAGGGGGAAAGCTTGGGAATAAACATAGGTGTTAGCGCAGTGTATTAGCATGTGCATATTTTATGCAAATTTGTCTCTACGGACTCCTGCCCCTGAATCTTTTATGTGACCCACCGATGCCCCTCGTCCCAAAGGGAAGAGAATTGTGTGTCAAACATTGTTCCTTCTCCTTTTTTCCAGAAGGCGAACAAGGGTCAGAGCCGAGCGATGGAACGGCTAAAGAAGAAGATGTTTGACAATGAGTTCTGGCTCCTCCTCAACTCCCCATCCATCCCCTTCCGGATCCACAACCGCAATGGGAAAGTACGGACAGACGAGTCGTGCCTGGGTAGGGGTGGGGCTGTGGGCGGGAAGAGAGAGGCAAGCGTCTCCTCTGACTGGCAGCTGCTGTCTGGGGTCCCGGGCAGAGAAGGGTCTTTACAGCCGCCAATCTTTTATTTTAATTGGACCTTCTGCATGCAAAGAAGGCGCGACAGCCCTTTCCCTTAAATCAGCAGAGCAAGATCCCAGTCCTCATGGTTCTGATTTAAATAAGTATGTGGGAATCTGCCTTATACTGAGTCAGGCCACATTGGTCCATCTCGCTCAGTATTGTCTGCACGGACTAGCAGCAGCTCTCTGGGGTTCCAGCTCTGCCTGGAAATGCCACTGGGGATTGGACCTGGGGCCTTCTGCAAGCAAAGCAGGTGCTCTGTCACGGAGCCTCCCTTAAGAACAGAGGATAATGCCTTAAGTTAGGTCAGGCTATCTGTCCACCTAGCCCAACATTGTCTCCCCTTGACTGGCAGCAGTCTTCCCCGTGATCTGCTATCCCCAGCCCCTGCCCAAAAACTCTGAATCATAGAATCATAGAGTTGGAAGAGACCCCAAGGGCCATCCAGTCCAACCCCCTGCCAAGCAGGAAACACCATCAAAGCATTCCTGACAGGTGGCTGTCAAGCCTCTGCTTAAAGACCTCCAAAGAAGGAGACTCCACCACACTCCTTGGCAGCAAATTCCACTGTCGAACAGCTCTTACTGTCAGGAAGTTCTTCCTAATGTTTAGATCTGCCTCCTCTTTGTGTGGGCCATGCTCTCTCTCTCTCTCTCTCTCTCTCTCTCTGCTCTTTGGGAGGCAGGGAGCTCCTATGTGTGCCCCCCAGGCTGAGCACCATCCTAATTTTCTTCCAGAGCTACCTGTTCCTGCTTTCCTCTGACTACGAGCGAGCAGAGTGGAGGGAGGCCATCCAAAAGCTGCAGAAGAAAGGCAAGAGATTCTTGTTGTGGTAACATCTCCCCCCGCAATTTGGGACAACCTGGCATTGCCTGAATGCCCAGTTCAAGAAGGGAGGGGGGGGGCTTCGGGGCCTGAGACCCCAGACCCTTCCTTCCATGGCTGGCTTCCCAAAAACCCTGGGTCATCTGACGGGGGTTCCAGGGACCAGTTTCTACAATAAGAGTCTCTAGACTGGTGGGGGTTTGAGGGAGGGGAAATAAGGTAAATTTATTTGCTTAGCCATAAGCCATAACCACAATACTAAAACATCCATGTAAAATAAAGTCCAAAGGGGTCATTTCATGTATTCTACAGCAGAAAGCTGGTTTCAGCTTTCAAACATATGCTGAAAACTAAGAATGCACCTTTCCACAATAGTTAATTGATTTTAATTCTTTGAACGGTTTTTATTGTAAGCTTTTCTCTATTATTGTAAACCGCTTTGATATTTTTCTATGAAATAGCGGTATATAAATATTTTTATAAATAAATACTTGACGAGATAATAGTGCATTAGCCCTGGATTTAGGCTAGGCTGTCCATACGTCATTCTAGTTTATTCATTTATTCTGCAATGCTTCCCCAATGTGACCACGTTATTGCCGTCTGGAGATGGTGCTTGCACTTTATAGTGCCACAAAAGTAAGACCGGAAATAAGCTGTTTGCAGGATGAAATGTTAACAAGATTTCAGCAGGAAGCTGCAGCACACACAGGCATTGGCACCAAAGCAGAACACCTGCTCCAAAATATTTATTTATTGTATTTATATTCTGCCTTTTTCTCCGATGAGCTCAAGGTGGCAGATTTTCCTGCCCCCATTTATTCTCACAACAACCCTGTGAGGTAGATTAGGCTGACAAAGGCAGTGAGCATCATGGCCAAGTGGGGATTTGAACCCTGGTCACTCCCAGGTCCTAGTCCGACACTCTGACCACTACACCTTGCAGGCAGGTTTGCAGGTAGCTGACCAGATGACATCACGGGGACCAATCATCACTAATGCGCAATAAAAAGGATGCCCAGAGGGGCCCTTGGTGGGTCTCCCCAGTGTTAACTCTCTGCTGCCCCCCGGTGACCTTCTGCTGCAGAAGCAACCAGAGATCCTTTGTTATGCAATGTGTTTTGTCTCATACTGGACTGTAACCCACAAGTTCTTCTCTGTGCTAAACCAGCCTCTTTTATTCCTTCACGATAGATCTCCAGACCTTTGTGCTAAGCTCTGTGGAGCTGCAGGTCCTGACAGGGTCGTGCTTCAAGCTACGCACCGTCCACAACATTCCCGTCACCAGCAATAAGGACGGTGAGTGATGCCGTTGGCCTCCCTCTCCTAGGAAATCTCTCCCCCCTCTACCACTTGGATGCCTTCTGCTTCACTGTGAAATGGAATTGGCCAGCATTTCTGAGAAGCCCAAGGGCTGTGGCGCCCCCTCTTCCCCTACCTCTCCCCCACCCAACAAGTTGAAGGTCGTGGAAAGGGTAAATCACTGAAGTTTGGGGTCTCGTGTAAAGGTGCACCAGTGTTCTGACGCTCCTGTGGGACCCCTCTAATTTATTTCGCAGGTTGCCTGATCCTAGATTAGATTAGACTGGCCTCGACCAGAGCCAGGGCCTTTTCAGCCATGGCCCCGGCCTGGTGGAATGCTCTCTCACAAGAGACCAGGGCCCTGCGGGATTTGACATCTTTCCGCAGGGCCTGCAAGACGGAGCTGTTCCGCCAGGCCTTTGGTCGGGGTTCAGTCTGATTCTTCTCTTTGTGTATAAGAACAAGCATTAAAGAGGTCTCCTAGCCCGCTCACAGGTCCTTTATAAGACCAGTGGTAACAGTTGGCCCTGGAGAATATTAACCACTCTCAATTTTACCCGTGGACTGCCATCTGTCCAGATTTTAATTTGCTCTGAACTAATTTTAAGATGTTTTTTAATTAATTGATTGCCTGTTTTTATGTTCTTATGTTCTTTGTATACTGTGTTAGTTTTATGATGTTAGCCGCTCCGAGCCGGGGAGGGCGGGGTACAAATAAAAAAATTATTATTATTATCCTGTGAATGGAGTGACTAGGGTGGCTTGGGGGGGGGAGCAGTGGTGGTGGGTCCATTAGGGCAAGCAGAGCACTGCTCCACCAGTCTTGGTCTGCCCTAGAATTAGTTGGCAGCACCTTCCGTTGGCTCTGGCGCCACCTACTGTCAGGCTCCCTACCTTCCATCCTAACAGTCCCAGTGGGCACCAGCTGCCATCAAGCAGTGCTGTACACTTTTGCCTACAGCCAAGTCCAGAAAGGGGACGCGGGTGGCGCTGTGGCTTAAACCACAGAGCCTAGGGCTTGCCGATCAGAAGGTCGGCGGTTCGAATCCCCGCAGTGCGGTGAGCTCCCGTTGCTCGGTCCCTGCTCCTGCCCACCTAACAGTTCGAAAGCACGTCAAAGTGCAAGTAGATAAATAGGTACCGCTCCGGCGGGAAGGTAAACGGTGTTTCCGTGCGCTGCTCTGGTTCGCCAGAAGCGGCTTAGTCATGCTGGCCACATGACCCGGAAGCTGTACGCCGGCTCCCTCGGCCAGTAAAGCGAGATGAGCACCGCAACCCCAGAGTCGGTCACGACTGGACCTAATGATCAGGGGTCCCTTTAGCTTTTAAGTGCAGAAATGCTCAAATTGCCCTGTCCTCCCCCGTTTCCCCCTAGCCAAGATTCTGCCACCACCAAAAGTAGAAGAACCACACAGCTCATGCCAGTTTGGGTACCAGTCCAGGGCCTGCCCAAGCAACAAAGTTTGCCAACATGGTGCCCAGCCATGTCCTACAGGCCTCAGGTTACGGGCCACATCTCTGTGTTTATAGGTTTACATCTCTGTCCCACCACTAGATGCCGCCATGTATATAAGCCTGTGTCTCTTATCCCTGCAGTGTGCTTCTGAGATTCCTGACATCATGGCTAAAACTGTTGCCTTCCTGTGTTCTCTGTGTTCTTCTGTCTTTGTTTTTTGTTTTGTTTTTAGAAGAGGCATAGTGGCATTTTTTTTTAAAAGTATGTTTTATTCATTTTTATAGAATAAACAAAACATGTAATGTTCAATTAACCTTCATCCGAAGTGTGAAAGAAAATCACATTAACAGTTTTTGGGGCGCTTTCTATCCCAATGAGATTTCCACTGTGTGGTGGGTTATTTTCAGCAGCAATTACAAGCAACAAAATGATTTTTTAAAGGAAAAAAGTTATGAAAATATGGTAAACTGTCTAGAAATTCTTTTGTTACAGCTGAGAACTAACATTGGCAGTTTTGTGGAGTGTTTTTTCTGACCCCATTAAGAAATCAAGTTTGTGCCAACCTATTGACACCCCACACACTTTCGTGACCTTTTTCTGACCGTGTCTCTAGGGGAAAATGAGTGTTTTACTCCCCCAGCCCACTAACATTGGCTGAGTTAGTATACACACCCCAATGGCAAAATTCAATGCATTTGGAGGTCATCTTATGCCTCGGGTGGTTTTTTGTTTCCAGAAGGGGAAAGCAGTAAATGGTAAAGGCCTGAAATTTGCGGAAGTTGTACAGGTGACAATTTGTGACAATGCCCAGTGTGCTGGGGGCTTTGGCCCTCACAGATCAGATGAAGGTTAAAAGAATCACAACAGGTGCCCAGATTAAACGTTGCAGCCCTACCGAAGCTGCCTTTTAGCAGCGTCAATCTTACTTGGTGTGGACTAGGACAACACTTCTGAGTCTTCTTCCTTTAGTTCAGGGGTCAGCAACCTTTTTCAACCGTGAGCTGGTCCACCGTCCCTCAGACCATGTGGGGGGCCGGACTATATTTTGCAAAAAAATATGAAAGAATTCCTATGCCCCACAAATAACCCAGAGATGCATTTTAAATAAAAGGACACATTCTACTTATGTAAAAACATGCCGATTCCAGGCTTGTCCGCGGGCCAGATTGAGAAGGCGATTGGGCCGCATCTGGCCCCCGGGCCTTAGGTTGCCTACCCCTGCTTTAGTTAGTCATTTCCTGGGCCCTTTAATCAATTGCTTCATCTTAGCATCCTGAGCGGTTCTACTCAAAGCTTGTTCAAATAATAATAATAATAATAATAATAATAATAATAATAATAATAATGATTGCAACTGGAAAAACAAACAAACAAATCTAATAGCTTTCTCTTTGGGTGGTTCTTTGTTTCTCCGCAGATGATGAATCTCCTGGGATGTACGGCTTCTTACATGTTATCGTCCACTCTGCCACGGGCTTCAAACAATCCGCTAGTGAGTTTTATTTTGGGGGGGGGGTCTGCATTTTTGGTTTCTCCCCTGCCCCGTTCTGTGATTTGAGCCAGCAGTGGCTTGGCACAGGAAGGGGCCAGAAATTGCAACTGCTTCTTCTTATTGCCTGGCCTTTTCTTCAGGGTCCACTGAGCCACCACCTGTCAAGGAACCTGGGGCTTCCCTCCCACTCCTGCTTTGATCTTCAGCCCCCTCCCTTATTGGCCTGATTTTTATTTTTTCGGCTTTCTGTTTGAGATCTTCCCAGGCTCGTTTCACCCTCAGATGAAGCGGCAAGGGGCAGTCTAACAAATCAGCAAACGCCATCTCTCAGGCTGCTCTTGGCTTCTAGCGGAACCCTGGGGTGGTGTTTGTTTGCTAAATAGATATCCTGCATCTGAAGAAGCTGGAAAAGTGGTGCTTCAGAGCCGGCCAACTGCCCATTTAAAGAAATATTTGTCTGTTTTTAATCGTGCACGTCTTAACTCCATCAATCCATTAACTTACCACAGTTGCGTATGAGAAAACGCGATAATTCCTGAACCAAAAGGCTGTGCAAGACTTCTCTTGCTTTTAGACAAAAGCACGGCTGGGTGCGTCACAACAGCGTCTTAGTCGGTAGAGCATGAGACTGTACATCTCGGGGTCGTGGGTCTGAGCCCCATGTGGGGCAAAAGATTCCTGCCTTGCAGGGGGCTGGACTAGATGACCCTGGTGGTTCCTTCCATCCCTACAATTATTTGATTCATCTAGGACTAACAAGGAGTCTGCCCAGCTTCTGCCTTCTGGAAGAAGGTACAGGGTTATAAAGACCAGGACTAGCCGCCTGAGAAATAGTTTCTATCCAAAAGCGATTTGGGTTTTAAACGCAGTGTAAGGCAGTCTCTAAGGGAGTGTCTGTATTTAGTTGTGGGGCATCAGAGTTTTTAGGGGGCTAACCAGGTAGGGTATTAAAGTTTTAGGAGGTTAATTATGCATAGGCAGGATGGGGAATGAGTCGACAGGCTTTTTCTGGATAGTAGGCTGGTCGGTTTTTGCATGTCTGATGTAGATTTTCAATTTTGTTGTTCTGTATGGGACAATGACAATAAAGATATCGTATCGTATCATATCATATCGTAGAACTGTGTTAGATTACAATGCTGTAGAATTATTATTACTGCTTTTATTTGTTTGTCTTAATTAACCTGCTGGCTGGTCGAGCAATCAAAAGCTTTTGATCAGTTAATGTAACTGATTGGTTTCCAGTGGTGCCCTTCCCAGTTAGAAGTATCCAGTCTTCCCCCCTTGAGGTGCAGGGTGGCAGGAAGATTTCCTCACATGTCTCTTCTCCCTATTCCCAGATCTCTACTGCACGCTGGAAGTCGACTCTTTTGGCTATTTTGTCAGCAAAGCCAAGACACGGGTGTTCCGGGACACGACCGAGCCCCAGTGGAATGAGGTGAGCAAGCCTAGTCCTCACCGTTCTGAATTAAGGGCTGGTTTCAGTAAGAACAGAAGAAGCTGCTCTATCCACCGGCCCATCAAGTTCAGTGTTGTCCAAACTGACCGGCAGCAGCTCTCCAGGGTTTCAGGCAGGGAGTCTTATACCAGCCCTACCTGAAGACGCTGTTGTGCACTGGGCCTGGGACTTTCTGCGTGCAAAGCCAAAGCTCTGCCACTGAGCAACAGCTCTTCCCCTAAAAATAAAGCAAGATTCTAGTCCTCATGCTTCCAGATGAAGGGCTGATTTAAATCGTAACATTGCAAGCTACCTCTTTAACCAAAGTTGTTGAGCGACACACAGATGAGAAGAAGCCTTCCTTTTAACTGCCTTGGTTTTTATTTTATTTTTAGTCCTACCTGGAGATGCTGTCGGAAATTGAAACCTGAGACCTTCTGCGTGTAAAGCAGAGGCTCTTGCTGAGCTATGGTCCTTCCCTTAGCGACACAGCAAAACATGCCCATCTCCCCACCCTTCCCAGTGTCCCCACTCACTCTCCTCTTCTCCCCTCTTTGCTCTGCCCCACTTCTGCAGGAGTTTGAGATCGAGCTGGAGGGCTCGCAGTCGCTGCGGATCCTCTGCTACGAGAAATGCTACGACAAGAGCAAGATGAACAAGGACAACAACGAGATTGTGGACAAGATCATGGGCAAGGGGCAGGTCCAGGTAGGGCCATGCGGGCATGAGAGAGGGAAGGGGAATGGGCATTGTGAAATTTTGCAGAGATGGCATCTAATACCACCATACCACCCTCCACGTTGCAACCACCCGTATGCAGAAAGCTAGCACCTCAAGAAGAGATGCATTCATGTTGTCCTGCCCCTGAAGCTCAGTGACACTACCCTTATCATGTAGTATGAAGTGATGGAAGTGGGGTTTTTTGCAAAATGGGTGAGACTTCTGCCTCCTAATGGGACAGTCTCTGCTTTATATTGCCAAGGCGGTGGTAGTTATCTTGGAGAAGGTATGTGAGAGAACATGTGGGGTGTTCCTTGGTGTGAGGCAGTGTTTTGTTTCCAAGCCACAAGGTCTTCTTGGTTGTTGCTTTTCAACAGTGAGGCAGAGGGTCTTCTCGGTAGTGGCGCCCGCCCTGTGGAACGCCCTCTCATCAGATGTCAAGGAAATAAACAACTGTCTGACTTTTAGAAGACATCTGAAAGTAGCCCTGTTTAGGGACGTTTTTAATGTTTGATCTTTTATCATGTTTTTAATATTCTGTTGGGAGCCACCCAGAGTGGCTGGGGAAACCCAGCCAGTTGGGAGGGGTATAAATAATATACTACTACTACTACTACTACTACTGGTACTACTACCTTGCCTTTCTTTTTAAAAGTGAGTGCCATTCAGGCCATTATTGGCAATCCTTGCTCCAGGGATCACATGCCTTGTTTGGGGGCATTGATCAAGAGGCCCTTTGCTCCTCCGCTTGCTAAGATGCCAAAGCGACGCAGTTCAACCCATCTCCCCGGGTGTCAAGCTGCAGGCGGTGCCACTTCCTTTGTGCCACTCTGCCAGCCTCTCCGTGGGTGGGCTTGCTTTTCCCTCTTTCCTCTCTGGCATGCTGCGGCTTTGTCTGGCTTCCTGCTTCTTGTCTCCAGCCCATCTGTATGTTCGCAAGCCCGTTCTGGAGCGTATCTGGTCTCCGACAAGGGGCGCAAATTGTACTCAAATCTTGGCATCCAAGTGGAATGCGTCTAGTTCCAGAAAGGTGGTTCTTTGGAGTCTTAACGCCCTTCAGGGTGGCTTTGCATCAGATAAAAAACCTGTGCAGCAGTTATGCAGGGAGAGTTCCCTTCTCCTAGGCCTGTGTGATGGTCTCTCCCTAGTACAGCCTTTGCTGATCAGATGCCTTATAGATGTGCAGGACTAGCTGGGGCTGATGGGAGATGGATTCCAAAACATGGATGGAGCTGATGGGAATTGTAGTCCAAAACACGGCAGTGCCAGCTGCGGCTGATGGCAGCTGGACTCCCAAAAGATCTGGAGGCCCCAAGCTGGCAAAGGGCTTCCCTGGTACAACTTACTTCGTGGACTCTCTATTCAGTTTCAACAAAATAAAAAACATTCCTTCCATTAGCACCTTAGAGACCAACTAAGTTTGTTCTTGGTATGAGCTTTCGTGTGCATGCACACGAAAGCTCATACCAAGAACAAACTTAGTTGGTCTCTAAGGTGCTAATGGAAGGAATGTTTTTATTTTGTTTCGACTACGGCAGACCAACACGGCTACCTACCTGTAACTATTCAGTTTCAGTGAGTTTCATCTTCAAAGGTAACTCACTCTTTCCATATTTTGGCGGACACCACCTGCAGTTTTTAGGGAGACTAAGTTTCCAAGTGACTCACATCTCTGCTGTTGTACGATTGACCTAGTTCTCTATTTACTCGGCTGTCCTCTGACCCAGGGAGAGAAATACCCTGCTGGCTTTTCAAAGATGTGTCTGAAATGGCCCATCCTTCAAAAAGGGAGATGATTTGTTCTTTGGCGGTGATTCCAGGATAACGTAGAGTTGCCACTATTTTTAAAAAACTGTCACAGGCTGAGGTACCAGCAGAGTCTGTGAGCAGACCGACTGTTTTGCTGGTTGTCTGAGGGTTCTCATAGCAATGTGTTGTCTGCTTTTGGGTTTCGGGTTTTTTTCTCTGAGTTTTTTTCTGAGGTGCAATAGAAACTAAAATTGCCACAGGATAGTTTTGGGGAGGGGCAAAGCTGTCAACTTTCGGATTTGAAAATAAGGGATTTTTTCAAACTTTCGGATTTGAAAATAAGGGATGCCGTCAGGGCGGTGCAATGGCACCAAGTAGCCTCGCCACCCTGCGCTCCAGAGGCTGCGCACGAACGGGAGAGCGAAAGAGCGAGCGCGTAGACGGCAGGCAGGCTGTCTGTCTGGTTGGGCGTGAGGGTCTGGCTGCACAAGGCATGCAAGCTCCGCCCCCAGTCGGTCTCAGACTCCTTATTGGCAGCCGAGCAACGCAGCTGAGGAGCCTCCCTGGCCGGCAGGGAGGGAGAGGAGCTGCTTCCTTTGAAATCCGGGAAATTTAAGGGATATCAACAATCCGGGATAGCAGCGGGGAAACGGCATTGGAATAAGGGAGTTTCCCGCCAAAAAAGGGAGCGTTGACAGCTATGGGGAGGGGTGTGGAGGAAACCTGGATGCAAAGACCCTGAGCAAAGCTTCAGTGTTAGCTTTCTTCATCTACATTTGAATGCTGGGACCCTAGTGCCATATCTTGCGAACAAACTTTTATTTATATGTTTGTTTCATAAAATTTATAACCGGTTAATGGTAAAAAGAAACAAAACCCTCAAGCAGCTTACAAAGAAGATAAAACAATAAAATTATCCATAAGAAAATTCACAACAATAATTTCAGACTTTCAAAAAGTTAAAATAGCAATAGACTAAAATCAGATTAAAACTCATAAGAATTTAATAAGTTCCTGTCTGCTGGAACAGGCCAAAGGGGGGCCACCTAGTCCAGCATCCCTTCTCTTCCGCCATGAATTATCCAATCCTCTTTCAAAGCCACCCCAGTTGGTGGCCATCCCTGCCTCTTGCAGCAGTGAGTTCCACAGTTTAACTTCTGGGTGCATGACAAAGTCCTTATTTGCATATGTCTCAAATCTCCCAACTTTTTTTTCAATGAGGTGCCCAAGCAGCATGAGGAGGGAGTCTGCTGTTTGAGACGGGCAAGTCCCATACCCTCCTGAGCAGGGCTGCATGAGACTATTCAGGACAGATAAAATAAAGGCTTTATTCATGCAGGCGCATAGTTAAACTCTCTCTCCCACAGGAGGCAGTGATGGTCACCAACTCAGGTGGCTTTAAAAGAGGATTAGACAAATTCATGGAGGAGGAGGGGAATATCAAAAGCTACCAGCTTGTGATCTTCCATTTGGTCATCTGCTTGGCCCCTGTGAGAACAGGATGCTGGACTAGATGGGCCACTGGCTTGATCCATCAGGCTCTTCTTACTGTAACTGTGCAGCCCCTTGGGTCTGGGCCAGAAACCACTGGGAAGAAAGTGGCATCTTTGCCCTCTGCTGCGCTGCCCTGACTGGAGAAGGGACAACAGCGGAAATTCTCCCTCCCTATGAATCAGTTGAAGCAGATACATCTAAACAATTGGAGCAAGCCTGCTCTGCTCCCAGGACTGCCTTCTGCCTGCTTTCCCATCCCCTTTCCCCCCATACACACACACACACACACACACACACACACACACACACACACACACTGCCCCATATCAGCTTTATCCCACAGTTGCTCTAGCAACAGTTGCTAGGACAACTGTTGAGTTTCGCTCCAATTGGGAGAGGCGGATAATGAGAGTGGAGGGAGATATATTAGCACCTGCCTGAATAGGATGCTCACCAGACACAGAGTAATAAAAGATCTATTGGTGTCGTATGGAAGGGAAGGCATCTGTATTAGTGATCTAGTCCTTAGGGGCTGTGGGGAGTGTGTGTTTCTCACGCCCCCATTGGCTTCTGTCAGGGTCTTCTGTCCTCTAAGCTATTTGTGCCCTGAGCTCACGTGAACAGAGATCCAGTTGGGCTGAATGAAAAGGAGCGTTTCTGTGTGTGGTATTATTCAGAGCCTCTGGTGGTGGACACAGAACGTTGCCACTTGGGCTAGTAGCCACTGATAGTCGTGTCCTCCATGAAATTGCCTTTGCTGGGAATTGCATGCAGGGAGGAAGTTGTGTTCAGGTCCTGCTTCTCCTTGGGGGCATCTGGTTGGCCACTGTGAGGACAGGACTAGATGGGCCCCTTTTGGCCTGATCCAGCTGCGGCCAGCTCTCTTCGGATGCCTCCTAGCCTGGAGCGACTTCTGCGACTGGTGGGGAGGCAGTGGATGGAAACATCGTGGCCGTGTCATTGCAAAGGAGGCTTGCGTCACGGAGCATGAGTCACGGCCGCTGGGTGTGTGGAGATTCTAGCCGTGTGAACCTTGGGGGCGGGCAGGGGAATCCTGGGAACCAAGGACCTCCTCAGTGGCCACAGCTTGGCCAGGCTGCTAGAGAGAGATAGTGCCCAGAGGTGTGTGTGCTGTGCTGCGGGGACGGGAGTAGGAGATGTGGACAAGGCAAGGAGGGCCAAGAGGCTGGTGGTGGTGGAGCCCCTGAAGAAGGTCAGCTCCAGCAGCATCTCCGGCTAGGGCTGGGAGAGACTTCCTGCCTGATAGCCTGGAGAGCTGCTGTCATTCAGCGCAGAAAATTCCCAGCTAGGTGGACCAATGAATGGACCCAGCATAAGGCAGCTTCCTGTGTTCCTGCTGAAACGAGCCCTTAGAATCATAGAGCTGTAGAGTTGGAAGGGACCACGAGGGTCATCCAGTCCAACCCCCTGCAACGCAGGAACCTTTTTGCCCAAAGCGGGGCTTAACTCAGAACAATGAGGACTGGAATCTTGTTTCTTTGTTAGAGGGTGAGCTTTAGCTATGTGGTAGAGCCCCTCCTTTGCATGCAGAATGTCCCAGTAGAGCCAGTGTGGTGTAGTGGTTAAGACCGGTGGATTCGTAATCTGGTGAACCGGGTTTGCATCTCCGCTCCTCCACATGCAGCTGCTGGTTGACCTTGGGCTAGTCCCACTTCTTTGAAGTCTCTCAGCCCCACTCACCTCACAGAGTGTTTGTTGGGGGGAGGAAGGGAAAGGATAATGTGAGCCGCTTTGAGACTCCTTCGGGTAGTGATAAAGCGGGATATCAAATCCAAACTCTTCTTCTTCCTCTTCCCTGCTTCAATCTTCGGCATCTCCAGGTAGGGCTGGGAATATCCACACAGACAGACAGTGACTTTCTAGGGTACCAGACAAATCCACCTTTCCTTGGATGCTGAAGGTGGTTCCTCTTTTCAACCAGACCCCAAAATCTTTTCCCTGGCCAAAGCAGCTTAGACTAAACCTATGGGCAGAATCCTGCACAGACCCAGTGTCCTCAGATCTGTGTTGTCTTGCAGCCTCATTCTCCCCACCCCTCCAAGTTCCAAGCCCCTCTCCTCCCCAGTGCCTCTGATCTCCCCCAGTCCAGCCAGGAGAGCTGTGCAGACAAGGGCCCTTTTGTCAGGCCAGGAGACCTGTTTCTGGCTTCAATTAGGTGGGAGGCCTGGCTTGGGGGGAGAGGACCCCCGGGGTCAGTGGCAGGCAACTCGCTCTGTCTCACCGTGGTGCACAGAGCCCGGGAAGGTAGTCTTGTGAGGTTCACGGGGCTTGTAATGGGGGCACATGGCCTAAGATTGACCTTCTGTGTATTGGAAGGATTTGGCTAGAGGCAGCTGGACCAACCCCTGCTTTCCTAGCTGTGGCTGCGGTGGCGGCAGCTGCGATGGTGGCGCTGAGCCTACGAAGAGCCTGCTGGATCAGGCCAATGGCCCACCTTTTCCAGCACTCTGTTTTCACCTGAGCACATCAGCAGTGCTCTCCCCACTTGCGATTCCCACCACCTGGTATTCAGAGGCATTAATGCCTCCCAAGAGTGGAGGCAGGGCAGAGCCATTGTGGCCAGCATTGTCTTCCATGAGTAGAAGACACAAGTTTATAAACTGAGGCACGGCGTGGAGAAAGTGTATAGAGAAAAGCTTTTCCTCTCTCGCAACCCTGGAACTTGTGGACATCCATGAATGCTGGAAGATTCAGGAGAGATGAAAGGAAGGACTTATTCACGCAGTTAAACTACGGAACTCCCTGCCACAGGAGGCAGTGATGGCCACCAACCTGGATGGCTTTAAAAGAGGATTAGACAAATTCAGGGAGGAGGAGAGAGCTATCTATACTACTAGCTATGCTTCTGAATACCAGTTGCTGGAAACCTCAGGAGGGGCGAGGACTCTTGCGCTCCAGTCCTGCGTGCAGGTTTCACACAGGCATCTGGGTGGCCTCTGTGAGAAAAGGATGCTGGACTAGATGTGCCATTGGGCTGACCCAGCAGGAGCTACATCTTACGTTCTTCATTTGTCCAATCCTCTTCTGAAGCCATTCATTATTATTGTTGTTTATAATAATATCAGGGACCGAGGTGGCGCTGTGGGTTAAACCACAGAGCCTAGGGCTTGCTGATCAGAAGGTCGGCAGTTCGAATCCCTGCGACGGGGTGAGCTCCCGTTGCTCGGTCCCAGCTCCTGCCCACCTAGCAGTTCGAAAGCATGTCAAAGTGCAAGTAGATAAATAGGAACCGCTCCGGCGGGAAGGTAAACGGCGTTTCTGTGTGCTGCTCTGGTTTGCCAGAAGCGGCTTAGTCATGCTGGCCACATGACCCGGAAGCTGTACGCCAGCTCTCAGCCAATAAAGTGAGATGAGCGCCGCAACCCCAGAGTTGGACACGACTGGACCAAATTGTCAGGGGTCCCTTTACCTTACTATAATAATATCACCACCTCAAGAACCATTATGAATGCACAATGCAGAGGATCTCTGGAGAGGCCCAGAGAGCATCTCCTAAAAGAAGGGCTTTTCCTGATAGCGGCTGTGCTCTCTGCCTCCTTATGGATCAATTGCATGTTATTTACGTATCAGCCTCCCTCAATCAAACAGTGCTCTGGGCAGTTCTTCAGCAGATGGAATTAAAACAGCAGCCACAAATCAGCAAGTCTCTGAAGCGGCGCAGCGTCAATCAGCATTTCGAGCCACTTGCAGTAATAATAGTTTTTGCCTTGTTAGCTACGGTCCAGCGCAAACCGTAATTAGTTCAGGAAAAGGGAGTGACTAGGAGAGTAACAACCCTGGACTGCAAGGATAAGGTCTCAGCTGTTCCTTTTACCTAACGCGGTGTAGTATGGGACTCACCCACCTTTTTGGGACCAGAGGGCATGTTTCAGATTTTGAGTGCTGTAGGCGCCAGTCACAAAATGGCAGCAGGAGAAGGGGGGCATAGTGCAATATTAGAGAGTTATACTGACCATGGGGAGTCAGCTATGTCCTGCTGGTCCTGATTGTAGAGATTGCACAATGTTGATTTTGCACAAGCACACAAACGCAGGTGCTGTTGCTGTCGAGTAAGCAACAGGGAGCATTCCTCAGCACCAGGAAAAACAGAAAAAGGTGTGCACATCACATCCTCATTTCACAGAAACTGCTTAGAAGGTCCCTGCACATTTTGCACCGTAACTTTCTTTCAAGGAAGGCTAGAGACCTGCTTGTTTTTAAAATGGAAACTCAAAGTCTAGACCAGTGTTCCCCAAACTTAGGTCTCCAGCTGTTTTTGGACTACAGTTCCCATCATCCCTGACCACTGGTCCTGCTAGCTAGGGATGATGGGAGTTGTAGTCCCAAAACAGCTGGAGACCCAAGTTTGGAAAACACTGGTCTAGGGTAACTGTCGAGAGACACCTCAGTTAATCCCCACAACAACCCTGTGAGATGGGTTAGGCTGAGAGGCAGCGACTGGCCCCAGGTCACACCCAATAAGCTTCATGGCCAAGTGGGGATTTGAACCCAGGTCTCCCAGCTCCTAGTTTGACACTCTGACCGCACTGGCTGGATTGAGAAGCTCCTTTGAGGTGTGTGTGCAGCTGTTAGGCTTAGATTGCATAGTTCTCTCTTAAATAAAAAAAAGCGGAGTGCCTCTGTGCCATAAGCAGAGTGCATCTCCCTTACCGACTAGCTGCTTCAAACGGTCAAACCTGTGCCAGTCTTAAGGCTCTGCATGCGGGCTTCTTGCAGAGGCATCTGGTTGGCCACTGTGAGGACAGAACGTTTTGTTCTTAATTCTAGCTTGGGAATTTGTGAAACAGACTTTCCCCTTTTTTATAGAAACTCTGCTTATTTTGCCTCGTTATATCTACGTCAGTGGTTCCCAAACTTTTTTGGGGGCCCTACCCTGCCCCCCTCCCTGCTGGTTCCATATACTCATCCCCAGTGCCCCCTACCTTATAAACAGCATTCAGAATAGCTATCTGCACAACCCACTAAGGAAGATAATAATACAATAAAATTCAAAGTGGTAACGATTAATTGCACATTTGTTCAAAATCCAATTAAAACTATTGAGTTTAATTAATCCAACAAAACGGATGACCTTGATCATCGGTTGGGTTGTTTTGAATGAATGAGCCAATGATTCCGGATTGCCACCATCCCTGACCTGTTAGCCGTGCAGGCTGCTAGGAGTCTTGCAGCATTTTGGGCAGGGGGTACAGATGTCACACACACCCAGCACCACCCAGCTTTGGAGTTTTAAGGTTTTTGTGGCCTTGGAGGACCCTCTTCAGGATGCCTATGATTGCTGACAGGTGCCTTCCAGCTGGGAATCTAGGGCAGAGAATGGGGCCAGCTTATGGGGGAATCCTGAAGGTTTAAAGGAGAAGAAGGAGGCCTCTGCTGCTGTCTGCCCCCCCCCCCAAAAAAACCACCACCACATTGGCTTCTCATTTGCAAAGGAACATTCCAAACTGAGCTTGCTGTTTAACTCTTCCATCTACTCCGAGGGAGGAGGATTGACGGAGAGACAGAGGAGACATTGGTGAAAACCTGGTGTTCTTGACCACATCAAGCAGGGGAATCAGGGTGTGTTAAAGACCACTGGTTTGTTTTTTGGGGGGAGGGCAGGTGTTTCATCCTTGGGTGTGATCCAAAAATGCAAACCTTACCATCTTTGAGCATTAGGAAAGACCTAACGTGATGTACCCCCCGGCACCTGTTTTCCATGCCTGGGTTATGTGGCATGGTGCAAGTGCCTCTGAGCATGGACAGAGAGCCGTTGCTTGCTCATGAGTCACCACAGCCAGTTCTTGACACTGGGAGGCAGGGCCTTCCTTCACCAGCAGGTTGTCAGAAGCCGCACAAAGGAGTCACCTTTATACTTCACTGCAGGGCTTGCCGACAAGGCTTTACAAAGCAGATTGCTGGCTGGGGCCAAGGAGACTCTGAGACTCGTAGTCCAAGACGGCACCAGGTTGGGGAAGTCTGGGGAGGACTCTGTGTGCTTGAGACCCTGCAAAGCAGCTGCTAGTCAGAGTAAACAATACTGGCCTAGATGGGCTAATGGTGTGGTACTAGGCTTTATGTTGTTAAAAAATGGAAGCGCTTTGACTTCAAGTTCTGTATGTTCTCGCAGAGAGCATGTGTTGAAATGCACACCTGCACTGTGAGGGAATCATGCTCAATCTTGAACGCATGCCGCAATCTCGGAATGCCAGGTAATAGCTGGGCCACAAGATCCCTTCGTAGATAAGTGCCTGCTTAGTATATCCATTTGAGTGTTGGACTCAAAACTGTGGAGACTTGGGGTTTTATCCAAGGCTAGTCCTGCTCAGAGTAGACCCACTGAAATTAATGAACATGCCTGCCTTAGGTTCATTAATTTCAATGGGTCTCCCCTGAGTAGGACAAGCGTGAATACACCCCATAGATTTGCATGCTTGCTTAGCATATTGGGTGATATCTCTCAGCCTGGTCTACCTCGCAGGGTTGTTTTTAGTATAAAATAGAGGAGGGAAAGAAAACAATTATAACCGTCTTAGAAACAGCAACCCAACAACCCTTACTTAGCTTAATTCTCGACCTAGTGAATTCTTTTGCTCCCAGATCTACCAATTAGCAGCTGCGTCTAAAAGCTTTCCACTGATTTTCTGTCTGATACAAAAGAATCTAGACCAAATAACGGAGCAAAGGGGGTCAGAAACTGTCTTGTTTTGGTTGCTTGTGCTGGGGGGGGGGGGACATCTGGCTGGCTGCTCATAGGGACAGATGGGTTAGCGCCTCCATCTGATGATCCAGCACAGGGAGATATTGATGCTGCTTTTATCGAGAGCTCCCCACCCTCTAAAAGGCACCAACCCATGGGTCACAGGCAACCCAGCGATGACTAATTCTCTTGAGAAAGTCTGTGCCTGACTTAGGGAAGAGGGAAACAGCCTGGCGCTTGAGGGGTTAACCCAGTAGGGGGAAAGGGGTGGGGTGGAGAAGCTGCTAGGAAGGGGGCGGAACAAGGACTGGCTTTCCTTGCTCCAGCCGTGAGAGGGAGTGTTCCCCTCAAGTCAACTCGGAGAGGATGCTGGAGAGATGAGGGGCTCTTTCTTGCAAAGTCTCTGAGGTTGCCTCCAGGATGCCCCCTGCCTCATCCTGCTAGCCGAAAGGAGAGCGGACCCTCTCTCTTGGAAATATTTGGCATCTCATCCATTGCTGATTTCCCAGGGGGTGCTCCCTCCAAGACACACACACACACACACACACACACACACACACACACACACCCCGCTGAAGCGGGAGAAAGGCAGCAAGATGACAGAGGTGCTGGTGCAGACCCCCGAATGCCCACTCAACCTGGCCTCTGAGCGGCTGGACCACTGCTCCCTGGACAGCTTGGAGGAAGAAGCCTCCGAGGGCAAGCGGACCCCCAACACTGGGTCCAGGCTGTGGGGCCGGGTGCGCAGCAAGCTCCTTCGTCAAAAGGTGCGCAGGGTGGGCTGGGGGGGGTTGCTCTTCCTTGCATCTCTGTGCTTGTTTGGGGAGGGGGAGAGGGGAGGAATGACTGCTGCATATGCTACCGTCTCCTGCTGCAGTGAAAGGCATTGCTTTTGCGGCTGCATGGTTAAATTCTTTGGCAGCGGTGTTCTCAAGAACTGTCTCCTTTCCCGAACTCCGCATCAACTTGCAGTTCTCTCCCTCCTCTAGCGGGTGAGGAGTCAAATTGCCTCTCAGGATATACCCAAGGCTTTCATTTCAGGCCCCCCTTTTTTCCTCTTCACAGCCTTGCTGTGGGAATCCCCCACCTCGCCATGTGAAATAGCTACTACAGCTCCCTTACCCTAGCTCCTGTTGGTGCCTTCTATCGGTCATGGCATAATGTAGGGTGGGAGTTGTACATACTGAGATCTAGCTGCTTGCAGAGTTCACGGACTAAGAGGGTGATGCGACATGCAAAGGAGAGTAGCTGGATGGTTCTGACACTTGTTAAGACTCCATATTTCTCGGGCTAGGGAGATAGTTTGGATGCTTTCCGGCTGTCTCCAAAGTTGGTTGATTTCTTTTAAAAACCTTCAACCTTCATTTTTACCTTCATTTCATAACCTCATAAAGGCTGGGGCTGACGGGCTCTTAAAGCAGCACAGAAGGTGTACTCTGTGGGGTTTTTAGAGAGCACTTGCTACTTTGTACGGGCCTCCAGTAAGAATAGGTAATAATAATAAGGTAATAACAATAAGGTAATAACAATAAGGTAATAATAATAATAATAATAATAATAATAATAATAATATTCTGGGGCTGAGATCGCTCCCAATCCCTTCCCAGCTGGCATGACTGCAGCATGAGCTCTCTCTGAAGTCTGGTCTCTTAGGAAAGGGTCAGCGCTCCTGGGCTGCTGACATGCAGGGAATGTGAGACGCGCTTTGTGCAACCGTCACCGGAGCTACTGGCATTTTTTTGTTTTGTTTCGTCCTTTCAAAGGTGACAGCGGAGGGAAGTGCGGGTCAAAAATGCTGCCTCAGGGCTTCCAGGGGACACCCAAGGACTATCTGCACCAGGCGTGGGACACCCCAACCTTCCTGCACGGACTCTGCCACCTTACCCTTGCTGGAATCTTCTAGCCCAAAGTTCCTTAGTGTTTTGCATGTGTGTTTATGCAATCTCTAGGTTTCTAGAGGTGCATAAAAAGACTGGCTGCCTTAATGCCTTTTCCTTACTGTAGCTTTGAGAGATGAGGAGGGGGCGCTGCTTTTTCAGTCACTGGCCTCTCTGGGTAGGGCTGGGGGTTTTCTTTGCCCAAAATCCTGGAGAGTCGCTGCTGGTTAGCATTGAACGCTCCTGAGCTGGATGAGCCAATGGTGCAGCTTCCTCTGTTCCTGTTTAAATTGGCCCCTAATTCCTTAATTCCGAACCATGAGGACTGGGACCTTGCTTTATTGTTCCAGGGAAGGGGCTGCAGCTCAGCCGCACAGCATCTGCTTACAATTCCGAAGGGCTGACCCGGTACATGGAAGCGTCCTCCCTTCAAGGACCACAGTGCTGAAAAAGGAGTTCTGTACCCCTGGCGTTTATATTGCAGGAGGTCTGGAGAGGGGTCCTCCCTCATGCAACAGTTTTTATAAAAGTGGGGGGCATGATTTAGTTAGGAGGTGGAACTTGTGGATTTAATTAACAGCCCCTTGACTCTCCCACCCCCACACAGTTATTTGAGCTCTGACACCCCCTACAGCACCTTCTGTGTCTGCTTCTATATAGGTGAAGTCAAGACCTATGATACTCGGCTCTTGTTTTGAACATGGGTTGTGTGTGTGTACTCAAGAGTCCTTAAGGTAGATCAGCAGTTTTGAACTGTAGCACCCTTAAGACAGGGTGCAAGAAGAGATGGTATGTGTGTGTGTTATCCCTTTAGGTGTGAAGTTGGGGGGTCTCATGACAGTTTGTGAGGATCAAAAGACCCTCACGGTTTGTTGTGCCAAAGTTTAATTTCCAGGGAGCACAAGGTGCAGTCATGGTGTGTGATCTGCAAGGATTCCCTGTGGTTTTTGTTTTTCTTTGCACTGGTTGCCCCAAGGAGAAAATGAGCCCCACAGGGCCAGGGGAGGGTCTCCTTATAAAGACTATCACTGTTCTGCCTGGCTGCTTTTGTTGTGATGTAGCGTTCAGGCACCATTGACCTGATTTTTGTGCCTCTGCTGTTTGGCTGGCTGGTCTCCAACTAACCCAGAGGCAGTGTCCTCTCCTGCTGTTTTACTGCCCTGGGGGGCCACTCCATGACACAGCAGGATGATGTGCCTTCAGCAGAGGGTGCCTGTTGCCTCCCTGTGTGAGTCACTGATCTGTGTCAGAATTCTGGGTCCACAAGAGTCTCTCTCTCTCTCTCTCTCTCTCTCTCTCTCTCTCTCTCTCTCTCTCTCTCTCTCTCTCGTGTGTGTGTGTGTGTGTGTGCTAACAGTCAAGCATATCTTTAATTCAGAGGGAGCCCCCACTCCCGCCTCAGAAATTGGCCAGCATGAATTTTGGGAACACTGCTGCTCCTCCCTTTCATTATTCTTTATTTTGTTTATTAATAGCTTCCCATTAGGCATAGAATCATAGAATCCTAGAGTTGGAAGAGACCCCAAGGGCCATCCAGTCCAACCCCTTGCCAAGCAGGAAACACCATCAAAGCATTCCTGACAGGTGGCTGTCAAGCCTCTGCTTAAAGACCTCCAAAGAAGGAGACTCCACCACTCTCCTCGGCAGCAAATTCCGCTGTCGAACAGCTCTTACTGTCAGGAAGTTCTTTCTACCAAAGTGATGTACAATAAAGTGACATAAATATAAAAGTGTTACACACACATGAAAAAACATGGCAAGTGATTTCTCCACTTCTGGGAGCAGAGATGAGGTTGATGGCTTAGCGCTCCCTCCCCTTGTTGCTTTGCTGTCTGCCAGGAGGGAGCCAGACTCTCTCTCTTCCTCTCTCTCTCTCTGGAAAGTGGTTATTGGCCAGCGGGCTTTCTGGTCCAGTGGGGCTGAGCGGCTGTTGCCATGCTAACTGTCTGCTGATGGGAATTGGAGCAGAGCAGCTGGTGAGGCCTAAAGTGCCTGGGTGGTGCTGCAGAGCTCCCAGGACGATGCTTGAGGATGACGGCCCCCTTAATTGGAGGGTGTCTGCATGGAATTGATCTGGACCATCTATGCATGCCATAGAATTGCTGGGGTGTCGGGGGCGGTGGTGGTCTGGACCTCTGAGGGTCTCCTATCTGGCGCAGCCGCCAACGGTATCCTGGCTGAGCCTGGAAGGGCTGATTAGGCCCAGGGTGTTTGGGGACCAGAATATTTCCCTGTGATCCTCGGCAGAGGACAGATCTCCTTAGGGGTTTTTTGTGCCGGTTTGATTTGCTGTGACTCCCCCTTCTCCGGTTAATACTTGAGAAGTTTGTGGATGAGCCATAGTTTTCGTGGCAGCACCCCTGCTTTGAGTGTAGAAGGTCCTGGGTTCAGTCCCCAGCATCCCCTTGCCTGAAACCCTGGAGAGCTGCTGCCAGTCAGTGCAGCAGATCAATGGGCCCAGTGGTCTGACTCAGTAGAAAGCACCTTTCAGCATTCCTGTTTTCACCCCTTCAGATCAGACCCTCGAAGACTAGAGCCTTGTTTTTAATATTAGGGAAGGGACCCTGAGATGCAGCTTCCTATGTTCCTACGTTACTCTCTCGCACAACTAGACATGGCTGCAATTTTCTGCTCTAGCCTGCCCTGCAGATCAGCTTGAGGGGAAGGGACATTCTGTGCATGCTCAGGGAGACTCTCTCCTTCCCTTCACCCATTCAGGGCTGGGCTCCAATAACTCTGCTGTGGCTTGTTGTTGTTTTTAATTAGAAGCACGGGCCTCCCTTCTTTTGAGTGTGCAAGGGAGGGCGGGGGGGGGCATGCAACAGGTGGCTGTGCTTGTTGTCCGCCAAGGTTGGCACGAGGCCCTCATTGAGATGAGATGCTAAGCAGGCAGGAGCAGCAGCTGTGCACGCGAGAGAGAGCTTGTTTCCTGGGGTCTTTTGTGTTCAGCTGTCTCTACGGGGGATGGAGGCGGCGCCTGTCTCCTGGAGCTGGCGTGCGCTCTTGTTGGGGGGTGGCGGGGGTGTGTGGCTTTCCTGCCAGAGATACCCTCCCCTCCTTTCCGTGGGACCACCCAGGATCCAGGAGGCGACACTGACGTATCAGCAGCTCTCTTTCCCCCCACTCCTTTCCCCAATGAAAGATCACATCACACCCGATTCCAGCCCAGATGGTGCCGGTCCTAAGATTAGGCAAAGTGAACCAGCTGCCATTGATAGCCTTTGTTCTCCCTCCGTCGGAGGCAGTAGATGCTTCTGAATGCCAGTTGCTGGGAATTGTACGCAGAAAGAGTGCTGTTGTTGCACTCAGGTCCTGCTTGTGGGCTTCCCCATAGGGGCAATCTGGTCGGCCACCATGAGGACAGGCGGCTGGGCTGGATGGGCTCACTTTGACCTGGTCTAGCAGCTGCAGGACTCTTCTTCTGTTGGAGGACAGAGTGGACTGTGTCCACTGTCCAATGGGCTGCCTTTTGCCCACTGAGCTGCCTGTGGGTATCCTGGGGGATAAAGGTAAAGGTAAAGGGACCCCTGACCGTTAGGTCCAGTCGTGACTGACTCTGGGGTTGTGGCGCTCATCTTGCATTATTGGCTGAGGGAGCCGGCGTACAGCTTCCGGGTCATGTGGCCAGCATGACTAAGCCGCTTCTGGCGAATCAGAGCAGCGCACGGAAACGCCATTTACCTTCCCGCCGGAGCGGTACCTATTTATCTATTTGCACTTTGACGTGCTTTCGAACTGCTAGGTTGGCAGGAGCAGGGACCAAGCAACGGGAGCTCACCCCGTCGCGGGGATTCGAACTGCCGACCTTCTGATCAGCAAGCCCTAGGCTCTGTGGTTTAACCCACAGCGCCATCCGCGACTTTTTTTTTTAAAGGAGGCTTTAAACCTATAACTTACAATAGCAATGAATGGTAGTTTGCTCTGTGGAGCATCCCACAGCCCAGGAGGGAGCTGCGGAGCAGTCCTTCACCCAAGCCCTACAGAGCCACCCATCCTTCAGTCTCTGCCTTCCCGCGAGGCAGGGAGACCGAAGTGAGCAAATTTTCCCTCTCTCAGATCCGGGGTGGAGGGAGAATTCCTGAAAGACAGGTTTATGGCATTACCCATGAGGCCGAGCTGGTTTTCATAAAGCCTTTTTCATGTAGGGCCCTGCTGAAATCCCTTCCATATGGGATCTCAGGCCACTTCAAAGGGGCAGTGTCAAGGGAGGCTCTGAGCATGGGAGCTTGCGGTTGTTTCAAATTAAGTTCAGCGCAATTGGATTGTGTTACCAAAGGGGGAGGCTAGCGCCTCTTTCTTCCCGCATCCAAGAAGTCATTGAGAAAACATTTTATTCTGAAAAGGTGGCTAACCAATTTATTCAACGCTGTAAATTAAGTAACAGAGTCAACTGGGCTCCCTGAGCTGAGGATCTGGTGGCGTACCAATTGCCACGAAATAGGTACATCTGGGGGCTTGACAGGTCTTGTTTGGGGTGGGGAGATCAGCCAACAGGGTGTTGTTTGCCAGAGGCCTCAGCAAGGGGCTGTTTTCTCTGCCCCAAATAAGCCCTCGCTGCTTGTTCCGATTTTGCGTTGAAATAAATGGGACCAGGAAGTCAAGACGCAGGGCAAATCATGCTGTTGGCCTGGCCTCAAATTATCCTGTTCAGGATGCAAATTGGCAGACTTTGGGCCCTTTTGCAAATTGTGGATTTGTTTGGGCTTTTAGCATGCATGGGACTGCAAGACGAAATCCAGCTTTGCAAATTATACAAAAGAGCTATTGAGGAGGCACGTCAGCAGCCTGGTTTTTTTGGGTTTTTTTTATTTAAGAGAGAAGCAACTATTCCAAGTTTGCAAAGTCTTCTGTGCCTGGTTGCCTAGAAGCAAGAAATGCTTCCCCAAAGGCAACTGCCTGTTTGAAAATATTTTTAAAGCTGGCATGGTGGGATCATGAATAGTGTTGGACTAGGGCTGGCAAGGCCCTGGGTTCAAATCCCCACTCTGCTGTGAAATTTGCCAGGTGACCTTGGGCCTGTTTGTCTCTCTCTCTCAGCCTAACCTACTTACAGGGTTATTGTGTGGATAAAAGGGACCTTTTTGATATCACCCTGAGCTCATTTGGAAGAGTAGAATGTGGAAAAGCATTAAAGCAATTGTTTGACAAAGTATTTTGGTGGTTTGAATAACCCAATTTTAATTCATGGGGCTGCAAGTTGAGGGCATACCTTTTGGGGTATATATAGCTGTTTTGGTTTTTAGGCTCTGCTGTTCCAGGGAATGTTTGGAGAAAGGATCAACAATGGACGATCAGAAACCTTTGGCTTTGTGTGTGCTTACTGCGATGGACGTTTCTCTCACAGCCCCTTCTGTATCTAACCAAAAAGACACCTTGCCGCCTTAATGATTTTTGTCAATGGTTGATGATTTTTGTGATGGTTTGGGCAACATGCAAATGTCATTGACTAAAATACTCAGCAGTTTTGATTAGTTGTCCTGGACACTCTTTCATCGTTTGATGACCCTGACACAGGTTCATTCTAGCTCAGTGTTTTCTACTCTGACTGGCAGCAGCTCTCCATTGTTTCAGGAGGTGGACATTCCCACCCTTACCAGGGGATGCTACTGGTGGTGCTCTCCCTTTGAGCTACAGCCCTTCCCCCAAATTCCCTTGGCCTGCATCTTGTGCTGTAGCTTTGCTCTAGAACCAATGTGAGGGGCAGATTTAGGCTGAAAGTTAGAGGAAACTTCTGAACTGTGAGATCTGTTCAGCCCTGGAGCGAACAGCCTCAAGAGGTGATGGGCTCTCTCCTCCACAGGAGATATATTGCAACAGTCTGCATTAATTCAGCAGTGGGGTGTGCAATATGACCTTTTGAGGGCACTTCCAACTCTGCAACGCTGATCATAGAATCATAGAATTGTAGAGTGGGAAGGGACCCCTAGTACAACCCCCTGCAATGCAGGAATCGCAACTAAAGCACCCCTGACAGATGGCTATCCAACCTCTCCTTTAAAACCTGAAAGGAAGGAGTCTCCTGAGGGAGTCTGTTCCACTGCCAAACAGCTCTTACTGTCAGGAAGTTCTTCCTGGTGTTTAGCCGGAATCTCCTTTCTTGTAACTAGGAGCCATTGGTTCAAGTCCTGCCCTCTGGAGCAGGAAGAAAACAAGCTTGCTGCATCTTCCATGTGACAGCCCTCGAGATATTCTGAAGATGGCTGTTAGTCAGAGGCGTAGCGTGGGGGGTGCTAGGGGTGCCAGTCGCACCGGGCGCAACATCTGGGGGGGCGCCGCTCCGGCTTCAGCCCCGCGCGGCACCCGCTGCCATCCCAGCTAAGCGCGCTCTCCTCTGCCCGCGGCGTCCGTGCGAGTCTGGGGAGAGGCAGGCAGCCCCAGCCGCAAAGACCCGGCGGGCGAAGCGAGGTGGAAGGAAGGAAGGAGGGGACGGTGGGAAGGAAGGAGGGAGAACCGACGCCGACGCCTAGGCTGCTGAGATCCGCCGGGGGTGGATCTCCAGAAGAGCGGGAGAAATTGCAGGCTGCCGAGGCACTGGCGTCGGGGAGGGAATCACTTCCCCGCTCTCGGAGCGCCAAGCGGGGAGGTCTGCAAAGGTGCTCCTACTGCTCCCTATTGGAGAGCGCAGGGGAAACAGGGGCGCGCAGAGTCGGGACGCAGCAGCCGGCGCTTTTCGGGCTAAATTGCGCTCGCCAGCCAGCCGGCGTGCTCGCTTTGCACCACGTGCCTAACAACCAACAGAAGGGGCGGAGAAGAAGGGAAGGCGGCCCGCTCAAATCAAGGTGAGCAGGCCAAGCTGTGGCGCCTGTTGCCAAAGCCAGGGCGTGACCCCGGAACACAGGCCGAGTAAGATGGGATGAGAAGCTCGGGAGCGGGCGCAGAATCACAAGTTTCCATCGCCATCAGTGCCGGCTTTACGTTTAAGCTAAAGATATAGCTTAGGGCCCCACTCTCTTGGCCCCCCCCCCAAAAAAATGAAAGAAAAAAACACCTGGATGTACATTTCCAAAATATAAGATAAAAAACAAATAAAATAAAACCTACATACAGCAACAGTGTTTAGTGTTGTGTAGGCTCCTATGATGTAAGTAATGGGCCCCGCCTGCTAGCCTGCTCCCTAAAATATCACTGGTAATTATTTCACTATTAACATACTTCTTAATTGTATTTCACCATTAATAGGCCTATACTTCTTCTTAATTGTATTTCAGTTCAACAATTACTTTGATAGAATACCTATTTTTTATGTGCAAATTGCATCAGATAGGTATTAGGTCCATAAATTACCATATAGCATATATTCAACACAAAAAAAGTGACAATTTGTTGTTGACAAAGTGCAGCTGGGCATATAAAGGGCCCCATTACCTTCAGTAGCTTCTAACTTTGCGCCCCCTAACCCGTGGATTTTAGCACTCGAGTCTCTTCCACTAGATTAGTTAAAGAAACCCTTACCCCCTAAGCACATGTATTGTTTGTTATGAAAATACTGATGTAATTAAAGTAAAATGCATCTAAATACAAGTTAGTTGCATCTAAATACATCAGTATTTTCATAACAAACAATACATGTGCTTAGGGGGTAAGGGTTTCTTTAACTAATCTAGTGGAAGAGACTCGAGTGCTAAAATCCACGGGTTAGGGGGCGCAAATTACTTGTGTTGCCCCGGGTGCTGACAACCCACGCTACGCCACTGCTGTTAGTTAATTTTAATGAAACGAGAGCAGTAACTTGCAAATGCTGTTCAGCCCTGGAGGTGTAGCTGGAGTGAGTGTCTTCGTCCTGCCTTCATAGAATCTCAGGGTTGGAAGGAACCACGAAGGATCATCTAGTTCAATCTCCTGCAATGCAGAAATCTCCACCCCACGTGGGGCTCGGACTCATGACCCTGAGATTAAGAGTCTCATGCTCTACCGACTGAGCTATCGCTTTTAAATCGCCTACGACCCTTCTCGGGGGTGGGGAGAAGGGAATGATCACCCATCTGCAGCCTTAAGGCCTCTGGCTCCAGTGGAGGGGCTGGGGAGGGGAGACTTTCTTCTCTGATGGCTCTGTGTGGGGCTCTTGCCCTACTCCAGCTGCTTTTCTGCCAGCCCCATCCTGCAGCCTCCAGGATGGGGGCTGTGTGCTTGCGGGAGGCAGGGAGCCCTGTGTAGCATTTGCTGCCTGCGATGATGGATCAGCAGGGCGGGACTGCGCATCCCCTCTGAAGTTTGGCTCAGATGGCTGCTCCCGAGATACTAGGCGCCCTGGGGGGGAACCGCACGCACCCTCAAGGAGCCGGCACAGCGTGGGGGCCTGGATCTGCCAGCCTCATGGAACATCTGTGACCCGAACATGTGCAGGGGCTCCCTCCCTCGGATCCAGGCTCTGTTCTCCTGTTGCATTTGTGACGTGTGTGTGTATGCAATGCAAGGCCTCTAGGTTCATGGAGCTGTAGAGTTGGAAAGGACCCGACGGGTCATCTAGTCCAACCCCCATGTTAACCTGTTTGTTTGCTTTCTTGAAAAGAAACAAACATCTGCAGCGAGAGGGAAAACAGCACTGCAATCCTGGGTGGGTGGGAAAGCTCAAATGAAAGGAATTGGGTAGGTAGCAAATGTTACTTATTTAAGCTGGTTTGTCTCCTCCTACCTTTCTTTGTATACCAGGTGCAGGGAACTTTTGGCTCCTGTGGAAGCTGCTGAACTACAGCTCCCAGCAGCCCCTCAGCAAGTATGGCCCAATGGGCAAGGATGGGGGTTATAGTTCAACAACTATATATAACTCCCATCTGTATTATCTGCCTGGGATAGCTCAGTCAGTAGAGCATGAGACTCTTAATCTCAGGGTTGTGGGTTCGAGCGGCACCTTGGGCAAGAGATTGCTGCATTGCAGGGGTTGGACTAGATGACCCCCGTGGCCCCTTCCAACTCTACAATTATATGATACATGCATCTGAATAGCAGTTGCTGAAAACCACAGGAAGGGAGAAGGGTTTTGTGCTTGAATCCTGCTTGTGGTATTCCTGTAGGTATCTGGTTGGACATTGTGAAAACAAGACACTGGACTGGCTAGGCCATTGGCCTACCCTATACGGATATGCCCCAGGTGCTAACAAAAGAAAGGGTTCAAAATGTGCACCTGTTGTTCATGCACAGAGCAGCTCAGGTGACCCAAGATCTGAAGTCACCCCTCCTTTTTTTGTCCAATTTGCCAGCGTAATCCGCTTGTCTGTTACCTTCTCTCCTGTTGCACACCGGTGCTACTCTTGTTCCTGGGAAACCCAAGGGCCTCTTCTGAAAAGGGATGGAAGCCCAGTACGACCCAATTCTCCTTTGAGACAGGCTGCACTCCCAGAGTGTGGAGGCCTTTCGGAAACAGCTCAGCCGCCTTTCCCAGGAGACCACAAGTGGGGCCGTGTGGAAGACGTGGCCTTTTGAAAATTATTTTAGGAACCGGTCTCCAGAAATATCCCTGATTCATGGGAGCGTTTCTTGGTCGATCATGAAGCGGAGACGGCCATCTGTTATCTTTTTCCAACGGGGCTTTGGGTCCTGCTGAGCCTCCCCTGGAACAAGGACAGCTCCTGCCTGTGAAATGTAATGCTGCCCACATCCTCCTCTAGGTTGCAGATGAGGGGCTGCCCCTGGATGATGGGCTTATATCCAGCCCCCAAGCCATTCGTCCAAGTGCTTGGCATTCTGCGCAACTGGACTTCTTACAGGTGTCGCGTAGTACTCGTTCTGCAGCTGTAAGAAACCAATCGCTTAGCATGGTACTTTGGAACTCCCTGCCTATTGACATCAGGTTGGGGAGCCTTCACTGTACTCCTTTGATTTCCTGATAAAAACATTTTTGCTTAGACAAGCCTACCAGGCATGTAGAATGTTGGCGACTGTTTTAATCTGGTTTAACAATCAATCCCTCTTCGCAGGGAACTCTGGGAGTTGTTGCTCTGGGAAGAGAACAGGGGTCTCCTAACAACTCTCAGCACCCTCCGGGGGCTGTTTAAAGTGGTACGGTGCTGCTTTAATCGTATACTGCAGATGGGGCCTGAATATATCTATTCTTATGCTACCTGGCCCTGCACTCTTCCTTATTATTTTGTGGTCTCCCTGTCTACCTTTTTTGGGGGGTGGATATTTTGGAAGCTCATTCTCTCCTGTTGTTCCATTTTTGCAGCTGGATCCCCAGACAGTGCAGACCAAGAACTGGCACATGGATGTGATTGAAATGAATGGGGTAAGAAGGGGAAACGGGTTGGGTACCACACCCCACGGTGCTTGCCCAAGATCCCCCTTCCCTCATGCTTTCACTGCCCACCCTGGGCGCTCCTCTCCTCTCCTCTCCTCTCCCCCACCCCACCCCTGTAGTAGAGAGCTTCCCCGTTGCAGGATGTGACTTTGACCTTGAAGTCTCCCTTTCAGATCAAAGTGGAGTTCTCTATGAAGTTCACCAGCCGCGACTTGAGCCTTAAAAGGACCCCATCAAAAAAGCAGACGGGAGTCTTCGGGGTAAAAATCAGCGTCGTCACAAAGTACGTTGTGATTGGTTCCGGCAGTGGGTGCAGGGCTGCCCTGATCAGGGGGGTCTGGTGGCGTTTTGGGCGGAGGGGGAGGGAATACCAGCCTGGGCCTTTGCAATATTTGTTTGTTCTTCAGCCACTCGGGGCTAATAAGGTCCATAATTTTTTTTTTTAAAAACCCTACTGCTTGCAAACACAGGGAAGAGGCAGGCAGCTTCTGCAAGGGCCTGGCTTCCTCCGTGGTGCCCTGGGCTCTCTCCTGACCCATCTCTCTTCTCTTGCTCTCTCTGCTTTGTCCCTTCCAGGCGTGAGCGCTCCAAAGTGCCCTACATTGTGCGCCAGTGCGTTGAGGAAGTGGAGAAGCGCGGCATTGATGAAGTGGGGATCTACCGGATCTCGGGGGTGGCCACGGACATCCAGGCCTTGAAAGCAGCCTTTGACGCCAGTAAGTTCCCCCTTGCATCTTCGCTGCTGGCGTGCCAATTTCTTTCTCTGTCTCATGGCTTAGCCAAGCGTCTCTTCTCAGAGAGCAGCTAGCCCCCAGTCTCTGTATCTGGCATTCACAGGTATGCTGCCACTAAACATTGAGGTTTTTATTTAGCTGTTTTCTCTAAGAATGTTTTTAGGACAGTTTTAACTGTAGCTGCTCTTAGAGCCAGCATTGTGTAGTGGTTTAGGGTGACAAGGGTTCAAATCTCCACTCGGCCAAGACATGCATTGGGTGACCTTGGGCCAGTCACTGCCTCTCAGCCTAGCCTACCTCACAGGGCTCTTGCGGGAGACTAAATGAGGAGGGGGAGAAACACATATGCCACCTTGAGCTCCTTGGAGAAAAAGGTGGGATATAAATACAACAACAACAATAAATGTTTTGAATTGTAATTGTTTATAGAATGTTTTAACTATTTTAGATGGTTTTTTAATTGTGTATTTGTTTGCTGCCCTGGGCTCCTTCAGGAGGAAGTACAGGGTATAAATTCAATAATAGATAAATCATTATTATTTATTTAGCTACTTCTGTACACAGCTGCAAGCAGGGGGTTGGACTAGATGACCCTCTGGGTCACTTCCAACTCTATGATTTTTTGTTCTTGGATTTCCATCAGCTCCAGCCAGCTTGGAATGATGAGAGTTGTGAGTTTGCCTACATCTGGAGGGCACCATGTTAGACACTCCTGGCTTAATAGATAAACATTTGGCTGCACCATTACGGATATTCAGTAAACACATCTGTCCAAGTGCCTAAAAGCAGCAGTCAAAATGTGGAAGTGCAATAAGGCATTGTTAATATTTGTAGAGGGATTTTGTCCAGCTTGATGAATGGGGAAAGATGTGTCTTCCAAAGACACTGAAGCGGGTCTCTGATGGGACTCTCTGTAATGGGAGAGGGAAGAGTCTTCCAAATAATGGGGGCAGCAGCAATAAATGCCTTTTTAACCCCCCCCCCCCCGCACGCACAGTCGCCTGCCCCTAATCTCACCCTATTCTTTGCAAATGCATCTACTCCTTTTGTTTTGTTTTAAAACCAAGTAAGCTATCACCTCATCTTATGGTTCCGAAGCCAGATGGCTGAATTGAAAGGAAGAAAGGGAATTAGCTGGATCTTGGCTTGATCTAGCAGGGGAACTCTTGAGGATGGTGGGGGTGGTTTTATAGCTTCAGTGGCAGGGCCTCCACTTTGCATACAAAGGTCCCAGGTTCAGCCTCTGGCACCTGGCAGGTGAAAAAAGAGGAAGATCAGGTTAGCAGACAGTGGGGAAGATCATCTCTCTCTCTCTCTCTCTGCCTCAGACCCTGAATAGCTGCTGCCAGTCAGAGTTCACAGTATTGAACTAGGTAGACAAAGTGTCTGATCTGGTATATAAGGCAGCATATTCCCCTTCCAGCATTCCTCTTTCCTTTGTTTTCATTCTGCCATAGACAGCAAAGACATCCTGATGATGCTGAGCGACATGGACATCAATGCTATCGCAGGCACCCTGAAGCTGTATTTCCGCGAGCTCCCCGAGCCTCTTCTCACGGATCGGCTTTATCCTGCTTTTATGGAGGGTATCGGTAAGGGAGCTTGTGTTACATGTATTTGCAGAGATGTGGAGCAGGAATTTCTTGATACAGACTTGGAGCTCAGGATTCAGGGAGTGGGTGAGACCCTAGCCAGGACCACAGGACAAAGAGGGCAGAATTTGTACACAGGTATGAGGGGACAGGGCAGGGGCACGTTGTCTGTATCATTTCTCTTGCATCTGGATAGGCGTAGAAACCCCAGATACAGCCTAACAACTAATGCATCTTTGCAGCACCTCTGAGTGTTAATTTCCTTTTTGTATTTTATTCTCCCCAAGCAACCAGCTCAGGGCAACATGCATGGAGTTTATTATTTTTATTTATTTATTCAGAGCATTAATACCCTGCTCTTCAGCCAAAAATGGCTTACATACAGTCATTTAAAACGAGACAGTCCCTGCCTGCAGGTTTATGATCTAGAAAAGCACAGCACACAAGGAAAAAAGGACAAGGAGGGAAGAGGAAAACATAAAAGTCAGGCACCAGTTCTTAAACTGTTGCTCGTATAATGCCCGTCTGGAACAGTTCATGGGTAACAGGAGCCTGGTGGAGCTGGGCTTTCAAACAAAACTGATGGAATGAGCCCTGCTTCCCATCGCTTCCCTTCAGGCAGTCTGCAGAATGGCTGCCCCCAGGTAACAGACTGATGAATTTACGGTACCTCGTTTTACTAGCGCTTGGGCTGTTACTTTGTGGTGGAGCCCCTGCTTAGCATGCAGAAGTTCCTAGCTTCAATCCCTGGCAACTTAAAAGTAAAAAGGAAAGGAGTAGCAAGCAATGAGATAAACCTTTCTTTGCCTCAGACCCTGGAGAGCTGCTGCCAGTCATTTGGACTAGAAGGACAAATGCTCTGAGCTGTCCATCTTCCCAACCACCCTGTGAGGTAGACCAAGAACAGAGCATCTGGAGAGCTTCATGGCTGTCTGAGGTTTTGATGCTGGGCATCTACTGCCCCTCACTGGATCTTTTGAGAATGGGTGTGCAGTTTGGACTTTGGTGGTTCTGGGTACATTGGCAAGGCTTTTCCAGAGTAGTTGGGGTGTGGGTGCTTGCCAACTCTCTCACAGCCACCTTTCCACCTCCAGCACTCTCTGACCCATCAGCCAAGGAGAATTGCATGATGCACCTTCTGCGTTCTCTGCCTGACCCCAACCTCATCACATTCCTCTTTCTGCTAGAACACTTGAAACGGTAAGTCCCTGCTGTCTCGAGAACAGGGAGAGTGAGTCTGTGAACGGGGAGCACTGCAATCGGGTAGGGCCCAGAGTGCAGGGAGCCTGATATTTTGTTTGTCTTGTTTTTTATCCTGCTGTTCGACCCAGAAAGTCAAAAAGTGGCAAACAAATCAAAGTCTAGCCAACCAACATAGCAAACGTGTGTGTTTTTTTAAAAAAAGAAATGCTAGAATGGCAAAAATACTAAATTCATTCAAGCCAGGGCCAAGCATTGGTAAAACAGTTGTTGGAAGAGGATCTAAGCAGATAGGCCAAATGAAATGATAATTTGGCTGGTGCCAGGAGAGCTTCCATGTGGAGGGCATTCCAAGGACTGGGGGGCCACCACCACAGAAGCCCTGGAGAGGGGACCCCCAGTTCCCAGACTAGCTCTGCCTTTTGGCTGCGAGACCAGCTCTTTGTGTCTCATTGGAGAGCTGATGATCCGTTGCTGGGAAGCACAAGTGTGGAGAGCGCTGCTGTTGTGCTCTGGTCCTGCTTTCAGGCTTCCCCCTAGGGCACCTGGTTGGCTGCTGGGATGCTGGACTAGGTGGGCCGTTGGCCTGATCCAGCAGTCAGGCTCTTCTGGCATTCTGGTGTTCAGGGTCCACAGCAAAGGAAACACCCCCATTCCTAATTTTCCACTTGCTTCCCTTGGGGCGGAGCAGAGTTCAGCGGCAGGTGCAACTCTCTTCATAACGAGAAGCTGCTCGCAGACTGTCTGGAAACCTCAGCTGCCTCTATAGATCCTGAAAGGGAGATGACAGAGGGGTTTAAGGAGATGGCGCTGTCACTTAGCAGCCTGTTCTTGAAGGCTTGGATGCGGACGGGCTCCGTCCTCCTCCCTCCCTCAAGTCACTCGGTTTCTGCCGAGGACATGGAATCGATGTAGGAGCTGCGGCTTGGCGGAGTGCCGGGCAGGCCAAAAACTCCTCTGCACCAGTGGGAATTTGGGGCTGGAATCTTGTGTTAATTGGCACATCCCCCTTCCCTGTTTAGTTTGTTATGAATCAAGCAGTGCAGGTGGGGGGGGAGGAGAAGGAAGATCCAGCAGCAGAAAGAGGTGGTTGCAAGACGGGGGGAGAGCAGCACTGCGTCCTGGAAGGAAAATCCACTTGGCTCTCTGCTCGGAAGAGAGGGCACATCCAGTTCCCACATCTGTTCTGCTGGACGCCACTCAAATGGAGCACAGCTTGTTATTGGGGCTGGAGCGCAGCTGCCTCCTAACATGGCAATATTTTGACGCTGGTTTCCAAGGCGACAGCTGGCCATGAACCAGCACAGCCAGCAGTAGTTTCCGGGGAAGGGGTGTATGTGCCGGAGGAAGTTTTGGATGATTTCCAGAGCCAAAACCTCAGAGGGCAAGTTGGCAGGGGCGGGAACTGGGAAAAGCGGATGGTGCCACGTCAAGGCGGGAGTTTGAAGCTGGGATTGTGTCACTTTCACATGTGGAAATTGTGTGTGTCCAGAATGAAGGGTCAGGCAAGGAGAAAGGGGGGGGGAATGGTGAGGAATTCCATCTGATTTTCTCCAGATGGGCTATGGTGCAAAACCTTGCAAACCTTGTCTTAGCTGACTTGGGAGGCCGCGCCAAAATCTTGCGAGTCCTTTTGAAATGGGTCTTTGTCTTTTTGCACAGGGTGGCTGAGAAGGAGCCCGTCAACAAAATGTCCCTGCACAATCTGGCCACTGTGTTTGGCCCAACGTTGCTGAGACCTTCTGAGGTGGAGAGCAAAGGGCAGCACCTCACGTTGGCCTCAGACATCTGGTCCCACGACGTAATGGCGCAGGTACAGTGGGTGGGAGAGAGAGGGGCAGGGGGCAGCAGGCAGAGGAGTCGACTGCGTTTGGATCTGCAAGCTCCCTCTGCTGGACAAACTTTCAAACTTCACCCTGGAAGCGCAGCTGCTGTACTGTATATATAAAAAGCTTGCTGAGTTTGACCTTAATTTCATTTTTAAAACCTCTGAACTTGTGTTACCTTCTTGTGCATTAATCTTACTAAAAGTGTAGTGGATAACATTTAAAAAACTGCTTTAGAATTTGGGGAAGAATTGTAGTTTAGTGGTAAAGCACAAGCTTCGTGAACCGAGCACAGAAATGCTGCTTCCAGACCTGCTTCATTGCTCTATAAATGTCCCACCTGTCTTTGCCCAAATTCATGCTGGGCCCCCTTAATTGGAGGGGCAGTTTGAGGGGCTGGTAACTGAAAGAGGGAGAGTGAGTACGTAGCAGCTCCTGGGCATGTTGCAGCTCTTCCTAAAGCTGGCCCTTCTGGGTTCGTAGCTCTGTTCCTGCTGTGCTTTTTATTCCATCAACTTCACAAGGTGGCAAATATGAATTCTGCGGGGATTCCATCAGAAGACATCTCCACCTATCAAGAGCTGTTCTCTGTTGGGGACACTTTGCAGTGTGTGAGAGACTATCCTGATTTTAACCCACTTTTCCTTTTGCAGGTGCAAGTGCTCCTCTACTATTTACAGCACACGCCCATCTCCTTTGCCGAGCTCAAACGCAACGCACTCTACTTCTCCACAGACGTGTAGCCTCTGGGCCCTGCAGGCACCTGCATTTTTCTAAGCCAAGGGGCGCAGCACAGACTCATGAATCTGAGCACGGATCCTGCTGAGAATAACGTCGTTGCCCTGGAACCAGACGCTGCCCCATACCTCATGGGACGATTTTGTATCAGCCCCACATCCTTCTTTCCCCCCTGCCCACCTCCCAGCACAGTAGTCCACGTCTCTCATACTTCTCGTGTTCAGGAGTCATTTTTACGTCCCATTTGTTGAGCAGTGGGAAGGAAGCGAGCGACGGATGAAGACACAGCCTCTTGTTTCTTCCCAAAAATGGTTGCCGCCTTCTGGGTCCAATAGAGCTTCGCTGCAGCCAAGTCCTCTCCTCCAGCCTGCCTCGCCACCCGCAACAATGCTTGATCTTTTTTGCTCCCTGCCTTTGTGGCCTGCATGTACGCTGCTTGCTTGGATTTTCCTGCTTTTGGAGGCTTAAGGAGGACACCAAGGGCTCTCTGCCTCCCCCCCCCCAATCCTGGCCAACCTACATTCTCTTCGCTTTTGTCTTGCCTGACAGATCTGGTTGCTGAACTCTGCATTCTTTTACCCCAGCTGGCAGGTGGCCTGGGCTGAAGATGGCAGCATTTTCGTTTTTAAAAAGCCCTGCCTATTCCAGCTCCCCCCACTTTTTTTAATGCTGGGGGAGCCTCTCGTCCTGCGACTCCTGTGCCTCGGTAGGCTTTGTAACTGTGCATAATGTGGGGGGTGTAAAACAGCCATCGTCCTGTTTTTTTCTGTAAAAAGGTTTTTAAAAGTACCTTGATGGCAGGAAAGTGAAGAGAAAGTGGCTGTTTGCTAGTCTTAGATGTGCGTGTGACAGAGTGATACCTACCTCCCCATCCCCGCTGCCCTGCTGTGTTGCCCACAATCGCTTTATTTATGGTTAGATTCTCTTGAGACTAATTCAAACTTAATCCTTAGAAAGGAAATCAGATCTTAATGCGGGCGAGTGAGAATGCCCTGCTCCCCACCCCTGAAAGGATTATTTGGCTGGCCGAGAGGAAGGCAGAAGGCTGGTTGCCTTGTGGCCATGCTTCTTGCAGGTGGCTCTCGCTAGCCAAGCCTGGCAAGGGAGCCAGTGGGTATTTCCTGCTCCCGCCTCCTCCACGTGGCTTCGATCCAGCCCAGCCATCCGCCGGGGCTGGTGGGCACCTTTCCTCCAGGAGGGTGTCTGGAAAAGGGGCCGTTTCTCAGTGCTTCACGCAGCATGGCTTACAGGGTTCAGCTAAGGAAGACTCAGGTTGAAGGTCAAAGGTGTCATTTCAGCCCTTAAGAGCCTTCATCTGCAACCCCCCCCCATTTTTCTCTCTGTGTGACAGAACGGGCGAAGCAGCCCTCCAAAAGGGTGGGGGCTCTGCGTTCCCGATTGCCACCCCACTCACAAACCCTGGTGCCAAGCAGCAATCCAGCAATGAGTTGCATTGGCAAGCTAGATAGCTCTTGGTTTCATGGAGAAGCCCCCCCCCCCCAAGAGAAATTACTTCCAGGCCTGCCCCCTCCACGTTAAGTGACTTTGGCCACACTTTCTGCCCAGGACAATGGAATGTTCTGTGGCCCACCGTTCAGGGACCAGAAATATTTTGCTGGCCAGAGTTGTTATTTTTCGGGCCCTCCTGCACAGATCTTTGTGGGTCTGCACCTACCTGTATGTATGTGTCTGTGGAAGCTAAAGTCATTCCTAAGCCAGAGCGCCTCCGCGCACTTCTGAGTGTCAGAATCTGATACCAGCATAGCCAGCCCCCCCCCCCCGACAACTGCACTTGCTCTTTTTTCTGATGGTGAGGAAGGGGAGACTGGGACTCCTGGAGCTACAGGTTAGATTAGAAACTGTATAATTGATATTTGACTTGTTTAAGGATATATATTATATATATATATATATTTTTGGTTGTGTTCCGTTGCAGGTTTTTTTCTCCCCTCTCTGTAGATGACAAACTTTAAATGGATGTAAACCATGTGAGGAGATTAAAAAAAAAAAAAGGTAATAAAATGCAAAGCCCAAACATTTGCACAAATTACTTCTGGGGTGTTTTGTCTTTCGTACCCCAATCAGCGTTGAAAAAGAAAAAGATTTGGCGTAACTAGCTTCGACACATGACAGGAGTAGTAGTTCAATTGGTAGAGCACCTGGGAGACCCTGCCTGAATCCCTGGAGAGCCACTGCTGCCAGTCAGTGTGAGATGTGGGTGCCCAGTGGTCTGACTCAGTAGAAGTCAACATCCTAGGCATCTAATACAGGAGTAGCCAAGATGCTGCCCTCCAAATGCTGCTTAACTAAAACTTCCCTCACCCTTGACCACTAGCTAGGCCGGCCACTGGTGCTGATGGGAACTGGGATTTCAATAATACCCGGAGGTACCACTTTGGCTCCTCTTGTTCTAACAGCTCCCCGATCTATACCACCTTCTGCTCCCTTGCTCCTAACTGTAGGCTAGCTGCACTTCCCCTCCTGTACAGGGATTATGCAAGGGAGAGGGAGGACCGCGTCTTGCACATCTAGCTATGAGCACACCTGTACCACATGACAGAATTCATGCAAGCAATTGATCCCATGCCCTTATTAGGGGCTATTGCAGCTCAATAAGCGATTCTGCCAATAGGAAGGGGGCTGGCAAAGGGAAATAAAGGCGGAGGAGAGTGGGAAAGCTTAATTATTCAGCCTGGGAAACAGCAATATTTCTCCTAGGCAACTAGGGCTGTTGCCATGGGAATGCCAAGATGAGTGCCTGGTGTGCTTCCATCCTCCTGTTCGGTGTCACTTCACAAACCAGCTCTGAACACACGAGTGGGTCCCCCCCCCCCCCGTTTGTGATCTTTTAATTACAATTTCACAGCAAGTCCCAGTGCTGATTAGTGAGAGGGTGCAGAAGGCCCCGGGTTCAGTACGCAGCATCACAATTTGCTGCGGGGTGGAGAGCATGCAATATGATGCTGGCCTTTGTCTGATGCAAAACCAACCCGGAATGCACAGAGATTTAGAACCTGCTCTAGAAAAAAATATTTAGTGGAGGGAGGCGGTGAGTCTTGAAGGCAACTTCCTTTCAGCCTAGCATGAAAAGAAGCCCCTCGCCTTGAACCAGTGATGCTAACTGAGCTTCTCTCACCTCCAAAGACACAGCTGGGCACATTCAACACCAGCCTGTGCGCTGACACGCTTTAACTGCCTAGTTTAAGTAGATCATCAAGAAGTCCCACCTACCTGCTGCACTGCCTCACTGAAGTCCTCTGGAGACCCCCAACAGTGCTGTACTGGAGTTTGGGGGGGGGGTGAGAGGTCTCTCTGCAGTTCATAAACCATCCAAGTTCTTTGGTGTTTTATTTCATTTTCTCTTTTAAGACGCTTCAGCCAGTTGGAAGCTTGAGCTCTCCTGACAAGCATTTGTAACATCTGCAGGGGACAAAACCCCACTTTTTCTTGGTCACTGGCAGAGTCATCCTCTCTTTTCTCCTAAAGGTCTCTTCCCAGAATGTATTGTAGTAGGGGGAGAGGCCCTAGGTTACCAAGCTTAGTGTGGGAGGCAGGAGAGCTGCTTCCAGCTTTACACTGCCTGTACCCAAGAGAATGCACTCTACTCCTTACTATCGTATAACAGGAATCTACAGATAGCCTCACTACTGGATCCTTCCAACCCAGTACACCGTTTCCAGCAGTAACCAGCCAAACGTCTCTGCAAAGTGCACAGACAGGGAATGAAGGCAACAACCCTCCCCTGCTGTTTGGCGTTCAGGGGTATACTGCCTCTGCAAAAGGAGGTTCTATGTAGCGAACATGACTAATAACTGTAGAGCAATCTTGCCTCAATGAATTTGTAGGTGTCAAGCTCCATTTCAGAAACCTAATCTAAATTTGATATCCATTGACAAACAACTAGCCACAGCATCTTTTACATGATAGGAAATATTGTTCTTGTTTCATTAGCATCAAACACTTGACAAGGCCTGGAATAAGTTAAATCTTTCAATTCTCTCCTGTATCCGACATAGCTATGAAGCTAGGAGCTTGTGTTTGTAGCAAGTGCTGACACGCTGTAACAGCTTTTATGCTTGCCACAGCAAACGCATACACTTAGCAGAAGGAGTTGAGAGAATACAGGCAGTCCTTGGAATTAACACCTAGTCGTACCTCTCCAACGATGTTTGAACAACACTTTGCTTAGATGACTTGCTGACTGCCCACGGGCTGGATGGATATCCTATTTCCTAGGACACAGCTCTCAGAAACCTTTCCCCTTTCCTTAATCTGTTGTCAGGAACAGGAAAGTGAGTTGGGCCAGCTGTCCTGCACAGTTCACACCAGAAGGTCCTCCTTCATTGGCAACAGCTGCTACCGTAAGTAGTAGTCAATCACTGCAGAGAATGCAGCAAAGCCCCCACAGCCAAGGACCCCGGCTTTCAGGCCAGCTGCAAGGCAAAAGGAGAAGGCAATCAGCACAACAGCACATAATCAAGTTTCTTTCCTGTAACTAAGCCTATATTGTTGGCTGGAAAGCAAAAAATATCACTTCCACTAGCAGGTTTGGTCCCAGCCCCTTGTAAAATATTCCTTTTCTTTCAGCCCTACAGAGGATTTACCTGAACCAGGTCCTGGCCCTAGAAACTGGAACACTCAGTAAGATCAGCAGCAACAACTCTTGGCTCCAAACGCAGGGATGGGATTCAGGTAGCGCCAGCTGTCTTTTCCTCTCAAAGAAGTTTAAACCAATCGGACCCAAAATAACAAGCTTAGCTAGAAGCTGTTCAGAAAACCATTTAATGCTCTTAGGGAAGATTAACACTTTTAATTTTTAACTTGCCCAGCTGGCAAAAGGAAGTTATCACAGTGCAATGCAAACCATACCTGTATTAGGAACAGAGGAAGTTTCCTTATACTGGAGTCTATCTAGCTCAGTATGGTTTACACCGACTGGCAGCAGCTCTGTAGGTTTTCAAGTAGGGAGTCCTTTTCCCAGCTCTACTTGGAGATTCCAGTGGGGACTGAAACTACAGGCCACTGAGCTATGGCTCCTCCCCAGGAACATCCTACGGATTGAACCCTTAGACCAAGGCAGAGGTTTTCCATCCATGATCCAAACAGTCAGTGGGGAAAACACCACCTGACTGAGCCATAGCATCTACAGTGGCCACAAGTCAGCTTGAGGATAAATCCCTGTATAAACAGAAAAAGCACTTGTCTGCTAGAGGAGGGTCATCAGAGAAGGGATGAGACAATTCACCTTCAGCAAGCAGTTCCGGCACCTTGGAGCAGGCGCTAAGACTAACAGCACAATTCTAGCCATGTCTACTACAGTAAGTCCTACTAAATTCAGTGAGGCTTATTCCAGGTTAAATAGGGCCAGGATTGTAGCCAGTGGGGAACTTGGTGTGGGGAACTTGTTGTCCCCCAGATGCTGTTGAGCTCCAACTCGCATCAGCCACATCTGCCACAGCCTAGGATAGGAGAGGTGGTAGTTGCAGTCCATCATCCTGCTCTGTGCCATAGCACAGAGCTCATATTACTTCCTGGCCATAACATTTAGGAACATTAGAGCCTGCAGCATTCTGTCTTTATCGGGATCCAAATGAGCCCCAGCAACTGCTCAACGGCAACACGACTCACCCCGGAAGCCAATGGCCCCTCCAGTAATGCACCCACTCATCACGCTGTTCTTCCAGTCAGACTTGCCTCGATACTAGGGAAATGAGAAATGCAACATCAAGACCAGCCACATGAACTTCTGCATACAGCATCGATTCTAAACCACTTAGGCCCCAGATGTCTGAAAGACCACCTCCTCCTACGGACCCTCCTGAGTGTTACTATTGGCAGAGGATGCCCTCTTGGTCCACTGCCCTTGAAAATTCAAAGGGTGGAGTGGCCTGGGAGAGGAAAATTTCTGAGGCAGCCCCTAAGTTGTGGAATTCCCTCCCCACAGAGGTGAGCCAGGCACCTTTTGTATTTATTTCATACAATTTATATACAGCTTGATTGTAAAAAAAACAAAAACAAAACACCAACCCTCAAAGCAATTGTCATAAGCTTTCGTCATACACTGAAAATCCACATCTTTCAGGACCCACCCTATTCTTGCGATTAATTTATCTGAAACTGTTTTTAATATTATATCTTGTATAAATAGTTGTATCTGGCCCAGGGCACCTAAGAAATACTGTAATAATCAATCAATCAATCAATCAATCAATCAATCAATCAATCACAACAGCAGCAGCAGTGCTGCTTTTGTACTGTTGGGTGGGGAATAAATCTAGTGGCTTGAGATGAGAACATGAGAGTTCCCCTGCTGGGTCAGGTCAAAGTGGCCAACTAGATGAGATGCTCCAGTGGGAAGACCACAAGGAAGACCACAGAGATATTCAGGAGTGTCACTTTTAGTTGTGCATACAGTCCTACTGAAGACTGTGGCTTTAAGGCTGGCATGAACGACAGCTTACAGTGTAAGATGTTATATTTAAATAAGAAAATCATTACAAGAAACCAGCAGATCAAAGCCAGAGAGTTACTCACAGACTCCACCAGGCATTCAGTGCAGGAAAACATGGCACCGACAATGGCAAAATTCTTGGCGTAGGACATCCCTCTTTGCCCCATGTCTTTCAAGACCTCTTTGGCTGTTGGTGTACGGTACGGATCCTTGGGGTCAAACCCCACATTGGTATCGATGCCGGCTGTGAACACACCAAAGGCACCTCCCAGCACGAATCCTGCCAAGTAAACAGAAAAGTTGGCAAGGCAATTAGCAAGGAGACAGGCTCCAAATTCCATTTCAGTGTTGTTTCTCAGAAGCTTCCTCATCTCCTCAATTTCAGGCGACTCTGCTCGGACACATGAAATCAGGGGAGGCCTGTGGCCCATCTAATTCAGCATCCTATTGTCACAGGGGCCAACCAGATGCCTCAATGGGAAGCCCACAAGCCAGCGGGGGTGGGGAAAGCCAGGGCAGAGCACGCTGTGCGGAACCTCCAAGGGAGTCCACAAGCCCCACGTTGCCGTTTTGGGCAGCGTGGAGCCTGCAGGCTCCGTGGTCACCCCTCTCAGTGATGACACCCGGGGCGGCCTGCACCCACTGCACCCCCTTCCTACGCCACCGCTACAAGCAGGACCTGCATGCAACAGCACTTCACTCCCCACTTCTGTTTCCCAGCAAACTGGCAATCAGGGACATACTGACTCTGACAATGGAAGGACAATATAGCCATCAAGGTTAGTAGCCACTGGTCACCTTTACTCCATGAATCGGTCAAAACCTCTCTTAAAGCCAATCACATTGGTGTCCATCCCTGTCTCTTGCCTGAGTGAGTTCCATAGATTAGCTATGTACTGTGTGAATAAGCTATTTCTTTTGTCTGTCCTGAATCCTTCAACGGTCAGCTTCATTGTATGTCCCTGAGTTCTAGAGTTAGGAGACAAACTTTTCTCTCTCCACTTTCTCCATGACATGAATAATTTTATCTATCTTCTATCATGTCACCATTGACTTGCTTTTTCTCTAAACTAAAATGCCTCAAATGCTGCTACCTTTCCTCATGAGGGGTGTTGCTCCATCCCTTTGATCATCTTGGCTGCCAGTTTTTAAACCTTTTCCACATCTAAACATCCTTTTGAACAATACACAGTGCTCCAAATGTGGTTGCACCATAGATTTGTACAAAGGCATTATTATGTATACTCAACATCTTGCCACTTAATGCTTTGCAGCTGATGAGCCCACTAAAGAAAAGTGCATTCATTAAATGTTTAATAAGCAAGTGCACAATTCTTCATTACTATTATTGAGCTCTAAGTGCTCTAAAGTGCCATACAGATGCTTTTCTACATCACTAAAGGCTCAATAATAGCAAGGACATATTTTTCGACGGCTTCCAAATGGGCATGCCTTTATGAATGACACTGAAACTCTCCTGCTTCTTTATTAGCCACAAATATATTGTGGGCCTGTAGGAAAACTTTTAATAGGTCTTGCTATGCCATCGCTAATAATAATTTACGTAGTGCTCTTTTCACTTGTGGTCGTTCTTGCAACAACCCTGCAAAGTAGGTTGGTTCTTCATAGCCCCAAGTTGTAGAAGCTGAGAGAAGCAATGCTATAAAATATATCCACAATTATTGTTATTAACCACAAAAATACTGTGGGCCTGCAGGAACGCATTTTCACAAGGCTTGCTGTGCCGTTGCTAATAAGCATTTTATGCTCTTTTCCCTTGTGGCTGTTCTTGCGACCGCCCTGCAAGGTAGGCCAGTGCTTATTAGCCCCAAGTTGTAGAAGCTGAGAGATGCAATTTACAGTTTATTATTATAATTTTTTATACCCTAGCAGGATGAGCAGGGTATAAACAAAATATTATTATTATTATTATTATTATTATTATTGCACCTCTCAGATTCTACAACTTGGGGCTAATAATAAAAATAATAAATTTAAAATAATAATAAACAGAATAATTTAGAATAAAAACCCACAAACATTGTTATTCACCACAAATATAGCTGCACCGACTCTAATGAGCATAACTGAAGCATGCGCTCTTCGCTTAAGGTCTTTCTCACGACAACCCTGCAAGGTAGGCCGATGGGAAGGCCCGAGAAGTAACTTTTCGCAAAACCAAAAAAAGAGACGCCCCACCACCAAACAAAACCCCTCTTTCCCTCCCTCCTCACCACGACCTACCCCCGACGCAGGCCAGCGCCGCCTTGAAGCCGCAGCTTTCCATGGCCCGCTCGACCATCTTTTGCTCGGGGCTCTTGGCCGGCGCCGGGAAGCCCCCAAGGGAAGCCGGGTCCAAGGCCCTCGCCTGCCTCGGCCCGCGCTTCTCGCCCACCAAGTGCTCCAGCAAGAGGCTGTACTGCAGCGCCCCGGGGGTCACCGCAGCTTCGTCGGGCCTACTCGGGCCCGTGGAAGATGAGGCCGCCGCCATAGCTGTCCGTTCCCCGCCTCAGAAAACCAAGACTACCGCTCCCGTCATGCCTTGCACTGCAGCGCCCGGCTCTCCCAATAGGATTCGTGCTGCCGAAGCTCATGGGAAATGTTGGCCGCTTGGCGGTTTTTTTAACTCAACACTGCGCAAGCGCCGCCTCTCAAGCCGCTTGCCTCCGCCGAAACTACGACTCCCGGCATGCACTCCAGGCGCGTCGCTCTGTGGGGATGGCCTTAAGCAGCATGGGACGTGTAGTTTTCTGGGGCGGTGGAAGAGCTTGACTTGCGCGAGGTGGCCCCCTGCCGGGCGTGCTAGGAGCCGTTACATAGGAGAGAGTTTGCAAAGGAGGACCAGACGGGAGCATCTTTGGAAGGGACAGGTAAGTGTGCTTCAGGTGAGGCAGGTCTAGGGTCCTTGAGGGGTGCTGCTGGAGGAAGAAAAGAGGCACCCGAATTGAGTAAAGGGGATCCCTGATATTGCAGAGGGGGACTGAATTATTATACCATATTATATATTCAATTAATAATTACATTATTACAATGCGGTATTGAGGGGTGGGGTGGAATTGTCAGGGCTGTATCTTGATTCCCAACTGGCCAGGTGTTTCAGCCATTGCACAAATAACTTATCAGGAATTTGAATACGTAGTTATTTTTTTATCTATTGCTTTTGTGTCCCACCATTTTCTCCAAGGAGCTCATGGTGGTTTGCATGGTCTCCCTCTGCCCCAGCTCTAATTTAATCCCCACAACAACCCTGTGAGATTGGTTAGGCTGAAAAGCAGTGGCTGTGGCCCAAGGTCACACCCTCCTTCACGGCCATAGCTTCATGGCCGAGTGGGGATTTGAACCCTTGTCTCCCAGGCCCTCTGCAATTCTGTCTGCCATTCTGACCAACTATATCACACTATCTGGGTTGTGCTATTTTTATCTGACTCTACATTCAGTGTGGCTCTCCTCCATATCCCTTTTTATCCTCTCTAAAACTTTATTAGGTGGGTTAGGCCGAGAGGTAGCAGTTGTTCCAAGGCCAAGGTCGCCCAGTAAGCTTTGTGGCTGAGTGGGGCCTTTCTGGGCCTAGCCTGACACTCTAACCCACCAGGGCTTGTGGCATAGTGAACTTTAAAAATCTTCAAGGTACCCTGCGGCTTTCCTGGAAGTCTTGATAATGCCTGATTGTGGTTAAATACAAAGTGGCTGTTTGACAATGTATTATTCTTAATCAAATTTATATACAGCCCTTCATAACATAAATACATTGACTGGCGCACTAACTCTAATTAAGAGTTGGGGGTGTGAGGAAGACTGGTGATACTTGAAGACTTTTCAGATACTTGAAGGTGGTTTGGAAATGGGCCTGCCACTGAGCAGTTGATTTGGGATGTTGCGAAAGGCCAGCAGATCAATTATTTTATTTTTATTATTATTATTTATTGTATCCCACACCCAAGGAAGAAGCAGTTGTGGGATTTCCCCCCCTCAGTTGTTGACATCCATCTGCCTTGTGAAACAATGGGGTGAACTGAAGTCAGTGCTATTTTTCAAGAAAAAGAGGTGCTGGAACTCACAATGAACTCCTCCCTTGTCTTATAACGGCAATGGCACCCTCCTGAGAGGTGCTGGAACTGAGTTGTGGCGGAAAAAAGCCCTGGGTGAAGTCAAACTGTTGGGTAGTTACAGCGTCTGCTGTGGCTGTAGAGACTGATACGGGAGAGACATGTTTTGTTGTAGCTGGGGCAGATGGAAGACGCCCGGTGCTGCTGCTGCAGATGTTGTTTCTTTTTGTGCTCCTCCCTACGGTCATTCCTCCTCTGGTCACTGCTGCGGATATGCAACTTGACTGTCTTGTCTCCAGGCACTGCAAGGACATATGGCAGGACAGGCCCATGCAGAGTGGGGGGCAACATGGTACACTTGCCCTCAGGGGGCTAAGTTGGTCGGAGGGCCCCCGCCAAGGACCAGCTGCATTTTTGTCTGTGTTTTTAACTTTATTCTAACAAGACTCCTGCTCCAGGTCTCAGACAAGCTCTGCACAGGCCTGTGACAAAGTTAATGTTGCCAGTCCTTCCTGTCACGTTTGCATCCACCTCAGGCACAAAATGTCTTGGGCCACCCCTGGAATAGCAGGTTTTCATAGTGCACTTGTTTTCACATTGGGGAGTAAGCAGATGTTGTAGGCTTTTGAATTAACCTGCCAAACCTATTTAACCCAAGGAAATACCATGGAATGCGATGGCTCTTTCTCCAAAATGCCTCCCGCATCCGTCTAAAGCTGATGAGTCTCTTGTGGCACCAACAGTTGCAGGTTCTTCATTCCAGCTCAGATTTCTTGTCTATCTAACCCAATATTGTCCACTCTAACTGGCAGCAGCTTCTGACCAGTGCCGGCCCTACCATTAGGTGTGGAGATTTGATCTGAAGTTTAAAGCTTCGTAAGTTCAAAAACATATTGCTAGGTAGGTTCCGTACTATGGTGACATGATAGAAGGTTATAAAACTGTACATGGGAGAAAGAGAAAGTGGAAAGAGAAATATTTTTTTCTCCTCTCTTAACACTTGAATTTGTGGGCATCCTATCCAATAAAGCTGAATGTTGGAAGATTCAGGGCAGATTTTAAAAAGCTTATTCATACAGATCATAGTTAAACTGTGGAACTCACTCCCACAGGAAGCAGTAATGGCCACCAACTTGGGTGGCTTTAAAAGAGGATTACATGTAGACAGATTCATGGAGGGGAGGTCTATTGATGGCTAATAGCCAGATTGGCTATGCTCTGCCTGCATGGTCAGAGGCAGGAATGCATCTGAATACCTGTTGCTGGGACCCTCGGGAGTGGAGGGTGCTCTTGTGGGCGCTCTGATCCTTCAGGCTTTCTCGGTGCTCATATTCTATTGTTGCACGCGTGACTTTTTCAAAGAAGTGTGTGTTCCATTGGAAAGGCTTGCTGCGTTACATAATTCGGCCAGTGATGCTGCTCTAATGTGACATTTGCCTGCTCAACTTGGAGAGGAAAGGAACACTGTTCCATCACCACGCTCGCTTGGAACTGCCGGTGAACCTGTCCTCCGTTCACGAGACTAGCGTGTTCCTACCCACCCTGTGCAGAAGAATGATTGTTTCTCTTCCCCCTTTAAATATCCCGTCACCATAGCGACTGCTGGAACAGGGTGCCTCGCTGGCAGGCGGGTGCCAGCCTTCCCTGAGCGGCTATGGCTGTTGCGGCAGAAATAATCGGTTTGCTATTTTTAATAAAGTGTGTTGAAGGAGGCGTGATTGACAGCTCGGCCCAGGGGAACCATCGCAGGTGGGGAGGAGGGAGGTTATCCCTCAAAGCGAGGGGGGCATCGCTGAACCCCAAGTAAAACAGGTTATGGATTGGGGCCTGGGGCTCAGCGGTGGACCATGTGCTCTATGCATGCAGAAGGTCCTCGGTGAAAAAGGATCTGGCACAGAAGCAGGGGAGCTTTTTCAGCCCTGGGGCCACATTCCCTTTCTGGGGGCCACATGCCAGAGGTGGGTGAGGCCAGGGGCAAAAGTGGGTGGGGCGACAGATGTAATTCTTAGCTTTGTACTGCAGGCTAGCTTCCACACACGCCTGCACAACACTGATGGGAGGGTGTTCCACAGGGCAGGTGCCACCACCGAGAAGGCCCTCTGCCTGGTTCCCTGCAAGCTCACTTCTCGCAGTGAAGGAACCACCAGAAGGCCCTCGGAGCTGTCTGTCTCTCAGCCCTGGATGTCTCCCTAAGCTCTTAACACTCAAGTTCTCTCCAGAGAGGTGGTGCTTTTGGTTATGCAACAACCCTGCCCTCCTCTCTCTCTCCCTGAGCAATCCAACTCAACTCTCTTTCTCTCTCTTGGGACTTTTTGCTCTCCATATGCCCTTGGATATATTCTGCCTGCCCATCCCTTGCCAATTTCTCCCGTTTCGTGTCTTTGCTGCTCCACTCACGCGCCATGCCCACTGTGTCGGCGGGTCCGAAATCCTGAGGAATCAGCAGTTCAGCTTGTGCGACGACGCAGGGGAAGCCAGCTGACGACTCAGCTGTTTTCTTTTTAGCTGGGCCCGGACCGCTGAGCACCATCGGAGGCAGCCACCCTGTCGAACTTGGCAGGATCCGCTCCAAAGTTTCCTCGCATCGGTAACTCCAGGCAGATCTTATTCTGTGGCCCCTGCTACCCCTACGTTCCTTCAGGCCACAATGCCTGGGAGTCGATTGTTTTTTAGTGGCATTGACGGCCCCAGCATTTAGCCCCCAAAACGGCCTGTGGTTTAAACTGGACTGTTGCCTCGTCTTCTCCCAGCTCAGAGGCTGCAGTCAGAGCGGGATCAGGGCCTTCGTCTCGCCGACTAATTATGGGCCTGTCCAAACATTGTGGCTTCCTTTCCTTTCCACGTGGCCGGGTCCCTTGTGATTATGGCCAGTGTTTCTGAAAAGAGTCCACGTCTCCCTTGCCTGCCAGCGTCCCTCAGTTTCTCTTCTTGCAAGCTAAGCCTTGAGTGGGCAGAGCGGCTTCCTGGCCCTCCCCGCTTCTGTGTTGTGTGAATCCAGCAGGCACCAGAAGCCGCCTTTTATACCAAATCATCTTCTAGTCCAGTGTTGTCCCCAGCAGACAACACCCTTGATCCCCCCCCCATTCTTTTTTTTAACTGGAGATGCTTTCAGGGAATTGAACCCAGGACCATGCCAGCCAGGCACTCTGCCTCTGAGAAACAGCCCTGTCCCGTAACAGCACAGTAAGTGGCCTTATACTGTTTGTCCATCTAACTCAGTATTGTCAGCACTGACTGGCAGCGGTGCTCCAGGATTTCAGATTGGGGTTCTCTCTCCCAGCCCAGATCTTCAGGCAAGGGGACATTCCCAGGTTGAACCCTGGGACCTTCTGCGTGCAAACCAGGCATACTCCCACTGAGTTCCCTTGGGAATAAGGGTTCTAGTCCTCATGGTTCCTAGTGTAAGACGGATTGAATCGGAACCTAGAAAGCTGCCTTATACTGAGTCAGGCCATTGGTCCATCTAACTCCGTGTTCTCTATGCCAACCGCCAGGAGCTCTGCTCTTCCGGGTTTCAGCTGGGGGTTGATCCTGGGGGCCTTCTGCATGCATAGCAGTTGCTCTGCTACTGAGTTGTGCTCCTCCTTCTGCCTCATGTGGGAAGAACACCCTGCTAGTTAATTCTAAATATGTGGTTGCTCGGTATGGAATGGCATGCCTCCATTCCTTGGTCATCTTACACCCTATGCCAGCAAAGATGGATCAGGCAGTTAATCAATTTGTTAGCCACCCGATACACAGCAGTTTCTTGCAATTAAGCTTGCTTAAAACGGCCACCCATATTTAAGAGATCACGGCATAAAACGCCACCTCCACAGGGCGAGCAGTGGTAGCAGTGATGGACACATAACTGCAGCTAGTAATTTTAACAACTGTTGTGTTTTTGGTGTGTGTGTTTTTAAAATGTTTTTATATTCCTGCACACTGATGTTTTATGAGAAGGCAACGTATGAATACTTTTATGACAGAGATACCAGATCAGATCGTAATAAATAATCACAGAGACTGGACCGAGCGGCAATAGCTTCATTTTCTTTCCTTGCACTTGAGGGACGTCCGTCTGTGGGAACGCAAAGCCGGCAGATGCAGAGAGTGTGGAAGCTCAGAAGGAAAAGGGGAACAGTCTCCAGCGGAGCGGCTTCTTCTTTTTGCCCCTGTTTCTCAAGCACTTCTCTTTTTCATTATTATGATGATGATGATCATCATTATCATTTCTTTCCTCTGGCTTGCTAAGTGCTCTCTTCCTCTTTGGGGTGGAGGAAGCTTAAAAGTGGTTGTGTGGAAAACCACCATGCGTCCAAAAATACAAGGCTTGGAAAGGCAGCCAGGAAGCCAAGAGCTGCTTGGCGTTCTTTTGTAACAGCTCCCTTGAGCCTAAAAAAACTGATTTCCTCCCTCCTTGACTTTCTCCGCTGGCAGAATAATGGAAGCTGTTTTCACAACTCCCTTCCACTGTGTTTCTGTTTAACTGAAGCTCTTAAATTAGCATGCTGCAGGGCAGCGGGGCAAAGGAGGAGAAGGTGTATGCTTTTTTTAAAAAAGAGAGAAACTTAGGTTTCTAGTCCTCATGGGTGCAGACATAAATCTGTTTTTAGCCTACCATCAATTTTAATTATTAATACCCATGGGGTTTTTTTTAACTGTATTTTTATTGACAGTTTTATTGTTTTATTCCTTTTGTGAAGCGTTTTGAAGTTTGTTCATTGTACAGTAGTTTGTTTGTTTTTTTACAGCCAAGCAGTATATAAATCTTGTGAAATGAAATAAAATAAAATAGATGTACCTTTGACCACAGTACAGTTGACAAACAGGGTGTAGCAAAAACTTATTTAAAAGGAAACACAGATTTTCCGCCACAGAAGCCTGCATTTCGTCGACTGTACATGCATTCCACAAATTATCCCCACTGGCCCTGTTTCCTGTCACAAGGAGGAGGCAGCTGCTCTGCAAAGCAGGTTGGCATCTCCCCACCTACACCCCCACAACCCCCCCCCTTATTATTGGGAATCTTATTTGACAAGTTTTCTGACTCCTGAGATTTCTCTAGGAGTTGCCTGTCTGCTTTCAAGGGCACATCTGCATTCACGAGGACTAGAAACCTGCAGAGCACCTCCTTTTAAAAACAACAGCAGTGCTTAAATTCTCCAGAAAGCGTAACTGCTCATTTTAACTGTTTTTAAATAGTTATGTACCGTAATTTTGTAACTGCAAGTCACTTGGGGCTTCCTTTGGTGGCAGTGATGGGCAGAGGCTGACCAGTCTCCTTAGGTAGTTCGTAGAATCCAAGAATTGTAGCCTTGGAAGGGACCTCAAGGGTCATCTAGTCCAACCCAAGTCCGGATTGGCTGGTGTGTGTCTTGGCTTCCCAGTTCCTTTTCACCTCATTTCAACCAGAACTTTGCTCTTTGTCACCACGACTCGCGCCGCAGCGAGGGGTCCCAGAAGGTCCCCTTCTTACTGATATTCCTTCCTGCCTGATGCTCTGAGCAGCTCCAGGAGATGGCTGGATATAGCCTCACCCTCTCCGTTTCCCACAATGCCCCTGGTCCGGCATCACCCTGAGGAATTGTGGGAAGTTTCCTTGTCACCTTTTCATTCGCCTTTTCTGAGACTGGGGCGGGGAGACAGTCTTCTGACCCCACAAGAGGGACTGGACCTCAAACTCCACCCTCCCTCACCAGCCCTGATCTGCATCCTGCCCCTGTTGTTGCTCTTCAGAGGGTTGGCGCAGGCCGAACCCAGCCGCCCAGGAGCACCAGAGGAACTTCTGCCTAGCACCCGGAAGCGTTTTGGTTCTTCCCAGCCTCTCCCTTGGTCCAAGGGAGGGTAGGGTGGCGCCTCTTGCTAAGCCAGCCTTGGGGAAGCTGGCTAGGGAGGAATCGACCGGGCTGTTTATAGCTGTCCACCACATAATTGCACACAGCTGTCTGAAGTTAAGCCCTCTCCACACAGGTCCCTTGCTGTCTTTTTTAGCATGGAAGCTGGCAATTTATTTTAATAATTTGAGAGAGCGCAAACAGCCTGGCATGATAGATGGAACCAGCTGCTCTCCGGGACTCAGTGGTGAGAGGGAGATAAGATATCCTTTTTTGAGTCTGAAGTCTTATTTAGGGTCGGAATGAAACACAGCCAAGGAAGGCATGTAGCTCAGAGGCAGAGTGCTTGATCTGCCTTCGTTCAGAATCATGAGGACTAGGATCTTGAGACAGCTCAGTGGCTGAGCACCTGCTTCAATGCAGAAGCCTGCAGGTGTAATTGCCAGGCAGGGCTAGGAAAAGAGTCCCCACAGGGTCCTTGCTTTGTAGAAGCACCTCTGCCAACCTTCAGGCAGTCGGCCTTGATCTTGCCCATCGTACAAGATAATCGGGATCTGAGCCCCGGACAATGAGATCAGCAACCCACGCCTGTGCTTTTGCGTTCCTACGCAGAAGAAGATTTCTCCTGCACGCAGAGCCTCTGTGAAGCTATCAAGGCTAGGTAGCCTTTGGCTAGGCCTGTCCTCTACGATTTTGACCATTTCCCCCACATTCTGTGGCAATGAGTTCCACAGGTTAATCCCACACTTGCGTGCAGAAGCACTTCCTGCTGGTCAGTCCTGAACCCAATGGCCAACCCGGATTTCTAGCATTAGAAAGGGGGGGGGGCCTCCATTTGCTCTCTGCTTCTCCAATACATTTGTCACTGCATGTGCCTCAATCATAAGAATAGAAAGCTTTTCAGAATCTTTTCCCCAGCCCTGCCTGGAGATGCTACCAGGGATCGAACTTGGCACCTCTTCTGCGTGCAGGCCAGGGGCTCTGCCCACCGAGCCATGCCCCCCTTTGCAAAGGGAATCCGTTGCCATGTTCATCTGAGTTACCACAGCTGGGTGTGTGAGACACAGAGCAATGCTTACAGGGAACCCAAGTGCCTGCCCTCCAGAGTGTCGGACAGAGAAGAGTCCTTTGAATCTGGGACCTAAGACCATAACAAGAGCCTGCTGGATCAGGCCAGTGGCCCAGGTAGTCCAGCATCCTGTTCTCCCAGCGGCCACCCAGATGCCTGTGGGAAACCTGCAAGCAGGATTCGAACACAAGAGCAACTCTCCCTTCCTGCAGTTCCCAGCAGCAGGTATTTCAAAGCATTGCTGCCTCCACTACGGAGGCAGAGCCTAGCCTCCATGCCCAGTAGCCATCGATAGCCACAAATTTGCCTCTTTTAAAGCCATCCCTGCCTCCTACTGGAGCAAGTTTAACTCTGTGCTGCACGAAGAAGTCCATCCCTTCCACTTTGCAGAAATTTGCCTCCCCCCCCCCGAAACTCCTCCGGTCCAGGTAGGCTCCCTGGCTGGTTACCCCCCCTTCCCCACAGCCCGCTAGTGAGCTGCCTTCTGCCTATGTGTGTACTGAATGCCAAAAAAAGAAAGGGAGGGGGGAGAAATGGAACCACCACCCTCGTAAGCTTCCGTCTGTGAATCATTTCTCAAGCAGCCGTTCTCTCTCTCTCTCTCCTTCATTGCAATGTGGTTTTCCGACCAGAGAAGCTCCACAGAGTTCTGCATTCTGAGTCTGGTGTGCAGATGCTGCTCAGGCGAGGCTGGAAGCGGATGGCACTCCTGTTGATGCAGCAAAGAGCGCCGCGATCCCACGGCACAAGTGAGTCCCCCTCTCTGCATTTTTTAAAATGTTCTTTATCGGCAGGGATGGAAAGATGCATCTCTCCCTCTTTCTCTCCCCCCCCCAATGTGTTTTGCCAGCTGGTGGGGATTTCGGGATGCTTTAGAAATAGCCCCCTATGGGGCAACGGGGTGGTGGTGGTGTGGGGAGCTGGACCGTACATTCTCTCCCCTCCCCGGCCTTTTGAGCCAGCACCCTGCCGGAAAAAGGCTGCTCGGCTTCTGCTTTTTCCGAGACCTTCCCGCGCCCTTCCGCTGGATTGCAGAGAGAGAGAGAAACCTCAGAAGACGTGGAACGTGGCTTCCCTTCTTCCTTGCAGAAGCTGACATGCTTTGCAAAAAGAATATTATTTCACCTCCCTGTGTCTCCTGAATCTAGCAGAGGCTCCTGTGCATGCATGTGTGCTTAGCCGGATTAAAGGACCTGCTGTGGTTGCTGTCAGTTGCTCCCCCCCCCGCCCTCCCCACCTCTGCAGAGTTTCCTTAGCGACAGAGACGGGCTGAGCGTCTAAAGCATCTCTGGATCAGACCATCTCAGCCAGGCTTTTGCCTCTCCAACAGAGCCATCCTGGCGCTCCTAGGAAGCCCAGGGGCACGAATGCAGCATTCCTCCCCTCTCCCACTCCTTTTTTACTCTAGCGTCTGGGGGTAGACTCTCTTTGGACCTGGAGGCTCCACCTGCGTTTCTCCCTCCCCTGGAGTTTGCTTAGCAACAGCAACCCAGGAGCGTTCTCTAGGGCTGCTCTGCTATGGATTGCCTGGAATGAGGAAGGCTGAGAAAAGACAGGTGGCAGCAGTTTTAGCTCATTTCAGGAGATGAAGCAGGTTCCCTGCAGGAAGAAGGTTCCAGGTTCGATCCTTGGAAAGGACCAGAGAAAGCGGCTGATAAGGAGGGAGATGAGGGTAGGAAAACCTGTCTCTGGGATGGTAGAGATTCTGTCTGCAGCAGATGACATTGAGCTGCCTGAATAAACATAGTCTGGTCTGAACATGGGAAGCTGTCTTCTACTGAGTCAGACCATTGGCCCATCAAGCTCAGTATTGCCAGCACTGGCTGGCAGTGGCAATCCAGGGTTTCAGAAGCAGGGACAATCCTGGCCCTGGGATTGAACCATGCAGACCAAGCACTCTCCCCGTGACCTACAGCCCTTCCCCTAAAAATAAAATGAGATTCCAGGCCTTGTGGTGAAGAGTGGGTTTAAATGAGAGCATAGGAATCTGCCTCATGCAGAGCCAGACCAAATAAAAACAAAGCACAAAGTCCTTGTGGTTCTGAATCGAGGGGCTGATCCGAAATACAAACACAGGGAGGTGCTTTATACTGAGGCAGAGCATTGGCCCATCTAGCTCAGTATTGCCAACACTGACTGGCAGCAGCGTCTCTCCAGGGTTTCAGGCAGGGAGCCTTTCCCCCAACCCTACTTGGAGTCGCCATCAGGGATTGAACTGGGGACCTTCTGCGTGCAAAGCAGGTGCTCTACCACTGAATTACTGCCCCTTCCTCCGTTGTCTGCAAAATAACTAGTTCCCAGGGTTGCTTTTTTGGAGAAGGGGGACCCCATCACCCCCAGGTCCTTGCTCATGCTGGGCGAGGGCCAACGAGAGTTGGGAGCCCATCTTGTCCACAGAGTCCATGAAGAGTCTCACGTTCTCCTCGCTCCTGCAGGAGCTTTAAAGGAGGACGGCTTTAAAGGAGGACGAGACACATTCTTGGAAGAGAAGTCTATCGATGGCTCCTAGCCACAGTGGCTGTGCTCTTCCTCCACGGCCGGAGGTACTCCTTCTGAACAGCAGTTTCCTGGGAATCGCAGGTGGGGAGAGCTGCAGCGGGTGCCCAGGTCCTGCTTGCTTGTGAGCTTCCCATGGGGTGCAGTGGGTCAGTGCACCTGGCTGTTAACCAGAAGGTGGATGGTTCGAGCCCACCCCGGGGGTTGGACTAGATGACTCTCGGGGTCCCTTCCAAATCCATGATTCTGGGATCACATCACTTCTAGTATTCTGTGTGCACCTGCTTGGCCATTGCGGGTTCAGGAGGCTGGCCCAGGTGGCCTCATCCAGCAGGCTCGACTTCTTCTGTCGCGTTCCCAATGGCAGCAGGCGAGAAAAAGGGGGGGGGCAGCAGAACTGAAGGCAGGCAGGACAGGGAACCGGCCAGGCTGGCTTGGGGGCTGGTGGGATTTAGAGTCCAGCAACATCTTCAGGAATTACCCTTTGCTGTTGAACGGGTCACAGCATGTGAACAGATTCCTTGCCGAGTGTGTGGGCAGCAATGCCTAGCCTCTCCTGCCAGCCGCAGATGGCAGCTAATACGAGCCTCCATGTGTAAGGGCAGCGTCCCCAAGATTGCCAGGCACCATAGGAGAATATCCAGGGACTTTGCGTCTGGCTGTAGCGCTCTCCAAATTCGCCTGCTTGGCTACTGTGGGGAACAGGATGCTTGTGAATAGGGGGGCCTTTGGCCTGATCCAGCCCGGGCACTTCCAATGCTCTTATTGCACTGAGTGAAAGAAGGAGGGGCTATTCACCCACCCCCACCCCTCAAATCATCTTTGTTTTATAGTTTTTCCCCTTCTAGCATTCTTTGTTTTTGGGATGTATTTTATTATTACATTAGACCATCAGAAGAGAGCCTGGGTGCTGGATCAGGCCAAAGGGGGCCCATCTAACACAGTATCCTGTCCCCACAGTGGCCAACCAGATGCCCCAAATGGGACCTCAGAACAAGAGCAGCTCTCAGCCCACTTGCAATTTCCAGCAACTGGTATTCAGCACTATGTCTCCTAGAGCTCTAGGGATCGTTTGATGAGATCGATTGGCAGAATAATAGAATACAGTGGACCCTCGACTTACGAATGTAATCCGTTCCAAATGGGCATTCGTAGATCGAAAAAATCGTAAGTCGAGTCCCCATAGGAATGCATTGGGAGAAAAATATCCGAAAAAAATCGTACGTCGAAAAAAACCGCATCTAAACTTCGTAAGTCGAGGAAACCGCATTCAAAACGGCAACGGTTTCCATTCGGAGGTCGAAAAAATTCGTAAGCGCGCAGCCACTTTTTTCACTCGTAACTCGAAAAATACGGAAGTCGGGTCATTTGTAAGTCGAGGGACCACTGTATTAGATTTGGAAGGGACCCCCAAGGGTCATCTAGCCCAACCCCCTGCAATGCAGGAATCGCAGCTGAGGAATCCCTGACAGATGGTCATCCTGCCTCCACTGGAGGAGATTCCTCCATCACTTGAGGTACGGTAGTCCATTCCACGCAAAAGGAATAGGAAGGAGAGAAGCCTTTCCCTTGCGATGTATTAAGATTATGTAGAAACCTGGGTTCAAATCCTGTATTCACCCACAAAGGTTCACAGGTGTCCTTGGACCAAACCTCAACTTTTAAACTTCTTATTCATATGTGCTAGGTAAGAAGCATTTATTCCCCCCAGGTGTGTTTTGAGTTGTCTGCACCAGCCTATGCTGTGTAGAAGATGCAACAGATGTGCGGAGTGCATGGATGTGTTTCACTCAGTTTTTTAGTCTGTGAACTGTAGATTCTGTGAATATATTTTTGATGGGTTGGTTTTGAGGTAGCATTTGGACGCAGGGAGCCTCCTTGAGTTCTTTGTATGATAAAGAGCCGTAGCTCCATAGTAGAGCATTTTCTCTGCATTCAATCCCTGATGGCACCTCCAGGTCAGGCCAGTTGAGACTCCCTGTTTGAAATCCTGGAGAGCTGCTGCCACTGCCAGTCAGTGTAGGCAGTACTGAGCAAGGTGAACAATGCTGAGCTAGATAACTCTGTGAGACTGCCCGTGTTTTGGATGCTGCAGGGTCCAGGTTCAGTCTCCAGGCTTAAAAAAAGGATCCAGCTCGCAGACTCTCCTTCATTCAGAACCATGAGGACCAGAATCTTGCTAGATAGACCAACGGATTTGGCTCAGTAAAAGGGCAGCTTCCTGTTTAAGGGTGTGGGGTATATGCAGGTAGGATAGAAATAAATACTGCTTGAAAAGAACTAAAGATTTACTTTTAGCACCGTAAACAATAATTTTCACACACTTAAATAACCAACGAAAATTACATAGCTGCTCCACTTAAGCCCATGTTGCCCCAGGGCCCATTCGTCACTCTGTCCTGCGCAGGGTGTCACGCTCAAGTCCCAGGGGTTTGCGAGTTATTCTGCAAATATATGGCAGGTATACTTTTAAAAACAGCAGTAAATCTAGAGAAGCTCACCGAACTGGGGGAACTTCTTGAAAAAGGTCGGCTTTCCTCCTCCCCACGTGTCAGTGAGTTCTGGCTGATGCATCGCGACGAATCTTAGCACACAACAATTCCTTTCTGTCCCTCACGGAATGCAACGCTGCCGTTTGCCAGGAAATCTAGAGAGTCAGGGTGGTGGGTGGAGTGAAGTTTCAGATCCAGCTGAGAGATAAGAGGGGGCAGAGCCTGGCTGCTGCAGGATCAGGCCCAAGGGGGTCTGCCCAGTGCAGGATCCTGTTCTCACAGCAGGATCCAGGACCCAGGGGCGAAACAGCACCCTTTCCCCATGTGCGACTGCCCAGCAACTGGTATTCAGAGAGGCAGACTGCCTTCATCCCTGGGGCTAGATTGTGTGGAGGCAAAAGGCCTCTTGGAGAAAGGGTGGGGTGTTCAGAAGCTCACTGGTTTCTGCGTGTGGCTGGGGAGAAAGCTGGAGAAGGCTGGCATCAGGGTTAGGCTGCAATGAGATTGCAAACTGGAGCACTAACAAAGGCAGACTCTTGTAACTGTTGGGCCAGGGCAGGCTAACCCAGCTCCCATCATCCCTTCATGTAGTATCCAAGTCAAGGGAAGTCATACATAGTCCCTCTCTCTTCTGCTTTGGTCAGGCCCCACCTGGAGCCCTGTGTCCAGTTCTGGGCGCCACAATTTAAGAAGGATGTTGACAAGCTGGAAGGTGTGCAGAGGAGGGCGATCAGGATGATCAAGGGTCTGGAAACCAAGCCTGATGAGGAATAGTTGAAGGAGCTGAGTATGTTAAGTCTGGTAGAGACTGAGAGGAGATATCTTCAAATATCTCAAGGGCTGTCACATGGCAGAGGGAACATTCTCCTGCTCTGGAGGGCAGGACTTGAATCAATGACTTCAAGTTGCAAGAAAGGAGATTGCGACTAAACATCAGGATGAACTTTCCGACAGCAAGAGCCGTTCGACAGTGGAATGGTCTCCCTTCCTTTTAAGCAGAGGTTGGGTGGCCCTCTGTCATGGATGCTTTAGCTGAGAGTCCTGCATTGCAGCGGGTCAGGCTAGAATCTACCACTCTGTGATTCTGATTCTGTGATCCCTGACCTTCAGCCATGCTGTCTGCTGGGAGCTGGACTCTGGCAGCACCTGGAGGGCCAATGCTCCCCCAAATCCACTGTGCAACTTCTGTTACCTTTCTGGTTGGAACCGAGAAGACATGGACCTCTAGCTGTCTCTCACCTTCTATCGAGCTCCAGGGGGAATGAACGCATACATGCGTTGGGATAACGGGGAAATAGGCCTTGTTGCATGCCACCCTAACCTCTGAGCTGTGCGAGATTGCAGGGATTCCAGGCGCTTACCTGAGGTCTGTGTTTCCTTTCGGGAATGCGGCACAACGGAGACTGGTGTGTCTTTAGGACAGGGGTCAGCAATCTTTTTCAGCCGTGGGCCGGTCCACCATCCCTCAGAGCATGTGGTGGGCCAGACTATATTTTTTTTGGGGGGGGGGGAATGAACGAATTCCTATGCCCCACAAATAACACAGAGATGCATTTTAAATAAAGGACACATTCTACTCATGTAAAAACACCAGGCAGGCCCCACAAATAACCCGGAGATGCATTTTAAATAAAAGCACACATTCTACTCATGTAAAAACACCAGGCAGGCCCCACAAATAACCCAGAGATGCATTTTAAAGAAAAGGACACATTCTACTCGTGTAAAAACATGCCGATTCCCGGACCATCCATGGGCTGGATTGAGAAGGCTCGTGGGCTGCATCCGGCCCAAGGGCCTTAGGTTGCCGACCCCTGCTTTAGGATGCTTTACTTCTCAGTCACTTCACTGCCTCTCAACACCAAACCCTGGCTTTGTCCTAATTTACTCAAAGCAAGGGGAGGCCCCCCCCATTTTGCATCTCACTCAGAGCCCCTTTCCTTTGCTCTCTTAATGGCCCATCACCCAAGCGATCGCCTCAACGCAGCTGCTTGATCCAGGAATTAGAAGGATCTTGCATACAGCCTCCTCCCCCTCCAAACTCATAACAATATTTAGCCATTCCCCGTGGCTCCCGTAGAACCATAGAATTGCAGAGTTGGAAGGGATCCCGAGGGTCATCTAGTCCAACCCCCTGCAACGCAGGAATCTTTTTGCCCACGACCCAGAGATTCAGAGTCTCGTGCTCTACTAACCGAGCCGGTAGGACTGTCTCTACATTTCACTTTTCTCCAGAGAAGTACAGTCTGTGCTTACAGGATTGCTAGGCAGTTCTGACTGGGTTTTTTCTTCTTCCCCTCCAGCTACCTGAGGCTTCTAGCCCACAGGTCTAAAGTGTGTGTGCCAAACTCCCAGCCGCTGCTCTTCCTGGCTCTTCCAAGCCCAAAAGAAGCCAGTCGGGGAATGCTTCGTGGGCTGCAGCTTTCCCTGTTAGAAACCCCCCCCCCAGCCATTCCCCTCCCATCTCTCTCTGTCTCATGCTAAGGAAACTATTTTCCTGCTGGGTGTCGGCAGCGCTGATTGCATATCGATTACCTGTCAAATGCCTGCGGTGGCCTAGTTCGTTAACATTTTTAAATCGGAGCATCACGGGGCCGTTTCTGCGGGGCAAAAGCCCTGAGATCCAGGCTGGTGAAATTCTCTCCCCCCCCCCCCCAAGCTGGATTTGCTCACTACACACAAGGGGTTTTTTTCCCCAGGTGGAACTCACAGGAACTCAGTTCTGGCACCTCTTGGGGGCACCATTGCCATTCTAAGAGAATGAAGGGGGGGTGTTCATGGTGAGATCCAGCACCTCTTTTTCTAGAAAAATAGCACTGGGTGTGTGTATTGCAGGGTGGGGGTGCGGGGAGCAGGGAATCCACCGGGCTCCGTGGCACCTGCTTGGGTTCCCCATCCGTGTGTTTCACAAATCTTCAACTCCGCCAGCCACCCTCCCCATCTATTGGCTTCCTTTGCCACCTCTCAAGCCAGCTTGTGTCTGACCGAGATGAGTCAGGCAGGAGGTGGGTATCTCTCAGACGCTGCGGTTTCCAACAGGCTTCGAGGGAGTCTCTTTCGACCTCTCCTAGTCCTATCTTGGCTTCGCTGCTGTTTCCTGGCTTCTGTAACCCCCAGTAGGGAAGCTGTGACAACCTCCCCCTTCCCCTCAACACCCCCCCCCCCCGCCGGGAGCCTTTCTTTGACCCATCTATCTTTTTGCTTTAGTCAAAGAACTGTGGGGTTTTGGTTTGTACCACTGCCCAAAGCTTCAAGGCACTTCTTGCTCTTCTGCCTGAAAAAAGCTTTGCTTTTCGAAGAGGGCTAAAAAAAAATCAAAAAAAAATCACCTGCCCCCTTTTGGAGAAGCCTGCTCTGCATCTGTCGCAGGTGTGCCTTCTCACTGGAAGGCAGTGTGCCCCACGCAGGGGTGCGACGGGCACCCTCCTCTGAGTATGGGCAAATCTCTCTGCATCTGCCTCATGGATGATTGAATTTGGCTGGTCAAAAGCTCTGTGCCGAGATATGGCGGGATTATTTGCAGAGGCTGATCGGGAAGGAGAATGACGCCCATCCTTAACCCTTATCAGCCGATACTTTGTCCCTTTCAACACAAACGCATCCCAGTATCGCAGCAGGAGAGGGTTAAGGGGTTGTCTCCCAGCAGAGGCCCCACGGCAACTAATCTTAGCCAGCCGTTTCTGCTTTACCCATGTTCTGTTTTTTTTGTACCGGATGTCAAGAACACCAGTCCTTTGAAGGCAGGCGAGTGGGCGGGAGAGAATTGAAAGGCAGCTTTTTAATAAAAGACAAGCGGGTGTTCCTTCCTCCACCAGCACTAGAGACATGACGGATTGATGGGCACCTGGTGCCCAGACATACGTGGCAGACGGGTCGCAGATATGTTTATTCCGTTTATTATTTGTGCTTCGAGGCCTCTCCCTGAATCAAATGGTTCCAGGGCAGGTTGCAAAACCATCCCAGTTAAAAGCGTATTGTGATTCTCATAGAACCATAGATGCGGGACGCGGGTAGCGCTGTGGTCTAAACCACTGAGCCTCTTGGGCTTGCCGATCAGAAGGTCGGCGGTTCGAATCCCCGTGACGGGGTGAGCTCCTGTCGCTGTGTCCCAGCTCCTGCCAACCTAGCAGTTCGAAAGCACACCAGTGCAAGTAGATAAATAGGTACTGCTCCGGAGGGAAGTTAAATGGCGTTTCTGTGCGCTGCTCTGGTTCGCCAGAAGCAGCTTAATCATGCTGGCCAGAAAAAACTGTCTGCGGACAAGCACCGGCTCCCTCGGCCTGTAAAGCAAGATGAGTGCCGTAACCCCAGAGTCGTCTGTGACTGGACTTAACTGTCAGGGGCCCTTTACCTTTACCTTTTTAGAACCATAGAGTTGGTCCTCAAGGGTCATCTAGTCCAAGCCTCTGCAGCGCAAGAATCGCAAGAATGGCTGCCCGACCTCTACTTTAAAAATCCCAAGGAAGGAGAGTCCACCACCTTCTGCTCCACTGTCAAAGAGCTCTCACTGTCAGAAAGTTGAACTTTTAAGGACCGCCTCTCCTCATATGAACCGGCCTGGACTCAGAAATCATCCTCTGAGGCATTCTTCATGTGCCCTCCCCATGAGAGGTGCGGAGGGTGGCAACACAAGAACGGGGCCTTTTCTGTGGTGGCTCCCCATTTGTGGGATGCTCTCCCCAGGGAGGCTCACATGGCGCCTTCATTGTATACTTTTAGGCACCAGGCAAAAACATTCCTCTTCAACCAGGCCTTGGTGCCATGCTCCACCACCCCTCAAACCACAGAGGGTGGTGCCAAGGGGGCCTCTTCTGCTGATCTTAACCCCCGGGCAGACTGACATGGAAGGAGACAGCCCTTTGACTGTTGGGGACCCCAGTCATTTAGGACTTTACATGACAGTGTTAACTTATACTTGGGAGACACACCACTCAGTCTCAAAGCTTATGGGCCACTTACAGCCTTTTTTCACCCTACCCTACCTCGCACTGTGGTTGTGGGGAGTAAATGAGGACTGTACACACGGCCTTGACCTCCTCAGATTAGAAAAGGTGGGATGCAAAAGCAATAAATAAACAAACCAAACCTTGCTTGCAGCGTTTGTGCCTGGGCAATCATTCAAGGCCTCTCGTCCCTCCAGTCTGGGGGGCTATTGTTGAGGGGGGGCCCTTCTAAAAGTGCGACAGCTGAAAATCACTCTTGTGATCCTTCTGTGACGTTCTCTGTGTGAAGAGAGAGGGATCAGAGAATATTTGGAATATCTCTTCCAGATGCCGCGTCAGCCTGCGCCAGATGTTCTCTCTCTCTGCTGGGGAGTGGGGTGGAGAAAGGGGCTCAGCACGCTGCCCCCATGTTCTACTTTACCTGGAGACAATGTCTGCTTTGCAGGGCGGGCGGGCTTCAAATTGCACCTGGGCATCAGAAATGAACAGGTACATCATACACAAAGGTCACGTGGGCACATGATGGTGCGCTGGAAGGTATTTCTATTCAAATAATCGCTACTGCTTCTGTGGTTGTGTGGTGCAATGGTTAGCATGTCGGACTAGGGTTCAAATCCCCACTCAGCCATGAAGCTCACTTGAGCCAGCCACTACCTCTGCCAGCCTAGCCTACCTCACAGGGTTGTTGCGGGAATAAAATTGGGGAAGGAAGCAATGTACTCACCACCTTGAGCTCCCTAGAGGAGAAGGTGGAGTATTACCTGCAAGAAATAAGTACGGTAAATAAAATGAATTTATACGTACCATTTCGACTGTGGGAGTAAGGCAACCAAATACGGGTTGTAGCCAAACAGAAATATATGAATCAAAATTTTATATAAGAATTATACATTAATATAGAACTTTGGCCAATGCAATATACATTTTATTTTATTTGTTTTATACGATTTCTATACTGCCTGATTGTAAGAAAAAGAAACCCTCGAAGTGTTTTCTTAAAGAATAAATGTATTCATTAAAAATATTTATATACTGCTATGCCATTTTTTAAAAATCAAAGCGGTTTAGAGCAACAAAACATAAAACCATACAATAAAAACCATAAAAGGGTCAATGGTCGTGGAAGGATTTTTTTTTAATTGCCTACATAAGCCTGATTCAACAGAAAGGTTTTCAGCCTTTAAAGGTGGGCACAAGAAGCCGCCAACCTTTTACAAGGAAAACTAAACTATAATAGTAATTAAAAAGAAGAAGACCTTTAAATTAGTGTGTGTAAAGTATATTCAAAATCATACCCTTTTCCGTCCCTTTTTTGGGTGATGTGCAGTGGAAAATGTGTTGCACATCTGCTCCGATAATCGCAATTACTTCTGTATTTTGAATCATAGAATTGTAGAGTTGGAAGGGACCCTGGGGGTCATCCAGTCCAACCCCCTGCAATGCAGGAATATATACCCCTATGCATCTAAATTAGCATGTGCAAAGCTGTTCCAAATCTGCACTGGAACCATTAGCGGGAGCTCTCCCCCTGCCTCCCTTTCCTCATTCCCTCTTCCTTTTTTTCAGACTGACCCCCCACCTGGAAGGAAGATGAAGGGTGCCACCAGGCCGTGGAGCACGGCCCTCTCCAAGCAAGGGTGCCATGGGACAGATCGAGGGAAACCTCTACCCTCTGCCCCCGTCGGCATGAAGACCTCCAAGTCATCCACCTCCCTCGCCTTCGACTCCCGGCTCAGCAAGGTGGGTTTCGGGCCGATCGTCCACTCCAGTCTTGAGGTCTAGAAACTTGCCCCGTTTGCTAAACCCTACGCTCGGCCGTAAATCCTGTGCTTGCAGCAGGAAGCGTGAAATTGTGTAGCTTGGGTCGACCGGAGGCCAAAAGCCCCTTGAAAACGAAAGAGGGAGATTTGTTACGGGACATCAGAGCATTACGCAGAGACTCGTTCCAGAAGCGTAAAGGTCAGGAAGTCAGCTCCCCTTTCTTCTCCTTCCCACCACCCCACAAAAAAGGCAAGCCAGCCATGAGCTGTGGGAGAAGCCTTGCCAAAGATGTGGAGCCCTTCAGATCTCGCTCCCTTCAGCCAGTCAGTGGCTTGGCTACCAGAGAGGCGGTTGTCTTCCAGCTGCGCCTGCAAAACCCACATTTTTGTGAGTTGGCCCAAGAGATGAAAGGAGGGCGATGGCCTGGAAAGGGAAGGGAAGGAGCGGTTTGATGCCGTCGCTGCAGCTGCCCGCAGAACTCGGGGGCCTGTTTTTTATTTCCCCTCCTGCGTCTCTGGCTGTTTGGTGAAATCGTTCTCTGGAGGAGCGAGCCTTGGTTCATTATTTTTATTATTTCATTTCATTTCTTTTTTTGAAAAGAGATGCTTAAATCTCCTGTTTCAAAGAGAGAACCGTGTGGTCTGTCAGGTGGGATTGAAGTTTTCCAGGTGTCCCCATTATGGGGGGCAAATGAGGTCAAGTCCTTGATGGCTATGAGTGGAGAAGGAAAGGGTTGCTAAACCAAGGCCACATACCCTCCAATATTTCTCCGATGAAAATAGGGACATCCTATTCTATTATTATTATTATTATTATTATTATTATTATTATTATTATTATTATTATTATTCCCTGCCCATCTGATTGGGTAGGCCCAGCCACTCTGGGCAGCTTCCAACATATATAAAATATAAAAAAACTTTCTCATACAGGGCTGCTTTCAGATGTCTTCTAAAAGTTTCGTAGTTTTAAAGCCAGTGTGGTGTAGTGGTTAAGAGTGGTAGACTCATAATCTGGTGAACCGGGTTTGATTCCCTGCTCCTCCACATGCAGCTGCTGGGTGACCTTGGGCTAGTCACACTTCTCTGCAGTCTCTCAGCCCCACTCACCTCACAGAGTGTTTGTTGTGGGGGAGGAAGGGAAAGGAGAATGTGAGCCGCTTTGAGACTCCTTCGGGTAGTGATAAAGCGGGATATCAAATCCAAACGCTTTTTCAAACTCTTCTTATCTCCTTGACTCAGGGGTTGCATGGCTCCATACCCTCCAACGTTTCACCAATGAAAATAGGGACGTCCTAAGGAAAAGTGGGACATTCCTGGATCAAATCAGAAACCGGGACGACTTCTGTAAATCCGGGACTGTCCCTGGAAAATAGGGGCACTTGGAGGGTCTGCATCTGCACTCTCCATTTAAAGCACTCTGATACCACTTTAAAGAGGCATGGCTCCCCCACCCACCCAAAGAACCCTGGGAGCTGTAGTTTGTTGTGGATGCCTAGAGTTGTCAGGAGACTCCTCTTCCGAGGGAACTCTGGGAATCGTAGTTCTGCTCCCGGAAATCTCCAGGGGAAGACACGACTACAGAAAATGTTACCATACTGCTTCAAATGGGGCCCAATCTGTGAAAATTTGGTGTTTATTAAGCTAGAGCAGGGGCGAGGAAAGAAGAGCCGCATCCTTCATCTCACCCACTTTTCCCTTTGGCATGCGGCCCCTGGAAGGCTCCCAGCAACAGAAGTTGGCCCTTGGGATGGAAAAGTTCCCCCAGCCCTGAGAACGGAGCCTAGGCTGTGGGGAGGGATGGGGCATTCCTGTAAAAGGCATAGTGGTCCAGGGCCCGGTGGCATGGCCGGATCGAGGCCTTTAGAGGCCCTAAGCACTTAAGAGATTTTGGTACCCTCATATATACCCAAGTCAAAATAGAAACAATAATAAACCACAAAATATAATTTTATTTTTCAAAACAAAACAGAGCCCACAGTAAGATGGAAAACATTGTTTATTTCTGTATACTTCCACTTTATTTATATTTGAAAAAAATTATCCTGCTTTTTCTAATTGCAAAGTCTTTGATCAGATCCTCAAAACTTATCTTCTGTAACACATCTGCTTCTATACTTAGTAGAGATAAGGCATCATCAAGATTGCCTTGTTGCAGAGTTGTTCTTTTGGGATTTTTTATATACTTTTTATGTTGTAAACCGCCCTGAGACCTGCTGGTATAGCGCAATAGAATATTATTATTATTATTATTATTATTATTATTATTATTATTATTATTATTATTATTAATTATTTCTTATTTCTTTGACAGAGAAAATAATGCTCAGCTGAGCAACCTGTGACCATTAATGTAAAAATTCCGGCTGTGGAAAATTCACTTCCTTGATGCCCTAAGCTCATGCTTACTTTGCTTAATGGTTAATCCAGCCCTGCCTGGTGGCCACAGCTAAGAAGGCCCTGCAGGGATGGGCGTGTGGGAAATCTAAGCTGATGCCTCTTCCATCTCGGCTCCAAAGCGCTCTGACCCTCTCCTCTCTTGCAGCTGAAGAGAGCCAGCAGCGAAGACATGCTCACAAAGCCAGGCGTCATGGCAGCCTCAGGAGGCTCCCGGCTGAAGAAGACCATCACCACAGGGGCCATTTCCGAGCTGGCTGAGAACCGGCTGCGGCCTGCCACAGGTAGGGGAAGGGGTGGTGAAAGCTGGGCGTGGGGTCTCCAATTTCTGCCAGAAAGCTTAGGCAACCCTCATGCGACTCGCTTTTCATCACAGTGATAAGCTCATCTGGGGGAGAATTTAATGGGGAGAATGCGGGGTATCTGAGGCTGGGCAGGGCAGAATGCTGCCAGCTGGTACCTCCTGGGACTACAATTCCCAGAGTTCCCTGTGAAGGACTGATGGTTAAACTCTCCTGAGAATGGTAGCCCTGGGAGTCAGCGTTCCCCTTAACAAACTACAGCTCCCCAATTTATTTGGGGGAAGTCACACCGGCACTAAGCAGAGTCCAAGACCACACACAAGCCATGCGTTTAAAGAGCTGTGATACCACTTTAAGCAGTCATGGCTTCCCCCAAAGAATCTTGGGAGTTGTAGTTCATTAAGGCTGAGGAGAGCTGTTCAGAGACTCCCTATTCCCCCATCGCAGAGGTACAATTCCCAGAGTGGTTTCATAGCCAGTCCCTCTTCCCAGGGAACTCTGGGAATTGTAGCTGTGTGGTTAGGGACGTGGGGAGGTCTCCAAACAACTCTCCGCAGCTGGAACCAACTACAACTCCCAGGATTCTTTGGGGGGAAACCATGATTGTTTTAAAGTGCCACTTTAAAATGCATGGTGTGAATGTGGCCTCAGTGTAAGGCCCATGTCCCTAAGGTAGCTGTTGAAAGGAGAAATTATTCTGAGTTTTTGCAGCTGACTTAATGGTGCTGTGTGTGTGTGTGTGTGTGTGTGTGTGTGTGTGTGTGTGTGTGTGCCCTGTTGTTTTGGTGGGGGGGGGACACACTGGTTAATGCTGCTTTGAACACCAGCAGCCTTTTGAGTGTTTGCCTGGCATATGACGTGTTAGGTGCATATGTGCAAGTTAGTGGATGTCTTAAACCCCCCCCCCAAAAAACCACACCCGTTAACTGTCTCATGTTATCTCCTTCCTCACGAGGGAGCAGACCCTATCAAACATACACTGCCCTTCTTCCTAAAGCTGTGGTTCCCAAAGGGAGTGGTACTTCTCCCGGGGGGGGGGGGCAGTGGGATTAAGAGACAGGGGTGGTGGTGCAGGAGGTAAAAATGACTACCAGGCTTTGAAAAAGCTGGTATCGCTGGATCAAGTTCATCAGTTTTGTTGGATTAATTAAATTCTAATTGGATTTTGAAAAAATGTGCAATCAGTTGCTTCTGTTTTGAATTTTACTGTTTTATTATCTCCCTTAAGTGGGTTGTGCAAACTCTGAATAATGCTTTCTATAGGGGAGGGGAGGGACGCGGGTGGTGCTGTGGTCTAAACCACAGAGCCTAGGGCTTGAAGATGAGAAGGTCGGCGGTTCAAATCCCCGCGACAGGGTGAGCTTTCATTGCTCAGTCCCAGCTCCTGCCAACCTAGCAGTTCGAAAGCACGTCAAAGTGCAAGTAGATAAATAGGTACCGCTTCGGCGGGAAGGTAAACTGCGTTTCCATGCGCTGCTCTGGTTTACCGGCTCCCTCAGCCAGTAAAGCGAGATGAGCGCTGCATCCAGTCATCCGTGACTGGACCTAACGTTCAGGGGTCCCTTTACCTTTATAGGGTAGGGGACGCTGGGGGTGAGTTTATAGAAACAAGGGTGGGCGGTGCCCCCAAAAAGTTGTGGAACAACTACCCTAGAACTTCCTCCCACTGGAGATTGGTTAGCGGGGAAGAACGGCAGGAATTGACATTTGGAGTTTATTTTTTGCTTGTCTTCAATGGGGCTCTGCTATCAGGATTTCTTGTGCTCCCCACCCCCGCGTTATTTATGCAGTCTAACCACTGGAGGGCGCCAGCGGTCAGCCCAAATAGGTGAAAACCCGACTGCAAATGTTGCCTTAGGCGTGAATTCTCTGAGAATCTGGTGGAAATGGGAGCAAAAATTGCCCGTTCATTCGTCCCGCGCCCGGAACTGAGATCAGTCTGTCAGACACAATTGCGATTCGCCATTGCTGCTCTCGGCCTGCAAATGATACACGATGGATGGCCGGGGAAGGTTATCAGCTGAGGGCAATGCTTCGCACATCTGATGAAGCAGGCTCCAATTTGCGAAAGCTTTAATGCTATAATTACCTGCAAGATCTCCTTACGCATGCACCCCATATGTGCCCAGTCGACTGCTTTGCTCTGCGGAACTGGCACCAGCGCAGCTGCGGCATAACATCTGTTGTGCATTTGTAAGGGATTGTTCTTTTTAGTGCGGCAGCACCTGCACTTTGGCACTTCCTGCCGTCACTGTCTCCTGCAGGAGTGAGTTCCACAGTTTAACTATGTGCTGGGCGAAGAAGGCCTTCCTTTCTCTGTCCTAAATCTTCCAACAAATGGTCCAAATTGAGAGAGAGAGAGAGAGAGAGAGAGAGAGAGAGAGAAAGAAAGAAAGAAAGAAAGAAAGAAAGAAAGAAAGAAAGAGACAGAGAGAAATGTGCATCGTAACGGAATGGCTTAGGGGTGGGTAAAGGTAAAGAGACCCCTGACCATTAGGTCCAGTCATGACCGACTCTGGGGTTGCGGCGCTCATCTCACATTATTGGCCGAGGGAGCCGGCGTACAGCTTCCAGGTCATGTGGCCAGCATGACTAAGCCGCTTCTGGAGAACCAGAGCAGCGCATGGAAACGCCGTTTACCTTCCTGCAGGAGTGGTACCTATTTATTTACTTGCACTTTGACGTGCTTTTGAACTGCTAGGTGGGCAGGAGCAGGGACCGAGCAACGGGAGCTCACACCATCGCGTGGATGCGAACCGCCGACCTTCTGATCGGCAAGCCCTAGGCTCTGTGGTTTAACCCACAGCGCCACAAACTTCACATTTCAAGCGTGTGGGGGCGGGGCGCACGTTCTGTGCTGTCTCCTAGAAAGCTTTTGGCGCTGGTCTTGCAATCCAGACATGCCTCGCCCACTAACCCGGCGTTTGTGTTTGAGGAGGAGCCGGTGCCTGTTCCCTAGGAGGCTGGCTGGCTAGCCTGGTAGCGCCAAGGCTCTGGCAGCAAACAAACAGGCTCTCTGGCAAAGCAGCCTTGGCAGAATAAACAAACCCGCCTCCCTGTATGTTTGCAGGGAGAGAGACGGACTGAGTGGTGTTGCTGTTTTAACACCGCTTGGCATGAATGGGCATCTCCGTACTTTTTTTCTGTCGTGCCAACAGGGCCCCAGTGGAATACGGGCTCGGTGGCACCTTTTGCGGGCAACTCTCAGGGCCTTCCAAGTGAGCAAAAGTCAGGGAAGTCAGCATCCTTGTCTTTATACCAGGACTGGCCAGTCCGGAGGCGCTGTACTGCCTGCCCAATAGGAACAGGCGATCTTGGGTAGCCGTATTTCCGTTACTGGCCCGAAGGCGAGGCCTGAGACCACACTAGCGATTCCTTTTTCTGATGACCTAAACCAGTCTTCTGCAACCTGGCGCAGAACTCATGGGCGTTGTAGTCCGAAACCTCTGCAGAGGATGCAGGAGGCTGCCCTAAAGCAACCCTCATCCAATTTAGCACTACTGCAATATTTAGTAAACAACCCTTTAAAAAAAAAAAGCCATATTTTAATTTTAGCATCCTGTACTAATGCTGCATAAACCTATCCAATAACTCGGTTTGAAATCTTTATTTAATTATTTTAACGTGGGGGAGACTCTTTGAACCACCCTCTGATGTGGTGTAAATATTTTATGCTGAAGCTTCAAAGCTTAACTTCGAAATATGTGCAAGGTTTTGTGAGTGTTGCGTGGTTTTTTACTGGTGCGCTTGTTAAGCAGTTTAAGACCTGACCGCTCGGTTAGCATGCAGCAAACTCAGATGTTTGCTGAATTTTTTTATTTTTTATTTTGCAAAGTGCAGAGAGGGTGAAGCGGCCCTTGGAGGGGGGGCAGGAAAACATGCTGCAGCTTCCAAATAAGGTTTGCACCGGTACCCCAGTTCAACACCGCTGCCCCTTGACCCAAGAGCCACAAGTCTCAGATCAGGGGTGCCCGCGGTCGGACTGGGTGGACCACCAAAGCCCTGCCTCCTCTGCAAACCTAGATGACTGGTTTATGTATTTATTTATTATCTACTAGTAAATTAAGCCTGTTAAGCAAAACAGGCGCTAGAAAGCTCTCTCGGGAGCCGCAGCGGCAAGGCAGCAGGGCTTGCCGCCGCGGAGGCACAGAGTTTGGAGCGGCCGGCGAAGAGCTGCTGCTGCTGCCGCCGCAGTGAAGCGTGCGAGCTGGGCACGGAGAGCAGGTTGCAGGCGGGAGCCGGTCTGGGAGCGGCTGGGAGGCGGCGGCGGCGAGGCCATAGTGAGGTGGTCCCCCCTCACACACACACACCCCCCAGCCCGGCCCCGGGGTGTTATTGTGAGGGGGAGACAATGATCAAAGTCTCCTTCCGAGGCTGGGCGCTAGACGCCGCCAAACCGCTGCCCATCTACCGACCCGGCGGGCGAGGGTGCATCTTGGCAAGCGCGGCTTTTCTCTTTCGGCGGCTGTCGCTGAAGCAGCAGCAGCTGCGGCCGGCTTCCCCCGCGCTTTGGCCAGTCCGTGCGAGGCAGCAGCGCTGGCGCAACTGAGAACGCGCGTGCGCCGCCGCTGCCTCTCGGACACGCCCCCCTCTCCCGTCGTCCAATCCGTGTGTCACAGGAACGCACGCGCAGTGCCGAATTCCTGTGACACACGGAAAGTGGTACGTACGGACAGAGCAAGATTATTATATAGGATGCCTGGCTTTTCTGTTGCTGCTTTAGAAAGAGTATTGGACAAATTCATGCAGGAGGAGTCATACAGTCATAGAAGCAAAGTGTTGGAAGGGACCCCAAGGGTCATCCAGTCCAACCCCTTGCAATGCAGGAATCTCAACTAAAGCATTCGTAACAGAGGGCCATCCAACCTCTGCTTAAAAACCTCCAAGGAAGGAGAGGCCACCACCTCCCGAGGGAGACCGTCCCACTGTCAAAGAGCTCTTGCTGTCAGAAAGTTCTTCCAAATGTTTAGCCGGAATCTCCTTTCTTGCAACTTGAAGTCATTGGTTCAAGTCCTGCCCTCCAGAGCAGGAGAAAACAAGCTTGTTCCCTCTGTCCATGTGACAGCCCTTGAGATATTTGAAGATGGCTATCACATCTCCTCTTTTCCAGGGTAAACGTATCCAGTTCCCTCAAGCATTCCTCATCAGGCTTGGTTTCCAGACACTTGGTTGCCCTCCTCTGCACATGCTCCAGCTTGTCAACATCCTTAAATTGTGGCACCCAGAACTGGACACAGGATGCCAGAGTGTGGTCTGGCCAAGGCAGAATAGAGTGGGACTATAACTTCCCTTGGTCTGGACATTGGGCTTCTGTTGATGCAGCCTAGAATAGCATTAGCTTTTTTTTTACTGCTGCATCACACTGTTGACTCATTTTAACAGTGTGATGCAGCAGCAAAAAAAGCTAATGCTATTCTAGGCTGCATCAACAGAAGTATATATCAATGGTTACCAGCCACTGTATCTATGCTCTGCCTCCATGGCCGGAGGGAGTCACGCTTTTTGTGGATAGTTGTTCCACTTTGGTTCCACTTGTAGGTTTCCCATTAAGAGTCTAAGAAGATACGAAGAGTCTTTGCCCAACCACCCTGAGCTCCTTGAAGGAAGGGGTGTGATATAATTATGCCCTGAGATCTACAGATGAAGGGCAGTATAGAAATTTAATAAATAATGATGATTACTGTTGATAAATTTTCAAATACTGCTATTCATTATATATCATTGAAAACAACAAATTGCATTTTTATCCTGCCGTTTCTCCAAGGAGCTGGAGGTGGCGTGCAAACCCTCTCCATTTTATCCCCACCAACAACCCTGTGAGGTAGAGGCAGACCAAGGTGAGGGAGAGCTTCCTGGCCGAGTCCTCATCTCCCAGGCCCAAGCACAGCACTCCAACCAATACATAAACAAATTCCTTTTTTGAGATGCTTTCCAGTGCTTGAGACCCCAGAGCAAGTTGAGGAGGGGACTCCCAGTTAGCAGAGCTGGGGGAGGAGGCAGCAGCCTTAATTCTACCCAGGATTCTTTTGCCCACCCCAAGCCTTGATTATTTACAGACTGGGACACCGGAACGCGGCCGTCAAGGTCACTCTCCTGCAGACGCAGGCAAGGCTGGTGCCCCAGGGAGGATTCGACCTTGCCGCTTTCTGCACCATGTTTTCCCCACACACACACCAGCAATAACTTAAAAGGAAATAAAATAACTCTTGCTTTCAGCCTTTCACAGTTGATCAAGAGCAGGAGGTGGATGAATATGCTCGATTATGACTTCTCCCTGTTCCTCATTCTCCATATTCCCACATCAAGTGTGTGATTTCAAAAAAATGTCCTCATGGAGATTAATCAAGGTTCTAGTGTCAATTTCTCTCCATGGGCACATTTTAAATTTATTTTTTTTTAAAGCAGTTTCCCTTAATATAATGCATTTCTTACGTTATTTTGGGACACCTGAGATGCGTGTTTGCAGGGCTCTCCCTGTTCCCGCAACTGTTTTAACTGTTTTTAATTCAGAATTTTAAACTCTGCAAACCTGCCCTGTGACCTGCCGGTGAATGGTGGGTAGTTGTTGTTGTTCCACTCATATAGGCGCTTTCCTACACATTATTTGGCTGGAAAACTGCGCTGCAAAATTTGGAGAAGTGCAAATTTGTTTCGGTTTGTGTATCCTTTCAGAAAGTGCAAATGTGGTAGGTGTGCCTTTAAATGTGAATGGCATCAGATCCCACCCCCCACCCCACCCCAGTCAAGAGAGAAGTCTTGGTGTTGTTCCATCACTCTTTCATAGCATACCCCTTCTCTCTCTGTGTGTGTGTGCCTGGAATTGCTCAGGAATTTGTAGAAACCGAAAAATGATGAGAGTTTAAAATGGACAGTGTCGCTTGTGAATTTGGATCTGTCCCACTAAATATTGGAGGAAATCGCGCCAAAGTCATGTTTCAGAACGGGGCTCTGGACGAGAATCCCCACCTCCTCAGGAACCTATAGAGAACAGGCAGGCAGGCAAGCCACTTTCGATAACACAAAGCAGATATATTAATGAAATGCCAGCAGCAAAACCTGGATCCGTTGGCATCCAATTTAATTAGCATTTCAATCCCCCTGTAAAATGTGAACAGGCTCCAATTAGGCCCCAGGCAAGCACTGAGATCCCCTTTGAAGGCCAGGCCTTGTCAGACCCCCTCGCTTTTTTTTTTTAGGAGGGAGGCCTTACCCGCTCCTGCCCCACCAGCCATCAGGGATCAACAGGCTCTGTTTCTCTGCAATCCCTCACATCAAAGCAGGTCGAGGAGAAGGAAGAAGAAGGACCTGGCTGGGTCTTTAGGATCAGCCAGATGGCCTCCTCGTTCTCCCTTCCTGAGATGCAGGCAGGGCACACAGAGGGGTGTTGTGTGTCCCCCCCAAAAAAAACACACACGCGCTCCACTTGTGGGCATAAACTGGGAATGAAAAGAGCAGTTTTCATTTTCTAGCCATGTTGGGTGATTTGCAGGCCGTGGGGAGCAGAGAGTGGAATTTCCCCATGGCTTACATTTCTGGAGATGTAACTCTGGCTTTCGAGGCTGTCTTGGCCAGCATCTGGTTGACCCATGATAGAGACCCACCAGGTGCCTCTGGGAAATCCCACAAGCAAGGCACAGAAGCCACAGCTCTTTTCCCTGAGCTGCTGCTCCCAGGCACCTGATATTCAGAGGTACACTGCTACTGGACCTGGAGGCTCTGTTTAGGTATTCTTGTTTGACAGCCAAATAGTTTAGGACAGGGACTAGCACTCTATTTCAGAGCAGCTGCTTTGCATGCAGAACATTGCAGGTTCAGTCCCCAGTATCTCCAGAAAGGCCCTGCCTGAAATTACGGAGAGTCACTGTGACTGTAAGGTAAAGGTACCCCTGACCGTTCGGTCCAGTCGCGGACGACTCTGGGGTTGCGGCGCTCATCTCACTCTATAGGCCGAGGGAGTCGGTGTTTGTCACTGCAAAAGCTATGCTGAGCTGGGCTCTGTCTCAGAATACGCTCCCATTAACCCTATTTAGAGCCAAGAGGACTGAAATCTTGCTTTACTTTTATGAGAAGATTGGTGGCGGATTCCCTGGGGAATGGTGGTTTAGAAGGTGACCAGTATCAAAGAGTTGGAAGGGACCATGTGGGTCATCATCCTGTCCACAGCCATCCCTGGGTGGGATTCAACCACCAACCTTCTGGCTAACAGCTGCATGCACTGACCCATAGCGTCCCCTGCTATGGCGACGATGATGGAAACAATAAATAATTATGTTTCCTATAAACTGTCGGAATAGCCATCAGCTGGATAGCTCAGCTGGTTAGATCGCTGCGCTGATAACTCCAAGGGTTGCAGGTTAGATCCCCGTAAGGGACAGCTGCATTAGTCCTGCATTGCAGAGGATTGGACTAGATGGTCCTCGGGGTCCCTTCCAACTGCATCGTTCAAATTTGGGGCGAGACTGCAAGCTCCTCGGGGCAGAGCCCCTCCAAATGCGCCCAGGCCACGCCGCTGCAGCCTTTGGTGCGCTTTTGCGCGCTGCGCTCCCCTCGCCTCCCTCCTCGGCTTGCAATGCTCTCCCGCCGCCGCTGCGTGGCCTCCCATCCCCGGCCGTGAGTCACCTCGACGGCTCTTGGCTCGCTGCCGCTGCCGGGAGCGATCCGCCGCGGTGCCCCGGCCAGCAGCGGCCTCCGGGTCTTGAAGCGGCGCGCGCGCAAGAGAGCGAGGGCGGGCGGGCTGGCCCCGCGCACAATGCCTCCGCCGAGCCCGAGCGAGCCGCTGCCTTTCTGCCGGCGCTCGCGGGGGAGAGCTGCCGCCGCCGCCGCCCTCCCCGCCCACCTGGTCCCATGAAGCGGCCGAGGGGGCCTTAGCGAGCCGGACGAGATGGGCAACCAGCCGGGGAGACCCGAGGAAGTGGAGCCAGGTCTGTTAGCCGCGGGGGCGCAGGGGGTCCCTCGCAGGTGGGGCTGGGTGGGCGCCCACCGGGCACGTGCCAACCAGGAAAAGCAGCGCGGGGCTGCATCCTGGCTCGCCGGGGTTGGCCTTTTCTCTCCGGTGGATGGGTGGGGGGGACGGGGACGGGCGTTAATGCTCCGGAGTCCTTCGCCGTGGATTTCTATTCATTTGCAGAATGTTGAATCGCTTTCGCGCGAGCCATTAGCACCATGATAACACAAACGAGGCAGGTAACATTTGCACATCAGAAACGGTTTGCGGGAACTCTCTTTAGGATCACGAGTGGAGAGTCTCTGCTCTAAAGGAACAGGAGGAGCTACTGGGGTCTTGACGGGGGGGGCAAACTCTCTCTCTCTCTCTCTCTCTCTCTCTCTGTGTGTGTGTGTGTGTGTGTGTGTGTGGATAAAAGTCCTTTTAGAAATATGTGTCTCTGTGTTGCATTGCAGGGGGTTGGACTGGATGACCTTTCGGCACCCTTCCAATTCTGTGATTCTGTATAATTATGAATGGCGAACTTTGAGATGATGAATGAGTCTTAGCATCAGTTCACCAGTTGAGGGGTCCTCTTTGTAGGAGAAGCTTGGGTGTTTGGGCGGTGTCATAACAACAAACGGGGGTTCCCCCAGGAGTTAAGCCCCCCCCCCAGTTTTGGCTGTGCACATTCCGGGACATCTCCCGAAAGTGAGGGGCCGGGGGCCGGAGGAACGGGCATGTGGCAAAAACTGAGGGTGTCCCAAGGAAGAACAGAGAGTTTAAAATAGGGTTCAGAGCCAGGAGTGTCTTTAAACACACACATGGAGATGGTGGATCAAATTGTGCTGGGATGTTGGGGGCCCGGTGGATATCTCTCTCAGGATGCTGCAAGGCCCCTGGGAATTGTGTGGTGTTGTTCTTATGGGGGAGACAATAACCAGCTGTGGTATCCAGCTTTTCTGCAGAGGTGGGGGCAGTGGTGGCGCACCCTAGGGAACGGTTACCAGGCCTTTCGGAGCAGCTATGTCTTTTGTGAGAATCTCTCCCCTCCTCTCCCCCCCCTCCCCATTGTCCTCTTGGAAGTGTATTGCTATGCATGTTAAACAGGGAATTGGGGTTGGGGGAGCTTGTGGAGAAATAAAGGAGTGTGTGCTCCTTCTCCTGCTTTGTGGGTCCACTGAAAAGCCAACCCCCCCCCCATTGATGTGTGTCTGTCTGCAAGGCTGGCCAAAATGATTCAGAAAAAGCAGCATGCCTCTCTTGCCTGTTTCACAGATCTTGTTCGATTTTGAGGGGGGCACTCAGGCGCTGGTGGGTTTGTCTTATGCATACAGGGGCCCCTAGAGATTATTAGAGGACTTCTTGTGGGGCATGGGGGGGTGGGAATAAGATGCCCTGCTGTAATGCAAACATTTTGTCCTGTGGCTAAGAGCTGCCCTGGGGGAGTCTTCCCCCACCCCGTACCCCTTCTGGGTTTCAATTAATTTGATGTTGCTCATTTAGAGGTCTTTTCTTACTGCTCAGGCTTTTGAAGTGTGCGTTAAACTTTTTTTATTTTTTCTGCAAACTGCTTTTTACAGGGGGGGGAGTTTTGTGTGTGTTTCGGAGGAATGTTTCCTTTTTGTTATTTAACTTACATCTGATATTTTGTTGTAAACTGGATGGGCTGCTGTGTAAACAATCAGTAGCCATACCAATATTAAGAGGGTTCTCGTCTGGCGGTAGGACATCTGTAGGAGGTCCCCTGGTTCAAGCCCCAGCACCACAAGGTCAGACTTTGGCCTCTCAGGTAGGGTTGGGTGGGAATGTCCCCTGTCTGGAGCCCTTCAGAGCTGCTGCCAGTCAGTGTCAACAATACTGTACTAGATGGGCTCAAGGGTCTTAGTACAAGGCAGTGCCGTGGCTAACCTCACCCTTGCAAGCCCTCTTCTGAACTACCCTGAAAGCAACTTCTTTTTAAGAATAAAATGATATACAGTGGTACCTTGGTTTAAGAACAGCTTGTTTTATGAACAACTTGGAATAAGAACGCTGCAAACCTGGAAGTAGGTGTTTTGGTTTGTGAACTTTGCCTTGGAAGCAGAACATGTTCCTCTTCCTGATGAGTGTGTTCCATTTGTAAATTGAGTCCCCCGCTATGGGAAAGCACGCCTTGGTTTAAGAATGGACTTCCGGAACGGATTAAGTTCGTAAACCAAGGTACCACTGTATTCTTCCCCACAGCTCCACGTAAAGACAGCAGTGCCTGGCTCCAGAATTTTAGGAAATATAACCCCTGAACCCTCTCCTGCAACCCTTGATCCAAGAGAAACCAGAATGTGCACACCATGGTTCATCTGCCTCTTATGAAGTAGACCATAGTCCCGCAAAAGCTGATGCCATAAGACAGTTGGTTCTTCTCCTTTCTCCGCAACAGCTTGGCTGCCTCTCTCCCCCACCCCTGGGAATCTCCGCAAGGGCAGCGCTGGTGTGCCCTTTTCACTAGGAAAGGGCACGGCAAATGCCAGTCCTGGCCCTCCCTGATCCACTTGTAGAACCGTTTGTTGCTCTTGCTTCTGCTGCAAAAAACATCTCTGCTGATTGTGATGCAGCTGGCAATTTTGGGGGAAGAAACTGGGGGCAAACATACTGGGCTTTTGCCATATTGTCGTTTTTTTTGTCTGCGACCTCGCCCTCCCCTTTGCATCTCATGGCCTCAGCCTTCCTTCCTCGCCACCCAGCAGAAACCTTCCTCTGCTGGCTGCAAGCTGCAAGCTGCCAGCCCTCGATTTCTGCTCTCTAAAAGTAACATTTAAACCACTATGATGCCACATTAAACAATCATGGCTCCCCCCCCAAAGAATCCTGGGAACTGTAGTTTGTTAAGGAGTTGCTGAGAGGCCTCATGTTCCCCTCCCCGAGCTACAATTCCCAGAGTGCTTCAAGCTAATCCCTCTTCTCAGGGAACTCTGGGAATCGTACCTCCCTGCCTGAAACCCCAGAGAGCTGCTGCCAGTCAGTGCAGGCAACACTGAGCTGGATGGACCAAGCACCCGATGAAGGCAGCTCCTCCTGCACTGCCAACTTATTGCGCTCATAATGAAAAAGAGCAAATATCGGGGATGGAGGGGGCGTTACTGCAACGGCGAGCGCAAACACCCGCCAGCTCATGGCTGAGGGAGGAGGCCAAATACTCTGGGTTTTGTTTGGAGATGTTGTGGTGTCTGAAAAGCTGCCCCAGGGCCATTCTAGGAAGCCAATGATGCATGGGGCACCTGCCCCACACCCTTGTCTCGGAACATAACTGCTACGAGTTCTGCTGGTCTGGGGAATTCATGTGTTTACCACTGAGGGAGGGTGGGGCTCCTGCTTAGACTATTCAGGGAAGGGATGGGAGATTATTATTTTAGCCCCGTGTTCTGGTGCCAAGTGGTTTTCTCTGAGGACGTGTCAAAAGCCCAATTTAAGCATCATTTTGCTGGAATCATCTCTCTGGGCAGCTCTCCCTCTCTCTGTGTGTCTTTCTCTCTCTGTGTGTCCAAAATGGCTGATATTACAAAGGTAGACAAGCTCTGCACATGCAGGTTCCATTGTTACCTGTTGTTGCCTCTGGTAGGCCTCTGCGCCATGAATTTGCCAAACCCTTAACAGAAATGATCTCAGCTAGCAACCTTCTCCACCGGGGTCTTGGGACAGCATATTCTGTACTTGTATGAAGAAGTTATTTCCTTAGGCAGGCGATTTGGGACGACAACTTAACACTATTGCAGGGGGTTGGACTAGATGACCCTCGTGGTCCCTTCCAACTCCACAGTTCTATGATTCTGTTGATTTTGATGGGCCTATTCTGTGTATACCTCATTTTGATATCGCTCCCCCTTAAAAAAAAAGTTTCAATCTATTTTATTTGTGGCTTTCTACCGGGAAGGATTATATTCACTGGCATACTGTGGACATAAGGCTAAGTCGTGTTTTATAGGTTATTATAAAAATACATTTGAATACAGGGCTGTTTAGGGAAGTTTTTAATGTGTGATGTTTTATTGTGTTTTCAATATTTTGTTGGAAACCACCCAGAGTGGCTGGGGAAATAATTTGTTGTTGTTGTTGTTGTTAAATAATAATAATAATAATTTTTATTAGTAGTATCCTGCCCAGCACCTCATCTGTGGTTTCTTTGCTGCCAATAAACCCACGATCTGAAACCTTGGTTTGTTTTAACTATGCCTTGGTGTTACACGTGCAAATCTTGCACCCGTCCCTAACGATGGGTTCAACCCAGATGCTCACCAAGCAAGAAAGACAGGAGGCAGGAGCAGCTGGAAAGACAAAACAAGCCACGGTTTGCTGTGGCTTGTTAAACAAACCATGGTTTAGCATTGTGTGACTCTTTCTGCCAACATTTCTCCCTCTGTTCCCCTCACCTTATAAGAAAGCTTCAAATACTTGGGCAAAACTGCTCCAGCCCCTTGACCTATTTGACCATGCCTTTATCTAACTTCCTCAGTTCTGCATCACCTTCCTCGTTTTTTTGGAGATGGGGAAATCTTATCTCCCCCAAAAAGATCTTGTCTCTGCAGGCCAGGATTCTCCGCTCTGGGTCTGATGAGCCACCTCTGCCTGGCAAGAACCTTAAGGAAAGTTCACATTAATTTACAACAGGATGTGACTACCATATCGAGGCCCTCCTGTTCTCTGTGAGTCAGGAGCTGTTTGTCTGGGTCTACAAAAGAAACTTAAGCTTATTTACTCCCACTCCCCCTGTGCTGAAACTCAGGCCTCAGGGCATGTGCAGAGTGCTTTGCCTGCAAAGCAAGCCAAATGCGAACACGTTTCTTTTTTGAAAAAGCAAAGCATTCTTGTGTCCCCGAAGCTTGTTTCGTACATCCTCTCTCAGTCAACAACCCTCCTGACAGCCCTGCAATGTAGAACAGTGCTGCTGTTTTATTTATCTCCAGCTAGTGAGTGCAAGACAAACCACATGGCAGAAGCAATACTTCTGAATCCTAAGTTGCTGGGGATTGCAAGTGGGGAGAATTGTTGTTGCGCTCAGGTCCTTGGGGGCATCTAGTGGTGACTGCAAGGATCGGACTAGATGGGACCCCTTGAGCCTGATCCAGGAGCCAGGCCCTTCTTCCGTTCTCAGGCGGCTCTTGTAAGCCAGCCAAGCTGCGTGCTGCCAGAGGGGTGGTGGACGGGAGAGGAGAAGAGAAGGGGAACTGGCCACTCCAGTGCCCCCTCACCAGCCTTATCTAGCCAGGCAGGGGGGAGATTCCTTTCTATTCCTGGCCCCAGAGCCGTGAGGAAGGCCACCCATCTAAGGGCTTTTTAATAGGGTATGACTCCACACTGCCCTGGCCTCCAAAATTCTCCGCTTGGTAACCCAAGAAGAATTCGGGTGTTGAAACTGTGAGAGAGGAGAGTCTGCTCAGAATAATTGCCACCTTGCTCCGCATCTCTGTTTCCAGACCCAATTCAAGGTGCTGCTTTTAATCTGTATAGCAGGGGTGGGGGAACCTCACCCCTGGGGGCCAGACCCTCTCTCTATCTGGCCCCCGTGATACTCCCAAGGCTTCCCCACCAGCGCTGCTTCACAGCCTCCTTGAGTGTCTTTGCCTGGCTGGGATTGGGCCCTTGAACTCTGACCCTGCCTCTTTGCTTGCCTGGACGGAGGATGGAGCGGGCGAGTGCAAGCGTCTAGAAACTAGCCTACTCTACGAAAGTTAAAATTCACATGCATCTCTGGTGAGACAGAAGGCGCAGGAGAGACAGGCCTCTCTCCTGCGCCTTCTGCAGATCTGAAGGCCACCTAGGTTGGCAGACATGGAAGGAAACTCTCCTTCAAGTGCTCGGGGGCATGAGCCATGGAGGGGAGGTTTGGCGCCAGGAGGTCCATTATCAAGACCAGACGGGATGCAACAGGGAAAGAGTGGGGCGGGAGGCAATGGACGTTTGTCCAGTTCTGGGCGCCACAGTTTAAAAAGGGTGTCGACAAGCTGGAGGGTGTGCAGAGGAGGGCGACCAAGATGATCAAGGGTCTGGAAACTAAGCCTGATGAGGAATGGTTGAGGGAGCTGGGGATGTTTAACCTGGAAAAGAGGAGACTGAGAGGAGATACGATTGCCCTCTCCAGATATCTCAAGGGCTGTTGCATGGAGGATGTTTTATCCTGCTCTTTCCTTCCTCGGAGGTTTTTAAGCGGAGGTTGGATGGCCATCTGTCATGGATGCTTTAGTTGAGATTCCTGCATTGCAGGGGGTTGGACTAGATGACCCTTGGAAAGCCCCCTCCCCATCCTACAGTTCTAAGATTCTGTGACATTACTGGGAGCAAGGGCAGAGACACAGTGACCCCGGGCATCTGATAACAGGACTCTTCTTCCCACCCCCCACCAGAGCTTCTCCATTGTTTCTGCTTAATCTAAAAGATTGAAGATTGTGAAGGAGGAGGAGGAGGTCTGGGAATGGAATTTACAAGGTTGTGACTCGTAGGCGGCAGGAGGTCCACATGCCAGAACAAACCCTTTTCCCCATACCAGGATGGCTCAGCAGCAAACCACCACGGCTGTTGTGTCTGGCCTCAGCCTAACGTTTCCTGCCCAAACGGTGCCATTATTATTATTATTATTATTATTATTAAAAGTTACAGCACACTTTTCCCCCCAGGCAGTTCCGCGAGCAGATATACTACTAGATTCTTTTAAATCCACCTGGGTATTGATGGTGAAGCAGAGAGAGAGATCAAGAGCTACTGAAAGAGGGGCAGTGTGGCAGAGTGGGTAGAGTGCTGGAGACCAGGGCTCAAATCCCTGCAGGGTTGTTGTGGGGCATTGAATGAGGAGAGGGAGAACCATGCAGGCCACCTTGAGCTCCTTGGAGAAAAAGGCAGGGATAGAAGTGTAGAAGTAAATGGAAATAAAGATTTGTTTGCAGGGAGATGAGATGATGTTGACTATTTAATGAGCAATAATAATAATAATAATAATTTTATTATTTTTACCCCGCCCATCTGGCCGAGTTTCCCCCGCCACTCTGGGCGGCTTCCAGTCAAATATTAAAACAATACAGCATTAAATATTAAAAACTTCCCTAAACAGGGCTGGGTTTCTCCTTCTCTGGAGGGTAGGACTCGAACACATGGCTTCAAGTTGCAAGAAAGGAGATTCTGACAGTAAGAGCCGTTCAGTCGTGGGACGATCTCCCTCAGAAGACGGTGGCCTCTCCTTTCTTGGAGGTTTATAAGCAGAGGTTGGATGGCCATCTGTCAGGGGTGCTTTAGCAAAGATTTCTGCATTGCAGGGGGTCAGACTAGAACCTACCAGCGGGTTGCCATGGATGACCCTTAGGGTCCCTTCCAGCTCTATGATTCTATTCAGTTGGCTATCATTGTGCAAACTCCCAAACAGCAACCATCTTGAAGCGCCTTAGGGTCGTTCATTGTGGAAGGATTCTATACATCCAGGCAGGGGCCACCCCCCAAAAAGGTCACCAACCTATCCTCTGTTATCAACGGTTCAAGGCACTCTTTAAGAACTTCTTGCCTTCGGAGGAGTTGGCCTGTTGCCTCTCTGTGCGAGTTCCTGTTCCAAGCTTGCTAACATCCATTCAGGAGGCACGTGCAGAGCAGAAAGTTGTTCAGGGGTGGTTGGAGACTCCTTGAAAAGTGTGTGTGTGGGGGGGGAGATTAATCATACTCTTCCAACCTGAAAGGAAACCTTTCCAGGTATAAAAGCGAAGGGTGCCTCCAGTTTAAATCCGGGAGCAGGGACGGGCGAAGTGTGGTTTGGCTGCCTGGCCCTACTCTGCATTCTGGGTGACCTTCGGAGGTTGAAACTGTGGCTTCGGCTGGGTGATTGCTTTCCCCCCAGTCAAACCAAAAGCCCCGTTAGGCTCTAATAAACTAGGGCATTTCCTAGCCCTCTTTCAATCAGCAATTTGTTAATGACATTTCATTGACAGGAGCGTTTGGCCCAGAGGGTTAGTCCAGGGTGAAATCAATTTGTCTGTGGTTTAGGTGGCAGTGCCTGCGGAAAATAAAATGAAATTGTGGAACAACAGCACAGAAGATGTGGGGAGACGCGATGAGATGGGACTCCATCCTCAATGTCAGCTTCCTGAAATAACCGTGTATTTTGTATCATTTATTTTCAAAGTATTATTTTTCAAAGTAAAAATAATTACTTATTTTGACAGGCTCATCTTTCAAATAATACAGGGATGAAGCTTTCGTTTTAATTAGAAGTTGACGATCCGTTAATAATATTGGGCGTGCAAAATAACCTTTCCTTCCAGGTAACATGTGGCTCTCTCAGCCCCTTCTAACTCCCCAGTTCTATGATTCTGTGTGGGTAAGTGAGCGAGAGACAAGAGTCCCTGGCACTTTGAGCATCAGTCCCACTTTGCAGCAGGTGCTTGAGTCCCCCCAACCCGATCCCCTCTTTCCTTTGGCCAGGGGTGGGACCTGATCCGTCGTCCACTCGGGGTTTCCCGCTGCAGTTTTTTCTCCACCGGAGCCGCGCTCCACTCTTCCCGCCTCCCTAAACCGTAGCAAAGCCTGATGTCCTTGCCTCTGTGGGTTCTGCCCCGTTGGAGGGGTGTGGATAATGATTAATCTCCTGGCGCGGAAGCTGCTTCCTTGACGGGTGAAGGAAAAAGAAAGGAAGAGAGACAGGTTTAACCTCCAACCCAGCCCGGCTAATTGTTTTTCCCGGGCAAGAATCAAAAACCCAAGACTTTGCCAGCAAGGCCTAGGTTTCCTAGAAAGGAGACTGACAGCTGTATTGCGAAGCAGGCATGGGGAACAAACCGGATCCATTCCTGCAGGCCAAATCCTTACCTGCACACACCCCGCAGGCAGAGTTGTGACAGGTGGTTGGTCCACCCACTTGTCCATTGCCTAATGTCAGGTGACACTCCCCCCCTTTTTTTTGCACATGTAGGCAGAAAAGGTGGGTGTGTGTACAACACTTCCGTAGTGTGCTGGTGATCTGCAGACATCAGGTGTAGGGGAAGTGGATCTGGCTTAACCAAAACAATGGTATATAGGCCAAATGAGAAGGTCTGGTGGGCTTAATCCGGCCCACAGGATGCAGGCTCCCCCCCCCCCAAACTACCTTGGAGGCTGAAACAAGTTGTGCCAAGGTATTTCTACCACCAAGCTGTCAGAGTGTGGTATCAACTAGAGTTGCTGCCTGTGTATGTATTTTTTTTTAACTACTTAAGAGCATTTAATATAACTAGAAAGTGCTGTGGAGTGGCAGATTTCTAGAGCAGGGAGAGAGAGAGAGAGATCTGGGGTCCAAGCTCCACAGAGCCAGCTCTGAGCTTAAGCCCTACCTTGCAGGGTTGTTCTTGGGATAGGAAATGTAGATATATATATATGAGAGAGAAAGCCCTTGGCTTATAGCTCAGCGCTACTGGTAGAACACCTGTTTTGATTGTAGAAGTTCCCAGGTTCAATCCCCAGAATCTCCCAAGAAAAACCCTTTTGGAACTCCTTTGAAGCTGCTGCCAGCCAGTGTGGACTGGGGAGCCACTGGCCTGGCACCCAAATGCTGGCCCTTGATACCTCTCTGTCTCACCCTTAGAACTCTTCCTTAGCTGCACCAGTCTGCCCTGGCCATGCTCTGCACCCTCCTTGGGAGCGCCTGCCCTGCTGGAGCGTGTCCTCGAATGCCCTGACTGGAGTGTGGCCCACTGCCCAAAGATCAGACCCCTTTTCCCCCTGGTCCTGCCTAACACCACATAGGTTCTCCACCAAGGGGGTGATGCCCGTTGGCTGAAAAAGACTCCCCACCTCCCGTCTGGAGTGGACAAGTCTGAGCCAGGTGGGCCCCTGGTGCGACATAGACTCGGATAATTGTAGAGTTGGAAGGAGGACCCCCAAGGGTCATCTAGTCCAACCCCCCTGCAACACAGGAATCTCAGCTAAAATATCCATGACGGATGACATGGTCTGAAGCAGCTCTCTAGGTCCCGACGTTTGTACAAAGGCGATTCCTGCTTGCGGGAGGCGACTGGGGAGTGAGTGGCTGTTTCACTAAACTGAATGAAAAAGCCTCAAAGCTGCCTTAAACTTAATCCGGAGCAAGCAAGGCCTATCGGCTGTCCGTGTCCACAGAGATCCCACATCCCTCCTTAATGCCACAATCCTAAATTGTGGGGTAAAGCCCCACTGAAAACAAGAGGGGCAGGATTTACTTCTGAGCCGATGTGCTTAGGAACACGCAGTGTGTGAAATCTGCACCCCCAGGTGGGTTTTGCACTGATCTGGGTAGCTCAGGTTTCGGGGCCTTTTCTTTCCATGGAAATCCCCCTTCCGATCGGGCTCTCCCTTCACCGACCTGAAGCGCACACAGCTGTGTGGGGCTTTGCCAGCTCAATGAGCCAACCAGCCAGCACGCTTTCTAGCTAACCAGCAGAGAGGGGTTGGTGAATGAAAGATTCAGAAGCAGCATGGAAAAGTGGGGTGGGGTGGGGGGAACATTGCCTTATCCTGCAGAGCCATTTCCAATAAGTTCTCCCCCAGAGGCTGAGCTTCTGAATACCAGTTGCTGGAAACCACAGGAAGGGAGAGCATGGCTGTTGCGCTCACGTTCTGTTTTGGGGCTTCCCGTTGGGGCGTCTGGTTGGCCGCTGCGAGAACAGGATGCTGGACTAGATGTGTTCTGTCCTGATCAAGCCGGCTCTGTGCTTAAGTGGACTGCCTGCCTCACGCCGGGATATCTTGGATTTCCCCCTTGTCTTGTGTTGCGTTCCCACTCAATCGTTTCCTTGAATTTTGTTGAGGGGTGGTTTGGCAGGGGCTGTGACTCGGTAGGAGAGCATCTGCTTTGCATGCAGAAGGTCTCAGGTTCGGTCCCCACTGGCATCTCCAGGTGTTGCTGGGAGAGAGACCCTGCCAGAAGCCTTGGAGTGTTGCTGCCCGTCAGTGCAGGCAGTACTGAGCTGGATGCGCCCAATGGCCTGACACTGTAGAAGGCAGCTTCCTTTGTTACTGTTCCATTCCTCGCTTTATTCAGAACCACAGGGACTGAAATCTGAACATTATTTTTGCAGAGAAGGGGCCGCAGCTCAGCGGTGTCCCAGCTCAGAAGGTCCGAGGTTCAATCCCCAACGGGCAGCTCTTGGTAGGGCGGGATTCGCATGATGATTCCCACCAGCAGAAACTTTTCTCAAGGAGGTGCCTATGTCCTGGTTCTTGCATTTAGTCTGAAAGAAGATGTCAGTCGGTACCTGTGCAAGTTTCTTGGTGAGGTTGATGGACTTCCATTTCATGCGGCTCAATCTGGAGACCTGGTCTGAGTAGAGACATTGGATTCTTATCTCATTATACATGACAAAGCTATTTTTAGCCATATCACCCCTTGCTTTTTCCTGCAAGACCAATTGCAGTCGTTAACAGTCATCAACAGATTTACCACACCTATCAGCCTATCACCCATTCCCACCACCCTTCTGAGTAATACCCCTCCCCATCCTCCCACTATATATAAGGGTCTGGTGACTTCTGTTTCAGTGTATCTGAAGAAGTGTGCATGCACACGAAAGCTCATACCAAGAACAAACTTAGTTGGTCTCTAAGGTGCTACTGGAAGGATTTTTTTAAAAAAAAATTTCTCAAGGACTTGTGCAAGTGAGCTTCCCCCTCTGCTCCCCCCTGCGCTCCCCCAAATTGGGGTGCCTCAGAGACCCCAAGGAGAGGCAGAGATCGTTCTGTCTGGGGAGTCCTCATGCTTCCCCTGATGGAACCATTGTTTTAGCGTGACGTTGAGCTCCTTCCTTAGGGCCCTGTGTTTGGGGCAAACCAGTGTTTAGAGTTGCATCACTGAGTTGCTGTGCTCATTCCAGCTTCCACCGGCTGCTTGGGGTGTCATTGCAAGCCATCTCTTGGGGAGCTGTGAATTTCTGGGATTGACTAGGGAACTTCTGGGGCAGCCCCTGCCACTCCAGGGTCCTTCACCTCTTTTTACAATGTAAGGAAATGCTCAAGGACTTGAAAATAAAAGAGTTTCAAGCTGATGAAAACTCGCATGATGCTGTTAACATTTCTTTGGTCTCTTTAACTGATTGACAGAAAATCATAAGCGGGCAAAAGAAAGTGCCTTTGTGACAAAAGGAACCTGCTTTCACCTTTTTGCAGTGGTGAGCGCACAAGTCTTTGCAGGCACCGCTCAGAATTTATTCATGTAGAAAAGTATTTCTAAACCGCCAACTCATTTAGGGAAAAGGTTGTAGCTTGGTAGTCGAACTGCCTCCTTCGCGTAGGAATGTTCCAGGTTCAGTTACTGGCTGCCAGTCAGTGCAGACAGTGCTGAGCTGGATGGTCCCAATGGCCTGGCTCAGGAGAGGGCAGCTTCCTGCCTTGTCCTGAGAAATGTGGTGATGTGCAATGAAATCATTAAAACATTAAATAGTTAAATGCAGAGCAAATGGCCAACTTCGTCACTTTCGTAGTTTATGACAGAGCAATGCTCACTGACTGCTTTGCAGGAGGGGCGGAACACCGGGAGGGGGTGTAATGGAGTATCCTAAAAGGGGCATGCCTGATTGGCTGGCTAGCACACTGCTACTGCTGGTCCAAACTTATTTATATAATCTTCTACCTGTTTAATCTGGGATAACTTTTTGCTCAATTAAACCTCTTCAGTCTAACCAGTTCAGAGCCTTGAAATGAGTCCTTTTCCTTCTCTCTCCCCAGCAACATTTATTTATTTGAAGTCCACCAGGTCATGTGATCCTACCTGCCTCTCAAGGGGATTTTTTATTTTATTGAGTAAAGATTTGGAGCCTTTGCAGATAAGAGCCAGGCAATTATTGGTGATCCTTATCTGGCAACAATGGCATTAACATCAGTAAGGTTTTTACCCAGCTGGAGAAATCTCTCTCTCTCCTCCCAGCCTGCCCTACCATCTGCAGGCATCCAGGCACCACTATCAGCACCCCCAGCAACCCAAGCAGCATTCCTTCCTGGGGTAGGGCCCCCACCTCCCTTGTTTGCAGCTTCCTTGTGGAAGAATATCTTCCCTGTGCAGTACAGTCACCTGCAGTCTGGGGGATGACCTCCAAATACCGTGCTCTGCCATGCCTCTACCACATATCACAATAAAGCCTCCATGTTCCAAGGCAGTGTACCTTTGAATTCCCGGCACTGGCAGATGAATAACAGAACTGAGCTTTTATGCTTTGTTGTGAATGTGTGTGTGTGTGTGTTGGCCACCCCCTGTTGGAAACAGGAGACCTTGTCTAAATGGACCTCTTTTGTTCTGATCCAAGAGGGCTTTCCAGGTCAGAGACATCTCTGCACAAAACCATTGGGGTGGCATTAGAGCATTGCGTCATTGTCTTCAGAATCTTGGCTTTCTCTTCAAAGAGGAAACGGAGCCGGGACAAGTTTCTAGTCCTCAGGAGTTGCAAAGAAATGCTAGAGAGGGTGGGGCAGTAGTGCTGCAAGCAGTGAAACCTTCAGAGGCTAAATCAGATTTCCAGGGAACAAGGAACACAGCTGCTGTGACAAGTTTATATCTTTCCGGATGAAGCTCAGAAAGAGAAGAGTTGTGATTTTTATAATTTACTCAGGTTTCTGATATGTAATTTGCTCCTACAAAGGTCAGTGGGGGCCACAAACTTTGCTGGCTCGAAAAGGTTAGCTCGTTCCATGGATGGTAAGGCTATCAATGGCTACAAGGCTGAACGGCTGTATTTTCCCTCCACGGTCAGAGGCAGAAAATGCCTCTGGGTGCCAACTGCTTGGCGGCATCTGGTTGGCCACTGTGACAACCATTTACATCACCATACTGCCCTCACTCTCCATTAGGCCTCACTTGCCATCAGTGATGGCAGCATGTAGCCCTAGCTGGCACCTGGTTGGCCATACTGAGGACAGGATGCTGGCCTAGATGGGGCCCCCCTTGGGCCTGATTCAGTGGCCAGGCTCTTCTGGCGTCCATTTATATCTCGCTGCCCTCGCTTTCCATTTGACTTCACTTGCCGTCAGTGATGGCGGCGTGCAGCCGAATCTGGTTAGCCACTGTGAGAGCTGGATGCTGGGCCTCCTTTGGCCTGATCCTGCAGCCAGGCTCTCTTCCGATGTTCTTGCATTCAGGTTCCAGCCTGTTGGATCAGTGGCAAGGCCCAGAGGGCAGGCATCTCTGGAGGCCGTAGGAATGAGAGATCTGGAGGGGGCGATACCAATTGCAAACACAAACCGGCCCAGCGACTGCACAGAGAGAGAGTTGGTTCCATCTGCTCCCACCTGGGAGCTTTCTTCATACCTGCCTGGGGAGACGGCAGGCCCAGGGCAGGAAGATTAGCCACATCGCCCGGGTGTTGGCTCTCTGACTCACCATTCTGCAAACAGACGCACGGCTCCAGGCAACGGCACGGTGGCTTCTCACGGCTGGAGTGTCTTTTCGGCGCGCAAAGTCCGAGGGCCACCTGGCGGCTCCCTTCCTTCGGAGCCAGTGCCGCCTGGAGGTTGAGGAGGCCGAGCCGAGCGGTAAAGTCCAGGAGATAATGGCGCCTCTGCTATATACTTTTTCACGTGGCGCATAGTTAAACTATGGAACTCCACGCCACAGGAGGCAGTGACGACCACCAGCTGAGATGGCTTCATTATTATTTAGTATGTATTCGATTTATATACCACCATCAAAAGATCCCCAGTGCGGTGTACAATAGTAAAAACATTTTACGGAGCGTAATAATAAAAACAAAGCATAATAATAGACAGCATATCTGTTCTGCAGGCCTTCCCGCTTCCGCCTCCCCCCTGCCGGACTCTTGTCTGTCCAGCAAGCCTATGATCTCAGTGGAAACTGCTGTTGTATCTTTGCCGAAATGCTCCTATCTGCCGCCTCCTCTCCCCACAAACGCTGCCTCGGTCTTCGATAAGTCTGTTATTTGTTCCTCCCTGCCTTTCCGTTTCTGGCTTTCTCTTCTTATTATTTCCTCTCTTTGTTCTCGCCATTCTGTCCCTTTTCACTTATTGCTTTTTGCCCTGGCCGCCCCGCTTTCTGGAAATTCGCTACAAAGCCCATAGCTGAACCAGGAGGGTCAGTTTGCACTCCTTGGGGTTGGGGGTCTTTGCCACGTCCCTCTTTTTGTGGGTGGGCTGAGTCTCCCCTCGCCAGCCCTTCATAAATTGTTCAGTTCAGCTCCACAGAAACCGACCAGAGCGCAACAGGCATCCATCAGAATCGACGAACTGTGGAACTTCCTCCCGCAGGAGCCAACATGGCCACCAACCTGGGCAGCTTTAAAAGAGGATTAGAGAGATGCGCTACGCCTGAGTTACGACCCTGCGAAAAGCGTTCCCTGTTGTCCATTCACGGTGTTTAGCACTGCTATGGGGAGGGTCGATTCGGCCAATTTGGGTTTCTCTCCATCTCTTACCATGTTTCTCCTAAAATAAGACACGGTCTTATATTCCCCCCCCCCCTCAAAAAAACACAGTATGGCTTATTTTCGGGGGATGTCTTATTTTAACCGCTCCGCGTCGGTACGCTGCATAGCCACACCTATCCAGACCATCTTAAGGGAGAGGCGCCGCGTCACTATGTCTTATTTTCGGGGTATGGCTTATATTTCACAAATGCATAGAAATCCTGCTATGGCTTATTTTATGGCTATGTCTTATTTTAGGAGAAACAGGGTATTTCCCCCAGCATCTTTCAAGTCACTTCTCCACATTTATTTCTCAGTTTGCATGACTCTTTTATGTCCTCATGAAAAGTCACCAGTGCTACTGTCCAGATTTCTCCTAGCAGGGAAGTTTCCCCTGATGGGATGCATTTTTAAAAACATTTTTGCCAATAGATGCCTTTTCAGGTACACTGTTCCTCCTAACACAAACTTCCACGGACTCATTGCTGGGCTGGAGAACTGTGTCAAAGGATAGCTGTGTCTCGGTTTGCATATTGTTTCGGGAAGCGCCGTTTAGACAGGCTCATGTTTAAATGCAAACCAAACCAAATCATACACATGTGGGGCTTTTGACAGCCGCCCCTCCTCCTTGCGCTATTGCCGCTGTATATTGGGCTGCTCCCCGCTCTGTTTCCAATTTGCTGTGCATTCGCTTGAGAAACAAGAGAATTGCAGGGTTGTGAGGGCTCCCCAAGAGCCATCTAGTCCAACCCCCTGCAATGCAGGCGTCCCAGCTGAAGAATCCCTGACAGAGGGCCATCCAACCTCTGCTTGCAGACCTCCAAGGAAGGCGATTCCACCAAGGGCTCTTTCCAATGGCTTGAAGTTACAAGAAATGAGATTCCGACTAAACATCGGTCAGTAAGGGTTGTTTGACAGTGGAACGGACTCCCTCAGGAGGTTGTGGACTCTCCTTCCGTGGAGGTTTTTAACCAGAGTTTGGATGGCCATCTGTCTTGGATGCTTTAGCTGAGAGTCCTGCATTGCGGGGGGTTGGACTGGATGACCCTTGGGGTCCCTTCCAACTCTATGATTCTGTGATTCCTACCTGGAGATGCCTTGGAAATATGGGGCTCTCCCACTGTATGATCAGATGGGGTGGTGGTGAATAACAGGCTGGAGGAAGGATGACCAGCATACACACACACACACACACACACACACAGAGAGAGAGAGAGAGAGAGAGAGAGAGAGAGAATTCAGAATTCAGGGGGCTGGGAGAAAGGAGGGGGCTATTTTGCACCAAAAGGAGGCACAGAACAGCTCTGTGTTGCGTTACAGGCATAATAGAAGGCCAAAGACAAAGGTCTCAGTGTTTTTTTGCAGAGGGCGGGGGAAGGAAGGAGATAGTGCAGGCATTCTTTGGCTGTGGAGCCAACAGCTCCCCCCTCCCTTACACCCCGGCTGCATTTCAGCATCTGCAGCTGCAGGGATCTGGGACTCGGTGGTTGCAGCCGGTATAAGCCGCACCACTACCTTTCTGAGAGCTGGCCATAGATGCGACCACCACCCTGTTCATGGAGGAGAGGGCTATCAGCAGCCAGTAGCCAGGATGGCTGTGCTCTTCCTCCGCAGTCGGAGGCAGCAATGCTTCTGAAGACCACTTGTTGGAAGCCACAAGAGGGGAGAGTTGCTCTTGTGCTCGGATCCTGCTTCCTGGTCTCTCGTGAGAACGGGATGCTGAACTAGATGGGCCACTGGCCTGATCCAGCAGGCTCTTCTTATATTCTAACGTAGAACGTGGTGCTTGTTGGCAGGATTCCCTGTCAGGTTTTTTGAATTCTCAAATCACACTTTGTAACTTTGGCTTGTCAATGATGGAGGGGAGGCGCCCTCTGCGAGTCCACTTTATGGGGGAGCGTTACAGCTCAGCTTTGCAAGCAGAAGGACCCGATGTCATTTCCAGACAGGACCAGAGAAGTTGTTGTGTCCCCCCTCCCCAACTGGAAACCCTGAAGAGCTGCTGCCAGTTCACGTAGACAACACTGAGCTAGATAGACTCAGTGGTCTGACAGTATAAGGCAGCTTTCTGCTGAAACTGGCCGTTTATCCCAGACCATGAGGACTAGAAACTTGACTTGTTTTCCAGGAAAAGGGCTGCAGCTCAGTGGCAGAGTTCCAGGTTCAGTCCCTGTTGCCTCTCAGGCACAGCTGTACCAAAGACTCCCTGGCGATCCACTGCCAGTCAGTGCAGGCAACCCTGAGCTGAGTGGACCCACAGTCTGACTTTGAATAAGGCAGCCTAACATCTTCCTGTAGCCAGTAGTGGTTTGATTTCATTTACTTTTGGAACGACTGCAGCCATGCCCCCGTGGCCAAAAACATCCCCGTGACACCAGTCCTTAAACTTGGCCCGGGACATGGGGTGGCCACCAGTAGGAACTCCTGGCAGGCCCGTTGGCGAAGGAAGGGCCTTGCACCCAGTTCCGGTCCCCAATTGCCCGAGTCACATCTCCTCCCCTCCCCTTCGTTCCCCACTTGGAGTTTGGCAACCGACCGGGACCCTCACCAGAGCCACAAACGGGAACAGATGACTCAGGCCGATGAACAAACGTCCCTGGGGGTTTGGGCAAAGCCAGATTTCCTCCCGGCCCCATCAAATATGGCAGAAGGAAGCTGGGGGCCTTCAAGAGGGAGCTAACGGGCTGCGTTGGGCAGAAGTTTCCCCGGATGAGGTCATGGAGGGCCGGCTGCTTGGAGCAGGACCCTGATCTGCCGCGGAAGCCGATCTGCTCCCCTTTGCCAAGCCAGGAATTCCTTTGCCACCTCCAGGCTGAAAGGCTTTCCATCCACACTTGTCCAAACCGGGTTGCGGTGGCGGGAGGAGAAGCAAGTGGTGGTGCTCTGTGTTCTTGGCTGGTTTTTTATTTGTTTGGGAAAAGCCAGGTGCACGCAGCCGCCTAATTAATGCAAGGAGGAAAACAGTCTCTCTCTCGCTCTCTGTCGTTGTTTGCTTATTTATTTACACACACACATATTCCCCCCCCCCCTTTTACATTTCAGCAGTGTATGCAAAATGCATCACAAAACACTGCTCCTTGAAATCAGAAGGGGGTGAGGAGAAGGGGTAGAAATCTGAAGAGGAAATCTCTTAGGTTTCATGTAACCATAGAATTGTAGTGTTGGCAGGGGACCCCTAGCGGTCATCTAGCCCAACCCCCGTGCAATGCTGAATAGTTTGGATAGTGCTGCTTGTCCCCTTTCTGCATTTTGTGTGTGTGTGTGTGTGTGGAGAGAAAGAGAAAAATGGAACCATAGAGTTGGAAGGCACCCCAGCGGTCATCTAGTCCAACCCTCCGCAATATAATCATCACAGCCAGAGAACCCTTGACAGTGACTCCCCTATGAAAGAAGGTTTGGGACTTTTTAGTCCAGAGAGAAAGTGAGCAAGAGGCGACATATTTAAACTTCTGGCACTTGCTCCCCAAGAAGGCAGGGGTGGCTTTAAAAGAGGACAGGGCCAAGAAAGGCTATTGATGGCTAGTAGCCAGAATGGCTCCACTCTGCCTCCACCCCCGGAGGCAGCATTGCTTCTGAATCCCTGTTGCTGGAAACCACAGGAGGGGAGAGTTGCTCTTGCGCTCGGATCCTGCTTGCAGGCTTCCCAGAAGAGAGGCATTGGGCTTGGCCACTGTGAAAACACGGTGCTGGACTGAGATGGGCTACCGGCCTGATCCAGCAGGCTTTTCTTGCTCTCTCAGAACAGTGTACACTTTAAGAGCGCTCTCTATAAAATATAAACTCTTCCCCTCTTTTTGCTGGGATTTTTCGGGGAGGTGGCGGCGGTGGCAGAATCGAGTGTGTGCCTCTCCCAGTCGATTCTCAGCACCTGGCTTTTCAGAGCTGGGGGCGCCCTGTTGGGGAACTGCCCGGGAGGCTGGCGCTCTCTCTCTCTCTCTCTCTCTCTCTCTGTTTCCTTTTGGCCGGATCTTTCCCTCCTCGCAGTTTCTGGCAAGAGAGCACAGCTCGCGATCTCTCTGGGTCGCAGCCTGCCCTTGCATTCCATGCAGGGTGCCTGGGGCCGTTTCCGCCAGCGAGAGGCGGGCAGGCTCCCTCCGAAGGTCATCTCTGGGGTGGAGGGAAATGGCACCCGCCTCAAACGGAGCTTTTGTTCCGCGAGGCTTCGCTCCCCCAGTGGAAACGCTGCCCCGCTGCCCCCCCCCCCGAGAGTTCGCGCTCAACAATTGCTGTGGTGTGCAGGTGGAGGTTGGGGCGAGAGCCAGGGAAGGGAGTAGGTGAGGGCCACCCGCTGTCTTCTGCATCCCTCTCCACACCGGGGGGGCTGCTCCAGGAGTCACAGATTCAGAGAAAAGTTTAGAGAAAGGGCACGTCAGAGGATAGAAGTGTTTCTCCTTCTCTCGTAAAACTAGAACTCATATTCCAGTGCACAGTTAAACTATGGAACTCCCTGACGCAGGAGGCAGTGGTGGTCCCCAACTTGGATGGCTTTAAAACAGGATAAGAACATACAAAGAAGCTGATTGCTGGGAGATTCAGGGCAGGGGGAATTGTTTTGTTGTTTGTTTATTATATTTGCATACCACCTTGTACTTCCAACGAGCTCAAGGTGGTGTGTGTACATGGTTCTCCTCTTCCCCATTTCACCCTCACAACAACCCTGTGAGGTAGGTTGGGCTAAGAGATGGCGACTGGCCCGAGGTCACCCACGGAGCTTCATGGGGTCGAGAGGGGATTCGAACGCTGGTCTCCCAGGTCCAGGGCTTTAGCCGCACCGGCTGCACTAAAGTCATTCTTTACCTAGTGTGTAGTTAAACTGTGGAACTCCCTCCCACTGGAGGCAGTGATGGCCGCCAACCTGGATGGCTTTAAAAGAGGACGAGACAAATTCACGGAGGAGAAGAGGACTATCGATGGCTACTAGCCATGGGGTCTGTGATCTGCCACCACTGTTGGAGGCAGCAATGCTTCGGAATACCAGTTGCTGGAAACTGCAGGGGGGGAGGGTGCGGCCCTATGTTCGAATCCTGGCTGCTGATTTCCCATCAGGCTCTTCTCAAGCCCTTATGCTGCGGGCGTTAACCGCCTTTCTCTTCCTGCTCTCCCAGGTTCCATCCCGTCGGCGAAGCGCACCGGGATCCCAGCCCCGCGGGAGCTGCCGACTGCCCCGGGCAGAGAGAAGGCGGCCCTGAGACCCAGGAAGGCTCAGCCCAGCCCCACTTCCTCCGGGGCGCCGACGCCCACCAAGCACTCGCGCCCGGCCCCCAAGTGCAAGAATGAGGGGGACGCTGGCGATAAGGCCACGCTGGAGTCGCAGGTCAAGGAGCTGCTGGCCGAGGCCAAGACGAAGGACTCCGAGATCACCAAGCTCCGGAGCGAGCTGAAGAAGCAGCAGGACCGGGAATGGGTGCACTGCGAGCTGGACCACCCCGCAGGGGTGTCGCCAGCCGAGGCGGAGCCCCTGGTCCGCACCCTCCAGGACCAGGACCGGGCTTTCCAGAGGGAGCTGCTGAGCCTCAGGGAGGAGAACCGCCTCTTGAGAGAGAAACTCAGCCGCCTGGAGCAGTCGCCGCTGTCGGACACCCTGAGCAGCAGCGGGGGCTGCGGCAGCAGCCTCGCCACCCCCACCACGCAGGGGTCGAGCTTCGGCAGCCCCCCGCAGCCCCCTGGGAGCCTCCGCGCCAACGGGGGTGCCCCCCTGCGGACCTCGGGGTCCTCCAGCAGCGACGTCACCAAGGCGTCCCTGTCTCCGGACGCCTCGGACTTCGAGCACATCGCGGAGGCACCGTCCAGGCCCCCGTCGTCGGGGAGCCACCCCTCCCAAGCCCCGCAGGACTCCCCCACCGGGAGCTCCCCCAACAACGCCAGCGACCTCTCGGTGGCCTCGCTGACGGAGCGGATCCAGAGGATGGAGGAGAACCACCACTGCACAGCCGAGGAGCTGCAGGCCACGCTGCAGGAGCTCTCGGACCAGCAGCAGGTGGTGCAGGAGCTGACGGCCGAGAACGAGCGGCTGGCCGAGGAGAAGGCCCTGCTGGAGGGCTCCTTCCGGCAGCACCGCGAGAGAGCCGAGCAGCTCGGCCAGGAGAACGAGAAGCTGGCAGCCCTCCTGCAGGAGCGGCCGGCCGGCGACGAGGGCAAGGCCAAGACCATCCAGGAGCTGGAGCAGCGGTGCGGGGAGCTGCAGGAGAAGGCCCAGTTTGAGCGGGAGAAGCTGCTCAACATCCAGCAGCAGCTGACCAGCAGTTTGCGCGGCCTGGAGAGGGAGCACCAGGAAGCCCAGGCGGCCACCCGGGGCCTGCGGGAGGAGGCCGAGCGGCTGGGAGGCCTGCTGGAGGCGGAGAGGCAGGGCGCAGCCGGCCTGGCCAGGGCCCTGGAGGACTGCAAGGTGGCCCTGGAGGGGCTGAGGATCGAAAACGGCTCGCTTCGGGCCCAGCTGGACAGCGCCAAGCAGAAGGCGGCGGACATGGACACCGTGGGGCGGGGCGCGGACCCCGGCGCCATGCAGGAGATGCTGAAGGGAGCCCGCGGGGAGAGGGACCAGCTGGAGCTGGCCTGCACGGAGCTCAGGCAGGAGCTGCTGAAGGCGCACAGCGAGGTGAAGACCCTGCAAGGGCAGCTGGCCAAGGTAAGGATTGCTGGGGAGTGGGGAGAGCTCAGTGGAGCCTCCAGATGCAGGGGCAGTCTAGCCCTAAAGGTCTGCTGCTGCGAAGCAACGCCAGGGCTGCTTCCCAGAGGCTTCTAGCTGGCTGCTGTGAGAGACCTAGTGAACCTGCCGGGCTTTTCTTGCATTGGGTCAGTGCCTCTGGCTGTTGCACCAGAAGGTTGGTGGTTCGAGCCCACCCAGGGATGTTGATGTGTGCAGGATTCTTGCATTGCAGGGGGGTTGGTCTAGATGACTCTCGGGGTCCCTTCCAGCTCTGTGAGTCCATGGTATGATACGGTTTATCTACATGCTGCCTTAACCCCAAGGCTCCCAAAGCAGCGAGCAGCATTCATATACAAGGATGCAAATGAAATATACAATAAAAGCACAATATTTACAGCCATCGAAACAACATTTTAAAAGCATCAAAATCTTGTAATCAGATAAGGTTTTCCTAGGCCCTGGAGGTCGCAGAAACCTTCCTTTCTAACTTGCTTCTTTGCAGGAGTGAAGAACTCGACTGAATCACCTTTTTGGTGTTCCTTCCCTCAGACCCTGTTAGATGTAAGTCCAAACCGCTCAGCATACTGGCTTTCATAGCTCATGTGCATAGAGATTTCTGCTCTCTCCGAGGGGCTAGATCTGTTGCTTTCTGGAGTTTGTCTCGGCTACGTAGCTGGACCCCATTTTCTCGTAGCAGATTTGCACCGTTTGCAAGAGATCAGCTGCGCTGATGCTAACAGGGAAAGGAAGGAGGACTCTGGTTCCCTGCTCCCTGAATACTGAGAGTTCTGGACAGCGTGTGTAGTTTGGTCCCTCTTGCCCAGTATTATATACTTGTGAGGCAGTTTCCGCACAGGGCATTTACTTTGAAATAGCCACGCTCTGTTCTCTCTTTGTGTAGCCATGAGCAAAACGGCTTTATTTGGTTTCTCCCATCCCCCCTCGCAGCTCGTAAAATCTTCACTTGTTTTGATTCCGTTAAATACAATAATAGAATCGTAGAGTTGGAAGGTACCCCAAGGATCATCTAGTCCAACCCTCTGCAATGCAGGAATGTTTTGCCCAACATGGGGCTTGAACCGACAGCCCTGAGATTAAGAGCCTCATGCCCAACCAGATGTCTGTGGGAAGCCCAAGAGATATTCAAGACTGCCTGATTATGGAGGCAGAGCCAAGCCCTCACGGCTAGCAGACTCTGACATCCTTAACCTCCATGAATTCACCCCCTCCTCTCTTAATGCCATCCAAGCTGGTGGCCATCACTGCCTCCTGTGGGAGGGAGTTCCACAGCACCCAGAGAGCCACGAGTTAGCCACTCCTGGTACAAACAACACGGACACAGGCCGACCAGCGATCCGATTGAGTCCGAAGCCTTTCCTGTATAGCCAAAATCTGGGCAGCACACAGTAACAAGTTCCCTTCCCTGCAGAACTGCATCCGTTTGGACATTTAGCCGAATGATCCTTTTCACCGCAATTGCAGCAATTTCCTCCTTCCTGGTCCAGCCCTTCAGCCCTCCCCACCCCCCTCCTGTCCCAGACAGATGGACCTCATTAGCAGCTTGGGTTTTTTTCCCCTGAGAGAGACCAGGTGCTCTTGCCGTGCTCAGGGAAAGGGGGGGAAACACAATGGATGAGTGCATGTTAATTCTCTTGGCGAGTCTCGCACTTGTAACCCAAGACTGCAATTAACCTTCGCTGCTGCCCTGCTTGGAAACCCCACCTCCCACCGTTAGGGAGCGGCCCGTGGGAAGAACTTTTGCCGGGACGGGGGAGCCGGGATACCCTGCCAAAAGTCACCACCTGATTTACGGAGAAGTGGAAACTCTAGGTGTGTTTTTGGCCGAGGTTGGCGCTGACCGTAGCAAGTGGGGAGGAGTGGGGTGGTTGCTGGGCTGTATGGAAATCTGCAGAGAAGCTGATGCCTTTTTAAAAATCGTTGTTGTTTAACTGGGGTTTTAACTGCCGAAAGATTTAAAAAAAACAAAAACAAAACCACAGACACCCTAAGTTTCATCCTTTCCTTCCACTTAGATTTGGGGTTGTCATCACCTGCTCAGAGTTGAAACTGGTGGACCCATTGACTTCTGTGGGCTTTCTCAGTAATGCTATTATCCCCAGAACTGGGTGTTCTCCTGTCCTCTGTTATATTGTCTGCCTCCTCCTCCGGATTTAGTTCAAAGCTCTCCTGATCACGTTAGTAAAGGTAAAGGGACCCCTGACCATTTGGTCCAGTCGTGACTGACTCTGGGGTTGCGGCGCTCATCTCGCTTTATTGGCCGAGAGCCGGCGTACATCTTCCAGGTCATGTGGCCAGCATGACAAAGCCGCTTCTGGCGAACCAGAGCAGCGCCCGGAAACGCCGTTTGCCTTCCCACCGGAGCAGTACCTATTGATCTACTTGCACTTTGACATGCTTTCGAACTGCTAGGTGGGCAGGAGCTGGGACCGAGCAACGGGAGCTCACCCCGTCGCAGGGATTCGAACCTCCAACCTTCTGATAGTCAAGCCCTAGGCTCTGTGGTTTAACCCACAGCGCCACCTGGGTCCCTCACGTTATGGGCTTGCTCACGTTAGCAAGCACATTATTGCCAACCGCTGTGAGGTGCAAGCCCATCTCTTGCCAGAACTCCTTCTTCAAGGAAGCGGAGGCCATGATCCAAGAAGCCAAACCCTTCCTGGCGACTTCCGGTATTTCCCCCGCTCTTCCTGGGACTTTGACAGGAAGGAGTGATGGAATGACCGCCTGCATCCCAAGGACCTTCAGTTACCTTCCCAGAGCCCCATAGTCCCTTCCAACACGTTGAGGGTTGTGTGGCAGTACCGTTGGCGCCCACATGAATCCGGAGGACGGGGTTGTGGTCAGTGGGCTTTATAAGAGTTGGCAACTTCTTTCTCACATCGTGAGAAGACAGCGCACCTCCCGGGACATCCTGTTCCCTCCGCACACGGCTGCCTCTGTCCCCTATCCTCACCGCAAATCTCTTCCACGCAGTCTTCTGAGGTTGGCAACTTGCTGGCCCAGAATCGGCATCCGAAGGGCATGGAAACGATTTTGCAGCTCCGCTAACACAGCCTGGTTCCTGACAGTCCTGTTTCTGTGTGTCACACTCCTCCAGGGGTTCGTCTCCTGCCCTGAGCGAAGGACTTCCTTTTATATGTCTCAAATCTTCCAACATTCAGCTTTGTTGGGTGCCTATGAGTTCTGGTGTTGCAAGAAATTATTGCGGCCAGGCTATCCGTCCCTGTCCAGGAGCAGCCGGAGGTGGCTAGATCCCCCCCCCCAAAATAAGACAGCAAACCCAGTTTATTGGGACAGGCATCATGGATATGGTTCTTTTCAATTAATTTTTTTTTTTTTTAATGGAAGCTGGTGGTCTACAGGGAATTAAACACCGTGTGCTCTCCACCTGCACTTATCGGTGGCATCTTAGCATCGCCCAGTGCAATCGTAGAATTGTAGAGTTGGAAGAGACCCAAAGGGTCATCTAGTCCAGCCCTTTGCAATGCAGGGATCCTGGTGCGAGTTCTCACCCTTGTCTCTCTCTCCGCCCAGATTGAGAAGGAGCGTGCTCAGCTGAAGGAGACGTGCGACCGTCAGGCGGACCAGCTCAGCCGAACCAACCTCAAGCTCCAGGAGAAGACGTCGGAGAACGAGGCCGAGATCAAGAACCTGAAGGAGACCATCTTTGAGCTGGAAGACCAGGTGGAGCAACACCGGGCGCTCAAACTGCACGACAACCAGATCATCAGCGACTTGGAGAGTAGGTGGAACCGAGGAGGAGGGAAGGATTTAGGACAGTATATAGAGAGAAATTGCAAGCAGGTTATGGAGTTGGCAGGGATTGCTTGAGATTCCCGCCCTCCAATAAAGAAATAAATTTCAAGTTAGTGCTGCCTGTTTGGGAAGGAAGCGGAAGGAGGCACAGCATGCCTTTCTCTCTCCGCAACAGCAAATGAAGGATGTCGTCAGGCTGCTGTCGCAAGCAACAAATATCTGATAAGATGAAGGGGGGGCGGCAGAAACAGGGTCCAAAAAGAGCCGGTGGTGGTGTAGAGGTCAGAATGTCCGACTAGGGCAACCAGGGTTCAAATCCCCTCTTGGACATGAAGCTCAGTGGGTGTGACTCTGGGCCAGTCGATGCGCCCCTCAGCCCAGCCCACCTCACAGGGTTGTTGCCGGGGGGGGTTATATGAGGAGGGGGAGAACAATGCGCACGCTGTCCTGAGCTTGTTGGAGAAAAATGGTGGGATATAAAGGCAATATAAGATGATAGCTGGATTGGGGCCAGCCGGCGTGTGAGATCGCCACCTGCTGGCGAAGCTGTTTTGCAAGCCGGGACAGAAGCAAATTAGCTAGGTTAGGGCTATGATCACTTAATTGGGGAGTAAGCCCCACTGTATACAGTAAGACACAACTTTTGAGTAAACGTAGGGTTGTGCTGCCAAAGGTGTTCTGGGCATCAGCATGTTTTTTAGTGTAGGGTATTTGATTCCATGCTATGCATTCTTTTAAAACTGCAAGCCGTTTTGGGGGTAGAAAACTGCCAGTCTGTGTTGATTATATTGAGTTAAATGGGCCCGGAGGTCTGGCTCGAGATAAGATCACTGCCCTGTGTTACCTTGGCAGTGTCTGCGGTGCCCCCACCCTCTCTGTCCTAGCTCAGTAGACTCTTCCTACCTTCCCTGTTCCCAGGTAATCTACTGAAAATGGAAGTCCAGAAGACGGATTTGGAAAGGCAGCTGAAGACCCTGAACAAGCAGATGAAGGTGAGAAGGGAGCTCAGTGGCAGGACACCTGCCTTGCGTGCAGAAGGTTCCGAGTTCAGTCCTTGACAGCATCCCCAGGTGAGGCTGGGAAGGATCCCTCACTCAGAACCACGAGGACTGGAATCCCGACAGGTATCCACCCGACCTCTGCTTAAAAGCCTCCCGCTTTAGAACAAACTCAGGCGTCATCAATACGGCTGTCGCATTTCCGGAACGTAGCACCAGCTAAAAACACTTCTGTTTCAACAAGCCTGTCCAAACGCTTTGAAAGTCAGTGTAATTTTAATCTGTTTTAGCGTTTTAACTTTTTTTTTAATTTTTTTTTAAACGAAGCTTTATTGAATTAAAATCACAATCACAAACAGACAAACATACAAGCCATACATCACAGTCATACTGTACATTACATTACACAATTTACAGAACAGAATAGACAAAAAAAACCAAGAATGTGTTTGGTGTTTACTTCCAGCCTATCTATTATTGCGGTATCCTTTAGCCATTGTCCTTTATATACCTTATCTATTTGTTATTCCTTTTACTTAACCTACTAAACCCACTTATATGTTACATTAGAAGATTGGCCCTCTCCACTGTCTTGCCTATATATTCTTTAAATTTTCCCCAGTCTTTCTCTATTTTTTGGTAGAGGAAAAAATAATAATAGCGTTTTAACTTTTGTATGTTTTAAAGTAGGGCGGTGAATTTGTCTCCCATTTTAATGCTTTATCGTTTTTAAACCCTTTGAGGCTTTTTTTTTAAAAAATCAATCAAGCGGTGTTTGAATTTCATTAAATGAATATGTAAGAGGAGGGTCTCTGCCCGAAGGAGCTTACAATCTAAGCCTGGGAAGAGGCTCCAAACCGGGGGGGGGGGAGTTGTCCTTCTGCAGCCTCCCTCCCACGCAAAGTGAGAGCGACTGCCTCGTTGTGCCACGAGAACCGACTCCAGCCGCCCTCCGCCCTCCCTGCGGTGCTGGCCGCTTTTGTCAGGCGAGTCTCAACCTCTCGCTTCCTCTCCCCTCCCCTCCCTCCTCCCCCCCTTCGACTCCAGGAGGACACGGCCGAGTGGCGCCGCTTCCAAGCCGACCTGCAGACGGCGGTGGTCGTGGCCAACGACATCAAGTGCGAAGCCCAGCAGGAGCTGCGGACGGTGAAGCGCCGGCTGCTGGAGGAGGAGGAGAAGAGCGCCCGGCTGCAGAAGGAGCTGGATGAGGCCCAGGGAGGGAGCACAAGGTGCGTGGGGCACCGGGCCAGTGGCTCTTTGCAGGGGTCGCAGGCACCCAGGGAAGTTTGCCCTCCCTTCGCTGTCCATGCCGTCGCACTCTTTCTCTGTGTGTGCCCTTTTCCAAGCAGGTTCTGTTGCATTTCCATTTATTTATTTTTTGTATGCAAAGAGCCTGTCTTCCATGTATTGCATGTCGTCCAGGACCCTTTGAAAATCGCCTTTCCCTTTGGCCAGCAACGCTCTGAATTTACTTCAATGAACAGCGCCAGTTGGGGATTTTCAGGGCAGCTTTTACTCGCACAGAACGAAGGTAGACTTCCCGGGCCTGTAAATTACATGGGCTTAGAGAGAGGCATCTCCTTCTTGCGCATGCGTAGAAATGAAGGGATGCGGGTGGCGCTGTGGTCCAAACCACTGAGCGTCTTGGTCTTGCCGACTGGAAGGTCGGCGGTTCGAATCCCCGCGATGGAGTGAGCTCTCGTTGCTCTGTCCGACCTAGCAGTTCAAAAGCATGCCAGTGCAAGTAGATAAATAGGTACTGCTGCGGCGGGAAGGTAAATGGCGTTTCTGTGCGCTCTGGTTTCCGTCATGGTGTTTCTGTTGTGCCAGAAGCGGTTTAGTCATGCTGACCACATGACCCGGAAAGCTGTCTGTGGACAAACGCCGGCTCCCTCGACCTCAAAGCGAGATGAGTGCCACAACCCCATAGTCACCTTTGACTGAACTTAACCGTCCAGGGGTACGTTACCTTTTTAGAAATTAAGTCACGTTCTCATAGGGAAAAGCACATCTGCCAGGGCAGCAAGAACAGAGTGCCCACTGTCTATCAAACTGGCCCAAGGCCTTCCGCACTCCCTTTTCCCTTCTCTTCACATCCTTTTGCCTCCCACTTGGACAAGAGGAAGAATGTAGAAATTTCTGCTTTTAATGAACCATACTTCCCCGTGTCGCCCCAACCAGGAACTGTTTGTGAACTATACAGGCAACTCCCCATTTGCATGCGGCTGCCAGGAGCCTGGCAGTGGGACCCCGAAATGAGGAGTACCCTGGAGAGTCCTGGCTCACGAGGAGACCCTCCCCAGAGCCCGAAGAGGGCTTTGTTGAGGCTGCTCAGCCTTCCTGCCCAGCAGCAGACGGGCAGGGTGGCACATCAACCGCCGCCACTTCCCTGCATCTGAGCAGCCTCAGCAAAGCCCCACTGGCCCTCTGGCTCACGAGGAGACCCTCCCTAGACCCCCCCAAAGAGGACACTCTCTTTGGGCTCTCGTGAGCCAGAGACTTGTTGAGGCTGCTCAGCTGATGCACAAAGAAAGGTTTCCCGCCAGTCACTGTCCCTCCAGCTTGTTTCGTCTTGTTCCTTCTCATGCGCCTCACATGGTTTGACGGGCTCCACAGTCCAGAGGGCCTCACTCTGCTCATGATCCGGTCCCATTTGTTCCTCCCGTCCCGCATATGCAAGCAAAATGCCTGTCGTCATGGCGACTGGGATGCGTGCAAAAGTGAGCAAGGGTTTCCAGTATACAAAACACCCTGAGGACGAACTTCCATTTCCTGCAGGAACACATTTTTTTAACGTTGTTCATTTGGTTAATTTGAAGAGGGAACAGCAGCCGGGGGTCAGCTGAGGACCCTCGGTGAAGGGGAACTTGCTCCTAAGGGAACCGGGGGGGGGGGGTCTCTGGTGAAGGGCAGGTTTATCTTCAGTTCTCAGTGGCTCTTCCAACTGCGATTTCTTGGTCACACCAGCATGTGACAGAATGTTGGCAATTGACTTTTTTTAGAGTGTGTGTGTGTGAAAGAGAGAGACTTATCTCTTTTCCACCTTGGGAATCAGCTACATTTCATTCAGACGTGTTACTGGGGTGGGGGTGCGTTGAAAGGGGAACCGACAGATCTGTGAAGGCAAAGGGTGAGGTCATTTCAATGGCGGTTTGTCCTGATTGGCTGCGTGGAACTTCCTGGATCAGAGGCAGTCTATCCTTGATTGCAGGTTTCTGAAGAGCACCCACCAAAGAGGGCTGCGGCCTTCAGCCCTTGTTTGCTCTGGTTTGTCTAGGCCAGGGTTTCCTCAAACTTTGGTCCCCCGCCTGTGGTGGGACCACAACTCCCGTCATCCCTGACCACGGGTCCTGCTAGCTAGGGATGATGGGAGTTGTAGTTTGAGGAGTATAGCATCTAGATCAAGGGAAGTAATAGTACCACTGTATTCCGCTCTGGTCAGACCTCACCTGGAATACTGTGTCCAGTTCTGGGCACCACAGTTCAAGAAGGTTACTGACAAGCTGGAACGTGTCCAGAGGAGGGCAACCAAAATGGTCAAAGGCCTGGAAACGATGCCTTATGAGGAACGGCTTAGGGAGCTGGGTATGTTTAGCCTGGAGAAGAGAAGGTTAAGGGGTGATATGATAGCCATGTTCAAATATATAAAAGGATGTCATATAGAGGAAGGAGAAAGGTTGTTTTCTGCTGCTCCAGAGAAGCGGACACGGAGCAATGGATTCAAACTACAAGAAAGAAGATTCCACCTAAACATTAGGAAGAACTTCCTGACAGTAAGAGCTGTTCGGCAGTGGAATTTGCTGCCAAGGAGTGTGGTGGAGTCTCCTTCTTTGGAGGTCTTTAAGCAGAGGCTTGACAGCCACCTGTCAGGAATGCTTTGATGGTGTTTCCTGCTTGGCAGTGGGTTGGACTGGATGGCCCTTGTGGTCTCTTCCAACTCTATGATTCTATGATTCTAGTCCAACCACAGCCGATGACCCAAGTTTGAGAAACCCTGGCCTGGGCCTTTGGCCTGATCCAGCAGGTCTTCGAGTCATAGAACTGCAGCGTTTGAAGGAACCCAAAGGGTCAGTGAGTCCAACCCCCTGCAACGAAGGGGTCGCTGCTAAGCAGAAAACCGCAGCTGCAAGCAATCTGTTGTCCTCACACACGCACAGATATGCACACACAACGGAAATGCGATGTGTCTGTCCCCGGGATGTGTAAAATACCAACCCTAGTTGGATGTACTCCTGTTCAGACCTGCTCCTTCTTCAGCTGGGTCCTCAATATGGAAAATATGAGTTGAGGAGCCTCTTTTAAAAAAAAACCTCAAGCCTAACCTGGTTCTCCCAAAGGGCGTGTTTTTTGTTGAAGGAGTCTCGCTTTATCAACCCGCCTCTCTGTCTGTTTTGCTCGGTGTTCTCCCCACTCTCCCGCCTCTGTCCAGCTTCCTTGTCGTATCGCAAATTCGATTGCGCCGTGGAACCGCCAAGCTGCCAGCAGTGCCGAAACCACCCTGATTCTGCCGACTTTTTTTAGTCCGTAACGTTATTCATTATGCGTTGCAGTGGGTCTGCCCCCCCCCTTTGTGGGGCAGATCAGCCTACTGCGTCTCTGGGCGTGTGTTGGAGGGGGCAGTTATTTGTCCTCCGCAGACAGCGATACAGCTAGACCTCTTAAAGCCAAGGAAACCTCAGCTCTGCAGCCGGACTTGGCGGTGCAAATTTGCATCATTTATTTTGCATAATTCACATAATTATGGAGTGAAGAGAGGTATGAAGGCTCTGAACCTCCTTTCGTCTGACCGCCTCGGTGTGCTTTTAAGAATATCTCTGCCCATCCATAAGGACTAGCAGCTTGCTTTTTCTTTTTGTAAAGGAAGGCTGAGGTCCTTAGTCTACACAGCCTGTCCTGGCCCCCCAAAACTAGCCTCCAGCACCTCAAGGGCAGTGGAGGATGCTGTCTTGCCACCAGCGTCAGGGTAAAACGGAGCTGCCACTCCTGTCGGCCTCTCTGTGGGGGTGCCATCATTGTGCCCTTCACCCCAGGCAGCAAACCGCCTGCCCTTCCAGCTTGGAGTGCTTGTCCTTTGACTTCCTTCCGACTTCTTTCCCACGACAACACCAGCCCCCCTTTCTCTCCGCCACTTTCACTCTCACATTCCCTTTCGTTCCTGGAGAGGATACAGACCGCAAACCCCCCAAGGTCTCCAAAGCGCACCTGAACTGAAGGTAAGAGGTTCTCTGGCAGTGCAAAGGGCAAAAACCCCACCCCTCATGCCTGCTCCCAGCCCTCATAACCCTCTTCCTTCCCACATTTCTTTTGCTCTTTGCACATGCCCTGAAGGCTGCATTGTGCTTTAACAATTTTATTTTTATTTGTTTGCTTTTGTTGCTTTTTTAACCTCCCTTTCTCTCTTCTAGAGTCCAGCTTTGCGCTGTGTGTGTGTACTAAGCCCCCTCGTCCGCTGGTGTCTCCCCCTCACGTCCCGTTCCATGTGTGTCGCGGCTGTCCCATCTTGCAGAGGCTTGAGGAAGCTGCCGGGCTTTCGCTTTTAACGGTCGCTCCCGAAAACGGGGGGGGGGAGGGAAGCCCCCTTGTTTTACACCCCCCCCCGTCTGCCTCTTGATCATTTGCCTCGGGGGCTCGGCGGATGCCAGCCCTCTCGGGTAAGGAGACAGTTTCGGAGGGGCCTGTCTGGAGCGGAGAAGAGGTTTGTTTCGCAGGCGTGATTGGGTTCAACAGCGGTGTGGGTTATTATTTGCTATTATCAATTTATTTATCGCGTAACTTTCACCCGAAGGCCCAGGGGTGCCTTAAAAGCAATTTAAAACAACTCGCAACCATAAAAATAAGGTGACCTCTCACGTGTCAATAGCCAGAGCAAAAGAGGCGTGTCTTCGGCATTCCCCGAAGGCTGTGCCGTGGAGGTGCCAGGCGCAACCTCTTTGTGGAAGGAGTTCCACAGCTTGGGGGCCATCCCAGAGAAGGCCTCGCTGAGGGTGGAGGAACTACCATGAGGGCCGCCTCTCGCAAGAGGGTCTGTAGGGAAAGAGGCCATCTATCAAGATATTTGGGGCCTGAGTCGTTTAGGCTTTTAAACACCAACGGATAATGGTACAAAAAACTCTGGGCAGAGTCAAAGGCTCTTACTTTGGCAGGAGTCTTGACCACTGTAGGAGGCAATGAGAACCTTTCCAAGGAGGGCCAAGAACTTGACAATTAAAAAAATGTTCAAAATTCAGGGAGGGAGGTTGTGTGTATTGTGTCTCAGCAATCCATACAACCACTCCTCCCCCTGCGTGGTAGGTCATGTGAACTGGTGGGAAATGGGCCTCAGATCAACGTTCTTAGTCAACAGCAGCAAATCATTGCTCCCATCTGCCTCTGATTTCCCATAAATCAGGGGGCTGTGGGATGAAGACCACCCCCCCCCCAGTTTGCAAGCACTACTTCCCAGCCTGGTCGCCTGGAGAATGATTCCCCTTGCCACAGGCGACTCCCAGTTCCCGGCAGGCAACAGGGTCTGACCGTCAGGGACAATGGGAACTGGACGCCGAATGTGTGTGCCTTCTGGATGTTGTTGGACTCCAGTTCCCATCATCCCTGACCATTGGGCTTGCTGGCTGGGGCTGGTGGAAGGAGGGAGCCCCCTGGCATCTCATCCTCGATGAAGGCAACGCTGCGTGAGCTTGATCCACCAGTGGCCTGGCTCACTATACGTTCCAGGTGGGGGGGGGGGTTCAATTCATCCATTTTTTGGGACTCCGCCTCCTGTCAGCACCCCTTAAAGCCCACCTCTGGTCTCCCTTTCTCTTTCCACAGATCTCTGATCCCAGTCAATTAGCCGGGCCCTGGACGAAACACACAGCCCAGCCCAGGGGCTCAGGACTGCCACGTGTAACAGCTCCTCCTTGAAAACGTGGGTGAAGAATACGGGGTTTGAACCTGGGAAAGAAACATCTGAGCACTTGAAGCAAAATGATTTCCCGGCATTTTCTCCAGACCGTCATCCCTACGTGTTCTCTGTCTTTTTTCCTCTCCGAAACCTAACTTTTCAAGGGGGAGATTTATTCTCTCTGAAGGCTACGTGAAAGCAATATGTGAGAAGCTGGAGTTTCGGGGTTGCTGCAGGCCCCCAATTTTGCATTCCGATGCTTCGAGGTTTTTAAAACGACCCAGCTCTGGGCACGGGAAAGAGCTGGTAATCTGCACACTTGAGGTTCTCCGCTGAGAACGACCTGCCACTGCACATACCTCTTTGTTCTGGGTTTGCCACGGCAACTGTCCACACAGAGCACGGAGCAAATGTCCGTCCGGTGGGGCTGAGTGTTGCCCATCCATCACCCGGCAGTCTCCCACCTGCCTGGATGCTTCCTCAAGGTCCAGCGACCGGGACCAGCCACTAGGTGGCAGTGCACGACTTGAAACCCAGAAAACCATTTGCTGTTCTGCAGCCGAGGTTCTGCATAGCACTCGCTGCTGCTTTTCCTGAGACCCGAAGGCAGGAAAGAAGAAGAAAGGGCAGATGGCAATGAGGGTCAAGTGAGGATGCCCTCGGTAGCTGCACTACAGAGCCATCTTCCTGTGCCCCCACTTCTCCCCCCCTTTGCAAACTTGGAAGCTGCTTGAATTCTCCTGACTTATAGGGGGGGCTGTGGGTCTCTTTTTCTCCAACTTGAAGCCACCCTTTTGGATTACAAGAATGCTTTCAAAACGTTGGGCTTGCATCGCTGACGTTTCAGCCCGGGAAATGGCTCCTTTCCCCCCCCAGACCAAAAGCACCAAGCTGGTGGGTCCCAGGAGCCCACGACCCTGCAGGGAGTCCTCTCTACAGAGCCGGCAGAAGGGTGGTCCCATCTATCCCTTGCGAAGGCATTCGGAAGTCCACGTTTTACTTTATTTTATTCCTCAGAATCTTTACTCAGGGGAAGTCCGTGGCATGACCGACGCTCATTCTGAAATGCCCTGAAGTGCTGTTCCCGCAGAACAGTTGCTGAGAAATTTGCACAAGTAGACTTTGAGGGTCGGCAGCGGCCGGCCTCTGAGCCAAATCTGGATCGGTGCCATTTAGCCCTCCAGCCCCAGGGATGTAAGAAAGAGCATGGATGAACAGTGTCTTCTCTCGTTACCTTTTTCCCAGGGGTCCTTGGCTTGTTTCCTCCCGCCGCCTTGTCATTGTCGCCCCTCCCACAAGTCCCTGGGAGGTAGAATGTTGTGAAATTCCCTTCCAGCCAGTTTCTTTTAAGAAGTGTCGTTTAACTTGAAGAGCTGACCCTGGATTCGCTTCTTCTTTCCTCTTCTCTTCCCGTCACATTTTCCTTTTGTGCCGTGACAGTGCGCCTGCAGGCAGGGACTCCTCTCACCTTGATTGTTTGCATGTAAGCCACTCAGCTTTTGGGCTGAGGAGCAGGTTGCAAACGCTCCAGATCAATAACAGCAAGGAGAGGGAAACTTCCAGCCTCGCACCCCTCATGCCCTTACGTAGTTTTGCAGAAGGCATTGGGGTGGGGGTGGGGAACACTGGGATCCCAGCAGGTCTCTGCTAAGATTGTGCCACACATACGAACTTCAGACACTTCGCTCGATCAGAAGCGCTGAGGTCATGCCTGGAGGCCCACCACCTCCTCTGATGGGTGGTGGGGACACCCAGAAGTGCCCCCGCCGTGGGGCAGATCCCACCTGCAGACACTGGTGTGCAATTCAGGAATGCTCTGCGATCGGACCACTTGACTTCCATACTTGTAAACATGCTTGAACCGGTAATGATGACAATTTGCTGAGCCACGTGTATGTATGTCTGTGTGTAAGAGAGGGAGGGAGACTAATATTTCAACAGACCTGTACAAAACTGCAAATAAATCTGCGACTGGCAGCCAGGTGCCCTTCTCCGCCTCTTCTCTGTATACCTCTGTTGGTTTAAAATACCTGCTGCGCCTTCCTTAAATGTAGATGTGATCACAGCGGATCTCCCGTGTGTGTGTGTGTGTGTGTGTGTGTGTGTGTGTGTGTAGATTTCTACCTGGCGAGCGCACCCACACAGGTGATGCTGGCTAACTGCGCGGTAAGGCTGTACTGCTGTTTACGTGAAGCCTCCAGCTCCCGAGGCAGTCTACCTCTGAAGACCATTGGCTGGGGAGCAACAGTGAGAGGCAGGCCTTGCCTCCAAGTCCCATGTCTGTGTGTTTTCCAGAAGGCAATGTGGGAAACGGGGTCCTGGAATAGACAGAACCTTTGTCACATCTGCTGGAGAAAAACCTCTGTTCTATGTGAGCGCCTGCTTTTTTTGCAGCATACGTACAGAATAGCCACCTGTGCGTTCATGCCCACTAGCCCTTTAAACCCAGTAAAAGAGTTTTGGGGTCACAGAAAAGCCTTCTCCAACCTAATGAGCTCCAGATATTTTGGTCCACAACTCCTACCCGCCCCAGGTCTTGGGCTGGGGGTGATGGGAACTGGAGTCCAAAACGTCTGGAAAAGCAAAGGCCGTCGTAGCAGATTGGTGTTTAGCTGGCCGCCTCCTCAGGAAATGCTTAAAAACAACTTTGTCCTCATTTTCTTATCACCTCCCAACGGTACAATTCTATCATTCCCCACCTGAGCAAACCCCGTGCCATCGTGGCCCCCAAGGCCCCTTTCTCCTCTGGTCAGGTGCACAGCCCCAAGGGGCAAATGCTGGCTGGAACCCCCCATCCTCATTCCCCTGCTCCGCCGCTCTCCTGCAGAATCCGGCCTCTGCTTGGCCTTTTGTGCCCTGTTAAAAAAACCAAAACCCAGCCCAGCTGCTGCCCCTCGTACGCAGGAGCCGGAAGCACACCACTCCAGTCTGCTAAAAAGCGAAATTGAAAAAATCCTAGCGGATGTCTCTCCTTCCTAAACTCTGTTCTTTCCGCACCCTGTATTGGATCAGGCCAGGACTGGGGCGATCCGTCCCCAGGGGGCTTTTTGCCCCTCTCGCTGCTCTCCCCTTCCGGGCACTTGGCAAGGGCCAGGTCAGGTGGTGTTCACCCGGAGACAGTGTCTCCCTTGAGCTGTGAGCAAGGCTCCCCCACCTCGGCCTGCCGCTCATTGCCCCCGCTTCCCGGGGGCTCTTGTGCTGCAGAGACAAGGCTGGGATGCCAAAAGGGGGTGGGGGAGAGAACCCCCTCCATGTACACCTCCCCCCCCCCAAGTATTCAGTGCCTATTAATAGCCCAGCCAAAGCCACGCAGCTGTTTGTGAATGGAGTGGGTGCCAGGGGGGAGGAAAAGAGAGAGAATGGATCTCACGAGGCTCGGAGGAGAAAAGAGAAACTCATTCAGCGCAGAATCTGATGTTCTTTCATCCTTTCCTGCATCCACATAAATGGCGAGTTATTGCATCGCAGGTGGCGAGCCACATTTAAAAACATTATTAATGGGAAAGCAACCACTGCAGCTGTGAGTCTCAAAAACTGACCACCCCAAAAGGCCGCAAGACCCTAAGTTTGTTGGTTTTCAAAGGGTGCCATAAGAATTATACTTCTCGTTGTGTTAAGCCTGGATAAGTTGTTTGGGGAACAGGGTGACAGAACAGCTGGCCCGGCCTTCCACACCTCATAGAAAATAGCGTAAAATGCACCTTCCGATATCTCAAGGGCTGTCGCTTGGAATATGGAGCAATCTTGTTTTCTCCTGCTCTGGAGGGGAGAACCCGAACCCAAGTTACAAGAAAGGAGTTCTGACTAAACAGCAGGGAGAACGTTCTGACAGTAAGAGCTGTTCAACTGTGGAACGGTCTCTCTTGGAAGGTGGTGGACTCTTCCTTCCTTGGAAGTTTTCCAGCAGAGGTTGGATGGCCACCTGTCATGCATGATCTAGTTGCAGATGCCCTCTTATCAGGAAGTCCATTCTCCACAGTGGGGGAATCAGGCACCTCCTAACCATTGGAACTCTCTTCCATTGCATATCAAGTGGGTAGACCGTGGCTCTTCAATCCTGCTTTGGCAGTAGTTCCTTTTGTCGGCAGCAAATTATAAGGCTATGGGGCAAATGCAGCAAGACATAATGATAATATTTAGCTTTTGCATTATCTCTGTCATCCTTAATGTTATTTTATAGCGCTTTTACTTTATTTCTGTCCTCATTATTCTGCATTGCTTTTACATTATCCTTGTCATCCTTACAGCGGGTCAGTGTTGGTACAAGGATGGGCCAATCTTGTCAATTTCGGTCTCTCTTTTTATCTCCTCCTTCAGTTCATTCTGCCACACTCCTGCATCCGTTTGCTGTTCGTTTTTTTTCCAAATCCTCATGAAAACCCTTCATCATTTTTAGGGAATATTTCTCCCAGTATAGAAACTTTTTGTTTTTGCAAGCAATTCCTCCCTCACATAATGCATTTTTGTATGCTGTTTTCACTCGGACACACGAGAGGGGAACCTTTGGCGGCCTGATGTTGCTGCGCTGCAACTCCCAGCAGCTCCAGCAAGCATGGCCAATGTCAGTGATGGGAGTTCTAGTTCAGCAAGATCTGGAGGGCCAAAGGTTCCCCACACCTCATTTTTTTTTTACCCCATTTTGTTCCATTTGAAGAACTGCATCACAAAATCCAGAGACGTGCGGCTTTCTCAGGACAGCTGCACATTTGTTTCCCGGGTTGTTTCAGGATTGCGAGAGGGGTTGGACTAGATGACCTTTGGGGGTCCCTTCCAACTGTACAGCTCGATGATTCCAGGAGGCGGGAAGGAGGTTAAAATGCAAACAAATGCAGGCAAAATCCCAGGGCCAGTGCTGTTTCACACCCAACCCACCAGGGTTTCCGCTCAGGGACTCAAGCAGACCGAGAGGATTCCTCCCTCTCACCTTCCTCTCATCTCTTCCTTCCAGGCCAACCATCGAGGTGATGGACACAGTCGAGGCGGATCCGGCCAGCCGCTGGCAGGGGGTCTCCGTCGGCCGCGCGTCGCCGACGCCCCCCGAGTCCCTGGCTACCGTCAAATCGTTGATCAAGTCGTTTGACTTGGGGTGCCCAGGTAAAAACCCCAAAATGCCACGGAGCCGAGGGTCTCTTATTTCTCTGACAAATTGTCTTCTTGCGCCCCACCCAGCTCTCATTCGTATTTCCTGTTTGGATTTGTTTGCAAATGCCTTTATACATGCACCATCTCTTGAAATGTCAGGGCTGCGTGCAGTGATATGCATGCAGCAAAACAGCATTTTAAAACAGTGCAAAGTGGTGATTAAAATGCAGGGCTAATCAGGAGGGGAGACTCCTGCAGTTGCTCGTGGGCTTCCCATAATGGGCATCTGGTTGGCTACTGGGAGAACAGGGTGCTGGGCTAGAGGGGGCCCCTTTGGCTGGATCCAGCAGGCCGGCTGTTTCGATGCCTTAGATGGAACCTGGGACCTCCATGCCAACAGATGCCCTGCTGCTGAGCTGCAACCCTTCCTATATATGCCGAGTCAAACCTTACGTTTTTGACTGAAAACAAGGAGTGCTGCTGGGTCAGACCAGCTTCCCTGCTTCCAACAGGAGACAGCCAGTTGCCTCTGGGAATCTTGCAGTCAGGCATTACAGGGGTTTTGGGGTGGCTTTAAAAGGGGTTGGGCAAATCCATGCCTAAGGATAAGGCTGTTGATGGCTACTAGCCACTGAACGCCCCTGAATACCACTATTTGGGAATCACAAGCAGGCAGAGCTCTGTTTGAACTCGGGTCTTGCTTACAGGCTGCCCATTGGGGCACCTAGTTGGCCTGTGTGAGGACAGGATGCTGACCCAGATAGCCCCGTCCGGCCTGAGCCAGCAGCCAGACGCTTCCTGCAGCCATTTATAATACACTGCCTTCCATTAGACCTCACTTGCCATCAGTGATGGCAGCATGTAGCCCTAGCTCTGGTTGGCCACAGTGAGGGCAGGATGCCAGCCTAGATGGGCCCTGTTCGGCCTGATCCAGCAAAGCTGCCTCTTCTTAGGGCCTTTTACATCACCACACTGCCTTCACTCTCCATTAGACCTCACTTGCCATCAGCGGTGGCAGCTTGCAAACCAACACCAGCCCCTCATCAGGCATAGTGAGAACCAGATGCTGGACTTGGCGGGTCGCCTTTTGGCCTGATCCAGCAGCCAGCCTGTTTCCTCTGCCCTTCCACAAAGACCAACCGGCTGCCTTCTCTTCCCTCGCAGGTGGTCCAGGGCAAAGCGTTCCTGTCCACAAGGTCTCCCGGAGCCCCCTCAGCGGCATCCCCACCAGGACAGCTCCGGCCGCTGCCGTCTCACCCATCCAGGTACGGAAGAAGAAGAATCCCCCCTCCCTTCCTTTGCAGAAGTGGTATTTGGGTGCTGGACGGACTTCAGGGAGCCTTTTATGGCAGGGGAAGAGAGAGGTGGGCGGGGGGGGGGGCGTTCAGCACGTCGCCACCAGGAAGGGGAAACGGATCTGTTTGTTTCTTTTCTGCAAAGGCACCAAATACCGGCAGATCAAAGCAAAGCCCTTGGTGGGCCCCAGCGAAAAGCCCCCCACCCCACCCTTCTGACCTCCTCTCGGAATCCAGCAGCGGATGTCACTTTTGGTGCCGTCTTCAAAATAATAACAACGATCTGGTTTTGATCTCACCCCGCCCTGCTCCCAAGAGCCCTAATAAACAATAAATGCTTAGGGCGTGAGCGGTGGTGGGGAGGGCAGGGGGCCAAAACCTTGGGGCGTGTGCAGAGAGATATGCAGAAGTCTGAAAGAGAGCACCAGGTCAAGCCGAAGTCCCCTCCGTTCAAAGGGACCCAAAGAGTCATCTAGTCCAACCCCCTGAAATGCAATGGGGAGGTGGATTCAGTTTTCATCTCTAAATCTATTTCCAATCTCACCTTTTTCGAAAATCCTCCCACCCACAAGGTTTTAAAAAAAGTTTTAAACCTTTGCCTTCCTTCCCTGTTCCTTCGGGTTTGTTTCTTCAATCGAGTTTTGTACGGACTCAGGCAGATAAATGCCCTGAGTTGTGTCCCTTCCCCTAAAAAATAAAGCGAGATCCCCGTCCTCCTGGTTCTGAGTTCAAGTTTAGCAGAGTTTCTTTAGGTTTACCTGAGATGGAAGGGAAAGATTAATCGGACCCCAGGAAGCTGCCTTATACCGAGTCAGGCCATTGATCCATCCAGCTCAGTATTGCCTGCACTGACTGGCAGCAGCCTTCCAGGGTTTCAGACAGGGAGTCTCTTTCCCAGCCCTTGCCCAGAGTTGGCAGGGATCGAACCTGCAGCACTGTCTTCATCTAACGCAAATGCTTCACTGCTGGGCTGTGGCCCTTTGCCCTGCCTCTCCTGACACACGATTAAGATCGCTGCTGAGTGTTTGCTGTCCTCCTGTGTTCTCCCTGCCCTCTGTGTTTCTGGAAAAAAAAAGGGGGTAGGCATAATCATTGTACATTTAACCTTACTAACAGTGTTTAATATCATTGCTTAGGCCTGGCCCAATTCTGTGGGCCAGGCTTTCCTATATTCCTCAATTTCATATTTGGATTGACTTCCTCAAGTCCCCCTCTGTTGATTTCATTATCTATCCTCTCTAACAGTTTTCATGCTCCTAACTTTAAAATAACCTGAAAGACAAAAAAATCATTTTACTTAAAACAACTTCTTTTTCCAAACCTCAGCATCATAGTACTTCTGATCCTTCCCTATAACCTTATCAAATTCCCTTACTCCAGCCTAATTTAGAACTCCTAATTTTGTACTTTTTGCACCCTTACCCTCCCTCTGGTCTCGGAATTTTTAGCTAAATTTCTCCCTACTTAACTCCTAATTTTTAACATATAATCATTAATGCCAGTATCCAAGTCCGAACATCCTAGTCCTCTAAGCCAGAAAGAAAACCAAGTTCAAATATGTCCTTTTCAACCCACCCCAACCCTCACGGCAGTCCAACTCCAACAGTCAATAAAAACCATATGGCACTCTTTTTTCTTGCTCTGCAGTGTGGTGTCCTTCATAACCTCTGTGTTTCTGTTCTTTCTTTACTAACTGATCATCCTCAGGTGAGCATGCAGAGGCACACTCTCCCTCCTCCCTTGCTGCCCTCTCCCTCTCTGGGAATCATCCGCCCATCCCTGAGCACCTGGGGTGATATAACAACCAGCTTAGGGTGGTTTTTCTCCAGAGTGATCCAGCAGGGATGCGTCTGGAGGAACTGGTGATTTATGAAACAATGGAAGCACGAGGGGAGACTCCCTTCCACCCCACCCAAGGCAGGTGCTCCATTCGAGCGGGTTCCACCACCCACTTTTGGGGCTGCGTTTTTTTGCAGAGGCAGCCCCAGCAAGCTGCAAGGGACCAGCTCCTCTCCCCTTTCATCCACCTGACATATTTGCAGCACCCCCAGGATGCTGGCGGATGCCCAGCTTGAGGATAACCCCGAAAGGAGCTCTGCTTCAGTTTGGAGGGGCTTCGGACCACGCAAGCCACTGTGGTGCAGTGCTTAGAGTGCCGGATGCAGGAGGGTTCAAATCCCCACTCGGCCGCGAAACTTTCACTGGTGGTGATCTTGGAACACTGCCTGCCTCTCAGCCTCACCTACCTCGCAGGGTTGTTGTGAGGGTTAATAGAGGAGAGGGAGACCCATGTACGCCACCTTGAGCTCCCTGGAGGAAAAGGGAGGGATCAAGGTGGGATCTACGGGTATAGGGTGCTTTACAAATGCAATAACTAATAACAAATAAAATAAAATAATAAATTATAGAATCATGGAGTTGGAAGGGACCCTGAGAATCATCCCGTCCAACCCCCTGCGATGCAGGAAATATGCAAATGTCTCACACACAGATTGAACCAGCACCACACTCTAACCAGCTGAGCTATCCAGGCACAGTTAATAATATTAATTGGGGTCTATCAAGGCACACACTGGACTGGCTGTCATCCAGGTTTAAAACAAGACAGGAAACTAGAATCCCGAGGGAATCCAAATTCTCTGCCTAGGGAAAAAAGAAAAACGACTCGTGTGATGTGCAGGAGTTGTTTTCAAAAGGCCTTGTGAGGTTGGGGTTTTTTATATATATTTTTGTGTAGCCAAACAACATCAGTGGCCCGGCGGCTGTTTTAGACCAGTGGCCCATCTAGTCCAGCATCCTGCTCTCACCTTGGCCGGCCAGGTGCCCTTCGTGGGATACCAGCAAGCCCTCTCCCCTCCTGTCGTTTCCAGCAATTGTTTTTCAGAAGCATGGCTGCCTCCAAATGACCGCTGGCCACTGATGGCTCTTCTTCTCCATGAATCAGTGTGAAGAAGCCTTTTCTTTTGTCTGTCCTGAACTTCCCAACATCCAGCTTCAATGGGTGTCCAGTGATGTTCTAGTGTCAGGACAGAGAGAAAAGCTCTCCTCTCTCCACTTTCTCTGTGCTGTGCATAATTTTGCAATCTTCTTACTTGCCTCTTCTCTACACTAAAAAGCCCCAAATGCTGCAGCCTTTCCCCAGAGGGGAGGCTCTCAATCCTCCCCCCATCACCCCTCTGTGCCTGTTCTGTGTTGCCATGAAACAAGCCACACACATATCCCTGGGGGCATATTCTCCCCCACCTCCCGATTCAGCGCAGAATCTGCCTGGGAAAAATTGGCTGAATGTGTCTCCACAGCAACCAGATGGGAGCTTCCTTCTCCTGGGGGTACATACCTTCTGTCTTTGCAGATGTATGGTTTAACCAGCCGTGTAACCAGCTAAATTCTGTGGTCGTTTCTCTGTTTTGGTTGCAGAGACACTCTACCTTCAGCAACCCAAAGCCCTCTGGGAAGGCATTTTCCAAGCACGCTGATCTTCCAGAGCTTCCCTTGGCAGGTGAGTTGTAAGAACAGCAAGCAAGGCCTTCTGGATGCAACACTCCCACCTTCTAAAATCAGGTGCTGCCATGGGCCAGTTCCCCACCAACCTACCTACAACCAGCCCCAATTGCCCTGCCTTTCTACTCGCAAGCAGCTCAGGGGGTGGCTTCCTTCTCTATCTCAGCGTTTCCCCTTGCAGAACCCATCAGGGAGGAGGATGCTGGGTGCAAAATGAGAGCCCATTGCCTCCACCTGCCATTGGTTCTGGCGCCACCTACTGTTCAGCTCCCTGCTTTCCACCCTGCCAGCTCCAGCAAGCACCAGCCAGAGCAGAGGGGCCGGCTTTTCCTAGTTGTTACTGTGTGTGTGTGTCCCCACCACTTCTTGCCACTGAGATGGGCGGCTGGTTTTGAGCCTGACATGATCAGGGGCACTCAGACTCCCTCCCAGCACAGTTCCTTCCTCTTTCTCGGCGCTTTCCCTCCCTCGGTGCCCGTCGGGCAGTGCTGTGGCTCGGAAGGATGAATCACAGCCAGCCAACCTCCCAGGCCACGTGTAGGGGGGGGGAGCTGCTTCCCCACCCCCAGCGCCTCCCGGCTCCTTTTGAGAGAACAGCAGTAGCCCGTGGGGTTCTCCAGAGATCTGACAGCAGCCCAAGCTCCCCCTGTCCAAAGACATTTGAATCCCTTGCGTTGTGTGGGTGTCATCTGCTGAAAAGAGCATCAGCCTCAAAAGGCACTGACAGAAACTAACCAGTAAGCTGAAACTGACACGGGGAAAAACAGAAGAAGACACCTTCACCCCGGTATGGCTCCCCTTTATCACGCACACAGCTCAACAAGACAATGACAAAAATCTACCAACAGCATACAAATCAATATGCCTAACCTGATCAAAAACACCCACCCACCCCACTCACACAGGAAACCAAAGACCACCACAGCCAACCACAAATGAACAATCACACCCTACGCCAACCCCGACCTCTCTCACCACCAAAGGAGTACAAGCGAACAACAAAGAAACTGCACAAACAACGCTGACACCAAACCCTGCATATATTAAGTAAAATAGAAACACCGTCATCCCACCCCACCCATCTCCCCATCCCGCCCACCTCTTCCCCCCTTTTCTTCCTAATGTCTCAACAAACGAAACTGATTTGTAAAAATGTTACATGGATAAAATACGAGAGAGACATTGCACACACCTTTGTAAATCAAGAAAATCTTTAATAATTTTTTTTTTTAAAAAAAGGCACTGACGGCGCAAAGGCCGACCACACACTCTTTTGTAACACTGGGATTTAGGGGGACAGCCAACGAGGCCAAATGTTGGAAGAAAAGTCACTCTTCACACAGAACATGCAGTCGTTGAACTATGGAACTCTCTTCCGCAGGAGGCATTGACAATCACCAGCTTGGATGGCTTTGTTTTTCCCCTTCTCTCACACAGGCATATTTTTGAGTGAACATGCGGGGGATTATAGGCAATCCTCCCCCCCCACAAGGGTTATGTTTCGGACCCCCATGCACGTCGGCAGGACCCGTGTAAAGTGTTCTGCCCCACCCTGCCCCCATTCTGCCCTTTTAGTGACGTTTTAGGGTCACTTTTGGGTTCGGTACCGTGTGTGTATGTGCGATCGCATGCAGATCATTCGTTGCCTGTCTTCAAGTTCAGGGCAGGACTGGCAGACTTCCGGTTTGCAGGAACTCCTGTTTTACTTAGAAACCCCCCAATGGCTACTGTATGTTCTACAAGCGGCCTAGGACCCTCGTACTTACGGGACAGCCTCTCCTGGTATGTCCCGCAGAGGACCCTAAGGTCCATGAATAATAATAGCTTAAGGGTCCTGGGACCTAAGAAGCCAAATTACCCTCCGCCAGGGCCTTTTAAGTGATGGCTCCGACCTGGTGGAATGCTCAGTCCCACGAAACTAGGGCCCTGCAGGACTTGATCTCCTTCTGCAGGGCCTGTAAGACAGAGCTATTCCACCTGGCCTTCAATTTAGCCTGATCCTTCATTCCTTTTTCCCCTTCCCTTTTTCTATGAAGAAACCCTTTCTGAGACCCCACATTTAAACTTTTCCCTGGTCTCCTAGCTGGTCCTAGCAGGACTAACTTGGCCAGTTAGCCCTGGCGATGCTACATTTATGTTGTACTTTGTGCTGTTTTTAAGCTGTTTTTTAAGTCGTTTATAATCAATGTTTTATATTTGTTGTTAGCCGCCCTGAGCCCTGTTTTTAAACCGGGAAGGGCGGGGTATAAATAAAAATTAATTATTATTATTACCTTCACTCTTGGAGGCATTAATGCCTCTAAATCCCAGTTGCTGGGAGTCACCAGAGTGGGGAGAGTGCTGTTGTGCTCAGGCCCTGCTTGCGGGGGCTGCTCCTTGCGGGTGTCCGGTTTCTCCCACTTGAGGCAGCTATGCGCACCAACCTGGGTGGCTTTAAAAGAGGTTTAGAATCATAGAATCGCAAATTCATGGAGGAGGATGAAGCTGTGGCTGGCTGCTAGCTGCGATGGCGATGTGCTGCCTCCACTCTCAGAGACAGTATACTGGGGAATCGCACTCAGGCTCAGCTTCCAGGGATTCCCGCTGTGGCATCTGGTTGGCCATCGTGGACTAGATGGGCCTCCTTTGCCCACTGCTCTTGTGACGTCGTTCTTATGCTCGTCATAGCTGTCAACTTTCGGATTTGAAAATAAGGGATTTTTCCAAACTTTCGGATTTGAAAATAAGGGATGCCGCGAGGGCGGTGCAATGGCACCAAGTAGCCTCGCCACCCTGCGCTCCAGAGGCAGCGCGCGAACGGGTGAGCGAAAGAGCGAGCGTGTAGACGGCAGGCAGGCTGTCTGTCTGGTTGGGCGTGAGGGTCTGGCTGCACAAGGCATGCAAGCTCCGCCCCCAGTCGGTCTCAGACTCCTTATTGGCAGCCGAGCAACGCAGCTGAGGAGCCTCCCTGGCCGGCAAGGAGGGAGAGGAGCTGCTTCCTTTGAAATCCGGGAAATTTAAGGGATATCAACAATCCGGGATAGCAGCGGGAAACGGCATTGGAATAAGGGAGTTTCCCGCAAAAAAAGGGAGGGTTGACAGCTATGATGCTTGTGGTTCTTACACTGACTTACACAACCAGCCCACCTACAGGTGAAACTCGAAAAATTAGAATATCGCGGAAAGGTTCATTTCTTTCAGTAATTCAACTTAAAAGGTGAAATTAATATATGAGATAGACTCATGACATGCAAAGCGAGATATGTCAAGCCTTTATTTGTTATAATTGTGATGATTATGGCGTACAGCTGATGAGAACCCCAACTTAACAATTTCAGCTTTGGGGTTCTCATCAGCTGTACGCCATAATCATCACAATTATAACAAATAAAGGCTTGACATATCTCGCTTTACATGTCATGAGTCTATCTCATATATTAAACTCCAGTAGCTAATGAAAACAATTGCTTACATAAATGGACTTTTCCACGATATTCTAATTTTTCGAGTTTCACCTGTATGTCAGTATTGTCCACTTTCCGTCTGCCTGTTGTCCAATGCCACTGGCAGCAACCAATCCCTCCAGTGGGTCTCCGCACGCCCAGTTTTTCTCGGGACGGCGTTGGTTGCTTTTTAGAGAAGCAGCTTTTTAAAATGAGGAACCAAAGCACCTGGGGGGGGGGAACTTGCCTGGCTCTACATGCAAGGGAGACTTTTTTTCTCAGAGCTGCCTCGAGGGTCATTAAAAGGGGTGCCGTTTCCTGGATCTTCCTGCAGTTGCAGAACAGCCATTACCTTAATTGAGCAGATACTCAGACACAGCAGAGGAGGAGCAGAGGGAGAGGGAGACCGCAGGCGTCTCCTTGCTGCAGCCGTGGAGTAAATGGCCTGGGAGGATCTGAGCCAGGGATCTCCCGGGTGGGGTGGGCAGAGGTGGGGGGGGGACTCCTGTTTACTGGAACAGCCATAAGACAGCAGGATGTGTGACCTCCTTTTGTTAAGTCTGCTAATGATCCTCAGTTGATCCTTCCTGTATTGCAAACTCGAGCCCCCCTGGGCCTGAACGTTGCGTGGTCTTCACTTCCCTCCTGCAGTCCTTGCTGCAAGGCCAGCCACCGCCAACCTGGCGCCCACCAGATGTTCTGCGCTACAACTTCCATCAGACCCCAGCCAGCACGGCAAAAAGTGCGAGAGAGCTTACGGCTAAGCTTTGCAGCAGTGGAAGAAAACATTTCTCTGCGTTTACTTCTTTGCTGTAGAAAAGGGGTTATCTCTGAGCAGGAAAAGGCAAGCTTGGGTTAGCACATGGGGAGGCCCTTGGAGAGTGTTTGCTCTATGCGCCAAAGCCCTGAGTGGTGGGGGCTGTTTGGGGGGAGACCCTCCTCTTTGCAGGGTGTGTGTGTGTGGAGGGCAGAGGTGTGTTCTTGAAATCAGCTCATAGAATCACAGAACTGTAGAGCGGGAAGACCCAAGGGTCATCTAGCACAAGGCAGGAATCACAAAGAACCCCCAACAGGTGGCCCTCTGCTTAAGCAAGGAAGGAGAGCCCTACCGCCAGCCATGCACCAGCAGGCCCCACCGCACCCCATGGAGGCATCATGTTTGCAAATGACGGCTCCTTGTCTCTTTCCTCTCCCCACCAAGACTTGCTGAAAGGGAGAAGTGAGGACCTGAAGCCAGACCACTTTCTTCGCAAAAGCCCATCTCTCGAATCCTTGAGCAAACCTCCCTCCATGTCCTTCTCCGGCAGGATGCTGACCTCCACCCACAGTGGCCTGAAACCCCCAAGCAAGCTCAGGTAAGCGAAACGGAAGCTGAGCTGAAAGAGACAAAGGAAGGGGGGGAATGGAGGCTGCCTTTGCCTGAGCCAGGCCATTAGGCCCTATATTGCCTACACTGGCTGGCAGAGGCCCCCAGGGTTTCAGGCCGGGTTTTGCCCCCAGCCGTGCCTAGAGAGGCTGCCAGGGACTGAACCGGGGGCATTTGGCATGCAGTGCAGGTGCTGTGCCACTGAGCCAATACCTCTCATGGGTGCCCATCAGTGTTGCCTGTCGGTGCTGAGCGGCAGAGCTCCTGCCATGCATGCGGAATCGTAGAATTTTAGAGTTGGGAGGGGCCACGGCCCACTGCCATGCAGGAATCTTTCACACCACGTGGGGCTTGAACCCACAGCCCTGAGATTAAGAGCCTCACGCTCTACCGATCGAGCTGTGCAGCCTCAACTCGGATGTCACAGGTTCAACACCTAGTGGCACCTATTTATTTATAATACATAAAGCTATTAAAAGTCACCAAATCATAAAATGCAGAGCAGATGGCCCACACGGCCGATTTTAGCAGCGTAGGACTGAGCATGCTCAGTGGTGGGCATGGCCATTTTGGGGGCGGGGAGGGCATGATGGAATATCCTAAAGAGGGCACGGCTGGCTAAAATAGGAACCTGCCACATTTCCCCTCTCTGTGCGTTTTCCCTATAGCAAATGCATAAATTGGCCACCAGTTCCCCAACATTGGCGCCATTTCTGCGGGGTTGAGTGTATGGTGTGCGTTTTTCGGTTGGGGGGGGCACGTGGAGATGGCAGCCGTCCCTGGCCCCTTTTCAGAGCAGAGCAGTCGAAGCAGAGTAATGGGGGAGGTTCTTTAACAAAACCTTTTCCTCTTCCTGGTTCCAGTGTGGAGAGGAAGGACCCTTTGGCTGCTTTGGCGAGGGAGTACGGCGGCTCCAAGAGGAACGCCCTGCTGAAATGGTGTCAGAAGAAAACAGAGGGGTACCCAGTAAGTAAACGGGGGGCTGAGTTGTTTGCTTGTCACAAAGGGATCAATTTGCCCAAAAGCACCACTGTGGCGGCAGCCAAGCACTCTCCTTCTGGGTGCTCACAATAGTACATAAAAACAGGAGCCTGCAATTTGGGGGGGGCATGGAGTATATTTCCCTTTGCTCCTCAGACAATATGTGCACCCTCTTCTCCAGCAAACGCCGGTTCCCTTGGCAACATGGGACGCTTCCCCCTAAAAATCAAGTTTCCCATCCTCATGATTCTGAATTAAGAGCTGGTTTATGTAGGAAGCTGCCGTAGTCAGATCCTTGATCCAACCAGCTTGGTATTGTCGACACTGGCTGGCAGCGGCTCTCCAGGGCTTCCCGATAGGAGCTCTCTCCCAGACCTGCCTGGAGGTGTAAGGATTGAACCCGAGACCATCTGCATGCAAAGCAGGTGCTCTGTCACTGAGCTATGGGGGGGGGGAACCCCACTCTCAGATGCAGAGCTTTTAAGCGCAGACCTTGTGCTTGGAAAGAGCAAAGCAAAAGATAAATGTGGATACACCCTGGCAGCAAGTGAGACTCTGGGCCAACTAGCTCAGCAGTGCCTACACAGACTGGCAGCTCCAGGCATAGCTGTCAACCCTCCCTTTTTTGTGGGAAACTCCCTTATTCCAATGCCGTTTCCCGCTGCTATCCCGGATTGTTGATATCCCTTAAATTTCCCGGATTTCAAAGGAAGCAGCTCCTCTCCCTCCCGGCCGGCCAGGGAGGCTCCTCCGCTGCGTTGCTCGGCTGCCAATAAGGAGTCTGAGACCGACTGGGGACGGAGCTTGCATGCCTTGTGCAGCCAGACCCTCACGCCCAACCAGACAGACAGCCTGCCTGCCGTCTAGGCGCTCGCTCTTTCGCTCACACGCTCGCGCGCAGCCTCTGGAGCGCAGGGTGGCGAGGCTACTTGGTGCCATTGCACTGCCCTCATGGCATCCCTTATTTTCAAATCTGAAAGTTTGAAAAAATCCCTTATTTTCAAATCTGAAAGTTTGAAAAAATCCCTTATTTTCAAATCCGAAAGTTGACAGCTATGGCTCCAGTGCTTCAGGCAGGGAGTAATTCCTCGCTGTGCCTGCACATGTGACTGCTGTTTGAACCTGGGACCTTCTGCATTCAAAGCAGGGGTTCCCGATCACTCCACTACAACAGTTTGGCTCCTTCCCCCAAGTTTACAGCGGGTCACCAGCCAACTTGTTTAAAGCAGCATTTGTACAATTAATGCATTTCAACACATTTTGCAGGCTGCAAAGTATATTGCCCTGTCTCGGAGCAGGCGAGGCAGGACACTGCTGGCCTCGTTCGTTGCTGTGCTGGAATCATAGCAGAGCTGGAAGGGACCCCAGGGGTCATCTAGTCCAACCGCCTGCAATGCAGGAATCTCAGCTGAAGAATCCCCGACAGATTCTCAGTGCCCGACCTGTTTCCTGCCCACACACCCTGACTTCTTTGCACGGAGATCAGACGCCTATTTAAGGAGGCATTTGTTCCCATAACTCTGCGGGGAATTTAGATGAGACCTTGCCTCAAAGCAAGCACCTATCCAGGCATCCGGTGGTTTTTGTTGTTTTTAGTGCAGGGGGGGGAGGAGAAGGTTAGTTGCGCAAGACCTCCCAATCAGCTGCAACTGCACAACACAAATTTGCCAGCGTGTGATTGAATCCTGCCCCAAAATACCGACAATCTGAAAAGCGCCCTTCGTCTCTCACTTCAAAAAACAAGAACCCACCTCTCCAGTCCAACACACACACACACACACACACACACACACACACACACACACACACACGTCCTCTTGGTTCAAAGGACAGCAGAATTCCTTTGGTTTATTTTTAATTTTGGCTCTCGGAGGGATCCCTGTGGTTCCTGCGGCAGCTGCCCAACCCTCTCTAATAAGGCGGCGGCATCTGTAATTCTTGGCCGAAACTTCAGCGAGGCATTTATTTTATAGATCTTTCTCTTCCTGCCTCTGTTATCTTCAGAGCATCAAACAAACGCCACACGTTTGCCTTCCCCTGGCAGGACAAAGCTCTCTGTGAGGTGGGGGTTGTCAGGGGGAGCACTGAGCCCATGAGGAGGGGTGTTGTGCTGGGCAGGTTATGTATTCCCCCAAAGTGAGCAAAGAGACCCAGGTGGCGTTGTGGGTTAAACCACTGAGCCTAGGGCTTGCTGATCAGAAGGTTGGCAGTTCGAATCCCTGTGACGGGGTGAGCTCCTGTTGCTTGGTCCCTGCTCCTGCCCACCTAGCAGTACGAAAGCACGTCAAAGCACGTCCCTCTGGCGGGAAGGTAAACAGCGTTTCCATGCACTGCTCTGGTTCGCCAGAAGCGGCTTTGTCATGCTGGCCACATGACCCGGAAGCTGTACGCTCTTGGCCAATAAAACGAGATGAGCGCCGCAACCCCAGAGTCGGACACGACTGGACCTAATGGTCAGAGGTCCCTTTATCTTTACCTTTAAAGTGAGCTGACAGACTTGTTCGTTTTAAGAACATAAAACCACAAGAAGAGCCTGCTGGATCAGGCCGGTGGCCGTCTAGCCAAGCACCCTGTTCTCACAGTGGCCTGTGGGACAATAGTCCTCTCCCCTCCTGTGGTTTCCAGCAGATGGGATTCGGAAGCATCACAGCCTTCAACTGTGGAGGCAGAGCAGAGCCATCCTGGCTAGGAGCCATCCATAGCCATGGATTTGTCTGGTCCTCTTGCAAAGCCATCCAGATTGGCAGCCCTCACTGCCTCCTGTGGGAGGGAGTTCCACAGTTTACCCATGGCGCTGGGTGAAGAAGGGCGGTAGGGCTCATGCCCCGTTTGCAGGATCTCCATGGGGGCATTTGGTCAGCCACTGTGGGAACAGGAGGCAGGACTAGACTGACTCCCTTTGGCCTCATCCAGCATCCAGGCCCTTTTTGCATTCTTATGCCTGGATGGCTTTATCCGGAATGCATCATGTAAGGGTTTTTGAGAGAATTCGCCGACTAACCAGCTGGGTAGCTCATTTGGTTAGAATGTGGTGCTGATGACGTCAAGGCTGCAGGTTCGATCCCCGTATGGGACAGCTGCATTGCAGGGGATGGACTAGATGATTCTTGGGGCCCCTTCCAACTCTTATGATTCTGTGATGCATAAGCGTGGCGTAGTATATTTCAGACTGCAATTCAGAGAAACGGGACCAGATCTGTCTGGCCCTGTTGTGACAACTCCACCGTATCCAGACGCATAGGCAAAACGTTGCAAGCAGCCTACGACACGGGGCACGAGGAGGCGTCAGTTACAGCAAGGGATTTTCCGCTTTTGATAGCAGAGCCTTTGGCTTCCACGTGAGCCACGCTCCTGGTCTCTGGCGTGGAGCCCAGGGCAACCCCACTGGGCAGGTCTGAGGCCTCTTCCTGTTGCCACGAGCTGCTCTTCTCGTCTCCTTCACCCTATTGACATTACGGCGCTCTGGATAAGTCGGTGACGTGGCGTCTTGTTGCCTCTCGAGCGCCGGATCCCCCTTTATCCCAGAGACCCAAACAATTCATTTCACGAAAGCGGATCTGTGGGTGTTGATGGAGCCATGTTCTCCCCCCCCCCCGCCAGACCCCTAAGCTTCATCTCTCTTGCTGAGAAACTGACGCCTGTGAGCAACAGGGAGGGGGGAGCCCCCAGCCTCTGCGCTGCTGGTGGACTAATAACTCCTGTTCTTTGCTCGGCTCCTCGCTCTTAGTCTCATTAGCCTCCGTCCTCATTAATCACGTCATTAGCAGTCGGGTCATGATTTAAGTGCTCCGGCTCTTGTTGATCCGACAAAGAGGAGCGATTTGTCAAGGAGCCAAAATCATCCAAATCCAGCTTCTTATCTTAGAAGACAACAGCCCTAACCTAGGGATCAAGTGGCCCTCATCTCTCTTTCCCCCCCTCATGGCTGCTGGAGACACACGAGAAAGACAGGGGGGCTCAGCCTTAGCCAGTGTGGTGTAACTGGAGTGTCGGACTAGGACCTGGGAGACCAGGGTTCGAATCCCCGCTCAGCCAGGAAGAAGAAGAAGAAGAGTTTGGATTTGATATCCCGCTTTATCACTACCCAAAGGAGTCTCAAAGCGGCTCACATTCTCCTTTCCCTTCCTCCCCCACAACAAACACTCTGTGAGGTGAGTGGGGCTGAGAGACTTCAGAGAAGTGGGACTAGCCTAAGGTCACCCAGCAGCTACATGGGGAGGAGCGGGGAATCAAACCCGGTTCACCAGATTATGAGTCTACCACTCTTAACCACTGCACCACACTGGCTCTCCAGGAAGCTTCCTGGCTGTGACCTTGGGCCGGACCCTGCCTCTCTCGGGCCAGCCAACCTCACAGAATGGTTATGGGGATTAAATGAGGAGAGGAAGAACCACCTTGAGCACCTGGCATGAAATAAAGGCAGGGAATAATAACTCCCAGCAACTGGGGTATTCAGATGTCTCAGGTACAGGAAGAACATAGCCATTGTGACTAGCAGTCATCCACTGCCTTATCCTCCATGAATTTGTCTGACCCTCTTTTAAAGCCATCCAAGTTGGTGGCCGTCACTGCCTCTTTCTTGAGTTTCATATTTTAAACTCTGTGCTGTGTGAAGCACTCCTTTCTTTTGTCTTGGCCTCAAATCTCTCAACATAACAGCTCCAACCAGACACGTGGAGCAGGGAAGAATCGTAGAACTGCAGAATTGGAAGGGGTAAAAGGTAAAGGGACTCCTGACCATTAGGTCCAGTCGTGTCCGACTCTGGGGTTGTGGCGCTCATCTCGCTTTATTGGCCGAGGGAGCCGGCGTACAGCTTCCGGGTCATGTGACCAGCATGACAAAGCCGCTTCTGGCAAACCAGAGCAGCGCACGGAAATGCCGTTTACCTTCCCGCCAGAGCGGTACCTATTTATCTACTTGCACTTTGACGTGCTTTCAAACTACTAGGTTGGCAGGAGCAGGGACCGAGCTCACCCCATCACGGGGATTCGAACTGCCGGTCTTCTGATTGGCATGCCCTAGGCTCTGTGGTTTAACCCACAGCGCCACCCGCGTCCCAATTGGAAGGGGACTCCCCCCCCCAAAAAAGGGTCATCCAGTCCAACCCCCTGCAATGCAGGAATCGCAGCTTACAGAATCCCTGACAAAAAGATGTAGCCTGAAGAGAAATGCATTTAATGACACCTTGAGACTATGAACCAGCATTTTAAAAAAAATGGCTTAGGGTTTCTTTAGGCAACAACCTACTTCATTAGATGCTCGGTCTGAGTGAGTGAAAGCAAAGTAGGAAGCTCAGATGAGAGCAGAACATTTTCCTTTTTGTTTTGTAAACCGAATATAATGCAGAAATATCCTTTCCCTCGCCCACCTCCCACTTTGGAGGTAGCAGCCCAGCTGTTGAAGGAAGGGGGTTTTCTGGCGTTGAGCAAGGCGGAGGGAATCAGCCACTGCAGGGACATCTCCGAATGAGGCTGGTGGTGAGGCCTTGCAGTCAGTGCCCCAGTGTCCGTAAGGGAAGGCGTGTGGTCCTTTGGGGAAGACTGAATACCGCTGACCTTTTGGCTGCCCCCGGACACTTCAGATAATCCCTGAAGTAAACAAGGGATGCGTCATTAATGCTCGTTCAAGCAGAAGCCAGTTACCGTAACTTAATGGGCTGGGCAAGATTGCAACAGGCTCCCCCTGAAAGAAAATGGATCAAGTTCTTTCCCCTAGAACTAGGAATAATAATCCCGGCCCCTTCCGGAACACCTAATGAAGTTGAGTGTTGGAAGATTCAGCCCTGTCAGCCACCATGGCAAAATGTGGATTTGAACCCACATCTCCTCGGCCCACTTGTTCCAGTAACCTCTAACCATTACGCAGCACTGTTTCTACAGCAATTTAAGGTTGGCAGGTGGGAGGGAGGGAAGAGGAACTGCATTCCAGCCCCAGGTAAGGGGGAAAGCCTTGAATCTCCCCACAAGGGGAAATCCTCTTGCGGTTTTATTCTCTAATCCGGGGGATTTTAGGAGGGCTGGGTGTCCGCAGAGAGCCGGTTTCGTAACAAGGCGCACACCTGATACAGCCAGGTGGAATTTTACCTCTTTTCAGTGGAAACTGCAAGCCGGATTCTGACACTTTGACACTCCCACAGTCCGTTCCGCACAATCTCTCCTGGGTCACTTGGGGGCCAGTTCTACAAAAACGAGACACTCCCAATTTAGGATTCTTTGGTTTGAGGGGTGCAGTCAGGCAAACCTGCCCAGTTCCATCTCTCTCCTCTGCTCATTCTTCCAACCTTAACCATTCAGCGCTCTGCCTTTCCATATCGGTCTGTGGAAATTCTTCAGTGCTAATTTTGCAGTCTGTAGCAGCCCTGCTTCTGAATACCAGTTGCTGGAAGCCATAGAAGCAGAGAGGGCTTGTGCTCAGGTCTTGTGCTTGTGGGCTTCCCACTGGGGCATCCAGTCAGCCAGTGTGGGAACAGGAGGCTGGACCAGATGTGCCCCCTTTGAGTGCTTCTTGTGTTCCTAATTCAGCAGGGATTTTCTTACGTTCCTAATAGGGGACTTTTTTGCAAAGCACTTTCCCCCAACACAATTTTTGCATCTCCCCCCCCCCCCAATATACATTCTGTTTTATGCACGCTTTATCCTGGTATATGCGTTTCTATGCACACATTACCTGACTGGAGAACTGCGGAGCAAAATCCAGAGAACTGTGCTTTGGTCCACATTTCATTTCAGAATGTGCGATTGCCGTGGGTTTGCCTTTAAATGCAAACGGAATTGGATTCCTCCCTTGTCTGTTGCAGTGGGGAAGATCCTTTCAGCAGCAGCAGAATCTTGGTTCTTTTCCCCAAGGAGTGATTTAGAGGCCTGTCAGTGCAAAAAAATCTCACCAGGCCCATATTTCTTCCTGGAGACTTCCTGGCTGAGGCCTGCCAACAATGTCTCCTGCCTGCTGGTGATTTACCACGTTGCCTCTCAGCAGCTGAGAGCTGGCAGGGGCCGGGCTGAGATAATCCCCCAGAGTTTTGCCTGCCTTATCGCCTGGCAGAAGTTCCCTGCGTTGAAAGAAAAGTCCTCAACTTAATTGAGCTGATCTGTGAACGGGGTAAAGGAGGTTGCTTTTCAAAGATAATCACCCTTCTCTTCCCCCTGCACACACAAAACTCAAACAACTCTTCCCTGGTGGCCCAAGGCTTTGCATAGATCTTGTACAGATGCAAGGAGGGGAGGGGAGCCCAGAGGAAAATAGGTAAACTTATTATTTATTGCATTTCTATCCCTCCCTTTTTCTCCATGGAGTTTGCTGGCTCACACGGCACTCTTCCCTCCGCATTTAATCCCCACAACAACAACAACAACCCTGAGAGGTAGGTTAGGCTGAGAGGCAGTGGCCAGCCCAGGGTCACCCAGTGAGCTTCAGGTCGAGATTCGAACCTGGGTCTCCCCAAGTCCGACACTCTAATGCCTACGCCATGCAAAAAAATAAGCAAAACGTTCAAGAAATAAAAATGAAAAGGTGCACAGTGGCCAAGTGTGGATATTCTCCCACGGATTCCCGAGTCACGCTTTTATAAAACGGGGAATGGCTTTCATCGTTCGCTCCACATATCCTCTCGCCATGCCCTGGCTCTTGTTATCCAATCTCGGCTTGTTGTCCTGGCTTGTTGACCAGCTGGAAAAGCGCATGGCCATGCTCCGTGGTGGCTCTAGAGGAGGATTAGGCAACTCCAATGAGGAGGAGAGGACTATCGAGGTCTCCTGGCCACCGTGGCTTGGCTCTGCCTTCGCAGATGGAGGCAGCAATGCTTCTGAATGCCAGTTGCTGGGAGACACAGGAGGGGAGAGTTGCTCTTGTGTTCGAATCCTGCTTGCGGGTTTCCCTTTGGGGCATCTGCTTGGCCACTGTGAGAACAGGATGCTGGGCTAGAGGGTCCATTGGCCTGATCCTGCAGACACTTCTGTACATCCTGCCTTACCATAAAATATCCGAGGCTGTTTTTAATGAGGATGAAAAACAGAATGGTCATGGAAACTAGGAGATTAAAACCAGTGTTTTGTGTGTAGCAATAATTATAATAATAATAATAACATCGATGAAAATTATCTGAAAACTAAACGTATAAAGCCGCAGATGTACAGTCACTTACCTGGGAGTAAGTCCCATTTGGGATTTGTGTTCCGAGTAAACTTGCAAAGGATTTGCACTGTAAGAGGCAGGGAGAACATTAATTAAGAAAATACTTCAGCAAGAATCTTGGCGTTATAAAACAAATTAAATCTCATTTAAGTATCTCCATTTGCTTCATCTTGAATTACAATTTCTACTTCCTCCCCTATCTTCTCTCTCTCTCTCTCCAATTCTTATTTGTTGTTTTATTATTTCAATTATAAGCCCGCAGTCCCGGCCCTATTGACTTTTCAAATATTTGTGCAAGCCTGTGTTATGTTAAGCACTTTAAGAAATGGAGAATCGCATCCCTGCTTTGGCTGTCTCGAAATACTGTGACCGGGCAGTTACTAATGGGTGGCTGGGGGCTTTCCTGAGGGGGGGAAAAAAAGAACTGACATTGTTCCTTGATAGCTGGCAATTTCTCTCCCCAGCCCTTGGTAAGCAATGCCCTTCTGCGTCTGGGAAGCACAGAGGAAAAAGGATTGTGTCTCATCTTGAAGTGGAGAGAGGTTTCCTTTCCCCCTTTTCCTGGAACTAGCTAGCAGGGCAAATTGCATGGAGAATCTGTGAGTGGGGAATCCAGAATATCCCTAGTTTGGTGTGAAATGCAATGACTTCCCAGCAAATTCAGCACAGAGGGGATAGTCCATTAGGGCCAACAGAGCACTGTCCTATCAAGAACATAAGATGATTTTGCTGGATCAGGTCCATCTAACCCACTGCTCTCACAGTGGCCGGACAGATGCCCCAAAGGGGAACCTGCAAACAGGAGCCCCCTCCCCTCTGTTGTATTCAGCCGAGGAGGAAGAGCAGCACCAAAGAACAAAAGAGAAGAAAACAAGAGAAGAGAGACCACAAAGAAAAAGGAAAAGCAAGGAAAAAGGAAAAGGAGAGAACAGTGATGGCTAACCTTGACACGCCAGATGTTTTGGGACTACAACTCCCATCATCCCTGACCACTGATCCTGTTAGCTAGGGATGATTGGAGTTGTAGTTCCAAAACATCTGGAGTGTCAAGGTTAGCCATCACTGGGAGAGAAGAAGGGAAAGAAATGAAAAGAGATAATAAAGAAAGATAAAAAGGGCTTCCAATTTTCCATTTGCGGGTTACATTAAAAAAGAAAAAATATAATTAAGACATTCAGTCCATGATAACACCCATCTTCTCCATGTTCCATTAAGCAGTCTTTCTTTTAAGTCAGTGTCTCAAAATCTTTCATTTCTTTTTTGCACGAAAAGGGGGGTTCCCGAATTGTTTTTATTTTTGGTCAGTATCAACCGTGTTTTCTCTTCAACGCCAACTTTGCCTCCATTCATTCCCACCACCATTCTCACTGGGGAGTCGCTCCATCATTTTGGTGGCTCTTTTCTGGACCTTTTCCCCAGCTCTGCAGCATCTTTTCTTTTTTGAGGCGAGGCAGCCAGATCCGCATGGGAGTGATGCCACCCTCCCTCTCTCGTCTGAACGTTGGAAGGTTTGGGACAGAGAAAAGTCCCTTCTTCACACAGCACATAGTCAAACTATGGAACTCCCTGCCCCAGGAGGAGGAGGAGGAGGCAGGGACGGCCACTAACCTGGGTGGCTTTAAAAGAGGACCAGTCCATGGAGGAAGAAAGGGCTATGGATGGCTCCAGTGTGGTGTAGTGGTTAAGAGCGGTGGACTCGTAATCTGGTGAACCGGGTTCGCGTCGCCGCTCCTCCACCTGCAGCTGCTGGGTGACCTTGGGCTAGTCACCCTTCTCTGAAGTCTCTCAGCCCCACTCACCTCACAGAGTGTTTGTTGTGGGGGAAGAAGGGAAAAGGAGAATGTGAGCCGCTTGGAGACTCCTTCGGGGAGTGATAAGGCGGGATAATATCAAATCCAAACTCCTCCTCCTCCTCCTCCTCTTCTTCTTCTTCTTGTTCTCCTCCTCCTCCTCCTCCTAGCCAGGGTGGCTCTGCTCTGCCTCCACAGTCGGAGGCAGCAATGCTTCTGAATGCCAGTGGCTACAAAACGGCAGGAGGGGAGCATTGCTGTTACACTCGGATCCTGCTTGTGGGCTTGCCATTAAGGACACCTGGTCAGCCACAGGTGGAGGTCCTTTGGCCCAGTCCATCAAACACTTCCCATGTTCTAAATTCAACTTGGAATACACCCACAGAAATGGATGGACACAAGCATGAGAGCAGAATCCTGGACTAAGATGGGCCATGAGCCTGATCCTGCAGGCTCTTCTAATTCCCTGGTGTCCTCCTCTCTAAGATTCCCTGGCATTGCTTTTGTCTTCTGCAGCCAAGGTCGAGGATGACACCGGCAAGGCGCCGCTTGCCCTCCCCGTTGCTGCTCCCACCCTGTCCCTGTCGCAAGCGGGGTCTGCAGGATGTGGGAGCTGCGTGTACAGACGGAAGGGGAGAACCCGAGAACTCGCCTCCCCGGTTTGGCTAAGCAAAGTCAGAATAACTCTTTCCTTGGCTGACTTCCTGCTTGGCCAACTGTCTCTCTCCCCCACCTGCTCTGTGGTTTGCCTTTGACATGTAGCGTCAGGGAGACCAGAGTTCAAATCCCTGGTTGGGTAGGAAGCCCACACTGGGCATCCCTGGGCCAGTCACTTTCTCTTACTCAGCCTAACCTACCTCACAGGGTTGTTGTGGTGATAAAATGGAGAGGTGGGGAGAAGCGTGTAAACCCCCCCCTCCCTGCTTGAGCTTCTTGGGATTGGATTGAATTGCAAACCAATCTGGATGAATGATCAATAAGCAGTTCACCTGGAAATAGCAGCAAGGAGCCACAGTTCCCACCCTGCCACAACAAAATTTCCAGGGAAGACAAAAAATATTATTATTATTATTATTATTATTATTATTATTATTATTATATTAACGAAGGGCAGTATAGCGGCTTTGACTGTTCCTGCTCCGCTGACCCCACCAGCCCCATGGATCAGCCCCGTCACAAGACAAACATGGGGTGGTTTGTTTGTTTTTTGCCCCAGTGCAGAATGCCTGAGGAGGCATTATCAATACCCAAGAAGCCAGCTGTTAATGGACAGCAATATTCCGCTTTGCTCCTCTCCCCTCCTCCTCTTGAAAAGCAGCAAAGTGAGTTAATCCAATATTAGCAGAGCTCCTTAATGTAATTAACACAATGCCGGGAGGTGGAGGTAATTAAGATTTGGGAGGAACAGTTTCTCTTCTCCCCCAAACCCCCAGGTCTTTGCAGCATTGATCTTGTCATGCCAACCTGCTTCCCAAAGGCCTTATGTTTTGCATTATTGCCACTGATGGGGAGTTGATTGCTCCTTGGCGCGCTTGTTGTGCTCCCGCAGTGGAGAACCTAGAGTTGATCTTGCGAGGCAGGAGAGCCTGCTGGATCAGGGTCAAAGGGGGCCCATCTAGGCCAGCATCCTGTCCTCACAGTGGCTACCCAGATGCCCCAGTGGGAAACCTGCAAGCAGGATCCAAGCACACAAGCACCTTCCTCTCCTTCTATGAATTTGTCTAATCCGCAGCAAGGTTCCAGTCCTCATGGTGCTGAATAGGAATCATAGCTGTCAACCCTCCCTTTTTTTGCGGGAAACTCCCTTATTTCAATGCCATTCCCTGCTGCTATCCCGGATTGTTGATATCCCTTAAATTTCCCGGATTTCAAAGGAAGCAGCTCCTCTCCTTCCCTGCCGGCCAGGGAGGCTCCTCAGCTGCGTTGCTCGGCTGCCAATAAGGAGTCTGAGACCGACTGGGGGCGGAGCTTGCATGCCTTGTGCAGCCAGACCCTCACGCCCAACCAGACAGACAGCCTGCCTGCCGTCTACGTGCTCGCTCTTCCGCTCACCCGTTCGCACGCTGCCTCTGGAGCGCAGGGTGGCGAGGCTACTTGGTGCCATTGCACCGCCCTCGCGGCATCCCTTATTTTCAAATCCAAAAGTTGAAGGAAATCCCTTATTTTCAAATCCAAAAGTTGACAGCTATGATAGGAATGCAGGAAGCTGACATACCAAGTCACAGCTTTAGTCCATCTAGCTCAGTGTCGCATGCACTGACTGGCAGCAGCCCTCCACGGTTCCATACTGGGGTCTTTCCTATCCTTACCTGGAGATTCCAGGGATCAAACCTGGGACCTTTCACATGCAAAGCAAGTTCTCCACTACCAGGGACAGGTGGGCAGCCACTCCCCTGCCTTTTCTTACGTCTTGAGACCAACTAATTTTTTTGGCATACCCTCCAGCATGTTGCAGCAGAAAACCAGGATGCCCACCTTCTGGGCCCCACTCCTGTACAAGTCACGGCCCCAACAAATGGGGTGTCCCGGTTTAATCAGGACGGTTGAGGTTTATGCTGTGGTTGGAAATCAAACCATGGGGGGGGGGACAAAGACACAGCTCCTCGCAAGCCCCAACCTACATCCTCCTCCCAACCAGGGCTGATGGGAACAGTAGTGGAGGGCGCCTGGTCAGCAAAGGCCCCTCTCGCGTTCTGAAGTGTGCAGGCCTTTCCTCATCCGGACCAACACCGAGTGCCCTTTCCTCTCCTGCTGCGCTCACCTTCCCTTCTCTTTCCCCCCCTCAGAATATCGACATCACCAACTTTAGCAGTAGCTGGAGCGACGGCCTGGCCTTCTGCGCCCTCCTGCACACCTACCTGCCTGCCCACATTCCCTACCAGGAGCTCAACAGCCAGGACAAGGTGAGGCCCCTCTGTCACCAGCATCCTCCAGATCAGGCTTCCTCAAACTCGGCCATCCAGATGTTTTTGGCCTGCAACTCCCATGATCCCTAGCTAGCCGGACCATTGGTCAGGGATGATGGGAATTGTAGTCTCAAAACATCTGGAGGGCCGAGTTTGAGGAAGCCTGCTTCAGATGGTGGGGTGGGGAGAAACCTTTCCCCTAGTGACGTGGAATGGAGTTGCAGGATAAACACACCCACCCATTCCTGACCTAGGCAGCTAGGGGAGAAGGGTGATGCTTGAGGACTAGTGACATTTATTATTTAGTTATTTCATAAAATGTATTATATGCTGCTTGGTTGTAAAGGGGGGGGGGGAAACAACACCAAAGCATTAAAATTTATCACTAGCAGAAATGTAACAGCCATGATTTAAGACTCTCTGAAAGTTAAAATAACTAATAGACTAAACTTGCATCAGCTTTCTAAACCTCTGGACAGGCTTGTCTAAATGAAAACATTTTGGCAGACCCCAAGATGAGGAGAGTGAAGGTGGAGCCTGACATCAATTGTCAAGGAGTTCCAAATATAATCAGCCCTGAGTTTTTAAAAATAAAAAAATAAAAATACATGATAAGGTTAATGTTTGGTTATTTATAAGTAGTTCCAACTAATGACCTTTTAATAACAGTTGTAAATAATAAAATATAGATCCTGCCTTTTAAAAACATGTTTTAGATTTTGTGTGTGTGTGCTTTGGTTTTTTTTTTGTTATTTTTAATATATGTTATTTATTTTTTGCTGTAAGCTGCTTTCAGTTGCATTTGGGGAGGGGGAAGCAACTAAGAAATTTAATTAAATTAACAATACTCCAACAATATTTGGAGGGCCACCTGGGTGCCTTCTGCTGTAGCTACAATAATAAAGTCTTCCAGGAAGAAGCAGAATCTGAAACTTTTTTCTCACCTGATTGATGTATACTTGAATTCACTTCCTCTTGTGGGTTTTGAATCAAGGGGTGCCTGTTTTCTTTCAGTTGTGGGTTGTGTTTCCTGGCGGAGGAGGTCTTCGCCATTTGCACCTCGCCCTAACCCTTCTATTTCTCACCTTTTTTTAAATATGCAATTTATTTTGCAAAATTTCCCCCAACAAACACACATTGTTGGGTTGGAAAACTGCAATGCAAAATTCGGAGCAGTGCAAGTTTCAAAGAATTGCGTTGTTATTATGATGTGAAGCATTATTGCTTCAGGAAGCACAGAGCTTTCCCATTCAAAGGCAAACAGAATCTATGTCCTCCCCCACCCATAGCCGTAACAGGAGAGGAACTTCCCCGTGGCAAATGGATGATGGCAACTAGAGGGGGGGCAGGCTAATGTCGTAGAAAACAGCCCTTCTAGCCTGACCTGTTTGTTCTCTCTCTCCCCCTCCCCACAGAAAAGAAATCTCCTTTTGGCATTCCAGGCTGCCGAAAGCATTGGCATTAAACCCAGCTTGGTGAGTGCTTTTGTCCTGGGGAGATGCATTGCGCCAATATAGCATTGGAGGGGATGAGGCCGGGGGGGGGGCTGGAGGGAGGGTCTCATATTTGCACCTGCAAGAAAACAGCGAACAGGAGCATGGCTTCAAATCCATTCCACCCTCCCTTCATTTATCTAATCCCCCACTTTAAAGCCAGCAGCCATCTTCCGCCATCACATATTGTGGTTGTAAGTTCCACAAGTTAAAAAGTGCGGTTGCATGGGGAAGACCCTCCCTTTTAATCATCCGCCGGTCAATTTCATGGAGTCTCTGGCCTCGTCGATAAAGAAAAATGCTTGGTTGAGGGTTCCCTGTTGTTTGCCGAACCCACCGAGCTGTTGTGATTCAGAGCTCGGATAGTTCAGATCCACTGCCCCACACTCCTTTCAGTCTAGGAAGGCCAGCCTTCAATCCCAGATTGCACAGCTATTTATTTTATGGCATTTATGGTCCGCCGTTCCTCCCTGCGGCTGGTTTTTATCCTCCCGACAGCCTTGTGAGGTAGGCAGGCTAGACCGATTCGCCTAAGGCCAATCTCCAGCAAATTCCACAGCTGGCTGGGCAATTTGAACCCGGCACCCCCAATACAACATTGGCTCTGACTCTGCCTGCCACTTTTGCACAGGTTTCGATGTGGGGGTGAGCAAAATGCTGCTCACGTTTCGCTTCTTCTATGACTCGCTCAGGTTTGCAGCCATTAACATGTTTGCTGTGGTACAGAGGTGCGAAAGAGCCATGGGGCCAACAGGAACACACCAAGCTCCCTTGCTCTCGTTCTCTTCCTAAACCGGAGGGAGGGAGGGAGCTGTTGACTTACCGCTTCTAAAAAGTCGTCTGCCCCATCGCACCGCTCCAAATAACTTTTTGCACAGCTCCAGGGCCCTTCTTAAGATTGGGGGACAATGTGGCTAGAGGTTGGCATGAACCCTGAATTGCCGAGACCTTGCTCAGGCTGAAATACACACCTCGGCGTGCATTAAGTGAGAGGTCTCATAGCGTCTAACCTTCCTCACCATTTCCAGCATCTTCAGGAAGGGCTGGAGATAATACCAAACTAGATGGCCAACGGTCTGACTCTATTAAGGTGCTTCCTATGTTTCTGTTTGAACTTTAATTCAGAACCATGAGGGCTTATTTTTAGAGGAAGGGGCACTGCCCAGGGGCAGATCACCCCCTTTGCATGCAGACGTTTCAAACGGCATTGCCAAGCAGGGCTGGGCAGGAACCCTGCAGCGCAGAGCAGACTGAGCTCAATGGACCAAGGGTCTCACTCTGCATAAAGACGTCTTGCCTTAGGTTCCCTGAGGTTCCCCTCTGCCCTAGGGCAGTTTTAATAGAATCTTAGAATTGTAGAGTTGGAAGGGACCCCTAAGGGTCCTCTAGTCCAACCCCCTGCAATACTGGAAACACAGTATTGCAGCAGGGCGCTGCCTCTCTTTTCAACCCCTGGCCAGCTCCCTAGGAGCCTTGTTGTCAGCCGAAAACCAGCCTCCCCTCCCCACCACAGAGGACCCCTCTGCTGAACTCTCCCTGCCTCCATCTCCTGAATACCTTCCCCAAATCATGCGAATCTGAAGTGCTCACAGCTCTCTGTCCCCATCATCACCAAGTCTCCCTGGCATGCATCCGTCAATTCGCCGTCCCGTTCCCCCAACCCTCATTTTATGTGAGCTTGGGGGTGTGTGTGTGTGTGTTTCAAATTCATTTCTTTAAAAGGTTTACGGCCGGGATTTAATTAGCCTTGGCTACCGCTCCCTCCTTGAAAGCCTTGCCAAGCAAATAGGCTGCCCTTCCGGGGGGGGGGGGCTGTTGTTCCTGGCTGCCCCCCTACTCCATTCACTGCCGCAAGAGGGGAAGCGAAAGCCGTCACGTTCCCTGGGGCTCAGACGTGTTGGGTCCGGTGTGTGCGTGGGATCAGGGATCCGCTCCCCACCCCCTGGTTTTCTGTCTCTGGGGCTTCAAGGGAAGAACCGAGACGCTTCAGCAGACAGGAAGAATGTTATGAGGAGCGGCGGAGGATGTTGGGCATGCTTGGCCTGGAGAAGAGGAGACTGAGAGGGGGGTATGATAGACACCTTCAAATATCCATGGAAGATGGAGAGAGCTTGTTTTCTATCGCTCCCACCAACAAAGGAGATTCCAAATAAATATCAGAACGGCGTTTCTTATGGGAAGAGTTGTTTGACAGTGGAAAGGACTCCCTCAGGAGGTGGTAGACTCTCCTTCAAAGCAGAGTTTGGATGGCCATCTGTCAGGGATTCCTGCATTGGCAGGGGGTTAGACTAGATGACTCTCGGGGTCCCTTCCATCCCTACAATTCTTTGATTGTATGAATATGTATGTACTCACACATATACAAACTTCCTGTGAAATGATCCGGTATATTTTGGGAGGCGGGGATAGGGAGTAGGAGATTTCACCTGCATTGTACCTTTTAGCTGTTCCTGGGGGTTCGGAATGACCCTCTGGTTCCCCTGCTGCAGCTAAAGTGCTTTACGTTTCCTTGTTTTCCTCCCTCCCCAAAACCTCCCAATGACACTGCCATCTCTTCCCGCTACAGGAGCTCAGCGAGATCATGTACACGGACCGCCCCGACTGGCAGAGCGTTATGCAATACGTCGCCCAAATCTACAAATACTTTGAGACCTGAGTTCCGGAGCCGGGAGGAGGAGGAGGAGGAGGAGGAAGGCGTCTGAAGAACACCATGCAACGCACTAGATCACTTTAAAAGGAAAACACTAAAAGGACCCTCCCCCTTCGTTCCTGCTTGACAGAGGCCCCGGCAGACGTTTCTCGTGGCCCCAGAAAGGACTGGCCATGATCCAGCCCACGCCATGCAGCCTGAGGCAGAGTAGAGGGGCTCTGCTTGGCTTGGGACTCTTTTTTTGGGGGGGATGCAGGAAATAACATCTCCCCCGTAGTTGACCGTGCCAAATAAGACTCCTTTCCACCCAGGGTGCCCTGCGCTGTGGGGCAGAGAACAACTCCCCCCATCGCTGGACAAATCGGTGGCCTTGTGCGCAGCCTCTGGAGGTCCCCGAGGGCATCAGAAGTTGCTGCTTTCCCCCTCTTTAATTTCACAAAACCTGGTTGTGGCTTCCCCTCTTCATGGGTCCCATGGAAAGGCTTCCTTTTCTCCCCGGAGGCTCAAGAAAAGAGCAGAGTGGGCTGGCTTCCTGAAACCGGCTGCGCTGTGTGGAACAGCGAGGACCCCTTGAAAGCATCTTTGGAAAAATCAAAACGCCAAACTTACAAGGCCCCTGCCCTCCCCTAATGACAGCTGCCTTGGCCCAGTCTCACGCAGCTGGTAGGGCGGTAGAGAGAGCCAGGCTGAACTTGGCTTCTGCAAATCCCCCCCCCCCAGGACCAATTTAGGGACAGTCGGGATCTGAATAGGCTTCTGTCGATCCAGGACCCGCATTGTATTGAGTGTGGATGCAAGGAGAGGAGGGGGGAGCCCTTCTGATCGTTGCTCCACAAGCTAGAGGAAGCCATTATCAGGCCCAGATCTCCCTCCCGCCCACCCAGGATCTGTGTTGTGACTGGATCACTTTGATGCCCGATTTAGTCCGCTGGGGTTTTGTTGCAGAACAAAGACTGCGTGTCTCTTTAATTCGTTGCACGGGGGGGGGGGGGGAGAAGCGGTGCCTTCTAAAATTCTCTCCCCCCCCCCCCCAGTGCTTCCAAGTTGTTGCAGGAGATGCAAGAGTTGTGTTCTGTTACGCAAACCTCCTTGTCTCGCTGCAGACATCTTATTTGTCTAATCCACGGGGAACATCTGTGGCCTTCAGGAAGTTGCCGGACTAAAACTCCCACCATCTCTGACCAATGGCATCTGCGGGGCCACAGAACTGTCCTCATCAAACCAGGGGGAGGGGATCCAAATGCAGAACCAAGACATGTTGGGAAGCCTGATACCCAGGTTTAAAGTTGCTAGCTTGAGTAGTGGAGAGAAAAGGTTGTGGGGGCAATGTGTGTGTTTTTTTGGGGGGTGAGAGGGTTAGGTCTGCACATGCTGGTTGTTTTTTTTTGGGGGGGGGGCTTTGTGAGACTGGTGGGGCCAACAGCTTTTGAAAAACTGGAGTTGCCAAAATAATAATAATAATTTCCTGCCATGTCCCACCTGCCCTGTTCACAGCCGTGCCAACAGCTCCAGTCTGTCCCATCTGAGCGGACACAAGGTAAAAGCTTTACCTGCTGAGTTTCCGCCTGCTGCGCCTCTGCTAAGAGCGCAGGAGCCCTTCCAGGGGAGAAGAGGGAAGAGTTGGCAAGCCTGCGAGGGGAGGGGAAGTCTCTGCAAATCTGAAAGTTAACGTCATGTTGAAAGCGACCGTCTTCGTCTCTCATCGAGGCCTTTTCTTAGGGTCAGCTCACAAGGCGAGCCTCAGCGCAGGCATCAAAAGCCTGAAAATTCTTGCAGCGACTGAGGGCTTCTCTGCAAGGACTCAGGTGCCCTTTAAGTGTGAGCTTGAAGCGCTGAGTCGATGACCTGTGTGGGTGAAAGCCTGGGTTGGCAGCGCCAAAAGCACCCACCTTCGCCAGCCCCACTTCACGACGCCTCTGTGTCACCGAAGGGCCACCACGAAACCTCCTTGGCTGGCGTCAGGAGCACCTGAAGGCCACCAGGTCACAAACATAAGTGACACTCACTTTGGCTTGGTAGAATTTCCTCCTTGCCGCTTTGGTGTGACTCGCCGGCTCCTTTCTGAGACTCGGGAGGCAAAGCCTTTCACAGGAGTGCCGTGTGGGGGTGACATGACCCTAGAGGATGCTGTGAAGGAAGCGCTTCCTTGCCACGTCTGCAGATGCTCACATCGCCCACATCTGCTGCCGCTTCTTCCGTGCCCCCCCCCCAGCCCCGTGGCTCTGCAAGGGATGTGTTAGACATCCCACCGTAAGGTCACAGAGGGTCTGAGGGCAGCCTGCCCACCCAAATTATCATTGTGTATTTTCTGTTACTGGATACGAAGTTGAAGGTGCCAAATAATTGTTTGAAGTTGTTCGCTTTGCCAAAGGAGGAGGCCTCAGTTTCTGCCGCCTCCTCCCAGCCCAGTTGTTCTCGTCAGTGAGAGAACGTCAGTCTCTTTCCCCGCTCTTGGCCTTGGCTTGAGCTGAGCTTTCCCCACTTTGTTTGCATCTCTCCTTCCCATCCAAAGCCCCTGCTCCCCTTTGACATCCCAACGGCTGTGGAAAGAAGACTTCAGGCAGGCCTGGTGTAAGGTTTCTGCCTGAAGACTTTCAGATGTCCGGTGCTAGTCCTCATGGTTCCTAGCCGAAACCTGCCAGTCTCCAGACAGCATCCAGTCATTCCAAAATCGTTTGCCATCTTCTCTGGAGAAAACGTGCCACCTTCTTTGCATTTTCATCAGGCAAACAGACCTTTCACTTGGGGGAGTCAGGCGCTGGGGGGAGGGAATATAAATCACTACGGTCCAGGAAAAGCACGGTTCCTTTAGTGAGTTGCGTCCGACGCCGAGGTCTGTAGCCATGAGTAGACGGAACAAGAAGAACCCCACAAGGTAGCCAGTGGGAGGGGGGCCTCTAGGCATAATGGTACCCGAACTCCCACCCGCCCCTTGCAGCCAGCATCAGTTAAGGCGGAGGACTCTTGAGAGTAGGATTCCAGCAACTTCCGGAGGTCCCTGTGATTGCAGCCTCTGATGTTACTGCCCCGTGATCTGCAGGGGAAAAGAGATTTCTGTGCTGTGTTTTGCCATTTTCTCCACTTTAAGAGGAGATCTGTCGTTACGTGTGAGGCAGGCAGGGGCAAAAAAGTCTGAGGTGGTCCTTTCAGGGCAGCTTCATTTAAACCGGTCCCTCAGACTGTCTCGTAAACATCAGTTGGCAAAGCTCTCTCTCTCTGTGTGTGATATATATATATATATGCCTACAAGGTTATTGTTTCTGGGCCATTGAGTGTCCAGGTGTTGGATTGCATCAGAAATGTGGTTTACCTCAGGGGGGGTGTTGGGAAAGGGAGGTTTATTGGCTTCGCTGTGCACCTCAGTTGGCGCAAGAGATGGAGGAAAGGCGGGAAGTGAGTGAGGGTTCGCGTCTGGTCGTCCCGAAGGTCCGGTTTGGTTTTGTCTCCAGAAAAGCAGCGGGGAGCTGAGTGAGGGGGGAGCAGGAGGTTCCAGACCAAAGCGAGGCGTGGATTCGCACCCGTAACAGTTGCAAGGAGAACGGAGCCGGATGAGGCGTTTGAAATGTCCGTGTCAGAGTGGGAGTTTTGTCTGTATTGGTTTTGTCAGCTGAGGCGTCCGAAGGAAGGCTGGGCAGGTTCTTTGCCAGAGGCGCAACCAGCCTCCAGGTCTCTTGAGGCCTAGCACCTTGAAGGGAATGTTTTAGGGGCAGGTTCTGAATCCACTTCCCTTGCTCTTGAAGGTTGGGAAGATAGACTTAAGGTTGTGTGTGTGTGTGTCTCCTCCCCCTAAATTCACCATTTTCCTGGGACTCCACCTCTTTCTCCCACCCCCTCCCAAAATGAGGTGCAGAAAGAGAAATCTAGGGTAACACTGAGCTTAATTTCCCCGGGGTTCTCAGTCACTGAAATGCCACCAGATTTCAAGGCCTGCTGCTTCTCTTTTCAACTCCCCTCAATTTAGGGTCCACCTGTGAAGGGTTTTATTCCGGCACTTCCCGCTCCCTCTACTGCGGGTGAAGCCAGAGGGTGGACGGCCCTATTAGCTTGTTCCTCCACACAACTCAAGGTGGCCGTATCAACCTGCGCCCACCTTTCCCAAAATGATGCCAAGGGGGGGCACTGTCCTTGACATAGGAGCATTGGGGGTCATGTGACTGTAGGCTGGGGGGGCAGTGTTCCTCCAGATGTTGGACTCTGAAATCGCATCATCCCTGGCAGCTGTGCCGGCTGGTGGCCGTTGAGAGTCCCAGCAACACCTTCAGGAGAATCTCCTCACTTGAAGGGTTCTCCCAGCCCATCTTCCATGCTTCTCCAGTGAAATGCACCCCATAATATAATGCAGGGAATTGGGCGTGGACATCTGTGGCCTGTCACTGGATCCCAGCAGGAGCAACAAGCGAGCACAATGAGGCCTGGGGGTTCCCAACATCTGGATAGATGCTGGAGCCCCTCATCCCTGTTGGAACAAGCCCATAATTTTGTAAAAACACAAATGACTCCTGAGCAGGTGTCCTAACTGGAATGGCTGGTGTCTGCGGGTGCTAATGATCTTTCCAATATGCCATCGATCGACTCTGACTGGCAATGAACAAACAGAGTTCTTTCCTCTGCTTATTAACCAGTTTTGGGAGAGCTAACAGATTCTGGATCCCTGCCCTGCCCTCTATTATCTTTATTTTTTTAGCCTTTACACATGCCAACTTCCAGATACATTTTGTTTGTTCATCTTTCCTTGTGAGCGTTTCACTTATTAAAAGAAACAAAAACTGGACCTCTCTCTCGGCCTGGACTGGGCGCTTCAAGTCCCGCCGGAGAGCAAAACCATCTTATTTATACACCAAGAGCACACTAGAATGTACAGGCCCTCGGAGACGTCAACGGTCGAGGATGTGCGACTGCCAATGTTTTTATTTAAAGAAGATTAACGTTACTGAAGCATTGGATGCAGGGTCTGCATAATATTTCTAATAAATGCCTTTGGTTTCTGACACTTGGCTTTTGGCTCTGCTCTTGTCTAGGCCTGGGCCGCATCCTGTCGTTCCTGAGGAGTATCAAGAGATAATCCCCAGAGTGGTTTAACCGTTAGTCCCTCTTCTCAGGAAACACTGGGAATTGTAGCTATCTTAACAACTCTCAGCACCCTTAACATACTACAGTTCCCAGGATTATTTGCGGGGGAAGCTATGACTGTTTAAGGTGGTGTGATACTGCTTCAAATATAGAGTGCAGACTGGGACGGAGTCTACTCAGAAGTAAGTTCCATTGAGTCAGATAGGACTTGCTCCCAGGTAAATAGGATGGCAGCCTTCTGAATATTCAAAACATATACACAATGTTGGGGCAATTGAAACAACTCCAATTTAATTACATTTCTTTTTTAAAAAAGTAATGACTACACCTCTTTGAATAACAGGAGCAGGTAAGACAAATATTACCTTGCCATTCTTACAACAGCCTTGCAAGGTATTGCTGACGTATCACAGATGCTGAGCAAGACATTTGGGGGTGGGGGGTGAGAGAGAGAGAGAGACTTGTAAACAAGCCAGGATAAAACACAAATCAATGAATTGTGAAGCATCAAAAGTAGAAATTCTGCAAGCAGCTGCTACCCAACTCTTACGAAATAAATAATTTGACACTTTAATATGAGGAGTGAATCAAAACAATATGTCCATATACATAACTCATTATCAAACTCCTGTGTCCATTTAAAATCAGTATGTGAGCATTCAGTATTTTCCAACTACAAATCCACAGACATGCCACACCGACCACCTGAACTGAGCTCATGAACCACAGGTGGGAGCGCCTGATCTCTTACCAGAAAAGCCAGGTGCGTTGCAGCCACGGAGGTCTCACCTTTTAGCCTGAACCTTAGGTCACATTACCTCTCACTGTTTTCTAAACTTCCAAATTGCTTGGGGAGGGGATACAGTTGTGCTGACACGTGCTGAATTGATATTACAAGTGGCCAACAACAGAGAAATGCAAAAATAAGCTTGGTACCCCAATAATGTGATTGGACACTACCACAATGTGTGTTCTGTGTGGCTTGTGCAGAAGCATTTGATATTATGGACCACGGGCCATGTTCAAATGCGTGCATGCGTGCACCTCAGTCACCATGCTGCATCATCATCAGTTCTCCTGGTCACACTACCGTGTGACCAAGGATAGCCACCTGCGAATTTCATTCTGTTTCATTTTCCCATGGCAAGCAGGAAACAGATGTTCTGGGGCAGGGCTGGGTGGGGCAGTGGCACCTACAACATCTGCATGAATGACGTCTTGCGCCACCAGATGTGTTGCAGCTGCTGGGCCTGCATGATCAGGTATGGGGGTGCATGGCAGGGGGTTGGTGTAGATGACCCTCAGGAGTCCCTCCCTACACCACAGCTCTTTCTCAGGCTGTTCTAAATCTTCCTGTGACAATGTGTCATTGCCCAGAAGTCTGTGACTGAAAAAGAGGAAACTGGACCTGCTGGGGAGCTGTCCGGACAGCCCCAGGGTGTCATTTGCATAGGCACCAAAATAGCCCACCTTGAAGTCTTGCTCATGAGAGCAAAGTGACTCAAAGCATCCTTAGCCTAGTGGGAAGATCTCAGTGCCAACACATTCTGTGTTGTGATGAGACCAACCAACTCTGCCTTGTGGGGAGTCAGACCAATGGTCCATCTAGCTCAATATTGCCTACACTGACTGGGAGCCGCTCTCCAGGTTGGCAAACCGGGAGTCTTATCACCAGCCTTTCCTGGGGAAGAAACGTGGTTCCGTTTGTGTTCAGAGGCGGCAGCGCCTCAATTCGCACTTCCTGAAGCCATACATACGTGAATTGAAAATGCAACCGCCCATTGAAATTCACGCTTCTCAGAATTTTGCAGTTCTCCAGTCAAGCGATGTGTGCAAAAATGCACAGGCCAGGGTAAAGCATGCCTTTAAAAATGCAGTTACAGGTAGGTAGCCGTGTTGGTCTGTCATAGTCAAAACAAAATAAAAAATTTCCTTCCAGTAGCACCTTAGAGACCAACTAAGTTTGTTCTTGGTATGAGCTTTCGTGTGCATGCACACTTCTTCAGATATGCACATGAAAGCTCATACCAATAACAAAGTTGGTCTCTAAGGTGCTACTGGAAGGAATTTTTTTTATTTTGTTTTAAAAATGCAAATATTCATGAAAGAACATAAAAAAAATGCATTTGCAAAAAAGTGAGCACGTTGGGGCAAATTGCATACAGACGTGTGTATATTAGAAATTCACCCTAAAATGCTGGTGAATTTCCATTAGGACTTTAAAAAAAAATAAAAAAATTGCAGGCCATTGTGGAGAACTGAACTCGAGTGAACAACTGAGAAACCCAGAAATCCTGCTTCTCCATGCCAGTTGCTGGAAGCGACACAAGGAGTGAGCACTGTTGCACTAGGGACCTTCTTGTGGGCTTCTCATTGGGGCATCTGGGTGTCCACTCTGAGAAAAGGATGCTGAACTAGATAGCCCCCTTTGGCCTGATTCAGCAGCCAGCCTCTTCTCAGCCTCTTATCTTTGACAATAGCTACAGAATTCAGCTTGCAGAGAAGCTCGCTTTTGTTTTCGAGAGGCACGGTCCTAGTCCTCATGATTCCGTGAGAGCGGGCTGCTGGACTCGATGGGTCATTGGCCTGATCTAGCAGCCTCTTCTGATGCTCCCCTGGTGGCTGGTGCCCATTGGGGCTGGTGGGGCAGGGACCCCAAACAGTTGGCAGAGCCAGCTTGTCCTAGTTTCTTCCTCCTGAAACACAGAGATGGAGGAGGAGGCTGACACCCGGAGCCACTCGCCGGCTTGGTTTTGAGAAAGAAGGCAGGGCAAGTGAGAGCTTGGCGAGGGCAGTCGGAGGTCTGTGGGGCAGCGACCCATTTGCCCTAACCGGCAATGGACCAGCTGCCATTGCAGGGGAAGAGGGATCGACAGGTAGAAAGAAGCAGATCAACAGTGAAATGAGTCACAAGTTTGGCAACTCAGTTCCTGGTTCGACTCCAACACCTAAGGCCAGGTATCCCAAATTCATTGGCAGCCGTTGCAAACGCTTACATAACCCAAACTGGTTTGCCTCTTCTGGAGATGACAGAGGCAGCTCATATTTCAACAAATTTCCTTCTCCGGGGGCTGGAAACACACAAGAGAACAATAATTCTCAGATCTGAAGGAAAGGATGGAGGTTCATAGAATTGGAGAGTTGGAAGGGACCCTAAGGGTCATGTAGTCCAAACTCCTGCAATACAGGAATAAATTAGGAGAGCAATTTATTTTATTTCTATCCAGCCTTTCTCCTAGTGCAGGACCCAAGGAAACTCCCAGCATAATACAGGGACAACTCAAAGCACATAATTTTTTTTTTTTAAACCCACCAATTAAATAAGTAACCCTATGAAAAATGGTGCTGAAGGGTCCCTTCCAGGAGGCATCAGTCAACTCAGAAATTCACAATCTCAAGATAGACTGCGCTGGAATATGGAAGTTCCACTCAGCAGGCATGGTTAAAAGTCGCTGATGGATCCAACCCTGGCCACCGATTAATTCTTCACTGCAAACAGAAGCAGTCAACTTATACTGGCAAAAGCCGACATCTCAGCTTCCATATCTGGGAGAGAAGTGTGCAGAGCATAGCTGCGCACTGAAGGAGAGCCACAAGCGGCAGCCGTTTGCTCGGCGGCATCCAGCCAGGCGGAGATGCAGAGCCTTTCGTTTGCAAAGTCATTCCTTTGCACCTTTTGCTTGCTCTGTTTTGTTCTGACTGTGCGATGTGGCTGTGTGTCTCAGGCGGGGAAACCACACTGGTGGGAACTTTCCAAGAGGCTCTGTCTCGACCCAATACGCAATCCTTTAACAGCAGCTTTGCCATACCTGGTGCTCTCCAGATGTTTTGGACTTGCAACTCCCATCAGCCCCCGTCAGCGCCAGGAGCTCTGGGCCCTAACATCTGGCCAGGATGGATGGGAGTTGCCAGTCAACAACACCAAGAGGGCACTAGGTTGGTGTAGGTGGCTCTGATCCAAGGATGGGGAGCCTGTGGCCTTCCAGATGTTGTCAGACTCCATCTCCCAGCAGCCCCAGCAGCCAGCACGGCCAGGGATGATGGGAGTTGTAGTGCGGCAACATTTTCAGGACTGCCCCAGTCTGGATTTGAGAAATCTGGCCAGGAACTTCCCACCCGAAACTCTCCAAAATATACGTTCGTTGTTTTTGGTTTTTTATATTGTAAACCACCCTTTGGTCCTCGGATGGAGGGCAGTATAAAAGTTTAATAAATATAAAATGAAATAATAATAATAAATAAAATATGTGATTTTTGTGGGGGGAAGGGAGAAGGGCATTAGAAACAAAGTAATTCACAACTTTTTTGCGAGCAAATGAGAAGTAAGGGCGTTTGAGTAACCCATTTCCTTCCTTCTCCATCCAATTTGTTGAAATTCAGGGATTCCCCACCCAGCCACCCCTGGTGCCAACTGCGTGCAGGAATATCCTGTTCATATGTCTGCCGCTGCCATAGCTTTAAATACAATAGAATCACAGAACTGCAGAGTTGGAAGGGACCCCGAGGATCATCTAGTCCAACCCCCTGCAACGCAGGAATACGCAGCTGTTCCATACATGGATTGAACCTTTGCATTATGAGCACCACACTCTAACCAACTGAGCTCTCCAGACTGACATATTCATAGACACACTCCTACACACCAGGGGCTGCTGCCCCACTCTCCTCTCACCAACCCCTCTGCCAGCTTTCCATGGCTCACTCTACACACAGCAAAGTGTGGGGATTCGAACCCAGGTCTCCCAAGGTCCTAGTCTGGCACGCTAACCACTACACCACTCTGCCTCTCCACTGGTGCCTATGCAGCTCAGGGCCAGGTTACATGCAAGACCACACCAGCATGGCGTAGTGGTTTGAGTGTCAAACTAGGACCTCTGAGACCAGGGTTCAAATTCCCACTCGGTCACGAAGCTCACTGGGTGACCCTGGGCAAGTCACTGTCTTCTCTCAGCCTTGCCTACCTCATAGGGCTGTTCTGGGGATTGAATTAAGAGAGGATGAATCATTGTATGCCAGCCTGAGCTCCTTGCAAGGGGGAAGGTAGAATATAAATGCAATAAATTAATAAAAATGAAAGGTAAGTTTTAAATGTTTGATGTTTTATCGTATTTTTAATATTCTGTTGGGAGCCGCTCAGAATGGCTGGGGAAACCCAGCCAGATGGGCAGGGTATAGATAAATTTTATTATTATTATTATTGACAACCCCTTCCCTTTACACCCCCATCGATGGGCGTCTCCACCCCCATCGATCTACCCAGACACTGAGGTCCAGCGCTGAGGGCCTTCTGGCGGTTCCCTCACTGCGAAAAGCCAAGTTACAGGGAAGCAGGCAGAGAGCCTTCTCGGTAGTGGCACCTGCCCTGTGGAACGCCCTCCCACCAGATGTCAAAGAGAAAAACAACTACCAGACTTTTGGAAGACATCTGAAGGCAGCCCTGTTTAGGGAAGCTTTTAATGTTTGATGGATTATTGTATTTTAATGTTCTGTTGGAAGCCGCCCAGAGTGGCTGGGGAAACCCAGCCAGATGGGCGGGGTATAAATAAATTATTATTATTATTATTATTATTATTATTATTATTATTATTATTATTACACCTCATTCACCCCTTCCCAAAGCCCAAAGCCCTCCCCTCCCGACTCCCTTTTACTAAACCACTTTGTAAAGGGCCTCACCTGAACTGGCCTTTCCCCCCGCTGTAGTGCATGAAGACACCTTACATTTTTATGTATATTGGAAGATATAGAGATCGGCAGAGATATACCTTACAGTTTCAGTCCACAGGCCTGTTTGCCAGCAGTGCCCGGCTGGAAGCCCCCAAGCGAGGCATCAGCTTTCCCTGGCTCTTTGCTTCAACAGCTGGCCTTTAGCAGATAGACTGTGCCTGGATATGGAGGCTTCATCGAGCTATCACAGCTAGCAGCAGTTTGATAGGGCTAGCCCGCTTCGCACACTCAGATAAATCCTTAAAAAGAAATAAATCTAGCAGTAGCCCTCGCGGCCTCTTTCCCTTCCCTTCTCTCATTCTTTTTATCGCCACACCAAAACAGCAAAGGTCTCTCTGAAGGCTGCTTACAGCACAGCACCAAACTGAAATCAGGGCAGCCAATAAAATCTGCAGCGAGCGCAACCATTTCATGGCACCGCGGGGAAACGCCGGCGCTAGCACAGAGTCAGGGAGGCAGGAACGAAGGGCAACTTTTGCCCAGCTTTAAAAAGACGCCAATTAAGAAGCAAACTGCTTTGGCATCAAATGGTCTCCACTGGCCTTGTGAAATTTGGACATTTCCCCACTTAATCAGCTTGCCCCAAAGCGTCCCGCCTTCCTTGTAGGTTGGTGGACTTTTTGCCTTCTTTTAAATGCCCGCTTAATCAACTCAAACACTTGCCGACTTAATGAGCTACACCCTGAACAGCTAACCATCTTCCCTTGGCCCCTGTATGGCAAATGAATAGGCTGAATGATGCAGGCGGACGTCCCACCTTGTTAAATCATTCCAGCAGCATCTTTCCACAAGGGAGACCCCCCAGCCGACAAGATCACCCTCTCATCTCTGTGATCTTTGTGCTCCGAGCTGATCTTTCAAACAGTCCCTTCTGGAGAGTCGTGCGTGTGTGAGATCAGGTCATTGCAAAACTCTTCGGGGTGGGTTGAATCACTGACTCACAAAAAATAAAGGGAGAGCGAAAGAGGCAAGCTCTCCGAATGAGGCAAATAAATCTCTCTCCCATGACTATGTCGGAGAGGGAATGGTGAGGAAAAATGGGATCTCTCCGGTCTGTGGCTGGGGAGCGGCTCGCACCAAGCGAAATCGTCTGAGGATGACAGCCACATCCGGTGAAGCTGCAAACCGGATCCTACAAGATCAAACGCCAAAGATCTCCTCAAGCCCAGGGACCTAAGAGAGCCGGCCCTATTGTTAGACCTAATATTCACTTGGAGAGCCTGTGTGGGGCAGCGGTTGGGGTGTCAGACTAGGACTTGGGAGGGTCCAAATCTCCATTCGGTCTTCGCAAAGGTCACTGGGTGGGTGTGTGACTTTGGGCCACGGTCACACCACCTTTCAGCCTAGCCTACCTCACAGGGTTGTTGTGGGGGTGGAAATGAGGACGAACAGTGTTCCACCTCAAGCTCCTTGGAGAAAAAGGTGGGGATATGGGTGCCAAAGTCGTTGGCATCCGCCTGGCTTGAGAGACAATGGAGTGTGCCTTCGGGGGTGAAGTCAGATTGCCGTGCTCGCAGCAGTGAAGTGACCTGTCTGGGGTGCAAGTCTGGGCAGTGTGTCTGGGGGTGCTGGGCTGCCCAGACGACAAGACCCCCCCCCCGGCCTCGCTGAGGTGGCCCAAATGAAAGCAGAGCAAGATGTTTGGCATCCGTTTGGTTGCATAAGTTTTGGGGTGTACAAGGCAACATCCAACTGTCTCAGGGACTCCACATTTGTGTTGGGTTTACACTTTAGCCTTCTCTTCTCCCGAAGATCCCACCAGGCAACAGAGGTTTAGGACCGGAGTTTTCCTTCTCCTTAGATGGGCTCCCTTCCTAGGTGGAGGAGCCCCATCAGCCCCTCACTTCCCTCTACGGCACGTGCAGAAACCGCCTTCAGGACCGTTGGAGCCAGTCTTGGTCTCGTCCGCTCAATCCATTCATAAATAAACACAAGGCAGATTCTGGACGGGGAGGAGGGGGCTGCAGCAGGGATAACTTTCTGAGTGGAACGGACTCCCTCCTTCACTGGAGGTTTCTAAGCAGAGGTGGCCATCTGACAGAGATCCTTTCGCTGTGATTCCCTCCCTGTAGGGGGTTGGGCTAGATGACCCTTGGGGTCCCTTCCAGCTCCACAGTTCCATGATTCTATAACTGGTGCTCACTAAGCTAGACGGCTGCCTGCTTTATGTGCCGCAGACGAGGACACTCACCTGTCTCCAGCAGGGCTGGGTTTAGGTCAGATGAGGCCCTAAGCCACTGAAGGTAAGGGGGCCATTTATATGTCCAGCTGTCCTTTGTCAACAACAAATTGTCGCTGTTTTTTGTGTTGAATATATGCTATATGGTAATTTATGGACCTAATAGGTATCTAAAGCCATTTGCACATAACAAAATAGGAGCCTACACAACACAAAACACTGTTGCTGTATGCAAGTTTTATTTTATTTGTTTTTGATCTTATATTTTGGAAATGCACATCCAGGTTTTTTTTTCCTTTAAATTTTTTTGGGGCCCCCAAGAGAGTGGGGCCCTAAGCTAGAGCTTGTTTAGCTTAAACGTAAATCCGGCATTGGTCTCCAGTGTGGTAAAAATAAACCCCCTGTGTCTGTCCTGTCGACTTCTATATCTGGGAATGGGAAGACTGGTTTGCCCTCTTCCCCTGTCTGCCTCTCAGTGGAGGGGGGTCTTTCATTTCCCGCACCAACAGATGCGCACTCGTCTCTGCAACATGCACTATCGTCACACGTAAGCCGGGGATGGTGGGCTTCACCCTTGAAGGTGAAAAAAAAGTGGCCCTCCATACTTCTCTGCCCGGCCCCCAGGACTCACCCTCAGGCCACACCCCCTGCAGAGCCATGCCCCCAGGCCAGCCCTGCTTTGTGGCACCCTTGGGTGTTGGTTCTTGTCAGGGCCAGATTTAGGTTTGATGAGGCCCTAAACCACTGAAGGTAAGGGGGCCCTTTATATGTCCAGCTGTCCTTTGTCAACAACAAATTGTAGCTGGTTTTTTTGGGTTGAATATGTGCTATATGGCAATTTATGGACCTAATAGGTATCTAAAGCCATTTGCACATAACAAAATATGTATTTTATCAAAGTAATTCTTGAACTGAAACACAATTAAGAACCAGTGGTATTTTAGGAAGCAGGCAGGGCCCATTATTTACATCACAGGAGCCTACACAACACAAAACACTGTTGCTGTATGTACGTTTTATTTTATTTGTTTTTGATCTTATATTTTGGACATGTACATCCAGGTTTTTCCCATTTAAATTTTTTTAGGGCCCCCAAAAGACTGGGGGCCCTAAGCTATAGCTTGTTGAGCTTATACGTAAATCCGGCACTGGTTCTTGTTCTGCCTCTTTTCTTGCCTGGGTGGTTGGAGAGAGGGGTTTGCTTGTGTGGCTGCAGAAAGGAGCCTCTTGTTGAAAGAAGAAAGCCTTTAGCAAACGCCGAGATGCCATGGAGAGAGTGCCTGCCTGATGCACGGTTTCAGTTCCAAAGGGCATCTGTCACCACACCAAAGGCCTGATCCCAGCATCCATTAAAGGGACCCCTGACCATTAGGTCCAGTCGTGGATGACTCTGGGGTTGCGGCGCTCATCTCGCTTTACTGGCCGAGAGCCAGCGTATAGCTTCCAGGTCATGTGGCCAGCAGGACTAAGCCACTTCTGGCGAACCAGAGCAGCACATGGAAATGCCATTTACCTTCCCGCCGGAGCGGTACCTATTTATCTACTTGCACTTTGACGTGCTTTCAAACTGCTAGGTTGGCAGGAGCAGGGACCAAGCAACGGGAGCTCACCCCGTCACGGGGATTCGAACCGCCGACCTTCTGATCAGCAAGCCCTAGGCTCTGTGGTTTAACCCACAGTGCCACCCGTGTCCCGTAACTGATATTTGATGATAGACTGCCTCTGGACTGAAAGCTTCACACAGCCCTTGCAGCTAACAGCCGTCGACAGGCTTCTCCTTCCTCCGCAGACTAAATAATAGAAACAGAGAACTTTAGGGAAGGGATCCCAAAGGATCATCTGGCTCCATCCCCTGCAATGCAGGAATCCTAGCTAAAGGATCCCTGACAGGTGGCCTTCCAACCTCTGTTTAAAAACCTCCAGGGAAGAAGAGTCCACCGCCTTCCAAGGCAGTCCATTCCATTGTCAAACTGCTCCTACCATCAGGAAGTTATTCTTAAGGTTTAGTCAAATTGAAAAGTTCAGTCAATCAACACTCATACAATTAATCAACTGAAATTTTGTTAACCAGGACACAGCCATAATTTAAACTCTCTTGAAATATACCGAAAGCTGACAGGACGCGGAGCAGAGTGGAAAGTTGAGGACAACCAGTTTTTCCTGCCTCTCCCTTCTGATGGCTTGGCTCAGATGCATCTCTGTTTCGTCACGCTATACATATTGTTTTAATCATTATCAATATTTGCTTATAAAGCAGCAGCCCGATTATTTCTTATCCCCTATCTATTTGTTGCGAAACAGAAGCGATAAAAGAGCAAGTCACTCGGAGAGGTTCCGCTGAGTAAGAATTTTAAGGAATGTCAAGTAAATAAATAAAAGGATCTGAATATATTGGCTCTGAGCCTTTGGCTGCCAGCAAAAGCTTGGCGAGGTATATATGGATATTGGTTTTTCATTGCTGGCTTTTGTTTGTCTGTAAACCACCTTGGCATTTCTCTTTGAAATGAAAGATGATAGAATAATTAAAATAGAACAACAACAACAAACAACAACAACAACAACAGTAATAATAATAATTTTTTGATTGGCAATTTTTAAAACGATGCAAGCATTCAGACCTTACAAGTCCCTTCCTCACGGCACAATAAGAATACTGTCTGCCATCACTTCCCACACACTCCCTCTTAAGATGCTGACTAAATGTCAAATTTGTGATCCAGCCTCAAGCCATGTTTCTCCAGCCCTGAGCCAGGTCCCCCACGCGACTTGGCATCCAAGCTGATGAAGAAGAGCTCTGCAGGACCCAAAACCTTGCTCACTATTTTGCAACAGGGATTTTTGTATTGTTTATGAGAAAGCCTGGGAAGGAAGCCCCACTGACTTACTCCTGAGCACACAGGGTTAGAATAGAAAATCCAAACGCACATTTATAATAATTAAACAACAACACAGATCAGATCATTGCCATCGCTATCTTTTCAGCAAGCTTTTTAAGTAGGGTTTCTTATCCTGTTCTGGATCTCCTTTGAAGTTAAGATTGTGTGTGTATATGTTGGTCGACCGATCAATAGATAGATATGGAATTTAGGAAGCTTCCTTATACCAAATCAGACCATTGGTATTTCCTGCACTGACTGGCAGCAGCTCTTCAAGGCAGGGAGTCTCTCTCCCAGACTATCAAGGACTGAACCAGGGATCTTTCACATTCAAAGCAGATGCTGTTACTACTGAGCTACAGCTGTTCTCTTTAAGATAAAATAAGATCCCAGGCCTCATGGTTAAGGGCTGGTTTAGAGGGGAACATAGGAAGCTGCCTTTTAATGAGTGAGACATTGCACCATCTAGCTCAGTATTTCCTACACTGACTGGCAGCGTTTTTCCAGGGGAGATACCGGTACTAGGCTACTGAGCTAGGGTCCTCCGATGCCTCATTGTGAATCATTTGGAAAGTGATTCATAAAGGACAATGGAAGCAAAATAAAACAAAACACAATTACAACACTAGCCTCCAACGGTCACACCCCTTTTCGCTATAAGACTCACAGTGTGTCTCTGAGGACGTGCAAAGTGCATCCCTCCTATTCTTAATCTACCAGATCATCCACACCGGAAGATTATACTTAAATAATAAAAAAAGATAAAGATGAATGAGCGCTTGTGACTCACCCGGCCGCGGCGCCTGCAACGACTCTCTCTCCTGGTTTGCAGCGAAAAGACTTCTTCTAAGTTTTGCAGGGCGTCGGGAAACATCGGCGGGGCGCCTCGCTCGCGGCCTTACGGTAAAAGCGAGGAGGGGGCGGAGTCCGGGAGTGCGCCTCCGCCAATCGGACGCCGGGCTCCGCCGAGGCCCCGCCCCGCCCTCTCCCCATGTGCAGAAATAGCCGCGCAAGCCTCTGCTGCGGGGGAAAGACGCCGCGGCTCCGCGAAGGAGAGTTTGCAGGAGCGGCTGGAGCCCATCCGGGGTGCGCTTAAAAAAAGAGGGGCGTTTGCAGCGACCGGGATCACCCCCCTTTTTTTATTAGCAAGGATATAAGAGAGGAGCTCTCCCTTGGCTTTTCGAGGTGGGCGAAGCTACGTGGGCAGACTCGAACTCGCGACTCCACGCTGGGACCCTCCTGTTGATCAGCTTCCTGCAGATAGAACATCATTTCGACCGCCTGGGCTTTTCTCTGCTTCTGTGAGATGCCTCCCGGGGGTGGACCTTTCCCTGCCCTCCTCTCTGCAGCTGCGCCCATTTCCTAGCCTCCAAGACTGATACCCACTGCCTGCACCCTTCCCTGGGCTCCGCCGGCTGGGGGAATCCTGTTCCGCTCGCCCTGTGGCACGTGGTGGGATAAAACAACAGGGACTAGCGCCTTGGCTTTCCACGCTGCTCCTTTGGGGTTTCTGGTGTGGCAGAAGAACGAAACCAAGAGACTTGTTGTGGCACCGTAACAAGCATCACCGCCACGAGATCTATTGCGCCCGGAGATTTCATGGCCTGCGGTCCACCGGCGATGGCCGAAGATGTGTCCCAGCGGGCACGGCGGTGTGGTGGCAGCGTGGGCTGAGCTTCTGCATCCCCCCCAAGTTGGCACGCCTCCATGTCTGGTGCTAGCAGGAGGTGGTCCTCGTTCCCACAGGCCAGCTCTCCCTTGACCGCCACTGTTGGGGGTTTGGTGGACCCATGGCATTTGCCGGCGTGGGCTGAGCCCCCTGCTTGAAATGACCACGTCCTCGTCCCCGCTGGCCCTCGATGGCCTGGATATGGTCTACATCGTGGTGGAGCTGGTGATTGCTGTGCTGGCCATCGCTGGCAATGTTCTTGTGTGCTGGGCAGTGGCCATCAACAGCACCCTGAAGAATGCCACCAACTACTTCCTGGTGTCCCTGGCCGTGGCCGACATCGCCGTTGGCCTCCTTGCCATCCCCTTCGCCATCACCATCAGCATCGGCCTGCGGATCAACTTCCATTCCTGCCTCTTCCTGGCCAGCTTTGTCCTGGTCCTGACCCAGAGCTCCATCTTCAGCTTGCTGGCCGTGGCTGTGGACCGGTACTTGGCGATCAAGATCCCACTTAGGTAACGGAGCGATCAGGGAGAGAGAGCGCGGGTAGGGGAGAAGGGGTTTTTCCTCGCCCAGATCCTGCGACTTCCGCTGTGTTGACCGCTTAGTCTTGGCTTGTGCGGCTTGGCTCGCTTGCCCGAGCTGCACATCTCTGGAGAAGGGTTGCGGCTCAGAACTAGAGCGCCTGCTTTGCATGCAGAAGGCCCCGGGGTGACCCCCCAGTACTTTTGCCTCTGAGGTAGGGCTGGGAAGGACCGCTTTCTGGAACCCCATAAGAGCTGCTGCTGATCAGTGCGGGTGATGCTGAGCTAGATGGGCCAATGGTCTGACTCAGTGGAGTGAAGAGCCATAGCTCAGTGATAGGCATGGCTGGGAACGGCCCCTTACCTAAAAGCTTGGAGACCGACTGCCAGTCAGTGTAGGGAATAATGAGGTGGATAGCCAAATGATCTGACTTGGTATATGCTAGCTTCCTTCGCTTCTATTTAATTCAGCCCTTTATTTGGAAGCATGAGAACTGGATCCTCGCTTTGTCCTTAAAGGAAGGGCTGTAGTTTAGCACAATGGGTGACTTGGAATGTCTCCTTGGCCAAAAGTCCCTGCTAGTCACCCTGGTCACAACTGTGGACCAACGGCCTGAGTCCGTTATAAAGCAACTTCCTACATTTGCAATTCTGCTGGTTGCAGATTGTGCTCTGGAGAGTGGAAGGGGGTCCCTGGTGCAGGCGGTGGCTCTCTGGGACAGAGAAAAGGCAGTTGTCCTTCACGCAGAACATAGTTAAACTAGGGAACTCCCTCCCACAAGATCCAGCGTTTGTGTTTGCAGAGATTTGGGGTCAGGGTTGCTTCGCCCCTTAGTTTCTTTTTTCTTCTTTAACTAGCATTGTCCTGGGATCAAACGCCGGCCTTCGGGGGGGGGGTGAGTTAAAATTCCACCTCTGCCTCAGAGTCCGTGGGTAAGAATTCCGGTAGTTGTGTGAGTCATGGCAAAGCAAACCATGTGCTTGTAATAGGTCCTGGGGTTGCAACCGTATTCAGCTCATTGGAGATGTATGTCCGGGAGCTGAATCACGTGGAGGCCACTGATATCCTCCTCTTCAGGTTGTTTTAAAGTCAGGCGGGATTTGTTGGCATCCTGGTTTGTTTGTTTTTAACCTCAGTTGTCTCATCTGTGAAATGGGTGCAGCCAATGAGTTAACTTCACAGGGTTGTTATTACTGAAGGTAGAATACCGTTGAGGTTGAATATAAGGATCCCTGCTGCTTGATCAGGCCAAAACAGGCCCTACCCAGCCTCCTGTTCTTACAGTGCCCATCCCACGTGGTGTAATGCTTAGACTGACTGTCAGATCAGGACCTGGGAGAGACCAGGGTTCAAATCCCGCCATTAAGCTCCCTGGGTGAACCTGGGGGCCAGCCACTGCCTTTCAACCTAACCGACCTCACCAGGTTGTTGTGTGGATAAAATGCAGAGGGAGGATCTTGAGTTCCTTGGAAGAAAGTTGGGGTATAAACAAATGTAAATAAACAAGCAGCATTCTGCCCACTTAAGATTCCTAGAAAGTGGTATACGCTAGGCCTATTCCCTCTGACATTAAGTGCATTTTTAAAAATCATTAAAAAAAAAAACTTAACAGAAATAAAGTTCCATATAAAGAGTTTCATACATTAAAGCACCAGGTTATTGAAGTTTATTACTCTTAAAAATAAATCCAGGAGAGAAAATCTCAAGCTTGGCGATGTCAGCCTCTGTTCTTAAATCTGGTAAGTCTGTGATGGTTAACGGCCGTTGACCAATTCATTGATGGCAGGCCTGACCATTTCTGACAGCCGCAGTAACTATCTTCCCATTGAACCTCCCTATGCAGGGGCAGTCTACCTTGGATTACTGGCTCAGCTGTTTGGTGTGTCCCTGAGCGAGCCACTGGTCCGCTCCCCGCTACCACCTTGTATGATGCAGGCCCAATTTGTGGGGCTTTCATGAAGGTTTACTGAGCTATTGTGAAGGGTTTTCTGAGGATGGTCGCTGGATACTGTGACAAATGGTCTTTGCGTCTTACTCCTTCCCCCCTTTATCCTCACAACAGCCCTGTGAGGTAGGTTAAGCCAAGAGAAAGAGCTCACAACTGGCCAAAGGTCACCCAGTGAACTTTCTGGCTGAGTGGAGATTGACCCGTCACTAACCACTACACTGCGCTGCCTCTCTGTCTTGGTCCTTTTTTTTGGCTACTTAACCTAGTGGCTGTTTTTCACTTTAAAAAACCAAACCCTGTGTTTCTAGGGGATTCTGGGCATTCCTCCTAAAAGGTCTGGGAGAAGGAGAAAACTCGGGTGGAAGATGAGTATCTGGTGAGGCGTGCCAGGGACCCACCGCAAAATGGGGAGTGTCCAGTGAGTCATGTCTGAGTTGGGTCCATAGATCAAGGTAGACTGCTTCTGAACGCAGGAGCTCTGAGTGGGGAAGAGGGAACACACTCAGCTTGCTTAGGGTGATGGCGAAACCTGGCAGGAAGGTGTTCAAAACAACTTTTCCAAAACAAAGCTCAATAACTTTATTTTTTAAAATTATTGAAATGTGGGAATCCTAGTGATATGTTGAGGAAAGTGAGAAGTCCCCGTTGGAGGACAGCTAGGTGAATAGCTTGAAGCCTTGTGTGTGTGGTCTTGGGGGAAGACCAGAGTCCCGACTCCTTCAAAGGAGACCTTCCTGCTGTTTGCAGCCGAAACCTCCACTGCGAGCATATCCTGGTATTCGCACAAGTATAACTCTTCCCTGCTGGCAGGCCGGAGATTTTTGCTTCGGAAAAGGGCAGTTCAAAGCTTGCCCCCCTGCCTTTTCTGGAAAGCGATCAGCTGAGACCGTTCCCAGTAGCGTTGGAAGTGTCTTCTTAATGGTTATTGTTACCAAGTGTGGTCCTGCAATAAAATGTTGCAGCGGGGAGTGTGTGTCGGTTCAGCCTGCCGGCCACGCCCTCCCATGGGTTACTCCATTCCATTTCCACCTCCCGCCAGGCTCTCCTTCCTTGCCTAACAGACATCCATTCCTTCTGTGCCCACAGAGCATCCCAAGACTCTAGGGAGCTGTTTTGGGGACCACCACTCCCCTGCTGCTGAGGGTGCCTCTATTTTTCTTTGTAGTAAATAATAATAATAATAATAATAATAATAATAATAATAATAATAATAATAATAATAATAATAAAATTTATTATTTATACCCCACCCATCTAGCTGGGTTTCCCCAGCCACTCTGGGCGGCTTCCAACAGAATATTAAAATACAATAGTCTATTAAACATTAAAAGCCTCCCTAAACAGGGCTGCCTTCAGATGTCTTCTAAAAGTCTGGTAGTTGTTTTTCTCTTTGACATCTGGTGGGAGGGCGTTCCACAGGGCGGGCGCCACTACCGAGAAGGCCCTCTGCCTGGTTCCCTGTAACTTGGTTTCTCACAGTGAGGGAACCACCAGAAGGCCCTCAGCGCTGGACCTCAGTGTCCGGGCAGAACGATGGGGGTGGAGATGCTCCTTCAGGTATCCTATAATTCTTGGGGTTACCCCGAGACTGCTGATTGTGAAACAGTGGCGCCATTTGGACTACCTAAGGTATTTGGAGAAGGAGGTCAATATTCGTGTGTACTTCAAGTTATAAATATATGGGGATGGCCACAAATAAGGAAAGCTCTCAATTTTTTACTTCCTGGTTTCTCACTTTTTCCTGATCCTCAGTTCCCCATATTTCCCCATGAATTTGTGATTATAATCACTAATTTTTAAAAAAGTCCTCGTGAAAATTCATTTGCATTGTATTGCAATTTTTTCCTAACACATCTCTGCAATTTTGTGTAATTATACAGTCCCCCCCATGTATTTTTGCACACGATTTTCACCAACATTTGCATTTGTATGCATGCTTTACTCCCCCCCCCTGCATTTTGGTGAAGCTTATTTTCCTGGAGATCCATATTGCGAAGTTTGAGGATTGTGTTCTGGTTTCGCATATTGTTCTTGACAGCTGGAGAATTGGCTATGTTCACCTTTTCAGTGGGGGTTTCCTGCCCCGTCCCTGGATAAGGTTATCGATGGCAATGGGCGCTCTGTGGACCCTCCACGGTCAGGCGCAGTCTATCCTTGAATCAGTATTGCTGGGAGGGAAACGGTGCGAGGCGGCTACTGCTTTTCTGCGCTTCTTGTTGAAGCATCCACTTGACCCACCGGCGTTCTTCTGATGTCCCAATTTACACAGCACCAATCCATACATACATGATGCTGTGCTCTGTAGCAGAAGGTCTCTGCCTTCACTGAGTTTACAGTCACAGCGGCGGGCTCTGGCTTTGCAAAACCTTCTCTCTGCCCCTCCTTCCATGCTGGATTACTTTGCAGTGGACCTCTGCCGCTAACAGGCAGTAGATTGCCATATAATGATTTTCTCCCAGGCAGGGAAGGAAGCAAGCTTATTCCTGCATTGCAGGGGGTTGGACGAAATGACCCTCTGGATCCCTTCCAACCCTAAGATTCTGAGATTCTCCGAGTGCATGCATGCGCCAGGGCCAGAGGCATAAATGGATGAAGCAACTGATGTAAATTTTATCTTAGGCTAACACTCACACCAAGCTCTATCCTCCATCCAGAATAGGCAGAAAGAGCTGGGGGTGGAGCTTCTCCAGCGAGGGGTGTGTCCTAAGGGAAAGGGGCGTGGCTTGGAGAAATGCCCAAGGGCCAGATAGAAAGGCTCTGGGGGCCACATTGGAGATTCGACGTGTTTTCTGCTTTGTACCACCAGCTGCTAATTTCCAACCTCTCTGTTTTTGATGTATTAATCTCATTTTGCGTTGTGTTTGGCACCCAAAGCAATACGGAGTCGTGGCGCTGTTTGAACAGGAACATAGTTAATGGTGTGGAAGGGAAACGGGACCTGAGCCCTGCCCTCGATAACAAGCCAGGGCCAGAATCCTCTCAGGTGGGTGGATGAAGGCCGTGCTTTGGAACCCCTGTGCGGCAGGCAGGCATTCAACAGGCAAGCTTTTCCCGTTGCATTTTTACCTGTTCCACAGCTGCAGAAACAACTACCCAGTCAGAGGAAAGGAGAACTTGCTTAGCCGCTTATCAGTCACAATATATTACGCAATCTCATATTTTTGAGGAAGAGGAAAACGTTGGCGCCTCTGAGCATATGGTTGGGGGGGGCAAATTAGCTCATCGATGTCACAAAGGGATGACACTGTCATTCTGGAGATTTATGCAGCATTGTTGTCTTCTCGAAAACATCTGCTGATCAGCTTCCCCAGTGGGGAAACTGAGGTTGCAGTTCCTGCCTAGATGCCCAGAATTGCCATTTTTCTTCCGTGAATTTGCCAAGAAATGCAGCGCAGGACTGTGTTTTTAAAAAGCAAAGGAATACACGTTTTAAGGTGTTCTCTACACTTTTACTGATGCAATCTTTTCAACAGTAATGTTTAAAATCAGTTGTATACTTACATCTTTCTGTTCATCAAAGTGGTCTTATTTTTTCTTTATTAAAAATAAATAAATTATATATTATATAGAGTGGCACATGCTGACTCAGAGTTGCACCCAATGCTGGCCCTGCTCAGAGTAAACCCATTGAGTCTCTCTTAGGTCCATTCATTTCAATAGGTCTGCTTTGAGCAGAAGTCATTTGCAGAATAGACCTACTGAAATCAATAACTTAAAGCCCATCTCAAACCCACTGAAATGTCTTCTACCTTTCAGAGTTTAAAAGTTTTTGTAGCTTAGAGATTTTTGGCATTAATATCCCCTCTCAGGTGGTCTAAGAACTGAGGGGGGGCTGAGAGATATGGGGAAATTTGGATAATGTGTTGTTTGGCATCTATGCTATGCCTGTAAAAAAATGGAGACGTTAGCCTCATACTCTGAGTTGACTTAAGTTTGTCCTGGTTGATTTAAGCCCATCTGTTTTAATGAGCTGACTCTGATGTAGCAAAATATCCATCCCAAAAATAAAACACACCAAAAATTGTACGTCAGATACAAAACACAGCAGGATTGGACCATGCCTTAAATCGGAAGGTAAAACAACGAAAGGGACAAAGTTGATTGTTCCAGTTACAGGTAGGTAGCCGTGTTGGTCTGCCATAGTCAAAACAAAATAAAAAAATTCCTTCCAGTAGCACCTTAGAGCATGCACAAGAAAGCTCATACCAAGAACAAACTTAGTTGGTCTCTAAGGTGCTACTGGAAGGAATTTTTTTATTTTTTAAAGTTGATTGCAAAACAGCTGCTTGTTTTTTAAAAAAATCATTTACCCTTTGGGGGGAAAAACAACTCTCTGATTCGCTCATTGCAGACCAACTTTGTCCCACACCCGGCTGCTCCTTTTGCATGACCTCAGTTGCCCAATCAGCCCTGGCCAAAGCCTTTGCTGGAAAAGCATTGGTGGGGTGTGATCCGCTGCTGTCGTGCAAAGTCATCCCGTTGTGACTGCGGAAATTTGTTTCTGAAGATAGTAAAAGCTTCCCCTGTCTGCCTGCTGACACCTGAGACCTCACCCTCCCAGTGGAATAGGCTTTTTGGAGATTTTCTGAACAATGTGGGGGTACAGGAGACTCCCCTTCTGCGAACTTCCTTTGTTTATCTTGGGATTCACACTCATTGTTTCATTGGTTAACCTTTACCCTTTCTGATGATAATAATAATAATAATAATAATTATAATAATAATAATAATAATATTTATACTCCGTCCATCTGGCTAGGTTTTCGCAGCCACTCTGGGCAGCTCCCACAATAATATTAAACAGAACAAAACTTCAAATATTAAACACTTCCCTAAGCAGGGCTGCCTTCAGATGTCTCCTAAAAGTCAGATAGTTGTTTATTTCCTTGACATCTGATGGGCGGGCGCCACCACCGAGAAGGCCCTCTGTCTGGTCCCCTGTAACCTCACTTCTTGCAGGGAGGGAACCGCCAGAAGGCCCTCGGAGCTGGACCTCAGTAGCCCTCCTGCTCTGAACTTCCTGGGAAAATGGTACTTGAGAATAACAATTGTCTTGGCGGGTTCTCTGCTGCAGCCGTGGTGCTGTTATTGATGGAGCTCTTTGGGCTTGCATGCAGAAGGGCCCCCAATCGAATCCTGGTCTCTCCAGCATAAAAACAATCTGGTAGCAGAGTGAGGGGAAAGGGGGCAGGTTTGGCTGAATGATCTGTCTGGCCAGTTAAATCAGTTGTCAGTTGTGAGTTTCTGGCCTGAGGGTTTTGGGATGGAACTGGCGATGGCCGGAGAGGGACGTCTCGAAGCTGCCAGTGTTATCAAACAGATTTGTCACGGGCAGGGTATCTCGAAGCGTGGGCTGCCAGCGCTTCCTCCTTGACAGCTCCCGGAAAAACTCAGTCGCCCTCGTTGCTTTGCGTTTCCTACCGTTATGAACCAGCCTCGTTTCCTACGCTTACACATAGGCAGTTTCCTACAATTTGTGGGTTGAGGAGCGTTTTCTCAACCGTCCTTCCTTCTCCGCTTCCGTTGGTAAACCGTGACGACAGTGGTAATAAATAGTGCTGGTTAATAGTAGTCATATGCATATTTAAAGAATTGCTTTTTTGCAACTATCACCAGGGGCAGCGCAGAGAGAGAATCTTTGCCTGCTGACATTAACGATAAAAACATCGGCCCTGATTGAAGTGCATAAATATTGGCCGTTCTGTATATCAGAATTCAGGACCTAAACAAGATTGGCGATTACAAGTTCTGCATTGCAACAGGGAAAGGGCAGTGAGATCATAGAACTGAACAGCTGGAAGGGACCCCAAGGGTCATCCAGTCCAACCCCCTGCAAGGCAGAAATCTTCAGACCACTGATTCGTAGCTGGTGAGCGTTGACCCTTCCTGCTTTGCAGTATAAGTCTCTTGCTTTGATCGTTAACTAATAACTCAATGTACTTATTTTATCTTCAAGACACAACTGCAGAGGGAGATTCCACAATTCTAGGATTCTAGGATTAGGCCCACGGGACTGAAACTCCCCACCATTGATTTAAAACACTTCTGGATTGGCCTTTGGTTCCAGAATTCCAAGGCAGTTTATGATAAAGGATAGCAAAACCACAAGGAATGTGCTGTTTACATTTTGGAAGGTATTTTCAGGGTTTTGTCCAGGCTGATTGTCACTGCTCTTGAGTAAGTTGATTGTAGGTAGAGGAAAAGGGGAAAACCCAACGAGTACTTTCTTTAAAAAAAAAAATGTCACAATAATTTTTCCGTATTTAATGTGGGCTTTAACCCCATTCCTGCCACCACCAAAATTTTGGGGAAAGAAACCCAGGAATACCCAGAAGGTTTTCCTGAATTTGTAACTGGACAGAGAAGAGATGTCCAGAATTCTTTCTTTCTTTCTTTCTTTCTTTCTTTCTTTCTTTCTTTCTTTCTTTCTTTCTTTCTTTCTTTCTTTCTTTCTTTCTTTCGTAGGTTTGTAACCATGCAGGTTAGAAAATTAAAAAAATAAATTAAAAAACACAGACCCAAAACAGCCAGTTAAAAAGCCAGGCACAGCAAACCTCAGCTTTCTTTCATTTTTTAGTAACAGTAGGGTTGTGACAATGAGGTCTAGAAACACCATGAGATCTAGCAGGTTAAAAAGCAAGGCACAGCAAAGCACAGCTTACATTCAAGGGGGGAAACCTGTCACCATTTTTATACGGTTTCAAATACGAACGTGCGTGTTTCTAATGGTGTGAGATCGTTTATATGCGTTCCTGTGCAAAATGCAACAGTAAGAAACCTGGTCGAGATTCTGGAATCCACAGCAAAGCTCACAGCCGCTGCCTCGCAGAATGCAGACACCCAGACTTAAAACCAAAGTGCTTGCGATGCTCCCGGTCTCGTCTCCGCCTGAACAGATCCTGCAGTTGTAGCTGGGCAGCTGGGCGGCAGAACTCGTTTCACGAGATGTTTTGGTGGCAGAGAGGAGGAAGGTGGCAATTTCAGGGGTGGGGCGGAGGGTGTGCAGTTCTCGTGCCAGATTTTATTTTTTATTCTTTTTAAGGACTCGCTCCAGTGAATATTTTGGATAGCTTTTTGGCTTCGAGATGACGATGAGCTTGCTGGTACAAGCCTCTAATCCAGAGGTGGCCAACGTAGCAACTTCCAGATGTTTTTGGACTCCAATACAGCAGCCAAGCATTGGTCAGCGATGGGAGTTTGGAAGCTGGAACCCAGTGACTGCCTCTGCTCTGCCTCGCTTGTTCTATCTGCAGTATGGGCATAATAAGCCTTGCCTAATAGGAACCGCTCTGGCGGGAAGGTAAACGGCGTTTCCGTGCGCTGCTCTGGTTCGCCAGAAGCGGCTTAGTCATGCTGGCCACATGACCCGGAAGCTGTACGCCGGCTCCCTCGGCCAATAAAGCGAGATGAGCGCCGCAACCCCAGAGTCGGACATGACTGGACCTAATGGTCAGGAGTCCCTTTACCTTTACCTTTACCTTAAATGGGCAAAACGTATTGCAAGGGTTATAAGGATGGTGGGTGTGCAAATCGCAGGATTCCTCCCTCTCTCTTTGTGTGAGGGATTACTGGGGTATCACACATGAAATGCTTCGTCTCAGGTTTCATAGCCTATGGCTTCACAAAGCATGAATGAACACGGTTCCTTATTTGTTAGCACCTTCTCTGGAGCTATTTCTCAAGGCCATGTGCCACAAAGCAGCTACAGTGTTTCACGACAGTGTTTGATCTCCCTCCGGTACCGTAAAAATCACAGGGACTCTTTTGAAGGCTAGCATTGTGCCCTTATTTTTGCTTGGCCTCAGTTGTCTCGTAATCTGTGAAATGGGCACAACCCTCCCACAACAGCCACGCTGGCTTTTATGATAAAGACTGGATTGAAGCCTGTAATGCAAAAGCGCACCTCGCTTTGAACATGAATTATTGAATGGAGAACGCCGGGAGGAGATAAACAGGGTTTCTGATACACTTTTTCTGCGTTAATGGCCTGAACAGTGATTAATAAATTGATAGATGCAAAGGGTAAACAGGATCAAAGAGCGAAAAGGCCTCTTAGGGCTCATTAAAAATTAAGTATTTTTTAAAATGCACCAAGTAGTGGGGGAGAGACTTTATCCCATTTCGCTTTGGACCCATGACGCCTGTGAAGTGTTTATTCCCATTTTGTTAGCAGGAAGAACTGGTGCTTAATAGATGGACTGCTTGCTTTAAGACGGGCGAGGGCATTCATTCATTCATTCCTGAGTGGGGGGTTTAGACTTCAGATGTATTGGACTGGGTTGTGAATGACCTCTTCCCTTCTGCCAGGCAGTAAGTTCAACCGGGGAAGCCTGTCCCCACAACCTGCTGCACCTGTTGAATGACGGGCTGCTCTTTAAAGAACACAGGGACTTGGCTAGTTTGCGGGTTGGGGTGAGGAAGCTAGCGATGCAGGTTCGGTGTTGAAAGAGAGTATCTCCCCACAAGTGAGATGAAAATCTTCAGCATTCTCTCTGTCTGCCCCTCTGTCTCACCACTGTAAGACCACAGGCTCACCAATTTTAATTTTCTCTTGAATGTGCTTATTCTCTTGAATGCAATTTGTTTTAAACTGATTTTAATACTGTGTTTTTAAATGGTAGTAACTGCCCTGGCATCTCATGGAGAAGGGCAGGTTGAAAATCTAAATAATGATGATGATGATGAAAAATTCATTTTTCTCAATCTGTTAACCAATTTCGCCACGGCATTTGCAAAATAAATTCCCAGGCAGGTAATATATATGTGTGTGTTCGTTGCTTACCGGAAGCCAAAATTTCAAGGAAAGGGTTTAGAAAAACCCCACGCATACCCTCCCTCCAACACCTCCCTTCTGCTGAGTAATATAATAATAATAATAATAATAATAATAATAATTTATTATTTGTACCCCGCCCATCTGACCGGGTCCCCCCAGCCACTCTGGGCGGCCTCCAAAAAACACTAAAATACATTGAAATATTACAGATTAAAAACTTCCCTAAACAGGGCTGCCTTCAGGTGTTTTCTAAAGGTCATGTGGTTGTTTATCGCTCTGACCTCTGATGGGAGGGCGTTCCACAGGGCGGGCGCCACCACTGAGAAGGCCCTCTGCCTGGTTCCCTGTAGCTTTGCTTCTCGCAGTGAGGGAACCACCAGAAGGCCCTCGGCGCTGGATCTCAGTGTCTGGGCTGAACGGTGGGGGTGGAGACGCTCCTTCAGGTATACAGGACCGAGGCCGTTTAGGGCTTGAAAGGTCAGCACCAACACTTTGAATTGTGCTCGGAAACGTACTGGGAGCCAATGTAGATCTCTCAGGACCGGTGTTATGTGGTCATGGCGGCCACTCCCAGTCACCAGTCTAGCTGCCGCATTCTGGATCAATTGCAGTTTCCGGGTCACCTTCAAAGGTAGCCCCACGTAGAGCGCATTGCAGTAGTCCAAGCGGGAGATAACCAGAGCATGCACCACTCTGGCGAGACAGTCTGAGTAGGAGATTAGACATTTGTTCTGCCCAGTACTGGGCAGTATATTTCTCTATCTCTCTTTTCTCCCCCCCCCCCCCTCCAAATCCTCAACCACCTAAAATAATATCTGCTTTGAAAACCAAATCCTCGGGATTTGGCCAATTAGCCATCTTTGCTCAGCCCAGGTCAGCAAACTTGTACATGACATGACCCCGTCAAGTTATCCTGCTAAGCTGATCGCGATCAGCCCCGGCCGCAAATAGTTGACCTTGGACAATTGGATCTTTGCAAGGAAGAGCGTATTTCGTTGCCCTCATGAAGTTCTGCTTTGAATAGGTGGGTTAAATGGATATGGTAGGAAACCCTCAGACTGAGAATTACTTTTTTGAGAGTGGCTGGAAGAGTTTTGAGTGACTCGTACAGTTTCTGGCATTCCAGCAGAAGCTGAACTGGCTGGTCTCTGCCTGCAAGGAGCATACAGGCCCTGTGGAGATTAATGGCCTTCTTCCTGCGCCTTGAGGTTTCCCCCTTCTTCTTTTCACTGTTTATTTTATTGGAGTCTTATGTGCTTAAAAGGTGGCGCACATGGTTGTTGCTCTCCCCATTTTGTCCCCAACAACAACAACCCTGCGAGGCAGGACATGCTGAGAGACTGTGACTGGCCCAGCAGTGAGCTTCATGGCTGAGTGGAGGATTTGAACCCCGGTCTCTCAGGGCTTAGTCCAGCACTTGAACCACACGACACACCGACTCTCACGGGGGGCGAAAATAAACCTGAGAAATGAAGGACACGTATCTTCATATCTGTTTGCCTGTTGTGCAAACTACGTTCCAGCTGAAAGACCGAGGCGAGCTTCAATATTGGTGTTCTCCTTTTCCAAATTACGAGCTGGGGCTGTTTTCTCTGCGTCTGCAGCCGAGGTTGAGCAATGCAGACCTTAAAGTTGTGCTTTTGTCTTGCAAAGCTCGCTGTGGTTCCTTTGCAGCAGAGCTGCGCATGCTTGATCAGAGCAGGAGCAACAGAGGATTTCCCCCCTCTTTTTTGCAAGGAAATAAATGGGTTTTGTGTGTTTGGATGCAGGGTGGGAGAGAGCAATACCCCCTTCCCTCTGCCTCTCTTCCTCTCCCCAATGCCTTGGCCTCTCTCCTTATTTCAAGCATGAAATGCCAGCCCGCTGGTGGCGTCCCGTTTCCATGGAAATGGCAGGGCATCCCGGAAGAACGCCGAGTGCCCATTCATGCCCGTCAATGCAGGAGGCAAAGTAGAAGCACAAACAAGGTGGCAAAGAATGGCCGCCTTTGTGGTGGCTGCGGCGGCAGCAGACACTTCCCTCTCTGTGTGAGGAGGGGAGGAAGCCTTCCTCATTCCTGCGCCCACTGCAATTGGAGGGCTGCCCCTTCTCAGCTCCGTGGGATCGTCACCTTGCGGGCACAAGTCTCCACTGCCAAGCCAAGCCTCTTTCTAACCTGCCTGGCTTCCTGCTGCCAGGGCCCGAAACAAAACATTGTTATTATTGTCAGATTTATATCCCTTGATAAAACCAAAATCTAAAGACACTTCCACTTGTTGTAGTACAGTGGTACCGGTACCTTGGTTCTCAAACGCCTTGGTACTCAAACAACTTGGGCACAAATGTAAATAACAATAATGGCCAAACTCTCAACCTGCTCCTCCTTCCTTGATGTGGAAGGCTTGGAATCTCTGGAATTTTTTTGCAGTGGAAGTCCTGGACCCTTTCCTCCTCCGAGTGCGTTCCCACTCCCTGCTGTTCCTCGTATCCCCCCATTGTCCTCGTCTCACGTCCAAGCCTCTTGGACGGCCTCCATCTTCTTTCCCACGGCGAGGAGAGCAGAGGGGAGAGTCCAGAGGTTGACCTTGGCTTCGGCGGACGTCTCCTCTCGCTCGCTTCCCATCCTGCAGTGAAACGGAGCGGGCCGTGCAAACGTGCGTCTGTGGTTGGGACCCCTTGGGATTCTGGGGCCGGTGGTGGTGTAAATTCAGAGGTGCCCCGTTGACTTGGCAGAAGCTAAGGTTACCAGACTGCCTTAAACCAATATGCCCACTTTACCGCTTCAATCTGCAGAAAGTGGCACATACTGCCAGTTGAGCATTTGTAAAAACTTGATTTTTTTTTGTCCTTTGGAACTCCCCGCCTATTGATATCAAGCAGGCCCCTTCCCCCTCTTTTTGGCTCCTGCTAAAACCATTTCCTTTTGGGCAAGTTTTAGAAAACCAATGCGAGCCTTAATCTGCTTTGAGTCTGTTGTTATTTTAACTTTTCAAATGCCTCAAAATATTGCTGTTTTAATTTTTCCTGAGTGGTGATAGTATTGTTTTGTAAACGGCTTTGAGGTATGTAGGTTGTTGTTGTTTTACAATCAAGAGGCGTATATATTTTATGAAATAAATGAAAATAGCCACGAAGGCCGTGTTCTCCCTGCACTGTCAGAGGCTGTGAATGCGTCTGAATACCAGTCGCTAGGTATCGTAAGTAAGGAGAGAGCCACTGTGCTTGCGGGCTTCATCTAGGGCCGTCTACTTAGCCACTGTGAAAACAGGGTGCCGGACTAGATGGGTCATTGCTCTGATCCAGCAACTGAGCTCTCTCCTGATGTTCTCAGTCTCCAGGCTTAAGGGAAGCAACAGAGGTGTGGAGACATTGGAAAGTTAATGGGAAACTGAAGCCCTGCAGCAGAGGATCTCTGGATGATGTGCCCAGATTCTGCGTCCCGTGGCTGTCCCCTGTTGGAAACAGAATGCTAGGATGGGCCATTGGCCTGTTCCAGCAGGCTCTTCTTAAGTTCTTACATTATGGAATATTACAGGAAGTCTTAAATTGGCAGGTCTGTCTGAGCGTTGCTAGTGGTCAATTCACAAAGCTCTCTGCTGGCATTTGTACCATATGTAACTTTATTTGTATAGGGCCTTTCCGTAGTTGAAGCTATGCTCAAGGTGGCTCGCAACATGGAAAATAAAATAAAATACAGTAATGGCAAACGTAACAAAAGTTGTCATATGATTGACAGCTACACGAATCACGATAGCTAGGAAGTGGAAGGGGCATGGTATGAAGAGGTGTGGGATATAGCTATGAATGATAAATTAACATGTGTCATTAAGATAAGACGGGGAATGGTTTTGCGGAGATATGGAGGGTGTTTGTAGAATTTGTACTGTTAAAATGGAAAGGGGTTAAACCAGGGGTGGGCAACCTAAGGCCCAGGGGCTGGATGCGGCCCAATCGCCTTCTCAATCCGGCCTGTGGACGGTCCGGGAATCAGCGTGTTTTTACATGAGTAGAATGTGTCCTTTTACAGTGATCCCTCGACTTACGAGTGACCCGACTTCCGTACTTTTCGAGTTACGAGGGATCAAAGCGGCCGCGCGGCTACGAATTTTTTCGACTTCCAAAAGGAAGTCGCGGCCGTTTTTGATAGGGTTTCCTTGACTTTCGAAGTTTAGATGGGGTTTTTTTCGACGTATGAATTTTTTTCGCCCAATGCATTCCTATGGGGACTCGACTTACGATTATTTCGACATCCGACGGTCCCGTCGGAACGTATTACCTTCGTAAGTCGAGGGTCCACTGTATTTAAAATCCTGCAGGCTCTTCCTGTGTCCTTACGTGTGCTTCTCCTTGCAGATACAAGAGCATCGTGACGGGCAAACGGGCCCGGGTCCTCATTGCCGTGCTCTGGATCCTCTCCTTCGGCATCGGGCTCACCCCACTGATGGGCTGGAACCTCGGGGAGAACGCCACCACCTGCGCCGAGAACTTCACGACCTTTGCTAACGGGAGCCCCGTTGAGGCGGGTCAGCGCAGGTCCTGCCAGGTGAGATGCCTCTTTGAGAAAGTGGTGACCATGAGCTACATGGTCTACTTCAACTTCTTCGGCTGCGTCCTGCTCCCGCTGCTCATCATGCTGGGCATCTACGCCAAGATCTTCCTGGTGGCCTGCAAGCAGCTGCGGCAGATGGATCTGATGGGAAACTCTCGCACGACGCTGCAGAAGGAGGTCAACGCTGCCAAGTCTCTGGCCATCATCGTGGGCCTCTTTGCCCTGTGCTGGCTGCCTCTCCACATCCTCAACTGCCTGACACTCTTCTACCCAGAGCTGGCCAAGCCCACAGAGATCATGAACCTGGCCATTGTCCTCTCCCACGCCAACTCGGTCGTCAACCCCATCATCTATGCTTACCGCATCCAGGACTTCCGCTTCACCTTCCGGAAGATTCTCTGGCGGTACGTCCTCTGCAAGGCCAACAACTTCCCCAAGGGCGCTAAAGGAAGCGGCGGCGGCAGCAACCGCGACCTGGCGGTCGCCAGCATCATCACGTCTCCAACCTGCATTTGAGGACTACCTCATTTTTGGAGGTCCCGGCAGATGCGTGTGACCCTCAAAACTCTGGGAGGAGTCCGTGACAACAACTGACCGCTATTGGGCTGTGTTTGTACTGCCGCAGTTCGAATCTACGGTCCATCATATGCATATCTATTCCTGCTGTGAGCAGGGGGTGAGAATGGATGGCCTCTGGATGGCCCCTTGTTTCTAACTCTTAAAACAGTGATGATTTATTTTGTGATTTTTAGTTGTGTTGTTGTTTTTAATTGTGCCTCTGAGAGGAGGAATCCTACCATCAACCTTACATGCTATCTAAGTCCCTAACGGATGAAACTTTAGAGGGGTGGGTGAGAGAGAGGGGATGAGATTTATATTTTCCTCCCGAAAGAGAGAGAAAAGAAAATCGCGTCGAATTCTTGCCCCTGGAACAAGGGCCGGTTTCCCAACAAATGCTGCTCTCGCGCTTTTTTGTGCTGAGGTCGTTATTTTTTCATTGTTCAAAGACAACTTTTTAAAAATATATACGTGATGGATTTGTTGTTTTGACTAAGAATGTTGTGTGTTTGTGTGAGTGTGTGTGTGTGTCTCTCTCTCTCTCGCCCCGCAGCCTCCTTTTTTAAAAAATTAAAGGAATGGTCAACAGTTGTTTGATGCTGCTGGTATTCTCCAATGGGAAATCATTTTACGTATAAATTGTGGGCTTGTTATTTCCTTAAAACTTGGCGCAGAAAGGGCAGATTTAAGGGGTTTGGGGGCAGTTGATGGAACAAATTGGTTTTAATTTAGAAAGGAGGGAACCTAGTGTTAGCGGTTTCTTCCTTTAATAAAGGAGTTGTTGAGGGCTGTCAGTTGAGCACGGTGCTTTTTGGGTTATATCGGATACCGAGAGAGAGAAGGCTGCCTAATCAGGGCTGTGAATGGAATGGGCAGCCTTGGCAGGTAGTCACTTTTGCTGGAGGTAACTGTATGATGCTGTCATTTCCTCAGTGAGAAAAATCTGAACCCCTGTATAATAATAATAATAATAATTTATTATTTATACCCCGCCCATCTGGCTGGGTTTCCCCAGCCACTCTGGGCGGCTTCCAACAGAATGTTAAAATACAATCCATTTTAGATCCAGCGCCGAGGGCCTTCTGGTGGTTCCCTCACTGCGAGAAGCAAAGCTACAGGGAACCAGGCAGAGGGCCTTCTTGGTAGTGGCGCCCGCCCTGTGGAACACCCTCCCAGCAGAGGTCAAAGAGATAAACAACTACATGACCTTTAGAAAACACCTGAAGGCAGCCCTGTTTAAGGAAGTTTTTAATCTGTAATATTTCAATGTATTTTAGTGTTTGTTGGAGGCCGCCCAGAGTGGCTGGGGAGACCCGGTCAGATGGGCGGGGTACAAATAATAAATTATTATTATTATTATTATTATTATTATTATTATTATTATTATTAAACATTAAAAGCTTCCCTAAACAGGGCTGCTTTCAGATGTCTTCTAAAAGTTTGGTAGCTGTTTTTCTCTTTGACATCTGGTGGGAGTAATGTATGCATTACTACAGTTGGGGGGGGGCTAATGCATTCAATCACACACACCCCCACCTCAAAAAAATCTCAAACAAAACTTATTCAACTATTACTCTGGGGTCTGAGGTTTCATCAGATGTTACCTGCCACAGCCTTCCAACTATTTATTACTTTATTTAAATTTAGCTTTTTATTGCATAGAAAAGTATTCCTGTACAGCTATTTCGTGGAATATCAGGGTGGTAGGGTAAAGCGCTAAAACACAAAACGCCATATGAAAGATAAACGGATAGCCATTAAGGTGAGTGGCTCATCAGAGTAAAAAAGGAAGATGTGCAAAACGGCCGGTTGGCGCGAAAAGATATTCAAGAGCTGCTCAAGTCAAAAAGCAAGGGTGCCTGCCGCATCTCTGCTGGAAGCGTGTTCTGCAGTTTGGGACAGGCGACACTTAACGTCTGACTTCTAAATGGCACCCTGCCTTTCCCCTGCAAGGAAACCCAGGGGGCACCCACTGCTGTCCTCTGAATTTTGTCCTCACAGCAACCCTGGGAGGTCGGTCAGACATTGTGCCCAAGATCACTTGTTGAGCTTCAGGGCTGAGTGCTGGTGTTGGGACAGAACGTGTGGCTTCCCTCTCACAGTCAAATACTCGGAGCTCCACAGCCTAATTCAAGGTGAGGTGGGAGCTGGGTGAGAGAAGAGGGATGGATGGGGTGAAAAGGTTGCACTGGTATAAAGGGAGAGGCTGTCTGCAAGAGGTGAGTTTAGGCCCGAGTGATCTGCCTCGCCCATGGGCAGCCTTCTGGGAGGGGAAGGAAGAGAGGGAAAGAGAGAAAGAAAGGCGGAAGAGAAAGAGCGGCACAAAGAAGAGGGGAAATAGGTGGCCTAGCTCACCTTTGGCATACAGCCCCTGCCTGGAAAAACAACCACCTGTAGCGGCTCTCTAGCTATATACCTCACAACAGCATACTCTTCCCTGTAATAAGGACTAGAACCTTGAAACAAAGCCGATTGGCTCAGGAAGCTGAGCGCAGGGTGGAGTTCTACATTCAAATGTGCCCCCACAGAAGCTCAGCAGACACATTCAGCTTGGGAACGCAGAACCGGACTTACGTTTGGTGGCCCCGGGAGGATTTAAACCCTCCCCAGCCCACTGACACACATAAAAACTTTTTCCCCCCTGCATGCATATATACAAAAATTGTAATGTGACCCTAAAATAATCAGGTCTCTGCATGGAGCAATTACAGGTCCAAGGTAGACATCTACCTGCTTCCCCCAGAAGCCAGACGGACAGCGAGAGCAGGGGGATATAATCTTTCATTGATCCCAGGTTGGGTTAAAGCCCTCGCCCCTTTCTTGAGACCCCGTGGCCCTTCGGACAATGTCAAATTCAAAACCCCAACATCACTGGCCATTGCTGGCAGCAAGGGCTGATGGGAGTTGGAGTCTAAGGACTTCCGGATTCCCTTCTCTCTTCCAAACAGAGGCATCACTCCTGTGGAGTATTCACTGCTGCTTCTTTCTTAGAGCAGGTCTGCTTGGACCACAACTCCCAGCGTCCCTCACCATCAGCCACTGCTAATTGCAAGGGCTGATGGGAGTTGGAGTTCAGCAGCATCCAGACAGCCACACAGGTTCTCTGTTCCCTTACAGAATCTCGGAGGCTGTTCGTAGAGGATTCTCTCTCGAAACCCAGGCTGAGCGCTTCATCTTTCTTCCTCCTCCTCCTCTTGCAACAAGAGTCTGGTCAGCTGCTTGTCTGGGACAGTCAGCTCCTGGCAGGACCCGAGCGCCTGGCTGAGGTAGACGGCGAGAAGGTGCTTACACTGCAAGGGAGGAACGAGGACGGTTAGCAGCGCAGCCAAGTGCCCAGAGCAGAGGCAGAATGCTTTCCAATGCAGGCGGAAAAACAAGCCTCCGTTTGCCACTGGGAGTCTCAAGCCGGGGGGGGGGGCATATCTGAAGAGACCCTGGCTGTTGGACCAGTCCCCCCACCCCAAGCCCATCTTGTCCAGCATCCTGTTCTCACAAGAGAGGAGCACAACAGCTCTCTTCCATGCATGGTTCCCAGCGTACTGCTTCCGGCAGTGCACAGCCGGCGTGGCTTGTAGCCCCTGATCTAGCCGTATTCTCTATGAGCTTGTCTAATCGTCTGTTAAAGCCATCCAAGTTGGTGGCTACCATGACTGCACCTTGTGGCCACAAAGCCATAGTTTAACCCTGTGTTGTGTGAAGAAACTCTCTTGTCTGTCCCGAGTCTTCCAACATTCAGCTTCTCTGTATGAGGAACAGAGAAAAACGACTCTCTATCCCCTTTCTCAGTGCCAGGCACAATTCTATCAACCTCTATCGTATCTCCCCGCTTCCTTGCCTTTCTTTCCCTAAACGAAAAAGGCCCAAACATTATGGCCTTTCCTCCATAAGAGTTGCTTCAATCCCTTGATCGTCTCTGCTGCCCCTTCCTAGCTCTACAATATCCCTTTCTGAGGCGAGGTCTTCCCTATGCCCCTTGCAACGCAACCCCTTTTTAATTGATAAGATAAGATAAGATAATTTATTGTCATTGCAATAAAAGCACAATGCTATACAAGTGCAACGAAATTGCATGCCACCCCGTAAAAAACAGAAAGAAAGAAAAAACAAAACAAAAAACAGCACAAAACACACCCACACCAGAAAAAGCCACACCCACCTACACACCCACACCCATTGCAGCTCTCCAAGGTCATATTATCTGGTTACAGCATTTAAGATGGTTATAGCTCTTGGGTAGAAACTGTTCTTCAATCTATTTGTTCTCGATCTAATTGTTCTATATCTTCTACCCGAAGGCAGTGGTGCAAAGAGGCTATATCCTGGATGAGATGGATCCTTTAAAATATTATTAACCTTTTTAAGGCAACGGGAACTGTATAGTTCTTCCAGAGATGGGAGAGGATGACCAATAATATTTTGGGCTGTGGTTACGACTTTCTGAAGTATCTTCTTCTCCCTGACTGTGCAGCTGGAGAACCAAGCTGGCGGGAGATTGAACCTGGCAGGCTTTGCATAGGAAAGCAGCAATGCTGTCCACCAAGCCATGTTCTCTCGCTACTAGTCTTTTGAGCTCAATAATTCCTCCTTTTGCAGAAGTTGAGTGGAACCATGAGAAAAAGGAAGCAACCCTCAATATGCTGTTGGGTGACAACTCCCTTCATCCAAGTGGCTGTACGATCCAGGGGCTGGTGATAGTTTTGGACTACAACTCCCATCATCCACGAAGCTGTGGCTGATAGGAGTTGTAGTCCAAAACGACCCAGAGGGCTCCAGATTGGGGCGGGCTGCATGAGAGCTGCCTCACTGCTCGGATCCTCCGCCCCGCTCTACCCGTCTCGCCATCGCAGAGCCTCTTGCCCTGACTCTCCTCCTTGCCAGTCAGACTCACCACAAGGCTGTCGCCCTTCCGGAGGACGGAAAACGTGAAAGCCGGGCAAGAGCAGAAGTGGCAGGAGGCGTAACAAGTGTAGTGTTTGCCTGAGCTTCCAACCACCTGTGGGCAGAGTGAAGGAAAACATACGATTTGCAACACACACAAACAGAGAGCCGTATCTAACGTGGGTCATATGAAAGCCTGAAGGATGGAGGCGGGCTGGGGAGGGGAGTTAGGAGTCTGCGTCAGACCCAGGCTCAGATCCGCCACCCTTGACCAGTGAACTGTCTTGAAGACTTTGGACCAGTCGCTTGCTTTGGACCAGCCCAGCCTGCCTCACAGGGTCGTCGTGAAAACAGTCTCATTCGAGGGTACCCTCAGCTCCTGGAATAATACTGTAATAATTTTTTATTTGTACCCCGCCTATCTGGCTGGGTCTCCCCAGCCACTCTGGGCGGCCTCCAACAGACATTAAAATACATCAAAATCACAGGTTAAAAACTTCCCTAAACAGGGCTGCCTTCAGGTATTTTCTGAATGTCAGATAGTTGTTTATCTCTTTGACCTCTGCTGGGAGGGCGTTCCACAGGGCGGGCGCCACCACCGAGAAGGCCCTCTGCCTGGTTCCCTGTAGCTTTGCTTCTCATAGTGAGGGAACCGCCAGAAGGCCCTCGGCGCTGGACCTGTGTCCAGGCAGAATGATGGGGGTGGAGACGCTCCTTCAGGTATACAGGACCGAGGCCGTTTAGGGCTTTAAAGGTCAGCACCAACACTTTGAATTGTGCTCAGAAACGTACTGGGAGCCAATGTAGTTCTCTCATGGAACATAACGTCATCATCGACAACAATTTATTTATTTATACCCCCGTTTTACCCCTGACAGAGACTCAAGGCAGCTTACAGATAAAAATAAAAAACAGCTAAAAACATAAAAGAAGAGCTAAAAACATGGGAAACCAGCAAGCGGGACCTGAGCACAAGAGCAGCTCTCCCCTCCTGCAGTTTCCAGCATCTGAGATTCAGAAGCATCGCTTGCCCCCAGCCATGGAGGCAGAGCCAAGTCATACCTGAAGGCAGCCCTCTTTAGGGAAGCTTTTAATCTGTGATGTGTTGATGTATTTTAATGTTTACTGGAAGCTGCCCAGAGTGGCTGGGGAGACCCGGCCAGATGGGCGGGGTAGAAATAATAAATTATTATTATTATTATTATTATTATTATTATTATTATTATTATCATCATCGCGGCTAGTAGCCGTCCATAGCCCTCCCTTCCTCCATGAATTTGTCTAATCCTCTTTCAAAGCCATCCACGTTGGTGGCCATCGCTGCCTCCAGTGGGAGGGAGTTCCGTAGTTTAACTGTGGGCTGCGTGAAGAAGCGCTTTCTTTTATCTGTCCTGAACCTTCCAAAATTCAGCTTCCCTGGATGTCCACGTGTTCAAGTGTCATGAGAACAGGAGAAGAGCTTCTCTCTATCCACTCTCCCTACGGAAGGAAGGGTGAGATATTGAATGCCATAATGAAAAAAGGAGAACCCACGGGCAAGCATGCTTCCCACAGCACCCGGTATCCTCCTTTGGACGCCAACGGCACAAGTGAATTTTTAAAAATCATTATTTTGAAAAGAAGTCTCCGATACCGGAAACAAAAGAGAACGGACGTCTCGTGAAGCAGCTCTCTAACTGTTTGGAATTTGAAAGATCAAGTCTCTGGGGTCCAGGCCTCTCGGCTTGGTTTTTGTACGGAAAACGCTTCCAGGGTTTTTATTTGGGGTGTGTGTGTGGAAAAATGAAGATTCTAATATTTTCTTTTCTCCTCGTGTTCCTTTGAGGAGGTAGGAGGGTCTGCCAGTCTTCCCTGAGGCAGTCAGAGCATCCCATGGGGAGGCGTGTGTTAAGATGGCCTGGTTCCGGAGTGTCGGGCCGCCAGGTCTCGGCCTGAGGCGCCAATGTCCTGAGGTACCAGAGTGAGCCAGAGGAACATACTTCCTAGCCGAGCTGTCCTGAACTGACTCTAGATTGGGCACAATGAGAGGGTTCTCTCTCTCTTTTTTTTGGGGGGGGGGTTTGCTATTCAGCCCCACCAAAGTGCCTGAGGAAAAGCCTGGCGTGTGACCAACAGACGCATCCGCTCCAGTTCCGCTGCGGGCCCACCTCGCACGTAGGGGAAGGTCTTGGGTTAGTAGCCGCTGCGGCAGAGGTAGAGAGCGCTGAGCCGCCTACTCGTCCAAGCCGGGGGCGGACGGAGAAGGGATGCAAAGCTGGCATGTGACCAACAGACACGACCGCTCCAGCTCCGAGTGTCATCCGTCACGCAAGCTAATCTGGCTCCTGTTTTGGTCCAAGGGCTCGGGAGGAGCCACAGACGATATTTCAGCCTGGCAGGCCTAATCCACTTATTTACTGCTCTGGGGGCAGGCTGCCACAGAAATAATAGGTAATTGAGATGAAAGTTATCTTTTCCTTTAAAAATTAAAAAAAACCAAAAGGACGTAAATTAGCAGGAGCAAACAAACAGATCAGAGAAGCTTGGGGGGGGGGGCAGTCACTGGAAGATGAAGCATCTTCTCTCCAGCAAAGACACACACAAATACCCAGTTATCTCACACTGCAACCACTCGGCAGTTTGGGTTGCCCATTACCACAGAGGGAAGAGAAGCGCCCGACTGTCTTGTAAGACCAGAACCCCATGGGCCCCCCAAGGAAGCTGAATGGTGGAAGGTCCAGGACAGAGAAAACAACGGACTTCAGCAGGACACAGCAGAGCAGAGCGGGCAACTGCGGAACTCTCTCCTGCAGGAGGAAATGACGGCCGTCAACATGTATGGCTTTTATATGAGAGGGTTAGACAAATTCAAGGAAGAGAAGGTGATCAATGGCTGTGCTAGTCGTAGTGGCGATCTGGGGAATTAGCAGCCCCAGATTCTTCAAACTCCTTCCCCAGAGAGGTGCGTCTGGCATCTTTAATATACAGCTTCTGCCATGGGGCTGAAGACCCAACTCTCTACTTGGCCTTTGAGAGCTAAGATACTGTCCACGATTTTCTATTCATTTATGTCACGGCCAATGTGACGCGAAATACTTCTAAATGATGAACAGTTTTTCATCATTGTACTGAGTGCTCACCCGAATACCTTATTATTTTTTAGTGGGGTATTTTGTTGACCTTCCTTTGTATTTATTTATTATTTTACTATGTTTTGTTTTAGTTCCTGCATGTTAAAAACCCACTCAGCCCCCTTTTTTTCAAGAGCTAAGATACTTTGTTTTGTGGGACACATTTCTTCAGCTGAATTTATATTGTTTGGGATGCTTCTTATGTACTGAAACAATCGCAATTATTCAATTGCTTTTTCACAACTGCGTTTCCTGGGACATTGTGAATAAGGAATCTTTTAAGTCAGGGATCAGCAACCTTTTTCAGCCGTGGGCCGGTCCACCGTCCCTCAGACCATGTGGTGGGCCAGACTATATTTTGGGAAAAAATAATAATGAACGAATTCCTATGCCCCACAAATAACCCAGAGATGCATTTTAAATAAAAGCAGACATTCTACTCATGTAAAAACACGCTGATTCCCCGACTGTCCACGGGCCGGATTGAGAAGGTGATTGGGCCACATCCAGCCCCTGGGCCTTAGGATGCCTACCCCTGTTTAGGGAGCAAAGGAGCTGTCCGGCCATGGTCCTTCAGAGACCTGAGGCTGCTTTCCAGAAGGAAGCAACAGCAGACAGCTCATCTCGGCTTACTTGATCGGGAGGGAGCCTGTCTGCCAGTTTAAGAAGCGAGCTTTTCAATTATTATTTCTTCCCTAAGACGCCAGAGACGGCGGCTGTCTTTGAACGCAGACTGTTCGCTGGGCAGACTCCGGGTGTATTAACTGCGAGATCTCCCCCACCCCGACTGTCGCTCCGTCGCCCTTGTTACAACATTGCCCTGGGATCCTGTTATCAACGGATGCAAACGTTTTAATCCAGCCAGGGCTGACAGGAGCTGTGATCCAGAACATCTGGAGGGCACCAGCACCTCTGGCTCTTATCAGAAGGCGCAAAGGAAGCTGTCTTTAGCAGAGTCCACCTAGCTTAGTATTGTCAGACATACCCGGAGACGCTTGGGACAGAAGCTGGGACCTTCTGCATGCAAAGCAATGCTACTGTCACTGAGTCCTTCTAATGCTTGCTAAGGGGGATATTTCAGCGCGACCAGGGTTTCATGAATGCCCATGCCAACCTCAGTCCACATTGCACACACATCCCGCCTGCAAGACAAGACCTTTGGGGATCGTACCTGGTAGACCCGCCTTCCGCTAGGAGATGTGATTCGTGTGACTGACTGGCGGTCCACCAAGTCCAGAGCAGGGACGGCAGAAGCCCCAAAGATGAACTTCAGCCTGGGAAGATGGAAAAGGTGCTGGGTTAAGCTTCTAACCGCCAAGTTTTGCCCCCGCTGCCCAAATGCTCTGGGGCGGTGTTTCTAGGGAAGGTCTCAGATCTACACTATAAAGCTAAACGGGTATGAAACCAAGAGGTCCTGTTTGAGGTTTAATCTTCTTGGATATTTAAATCAGAGAATCCTAGGACTGTGGAGTTGGAAGGGACCCCGAGGGTCATCTAGTCCAACCCCTGGAGTGCAGGAATATTTTGTCCAATGTGGGGCTCAAACCCAGGACCCTGAGATTAAGAGTCTCATGCTCTTACCAACTGAGCTATCCTGTGTTTTTTTTTTTACATTTAACCCTTCCCCATAATAGCTGGCTGAGAGAAAGGAAGTGGCCCAAAGTCACCCAGCAGGGATTCGAACCCAGCCCCCTTTAGTCCTGCTCAGATACTTCTAGCCCAGGCCTGGGGCACCTGCACACCTCCAGATGTTGCTGGACTGCAACTGCCATCACCCCATGACAAGTGGGGCTAAGAGGAGCTGGGAGCCCAGCTAAAGCGTCACGAAGCCACCAGTTCCTCAGTCTGGCTCCAACCACTACACCACACTGCCCAGCCAAACTGGCATGCAGTTTTAAACACCTTTTGGATTTCAAGACACCTTATTACTGATGTTTAGGGTTTTGGCCAGAGTAAAGCTAAAGGGACCCCTGACCATTAGGTCCAGTCGTGACCGACTCTGGGGTTGGGGCGCTCATCTCGCTTTATTGGCCGAGGGAGCCGGCGTATAGCTTCTGGGTCATGTGGCCAGCATGACTAAGCCGCTTCTGGCGAACCAGAGCAGCGCACGGAAATGCCGTTTACCTTCCCGCCGGAGTGGTACCTATTTATCTACTTGCACTTTGACGTGCTTTCGAACTGCTAGGTGGGCAGGAGCAGGGAGCTCACCCCGTCGCGGGGATTCGAACCGCCGACCTTCTGAGCAGCAAGCCCTAGGCTCTGTGGTTTAACCCACAGTGCCACCCACATCCCTTGGCCAGAGTAGTGCTAAGTAATTCATTCCATCTGCGTCAGGACTAACGCTCCCCTTCACTCCATGCCCTAAATCTGTTCCAGGGGTTCCCCCAACCCTCCAGAGCAGATATTGGGGGTGGGGGGGACACAAGGCATGCATGAGGGGAGGGGGAAATTCCACTGTGCAAGTGTAAATCCTTGTACCAGTGGAACAGGTTGGTTGGATAGCATCCCTGAGCTGCAATCCTAAACATACTTGAGCCCCGCTGAATTCAGTTGTTCTCCTGTCTGATTTTTGTGAGTAGTTTTTTTGCTGTTAATACATTATTGAGAAGAACCCCAGTAGCGATCTATTAACACAGCCAAATTTCCTGGTCCCCTGTGGGGCGAGCGATGACCAGGAAGGGAAGCTTGCAAAAAAAGGTGATGTGGTTTTCCTTCGAACCGACAAATCCTTTTACACAGTGTGGCTGTCAAATGAAGTTTGCTGGTTTAGGGACTCTAAATTGAAGAATGCAAGAACTCTGGCCAGGCAGTAGATCAGTTTTTTGAATCTTCAAACAGTTTTAATATTATGGCATTGCAACAAATTCCAGTTGAAATAAATTTCTGTTCCAGGACAAGGCCCTGTTTCACTAATTCTTCATCAGCTAATTCTTCATGGTCAAAGTGTACCAATATATCTTCTGTGAGTGCACACACTGGAATTTGTTGCAATACCATAATATTAAAACTGTTTGAAGATTCAAAAACCGATCTACTGCCTGGCCAGAGTTCTTGCATTCTTCAATTTTGACTGCGGTTTAGGGACTCTGGCAGAAATCATTTCGCGGGGCTGAGCAAGCACTTGCCAAACCAAGGAACAACATCCCTGCAAATCCTGAGAGCGCGATGCGATGATTTAATGCCTTCCCCAAGAAGCCTTAATCCAGTGATGACACGGTTACTGCACACGACCAACGTCAGGGGAGGCTGTGTGATTAGCAGGAGGACGCAACCCACTGTCGGACAGACTAGGGAGATTTTAGTTGTTATTTTAGGCTAGGACATCCTACTGGGTTCTGGGGGCATGAGGATGCCACGTACCAAAGGTGGCATGGTGTACAACGTGGAGTTTTGCCTTGATGCCGTACCGACTGCAGCTGCAAACTTTTAAAACGAAAGGAGGCGGTTTCGGCCGAAGGGCCCAGTTTGAAAACAGCATCAGAAAGATGGGCTTTCTATTCTGGGAAGAGCAGATCTAATTCCGCCCGAGAGCCCGGGACAGAACTCAAGGGATTTTAAAGGCTGCACAGCACAGTTGACCCTAATCTCTACGTCACGGGACGCCTGGCAGATGGGCTGGCCCTTAATGCTGTGAATCAGAGAGTCAGAAATGCAAGCATATATGAAAGAGCGCGGCCGGTTGCAGGATCAGGACTTGGAAAGAGAGGGTGGTCAAGGATCTCTGGAGGCCCACAAGGATGTCTGTTTCCAAACTCAGAATCCAAGCCCCTTTTATAAATGCCATTCCTTAAAAAAAGGAAGTTGTTCTGTCTTTGCATGATCAGGAAGCTGGTGACAACTCAAGAATGGAACAGCTGGCGGAGGAGAATCCAGAGGGAAGAATGGGGAAGAGAGAGAGCAGAAACAGCCAAAATAAGTGATGGAGGTTCTCCTTTTCATGGAACATTGCTCTCCTCTCTCAAAATTATTACCGAGCTGATTTCTCCCATTCCCTTAACCTTTCCCTTTCCAGACTAAGTCCTTGTTTCGAAGCCTTAAAGGAGAAAACAGCTCACATATTTTCAGCGGGTGTTTCACTAATGAGGGCTAGAAACTTATTTATTACTGTTGTTTCAGAAATGGCTAGCAACCCATGTGGACGAGGCAAAACATTGTGGGGTATTGAAAGCCAGTGTGGTATAGCAGTTAAAAGTGCTGCATCACGACCTAGGAGACTGGGGTTGAAATCTCAGATTGGCTGTGAAGCTCTCACTGGGTGAACTTGGGCCAGTCACGGCCTCTCAGCCTAGCCTACCTCAAAAGGTTGTTGTGAGGATAAAACAGTAGATAGGAGAAACACGGAACGCCAGCTTGCTCTCCTTGGAGGGACATAAATGGAAACTTGTGTAGCAAAATGTGATGTCAGAGATCCCTAGCATAACCCACCAGCTTTGCCAAAAGCCCTGCTCCATTTCCTACCCCTGAACTTTGCCAGCTGGTAAGAACAACTGCTTAATATCTGGTCATAGCTGTCAACTTTCGGATTTGAAAATAAGGGATTTTTTCCAAACTTTCGGATTTGAAAATAAGGGATGCCACCAGGGCGCTGCAATGGCACCAAGTAGCCTCGCCGCCCTGCGCTCCAGAGGCTGCGTGCGAACGGGTGAGCGAAAGAGCGAGCGCGTAGACGGCAGACAGGCTGTCTGTCTGGTTGGGCGTGAGGGTCTGGCTGCACAAGGCATGCAAGCTCCGCCCCCAGTCGGTCTCAGGCTCCTTATTGGCAGCCGAGCAACGCAGCTGAGGAGCCTCCCTGGCCGGCAGGGAGGGAGAGGAGCTGCTTCCTTTGAAATCCGGGAAATTTAAGGGATATCAGCGGGAAACGGCATTGGAATAAGGGAGTTTCCCGCAAAAAAAGGGAGGGTTGACAGCTACCAGTATGTATCTGGTGCCTGAGTTCGATTTACCGGTATCCCTCTTCCCTCGTGTGCCGTGTTCTTTAATATTGTAAACCTACAGGCAGGGATTGTCTGAACTGATTGGTTGTAAGTCACCGGGACCCTTTTTGGCTGAAGTACAGGGTACAAATGCTGTAAAATGAATACATAAAGTGGAGGGCAGAACCTCCCAGGGAAATAACATTGTTCAACATTAGTTGCAAGGAGCACCCAGAACTAGGGATAGGTCAATTTGGATTTCGGTCAGCTTCTCTCCCCACCCCACCCCCCGACTCAGTTCAGTTCTCCCAATTTCTGCAAGGGTCTGCAATTGTTTTCTTTTTAAAGAAAATTCAACAGCATATTGATGTGAGTTTATCCTCATACAAACATTTTCGCAATGTCCCCTATTGCAATGCATTTATATATTTTATTTGAAAATTCTTACTTGCAATGTTTTGTTTACCCTTGTAAACAAAACCACCCATTGCAACATTCCAGATCTTGCATTTTGTATGTCATTTTCATGGGTGCCTGTCATTTTATGCATGCTTCCCCCCTGTATACATTATTTTGCTGTGTGAACGTTAAGCATTTTTAACTGCTGACGTCACGTTATGGCTGCAAACGGTTTTAACGAAAGCCCCTTAGCAACTACTCACGCCAGGAGGAGGTCATCGGGAACTGGAAAAAAGGAGAAAAAGCAACGTTAATTTTGGCCCACAGCAAGGTGCTGGGAAGGGCGCAGAATGTCAATTAGGAACTCTTATAAAATCTCTGCGCGGATCTGCAAGAGTTTCTGGCTGGTTGTTTAACAACAGCCACAAAGTTTTACCCATCTTCCTAAATCAAGGCTGCTAAAATGAAGAAGGCTGGGGTAGCCGGAGGGGAACCAGGAGTGGATTTTGGTGCAAAAAAGAACGCAAGCTCAGTTTCCATTACTGAAAACTAGGTCGGGGTCCCTGTTATTAATAACTGGTTTCTGTACTTGTCCATACAGGTCCTCCCAGCTTGCTTTCCCCTCATCCCTCCGGTTCCTTTTTCCTCTTGTGCCACACGTTTTCAGATCAGGAGTGTAGAACTTCCAGCCCCCAGGAAGGAGCCAGAAGGAAGAGTCCCAATCAGGCCCACGAGGCTGTTCCCAAAAAACCACGCCCGCCTGCCCTGTTTGTTGCTTGGTTGGAGCACGCCTTGCTCCAGGCAGCACAAAGCTGTTTGCATTCTACTCCACTTCAGCAGAGGTTTCCGTGCAAACCACATTGCGCTCCTGGAGCCAGGCAAACCATTGGGGTGGCAGGCACCAACTGGTCCTAGCAGGAATGGAGTTTGGGTTTCAGCCCAAGCCCAAATATAAACGTCATTAGACAGGCTCTCTGGTTCGGCAGGCACCACGGAGGATTAAAAAAACCATAGATATAGTGGGGGGGGGGTTCGTTCTCTGTGGGTTATCGAAATAGCTCCCTAACCTGGCATGCAGAGGACAATACTACTTCCACGCCTGTCTCGACAACCAGCCAAGGCTGCAGGGGGAGCGGGGGGGGGGGAATCCTGGCTCAAGCCTGATCTGCACCGCTGCTTAGACTATCTGCATGGTTGGCAGGGCTGTGGCACTCTCTGCTGGTGAGGAGGGGTGGGAGAGGCGACGGAAGCTCCATCCAGATAAGACGGAGGCGCTGTTAGTGGGTGGTTCCCTAGACCAGAGGGATGGGAGGTTGCCAGCTCTTGATGGAGCTAAACCAGGGGTAGGCAACCTAAGGCCCGTGGGCCGGATGCGGCCCAATCGCCTTCTCAATTTGGCCCGCGGACGGTCTGGGAATCAGTGTGTTTTTACATGAGTAGAATGTGTCCTTATATTTAAAATGCATCTCTGGGTTATTTGTAGGTCCTGCCTGGTGTTTTTACATGAGTAGAAGGTGTGATTTTATTTTATTTTGTGTTTTTCAGATGAAGGGTGGTATACAAATAATGATGATGATGATGATGATGATGATGATGATGATGATAATAATAATAATATGTTTTGCCTGGAGGAGAGAAGACTGAGAGGTGACATGAGAGCCATATTCAAATATCTTAAAGGCTGTCATGTGGAATATGTAGCCATCTTGTTTTCTTTCGCTCTAGAGGGTAGGACCCGAACCGATGAATTCAAATGACAAGAAAATAGACTCTGAGTAAACATCAGGGAGAACTTTCTGACAGTAAGGGCCAGTTGACAGTAGAACAGACCACTACCTGGAAAGGTGGTAGACTCTCCTTCCTTAGAGGCTTTTAAGCAGAGGTTGGATAGCCATCTGCCAGGGATTCTTTAGCTGTGATTCCAGCATTGCAGCGGGTGGACTAGATCAGTGTTTCTCAACCAGTGTGCCTCCAGATGTTTTGGGACTACAACTCCCATGATCCCTCGCTAGCAATACCAGTGGTCAGGGATGATGGGAATTGTAGTCCCAAAACATCTGGAGGCACACTGGTTGGGAAACACTGGACTAGATGTCCTTTGGGGAGTCCCTTCGAACTCTATAATTCTATGATCCAAATACCTCCCCCCACCTACCGTGAGATGTCTCAGAAAAAGCCTTTTCTATCTCTCTCAACAGTTCTTCCGCTAAGGCTGGCAAAGTGGCATCCATCACGGGAATGTATGAGGCGGGGAGTTTTTTCTCTGGGTGGAAAAACAAACACACACACAAGGTTGTTATTAAAGGATAACAAAGCGAGTTTCATTTCCCAGAAGAGGGAGGGCGGGGGAGAGAGAGAGGGTCCTATTTATTTATCCTTAATAAATCTCCTGTTTCGTTTATTTTTCATTAAAAGCGAAGGCCTCTCAGAATCTTCATAACGCCAGGGGAATTTGAAACCCCACAAACATTTACTAAGCGTCACCTTCTACTTCGGAGCCTCTAGGACCCGAAGGGTAAAAAATAAGCTGAAATAAACAAAACAAAACAAGGTATTCCTCAATCCCAAATGTGAGGATCCATGGATCAGCTCTGCCCGTACACACTGGATCGGCTACGATGAAAGAGGTCAAAGCATAAGCTGACATGACCCCAAATCACCTCTGGAGAACCACAGAACTTAAGAGTTGGAAGGGCATTCTGCCAGTTTCATCCATGGCACTATCTCTGGGACTCACAACCACTTTGGGACTTCCAGGAGCTGGTTTGCAAGGGCTGCTTGCAAAATCTGGAGGGTCGCTCTCTCTTCCCCCACTTCCAAAGCCCCCCTCAAGCTTTTGACTGTCTGGGGGGTGGGGAGGTGCCATTCAAGACAGGATGGGAAGGGAAGAGAGTGAACTGGGATGTATCTGAAGGTAGCCAGAGAGAGAACGTCAGTGTAATTTTGTCAAGCTTCTGTTAAAAGAAAAGGTGGGGGGGGGGGAGAGAAGAGACAATTTCCTCCTGCCCCAGAGATCGCTCTTGATTATTTAAATGCATTGCATGTTTGGCAAAGAGAGAGCAATAATTCTGGCAGGAGGGAAGGTTGGAGATCCTGGGATACTGACCTCTAGGGATATAAATATTTGAGATGAACAGACAGAGGTCTGGCGCAAGGCTCCCCCACCCGCTCTTCCTTGCTGGTCAGCTAAAGACAGACGGAGCCCGAAGCGGAGACAGAGGTAATATCCTTGAAAGCCACAAAACGTGCCAAAATCTGGAATGATCCCATCCTGTGTGTGTGGATGGAGCAAGGGAGGGACATTAAGAGGGTGCAGGCAAAGCCACAGCAACAACAACAACCCAGCAGTTTCACCTCCGATTTCTCTGGGAAAGGGTTTGGAACAGTTGTGCTGTCTACAGCCTTACAGCAACGTGGGTGTCACCTATGCATGTTTTGAGATATGCAGCAAATGACACTTGTTAACATATAAATTTTATCTTGAGATGTTATGCACCCGTTCCAAAAAATGACAAAAGAACAAAAAAAATGAAAACATTAATAAAATAGTACTAGCAAGAGTAATAGGAATAGCGGCAGACTCTAAAGTTAATTACACAACTACAAAGGGTTAAATCAGTGGATATCTATCTATCATTTTCCATTATAGAAACTTGAGGAAATATGGAAATACCCATGAAATATGGGTGATATTTAACTAAGTCATACTCAAAGTAGGCCCATTAAAATACATGGATTTAAGTCAGAGCATGGCAAACATTCAATACCACCTGATAGCTGCAGCTTTAAAGTAGCACTACTTGCAACTTAGCAGTTGTGTTTACTATCATCTGTACAAATTATCACATTATGCTAGTGTAGAATTTGGTATTGTCAATTCATTCATCAGCACCCACTCAAAACTCTAATTTTATTTCATTCTTGTTTCTTTGTCTCAGTTCTATAATGGAAGTCTACACTGGGACCTCTCTTTTTCTTTTTTCAATGGATTATTTTTAAAAATTAAACAGTCAAATTTCTAGTCCTTATGGCTTTAAGGTAAAGGGACCCCTGATAACGACTCTGGGGTTGCGGTGCTCATCTCGCTTTACTAGCCGAGGGAGCCGGCGTTTGTCCGCAGACAGCTTCAGGGTCATGTGGCCAGCATGGCGAACCAGAGCAGCACATGGAAACGCTGTTTACCTTCCCGCCAGAGTGGTACCTATTTATCTACTTGCACTTTGACGTGCTTTCGAACTACTAGGTGGGCAGGAGCTGGGACTGAGCAACGGGAGCTCACCCCGTCGCGGGGATTCGAACCGCCGACCTTCTGATCGGCAAGCCCTAGGCTCTGTGGTTTAGACCACAGCGCCACCCACGTCCCTTATGGCTTTAGACATAAGCTGAAAAACAACTGGACCTGATAGGTTCCGTAAAAGGGATTATTGGTTTGTTTTTGCTTTTTTATGTATTTTGTGTCCTTGTTTTGTATTTTTGTGCTGTAAACCACCCTTTGATCTTCAGATGCAGGGTAGCATACAAATGTAATCAATCAATCAATCAATCAATCAATAAAATAAACAAGGCCAAGAGAGGCTTATGCAATCCTACCCAAGTCTGCTCAGAAGTAAGTCCTATTAAAATCAATGGGGGCTCACTCTTGCATAAGGAGGGTTGCATTTGCAAGCTCAACTGGTTTAACTTGTTTTGTGAGTCACAGCGCTCCAAATCTTTGCACCCAGCACAGCTTTGCTGTTGGCATCTGTCTGTCTTGAGAGACAACAGAGTGCACCTTCGGGGGTGAAGAGACCTCTCCGGGGCGCAAGCCTGGAAGTCCCGGGCTGCCCAGACGACAAGACCCCCCTCTCAGCCTCACTGATGTGATCCAAAGGAAAAAGAGAGCAAGACGTTGGGCACCAGCTTGGCTGCCGGAGTTGCCAGAAGGAGGCATACAAGGCGCCATCCAACCGCCTTAGGGACTTCACTCCGAATTTGTGTAGGGTTTACTCCTGAGCCTTGTCTTCTTCCCGAAGGTATCCCGCAAGGCAGTGGAGCTTTAGGGTCAGAGTTTTCGTTCTCCTAGGTGGGCTCCGTTCCCAGGTGGAAGAGCTCCGTCTGCCTCTCACTTCCCTCTACAGCACGTGCAGAAAACGCCTTATTGAGCGTTGGACCCCATCTTGATCTAGTCTGCTCCATCCACCGGACCCTGTCTTCACATGGAACATCTTCACTCACTGAGGGTTTGAGAGACCCACTGACTCCACCCTCACCTGGTTTAGCTGGCCGGCCGAAGCCGTTTGCCAGGATAGCGGCCGTTGTCGCCTGCTGGCAGCTTCCAGGAACCACAAGTGAGGTCTGAGCGCAGGGTGGGGATCTGTAACAGAAACATTTGGGGTTTGGCTTTTGCAGCCCAGCTCTCCATGGAGGGATTGGGTGTCCCGAGTCCAGAAGGGGCACAAGGCATCCCCCGCCAGAGGCACTAGTCTCTCCTAAGACCCCATACACAACAGCACACACACACAAAAGGAAATTGGGGCAGAGGATATGTCTCTTTAACTCAGGGCGTGCAGTATCACAGAGTCAGTATTAGTTAATTTAGAATTTAGTATCATATTCTGTTTTTTTAGAATGTAAATCTGAGTCTGTCCTTTTACTTACATCTGGGACTTTTTTGGGGGGTGGGAAATTGGGGTAAAAGTCATGTGTGTACACACACACACACACACACGCACATGTATGTATATATATTTGTATATGTATATATTCTTCTTCTTTGGCGATCACTTGTAGCCGAGAAAGATTGTCTTCCATAAACATGGTTTTAACAATGAGCCCATAAGTGACTTTGGAGGCCAATTCTGGATCCACATATCCTTCCACAGTGGGGACATAGGTTTCCGGGTGGGATCTGATCCTGGTGTGGATTTGCCAAGCGTGCCTTCCTCTTAGCATGTTTCTCCCTTGCGTCCCGAGTTTGAGTGTCTTCAAAGCCCATGACACCTTTGGTATAAAGGCTGTTCTCCAACTGGAGCGCTCGCAGGCCAGTGTTTCCCAGCTGTTGGTGTTTGTACTACATTTTTTAAGATTTGCCTTGAGATAGTCCTTAAACCTCTTTTGTTGACCACCAGCATGACGCTTTCCATTTTTAAGTTCGGAATAGTAATTCTTACAACACTTTGGAAGACGATCATCAGGCATCCGCACATGACCAGTCCAACGAAGTTGATGTTGAAGAACCATCGCTTCGACGCTGGTGATCTTTGCTTCTTCCAGTAACACTGGTATTGGTTCGCCAGTCTTCCCAAGTGATGTGTAATATTTTTCGGAGACACCATTGATGGACTCTTTCGAGGAGTTGGAGATGGCACACATACACACATACATATATGTCATATATTTCCTTAAACTGCTTATTCCGTTATTATCTTTTTAAGAATATGTTGGAAATTTAACAAAAGGGTTGCCCGTGTGCATCAAATTTAGGAATTTTTTTTTAAGGAAGCTGCTGATAACCCCGATTCTTTCGGAAACTGAATACTATGAGATTTAAGTATAAAAACCAGAGAGATGGCGCTAGTGAGTTTAGGACTGAGCCCACACCGTTGCCTGGCAACGGCGACTTCCCCCTCCCAGCTCGGGCAAAGAGCGCATGCGCTGCCGCGCCGCTCAGAGAGGCCAAGCTCAGTCACGTGGCGTCAGATTCCCAGGCAAGTGTTACTACGAGGGAGACTCAAAAGCGCGCGCGGCATCAAAGAAGGCAAGACACGTGGCCTTTACAAACCAATCAGCAAGCGAGAGGAGTTCCACAGACTCTGCGAAAAGTAGAGGGGAGCATAGAAATAGGAGCAGCGCAATGGAAAGCGAACACAATTTGATGGAGAAGAAACTTCTCGATATGGCTGCTTCCCCTTCCCCTTCCAGCCCCGTAAGCTGCAATCAGACTTTTTTGAAATTTAGCTGACTTGGACACATTTTCCCCGTAAGAGAGCTGAGGGGGGAGGGGGGAAAGCTCTAAACTCACCCCGGAAGCTGCCGAAAGTATACCTCTTTGCTCAAAATACGTCTATAAACAAGATCGGAAATGACGTTAAAGAAACCGCCTATTCCCCTTATCACGTGCCTGGGCAGTGACGTCGTCAAGGTCACCCTCTTCTTCTTAAAGGGCCATGTCGCTGTGTGTGGCGCTGCTGCCTCGAAGGGGCCTGAGAATGGCTGCAGCCGCGGCGGCCGCGGGACGGTGCAGCGTGGCGAGGGCGAGGGCCGGCCGCAGCGGAGATGGAGCCCGGCCCCGGGGAGGAAAGCGCCCGGCGGGAGCAGCTACTTTGGCGGGAGGCCTCGGCCTATCAGGTGCGAGGGGCGTGGTCAGAGGCAGGGGCGTGGCTTCCGCTTGTGGGCGGGGTCTGCGCAGCAGTATATAAATAAGGGCAAGAAGGGAAAAGTTTATGTCCCAGAATGTTGCCAGGCTTAGGTAGTCTGAGCTGTTAAAAGGAGATTTATTAAGAACAAGAACAATAGTTATTTATGTGCGTGTGTCAGAGCAGTTTATAGCAACTGTAGCCCATAAAATCCATATAATTAAAAGCCATATAAAAAGTTATGACCACAAATCAGGTGACTGTTGTGCAGAGATGTATGCTAATTGCCTGCATAACAGAAACATAAAAGAGGGAAGGTTTATTGAATTTATACCCTGCCCTTCCTCCCCATGCAGCTCAGGGCAGCAAAGAGAGATACAATTTTTAAAAACAAACAAATAAAAACATGCTAAAGGAGACCACAACACTCTGGAAACATTATCGATTGAAAACATCTAAAACCAGTTACAGTGAAAAACATTCTAAAAAGCTATTATAATTAAGAATGTGTTTCTGTCCAATGATCTAAAAGTGAAAGAAACAATGATTAGTAGTTGTATTAAGGGCTCACTATTAGTTGTTACCTCCTGCCAACCTAGCAGGTCGAAAGCACGTCAAAGTGCAAGTAGATAAATAGGAACCGCTCTGGCAGGAAGGTAAACGGCGTTTCCGTGCGCTGCTCTGGTTCGCCAGAAGCGGCTTTGTCATGCTGACCACATGACCCGGAAGCTGTACGCCAGCTCCCTTGGCCACTAAAGCGAGATGAGCGCCGCAACCCCAGAGTCGTCCGCGACGACCTAATGGTCAGGGGTCCCTTTACCTTTACCGTTATTAGTTGTTACTGATAGAGACCAACTAAGTTTGTTCTTGGTTGTTACTGACGTTTATGTTTATTATTATTATTATTATTATTGAAGGGAGGGTTATTGGGTTGTTTTTGTTTACCTATTTTGTGTTTTTTATATTGTGATTTTGTGTTGTGAACCACCCTGAGATCTACAGGTATAGGGCGGTATACAAAATAAAATAATAATAATACTTACGAATATCATTGATGACTGTTCAGAGATTGCAACAGATGTTACGAGCCACTCTGGCTCCCGCTGAAACGCTCCACGCTGTGAGAGGATGGTCCAGTGGCATACCTGCCCTCTGGGTCCACCCTGAACTGGCTTTCTCTCCCTCTCCCTCTTCCTGTTTCCAGCCTTTTCCCTTTTCTCCCGCGAAGCTGAGAAAGAGAAGGAATCAGCAGAAGGGCAGAGCGAGGTGAAGGAAGAAGACACCATCATTCTTTTGCTAAAGAAGGCCAAGGTGAGGTTCTGGGACACGGGAACTTAATCACAGTGGGATGGTGGGAGTGAACCCATTGGCCTCGCTGGCTGGGGCTGACAGGCGTTGGGGTTCAAAGCATGGAGGCGGGGGGCACGGGGCACCAGGTTAGCTATACCAATGACTCTCCTAACCTGCAGTGAGTCAGCTTCTCATGGTATCTAATACTTGAGAGCCAGTGTGGTGTAGTGGTTAAGAGCGGTAGTCTCATAATCTGGTGAACCGGGTTTGATTCCCCGCTCCTCCACATGCAGCTGCTGGGTGACCTTGGGCTAGTCCCACTTCTCTGAAGTCTCTCAGCCCCACTCACCTCACAGAGTGTTTGTTGTGGGGGAGGAAGGGAAAGGAGAATGTGAGTCGCTTTGAGACTCCTTCGGGTATGATAAAGCGGGATATCAAATCCAAACTCTTCTTCTTCTTCTTCAAATTGTACCTGACAGAGCATAGCAGACAGTGATTTGGGTGTTTGGGAAAGATTTTCCTGTGCTAATCAGCATAGGAAAATGTCCTGTTTCCATCAGAAAGTTTTCTGATGCCCAGAGAGCAGTGCATTCTATTAATGTATTATTTTGTTACATTATTGCATTAGTATCCCACCTTTCCTCCAAGTAGCTCAAGGTGGCGTCTACACTTCCCTCCTTCTCCCCATTTTATCCCACAACAACCCTGTGAGGTAGGTTAGGCTGAGAGGCAGTGATTGGCCCAAAGTCATCCAGGGAGCTTCATGGCTGAGTGGGGATTCAAACCCTGGTCTCCCAGGTCTTAGTCCAACACTCTAACCACTACACCATGCTGCTGTGGCCTCACATGTAAACCAGTTCTGAGCTGTTTAGGGCTTTTATGTCTTAGTACCAATACCTCGAACTTGGCTCGGTAGCAGATTGGCGGCCGGTGCAAACTCTGCAAGCAGGGTGTTGTATTAGCGCTCTTCACTTGATGGTTTAAACCTGGCTTTCTCTGTTTTTGCCCCCAGCTGAGCATCATGAAAGGAGAGTTGGAAGAGGCGGAGAGGCTCCTTCACGAAGCTGCCAGGCTCTCGCACCAGTCGGACAACAAGCAAGCAATTATTTATACGTACGACATGGTGAGTCCAGGAGCTGCTTAAAATCTTGCAAGGAAGCCACACTGAATCGGAGGAACATCTGTCCTGAGATCACAGCACACATCTTATCATTATCGTTGTGATTGTTATGATTCGCTTCCTATGAGGCATCCCAGAGTAATGTATGGTGCAGCGAAGATGGAGTTGTATGGGTTAAAAACGTGACAGTGGTGTCCAGACTTTTTTCAGAGGGCCAGATTTGATGAAGTGAAGGGCCGTGAGGGCCGACCAAAGGGTTGACCAAACTTGTTGACCATTTTTTAGGATTGAAGTTGTTGACTTTTTTTTAGGATTTTACTCCAGGAAATAAACTGCCACAGAGGCCAGATTAAGCTGACTAGCGGGCCGAAATAAGCCCCCGAAATGGACTTTGGACATGCCTGGATTTGCACATAGAACAACAGTTAAAGGACAATTGTATAAAAACAGTTTGATGCAGCAACACTCACATACACACTGGTGGGTGAAGATACGGCTACCCATTGTGTTAAATTGGAAGAAGCGCTATAATACATAGGTGGATAACATGCATAAATTGTTCTGGAGTACAACATTGAGCAGCCTTAAAACCTCAGCTTTCATTCCACAGAATCAAACGTGCACAACTTTCTAGTCCTCCTTGTTTTTCGTATGGTTGAGATCTCCACTGATGGAAGCAGATCAAAAGAACAAATTTTCCTCTTAAAACATCTAAGCAGCTCCATTTTTTTGTCTGTTGCAGATGGCGAATTTGGCTTTCATGAGGGGTCAGCTGGATCACGTAAGTAAGTTCAAGAAGAGGCCAACCCCTGTTCCCTACAGAAGAGGGAGCACTCCCTTAAGACCCTGGTTGTTCCTGGGAGGGGTGAATCTGTGTTTGTTTTTAACCCCTTGTGAAAATTCAGCAGACTTTTAGTGCAATTTTTAAAATCCGAATGTACAGATTTCAATATGCTTTTTTGCCTAATGTACACATATTTGCAAATTAATTTTCCCCTACTACAAAATTTGCAAATTAATTTTCCCCTACTACAAAGGAGTTTTGTATACTGTTTTCACAAATAAGTGTATTCTTATGCACAATTTACTATATGGTTTTTTTAACACATTACTTGGCCAAATAACTGCATTGCAAGGTTCAGAGATGTGCAAATTTTAAGGGACAGCTGTTCTGGTTCTCTGTTACGGAAACTGCAAATTGTGTAGGTTCACCTTTAGACATGAACTGATTCTAGCTCTTTCCATATATCTTGGCTCTTCTGACAATTCTCCCCTTTTGTCCTCTCATTTCAGGCAGAAAAACTTTTCAAAGCAGCCATGAGCTACTTACTGGCTGGGGACATGAAGCAAGTAAGGATTTTCCTCCGCTAGAAACCCGTCCTGATCTGATCCCAGGTTTCTGGATTCTACAAATGTGTAATAAGCGAGACAGAACTTTGTAGTAGTTTTGGTGGAATTGGAGGAGGAGAAAGCTATCTTGCAGATTTGATTTTTAAGAAACTTCCATTTTATTTTAAGAGATTTATATAGCAGCCCTACCTAGAAGGGACCCAGGTGGCGCTGTGGGTTAAACAACAGAGCCTAGGGCTTGCTGATCACAAGGTTGGTGGTTCGAATCCCTGCGACGGGGTGAGCTCCCGTTGCTCGGTCCCAGCTCCTGCCCACCTAGCAGTTTGAAAGCACGTCAAAGTGCAAGTAGATAAATAGGAACCACTCTGGCGGGAAGGTAAACGGCGTTTCCGTGTGCTGCTCTTTGTCATGCTGGCCACATGACCTGGAAGCTGTACGCTGGCTCTCAGCCAATAAAGCGAGATGAGCGCCGCAACCCCAGAGTCGGACACGACTGGACCTAATGATCAGGGGTCCCTTTACCTTTACCTACCTAGAAAGGCCACAGAGTTTACAACAACGTAGGAACATAACGGTACTGGGCCAGGTGAACTGATAGTTGCACCTGGTGAGGAAAGGCTAAGCGAAGAAGGTGCTGCTATCCTGATCTAACTTCTGCCCATGCAATTCCTGGAGCGCCACATCCTGATGTGTTTGGAGAGGGGGCATTGGACCAGGGAGAGAGAGGGCTGATCAGTTTTCGGATGGTGGAGCATGGTGGCAAGGAAGTACTTCTTCATGCAGGGCAGAATTGAACTCTGGAACGCAGGAGGCAGGATTAGGCCCCTTCATGGAGGGATCTGTGGATTAATATCGATGACCGCTAGCCCTAATGGCTCTGGTCTGCCTCTGGGGTTGGAGGCAGTTGCTGGAAACCACAGGAAGGGAGAGTGTTGCTCCTGTGCTTAAATCCTGTTTCCTGGTTTGCCACAGGCATCTGGTTGGCCACTGTGGGAACAGGATGCTGGAGTAAATGGCCATTGGCCTGATCCAGCAGGCTTTCCTTATCTTCTTAGCAGTGGGGTAAGCAGCAATCCTCACTGGCTCATCTCCTGCAACCTTCCTCCCCCTGTGCTCTTTCCCTTTTCCAGGATGACAACGCCATAATAGAGATGTCCCTCAAGCTGGCCAGCATCTATGCAGCGCGGAATGAGTAAGTTTGACTGTCCAGGGGGAAGTGGGGGGGGCAGTCGGGTTTTGCTGCACCAGCTGCATCCAGTTCCCCACCCCTGTCTTAGCATACTTCCATCATGGCCTCCTAAATTTCAGGAGCCTGTTCCCATGCAGGGTCAGGCGGACACAGCTCAGTGATACAGCCCCTGCCTTGCATGAATCATTTCCAGGTTGAATTCCAGGCAGCTGCAGGTAGGGTTGTGAATGTTCGCAGCCTGAAACTCTGGGTCTCCTCAAGAGCAAATTTTAGCTGGAGACAGCTGGGACCGATCAACGGAAGCTCACCCCGTCACAGGGATTCGAACCGCCGACGTTCTGATCAGCAAGCCCTAGACTCTGTGGTTTAACCCACAGCGCCACCTGGCACTGTAAATAGCTTTGCACAAAATAAAGAGACTTAAAGACAAGATGGTTTGGTCTTACTATTGAACAACCGATAAGAGAATCTGAGAACACCCAAGACCCTTTTCATTTTCACATAGATGGGAAAGCTTGTTGGAAAAAAGACGTATTTCAGTTGTTCTACGGAATGTATAGATACAGTTTTATTTAACCGATTTAAGTAATGCAGCCCTAAAACACACCTTCCTCCCAAGCAGCTTAGCAGTAAGAAAACACAATGCAGCTCCCCATTTTGGACTGTGATGGCATCCTCCTCCCCACTTACTTTATTTTTCTGGTTTAGGGACAAGTTGGCCCTGGCTGGCTATGAGTTCTGCATTCTGACCCTGGAAGAGAAGGTCGCAAAACAAAAGGATATTCCTGTCGACGTTTTGCCAGGTACGGTGGGAAGGCAGAGCAGCTGCTTTGCATGCAGAAGGTCCTGGGGGGTCCAGTCCCTGATGGCATCTCCTGGTAGGGCTGGGGATGTTCCCCCCGCCTGAAACTCTGGAGAGCCACTGCCAGCTAGCGTAGACGATGTTCTGCATCAGGGTTTCCCAAACCAGGTCTCCAGCTGTTTTGGGACTACAACTCCCATCATCCCAAGCAGGGATGGTCAGGGATGATGGGAACTGTAGTCCCAAAACAGCTGGAGACCCAAGTTTGCAAAAGCCTGTTCTCCATCATGCATAGTTTCAGACACCTCTATCACAATCCCGTTCCCTAAATTATAAAAAAAACCAAATGTGGTACCCTTCGTTATCAAACTCAGGAACAATTCCTCCCCTATTTTCTTTCAAACAACCCTAGGTCAGGGCAGAGAAGGCACCCCCAAACTCGGCCCTCCAGATGTTTCGGGACTACAACTCCATTCATCCCTAGCTAACAGGACCAGTGGTCAGGGATGATGGGAACTGTAGTCCCAAAAGATCTGGAGGGCCGAGTTTTGGGGGTACCAGGGGCAGAGGAAGAGAGGGCAGCCCAGAGGTCACCCAACCCAAGTTTATCCTTGCGTGATTTGAACTCAATTCCAACACACGAATTCAGAAATATGTGTCCCCACCTCCGAAGTTTGCCTCTTCCTCCTACCCAGTACTCCCCACTGGCTCTCATCGCCACTCTCTTTCCCCCTCCTGTTCCCCAGAGGAAGAAAAATCTGACACCCGCCTCCTCCTGGGGATGACCCTCGACTCGTACGCCCGCTACCTCCTGGCGCACAGCCAGGCAGCCGCGGCCCAGAGGATGTACGAGAGGGCGCTGCAGATCTCCATGGAGGTTCAAGGGGAGACACACCCCCAGGTGAGGGCGCAGCATGCGAGCGGAGCAGTTATGCTTCGGGAGTGGAGAACACCGATCTTTCTCTGCAAACAAAGCTGAGAGTCGAGGCCATAGCTCTGGGAAAGAGCCTCCGCAACGCATTCAGGGAACTTCCAGTTTTGATTCCCAGCACCTCCAGTTAAAAAAACCCCATAACCTGCAAGTTATCAGCTGGTGGGATCCTTGCTGGATCTTCCACTGCCTGAAACCCAGGAGATCAGCTGCCAGTCAGTAATGGAGGGAAGTGGAGCAGGACTGGTAAGGGCAGCAGTCGAGAGGCCTGGAGGGCCACACTCGGCCCCTAGCTGGCCTGAAGTTCCCCACCTCTGATGTGAGCAGATTCACTGCTGAAATGGGACTCTGGTCGCCCTTTAAATGTCCTCAGAGCAGATCATGCTCTTGCTAGATAGACAAGGCAAGACTGGTTGAGGATGGATTCCTTTTGATGAGAGATCGTCCCCCCCCCCCCCGACACAGACGGTGGTTCTGATGAATGATTTGGCGACGGCTCTGGACGCTCAGGGCCTCTACGAAGATGCCTACGTGCGAGTAAGGAGGGCGTCAGAGCTGGCCCAGCAGACAGAGCACCCAGAGACCTACATCGTGTTGAACAACTTCGCTGGGATTCTCATGCACAAAGGTGGGTTGTGAAAGGTGGTGTGTGTGTGTGTGTGTGTGTGAGAGAGAGAGAGAGAGAGAGAGAGAGAGAGAGAGAGAGAGAGAGAGAGAGAGAGAGAAGGACAACAGGTGGGGTGGAACTGGCATTTAACTGGAGAGCTGTCATCAAAAACAAGGAGAATTGTTCCTGCCCCCCCCCCTAACCTCCCAAATAGTCCTTTCAGTCTATTACGGTCAACAATTAGTATCCCAAAAAGAAAACTTAGTACAAATATATAAAATACCGTGTTGTTATTTTATTAGTTTATTTATATCCTGCCTGTTTCCCAAGGCAGATAAAGAGGAAGTTCTTATTTGGGCAGCACATAAGTTAAAACTGTGGAACTCCCTCCCACTGGAGGAAGTGATGGCTGCCAACTTGGATGGCTTTAAGAAAGCATTGGACAAATTTGTGGTGGAGGAGGAAGCTATTGATGGCTACTAGCCAGGATGGGGGACGCGGGTGGCGCTGTGGTCTAAACCACAGAGCCTAGGGCTTGCCGATCGGAAGGTCAGCGGTTCGAATCCCCGCGACGGGGTGAGCTCCCGTTGTTCAGTACCTGCTCCTGCCAACCTAGCAGTTCGAAAGCACGTCAAAGTGCAAATAGATAAATAGGTACCGCTCCAGCGGGAAGGTAAACAGCATTTCCGTGCGCTGCTCTGGTTCACCAGAAGCAGCTTAGTCATGTTGGCCACATGACCCGGAAAAAACTGCGGAGAAATGCCGGCTCCCAGATGAGCGCGCAACCCCAGAGTCGTCCACGACTGGACTTAACTGTCAGGGGTCCCTTTACTTTTAGCCAGGATGGGCATGGTCTGCCCCCACAGTTGGAGGCAACAAGGCTTCTGAATATCATTTGCTGGAAACTGCAGGAGGGGAGAGGGCTGCTGGGCTCCAGACCTGAATGCGGGTTTCCCACAATGGGCATCGGGTTGGCCACTGAGAGGACAAGATCTATAGCAGGCTCTACTCCCAATTTCCCTCAAGCAACTCCTCTCTGCTCCTTTGGTCAAGGAGGATGCCTGTATTAACACCCTTGCATTGTTAACCATGGAATTGTAGAGTTGAAGGGAGCCTGTAGTCCAACCCCCTGCAGTGCGGGAATCTCAACTAAAGCATCCATGACAGGTGGCGGCCCAACCTCTGCTTAAGAACCTCCATTGAAGGAGAGGCCAGCACTTCCCAAGGGGGATGTCCATTCTACTGTGGAACAGCTCTAACTTTCATAAAGTTTTTTTGCTGATAATTAGTCAGAATCTTCCTTCTTGTCGCTTGAATCCATTAGTTTGGGTCCTCTGCAGAGCAAGAGAAAACAAGTTTGCTCCATCTTCCATGGGACAGTCCTTCTCGTATTTGAAGACGGCTATCATATCTCCGTAGGGACCCAGGTGGCGCTGTGGGTTAAACCACAGAGCCTAGGGCTTGCTGATCAGAAGGTCGGCGGTTCGAATCCCTGCGACGGGGTGAGCTCCCGTTGCTCTGTCCCTGCTCCTGCCCACCTAGCAGTTCGAAAGCAAGTCAAAGTGCAAGTAGATAAATAGGAACCGCTCCGGCGGGAAGGTAAACGGCGTTTCCGTGCGCTGCTCTGGTTCGCCAGAAGCGGCTTAGTCATGCTGGCCACATGACCTGGAAGCTGTACGCCAGCTCCCTTGGCCACTAAAGCGAGATGAGCGCCGCAACCCCAGAGTCGGACACGACTGAACCTAATGGTCAGGGGTCCCTTTACCTTTACCTTTATCGTATCTCCTCTCAGTCTCTTTTCCAGGCTAAACATGCCCAGCTCCTTCAAGCGTTCCTCATAAGGCTTAGTTTCCAGATCCTTTATCACCTTAATCGCCCTCCTCTGCACACCTTCCAGCTTGGCAACATCCTTCTTAAATTGTGGTGCCCAGAGTTGAACAGAGGATTCCAAGTGTGGTCCGACCAAGGCAGAATCGAGCTGGACCATGACTTCCCTTGACCTGGATACAGTGGTACCTTTGGTTGCGAACGCCTCTGGTTGCGCACGCTCCAGGTTACGAGCTCCGCTAACCCGGAAGTAGCCGCTCCTGGTTGCGAACTTTGCCCCAGGATGCGAGTGGAAATCGCGCAGCGGGAGGCGTCATTAGCGGAAGCGCGCCTCATGTTACAAGCGGTTTCCGGTTACGAATGGACCTCTGGAACGGATTCAGTTGGTAACCAGAGGTACCACTATACTAGACTTCTGTCGATGCAGCTTAGTATCTGCAACCAAAATCACAGCTTCCAGTCCCCAGTTGACTCTGTTTCTGGTAGACTTTGTGAAGCGCTATGCACATAAATTGCATCATAGGAATTGGAATTTATTTATTACGGTCAGGGACCAGCTCGCATAACACAATAGTGACAGCATTCATAAAGATAAAATATACAATTAAAATGTTGTTGTTGTTCAGTCGTTCAGTCGTGTCCGACTCTTCGTGACCCCATGGACCAGAGCATGTCAGGCACGCCTATCCTTCACTGTCTCTCGCAGTTTGGCCAAACTCATGTTAGTAGCTTCGAGAACACTGTCCAACCATCTCGTCCTGTCGTCCCCTTCTCCAATTAAAATAAATTTTGCTGCAATTAAAATAGATTGCAGCAAGAGCTCATGGGTTAAAATTGAAAAATATACATACATCCGTATGACTGAGATCTGGACTGCAATAAAAACTGATCCTAAGGTGCCCCAAAAGGGGCTTCAGCTTTTCCCTAGAAAGCTATTTTATTCTGGAGGATGATCTGAGCTTACAAATTTGGGCACAGAATCTGGCTACCAGCCAGGTCGTTTTATGATCTTTGCCAATGAGGAGCGAATTTAATTTGGACTTTTCTGTAAGATCGACGAGCCTCTTCAGCAAAGGATCGATGGCTTCTCTACGAATCTCAGCGTAAAGAGGGCATCTAAAAATATATATGTTCGGGGCTTCCTATTTCCCCTAATGGGCAGGTGCAAAGTCTCTGTGCATACGAGGGACTCTTCCATAGGAGCAAATTGTGTTTCTGTCACGGGGGTACTTACCCCATTTGCTCCCCCCCCCCCGCTTCTCTCCCACAAAACGCAGAAGAGTATTCATCGGCAAAAGCTGTCTACAAAGAAGCCCTGCAGAAGGCAGAGGCAGCTGGAGACGGGGCTTCTGCCAGACACATCCGGAAAGAGCTGGCCGAGCTCGCCAGGCGGAGGGAGAAGCGGCCAGTCTCTACAGCCGGTTCCTCAGGAGGAGAACAGAAGTGATGGAGGCGGTGCAGGAGGGAGAGGGTGGCGCAAGCGGCGGCCGCAAAACCCTCAGAAGCACAGCGCCTCTCTTTGCGCAGCAAGGACAAGTGTGTTGCGGGAAACGCAAGGCGACCCCATGAAGCATCTCCGATAAAAAGGTCAAGGGGGGTGTCAGTGGGTGGGAGACCCCAGGAGGCTGGGGTGAAGTTGTGTCACCGAAATATACGACGCGGGCAGGCGCCTCCGTAAATCTCTGTGCTGGGAAAGGAGACGAAAAGCTACGCTTTGCATCCCAATACTGAATAAAGATGACTGCAGCTTAAGGGTGGATCTTTCAAAAGAAAGAGAGAAGAGAGTCGACCACATTTACTCTGAGGATTTAAGAGGCCTGGCGTCGGCCCGCTGGAGAGGGCGGGTGTTTAATCAGGGTGAAGGGCGCTGGAGAAGAAGGAAGAAGGGGCTTGCGGAATGGGAGAATTTGCTCCCCTTTCCGTTTCTTCCTCTTCCTTCCCCGACCCCAGCGGTTCAGAGGAGCTGGTGGGAGCCAGTTCAACTCCTGGGAAAGGGACAGACAGTTCGTTCGGCGGCACGAGGCAGAAATGCTACTGCACAGCACTTGCTGGAAGCCGCAGGAGGGGAGAGGGCTCTCTTGCACTCAAATCCTGCTTGCTGGTGTCCTGTTAAGGGCACAGTGAGAACGGGATGCTTTTCTAGGTGGACCATTGGCCTGATCCAGCAGGCTTTTCTTAGGTCCTGCGTACACTTCCCAGCAGCTCCAGGTAGGGCTGCCTTAGGAGACCTGGCGAGATGCTGCCAGTCAGTGCCAGCAATACTGGTGTAGATGGACCCCTGGGTCCGACTCTGTCAAAAGCCAGCTTCTGCTCTCTCTGCCTCTGCTCTTCCCCATTTGGTGGTGAGGACTGGGGCAGCGCCTAGGACGGAAGGATCTTGTTTTGGGTTGCCTGCCTCTCCTGACCAGCCCTCCACAACAGGGGCCTTCCTGCTGGCCAGACTTCAGGACTCCCCTAAACCTAGAACTACAGGGGAGAAGCACCCCTATGAAGCAGGGCGACAAGAGAGCCCCTTGTGCAAACAGGGCAACGTGTGTGGTACCACTGGGCATGGTAGGGAGCCAGGAGGATGTGCCACATCGTGTGTCGGGGGAGAGATTAGGGGCCAGGATGTGGCCCCTGCAGTGGGCTGCAGGGAAGAGTTGCAGAAGAAGTCCAGTTGCCGTCCCTCTTCTGGCCAATGCAAGAGAAGCCAGCTGGACCCATTGGGTGTGCAACGGATCACTGGACTCGCAACTCCCCCCAGCCATCCTGGGAGCTTTAGTCCAGGAGCAGCTGCAGGATCCCTGTTCCTGGAGACAAATCCACAGAGGATGAGACTGCCGGTGGCTCCCAGGAACACTGCCTCCATTCGGCCTCTGCTGTCGGGACGCACTGATGTCTCCGAATCCCACTTGCTGGGAGAGTTGCTGCTGTTGCACCCAGAGGTCTTGCTTGCTGTATCCTCCATGAAATTGCCTAATTCTCTTTGGAAGCCGCCCAAGTCTGTGGCCGTCACTGCCTCCTGCAGCAGCGAGTTCCACAATTTAACTATGCACTGCAAAAAAGAACTACCGTATTTTTCGCTCCACAAGACACACTTTTTTCCTCCTAAAAAGTAAGGGGAAATGTCTGTGCGTCTTATGGAGCGAATGCGTGGTCCCTGGAGCTCAACTGCCCAGGGGCAAAAGCAGATCGTGCTTTTTTTAAAAAAGAGAAGGGGGTGTTGAAAGGAAGCCCGCTGAGCAGCTGCTCAGAAATAGGGGAGAGAGATAAGGGAGAGAGATTCCAGCCCCGCCCCCTTGCAGAGGGAGGCTGTTTCCCCAGCGACATGTGACTGGCTGATTAGGTTATCTGTCTGGAAACTGTAGAAATGGCCTCCTGAAGCTGCAGACCTGTTAGTTAAACCCCATAAAACAGGGTTTTTTCCCTTTGCAAAGTAAGCTCAACAACTTTGAGCTGATCCTCAAAAAATAGGGCTTTTCTCCTTTGCAAAAGCTGCAGAACTGTGAGTTAAACCCCATAAAACAGGATTTTTCCCCTTTGCAAAGTAAGCTCAACAACTTTGAGCTGATCCTCAAAAAATTGGGGCTTTCCCCCTCTAAAAACTAGGTGCGTCCTATGGTCAGGTGCGCCTTATAGAGCGAAAAATACGGCATTTCCTTTTATCCATCCCGAATCTTCCAACGGAATTGGGAGAAGGGAAAAAAGACTTCCAGCAGAACCACAGCCTTCCGCCCCAGCCACCCACACCCTGCGCCCCAGTAACGCAATTTAAAAAGACAAAACTCACCCAGAGCCTTCTGATTTAGGGAAACAAATTTACTAGGGCTGCCCGTCAAAGCAACAAGTGGGTTTTTTTTTTCCTTTTAAAAACAACAGACAATGTTGAAGCAAGAGAATTACCGGGACCGGGGCAGGCTGTGCCATTCAAGCAGTTCAGTGTGTGGCCGGCGGGGGAAACCTCGCCATGTCTGAGTTATCGGGGAGCGAGAGAAAGGAGCTTCACCATTATGTACCCATGCAATAAAAGTATTTTCACAGTGTTGCCAAACAGAAAACCAAATATGGGGGAAAGAAAATTTACAGCGTGGCAGAATCATTAAAAAGACCTCCTCGCCCCCAGAGGGCTAGGGTTGGTTTGTATTTAAAAAATAAAAATAAATGTACAGGATTCATTAAATGGGGTCAGTTTAAAAAATAAAATGCTTTCCCACAAGGTGTTGAACAACCACAGAAAAGGGATGGAGGGGGGAAGTCCCTAGAATTAGGTTGGGGGGGGAGAGGGAAGATTGTTTGGTGCTACTCGCAAGAAGTAGCTCTCTGCAGATCAAACAAGGATGGGACGTGGAGGGGGGGACTTAGGGTGTGAGCCTGGCTGGGGGACACATTGACTGTGGGTACCCCTCAAAACTGGAGCTCACAGGCAGGAGATGTCCTGGGCTGTATCGCGTGCTCAAAATATTATAACCTTTGATAAAACACTTTCCTTAAAAATAAAAAAAGATAAAATGACCCCAAAACATTTATGCAATGATTTGATTGAACATAAGCACACCAGATACCTAGCAACAGAGCTGGGACAGGAGATTGTGGAAAGGGGTGGGGGGAACACAGCAGGAAAAAAAGTTACCTCTATTTACATAAGAATGATTTTTTTTTCCTTAAGGAGACATTATGTTAGGCTTTTTCTCTTTACAAATAAAAGATGTCGCTCAGGAATAGGTCCTTTTTTTTCTTCCTTTCCTTTCCTCTTTCTTTTTTTTAAAAAAACAAACAAAACCTCTTTACATATTTATCTTCAGGGCGCTGAGCCTCCCCTTGCTCACGTAGGCTTGCGTAGAAAGGGAGTCTTGATAAAAATAAAAACCACCCCCCCACACGCACAAAACCAGCCCCTGTAGCTTCTTCATCTTCCAAGGTCCCGGCTCTCACTTGCAAAGTCTTTGGGTGGGGGGGGGCGTGTCGTTTTAAAAACAAAAAGCGCGACCCAACAGCTTCCAACGCAGAAATGACGTTTCTTTTATAAAAGGGTCCTTTCCCCTCCCCTCCCTGGCCGCCTCCTCCTGGTTCAGTCGTCGCTGTCCGAAAGCGTCTCGTACTGGGCGGACAGGAGGGGGGCTGGCTCCCGCTCCCATATCCGGTTGGGTTGGTGGGAGGCGGCCTGGCTGACCGAGGGAGGGGCGCAGGCGATGGAGGTCGGGGGGGTGCTGCTCAGCATGCGCATGGTCAGAGGGTTGTATGGGAACTGCGTGGATCCTGGAGGGTTAGAAGAAGAAGAAGAGTTTGGATTTGATATCCCGCTTTATCACTACCCGAAGGAGTCTCAAAGCGGCTCACATTCTCCTTTCCCTTCCTCCCCCACAACAAACACTCTGTGGGGTGAGTGGGGCTGAGACTTCAGAGAAGTGTGACTAGTCCAAGGTCACCCAGCAGCTGCATGTGGAGGAGCGGAGACGCAAACCCGGTTCCCCAGATTACGAGTCTACCGCTTTTAACCACTACACCACACTGGCTCTCCCACTGGCTAGGGTTTTGGAAGGGGAGGGGGGGGAAGAGAAGAAGAAATGGGGGGTTGAAATATCATCCAAGTCCTACCACCCTGTGCCCAGCGCCCCCCGGCCCAATCCTGCATTTTAGGTCAAGCACTTTCCAACCCAGGGTTGACTAGACTCAAGATGAATTGATTCTGGGACCAGCCCTAATGTTACGATTAGGACAGGCTTCCTCACGATCTACCTGTTGGACATGCCTGCTTTATGCGAACAAATAAAAACAGCCCTCTGGAAGACCTTGCCACCCACAGCAAGGCGCTTCCCCGTGGCGCTCACAACTGGCCCGGCTCACCTGTGGAGGAGGGCCGGTCTTCCCAAGACCACACCGGCGTCTGCCTGTGGTAGTCCCCTTCCGAGTGCACCGATGAGACCGACGAGGGCCGCTCTGTCCCCAAGTAGCCTTGCCCGGGGATCGGAGACTTGGACTTCCTGCTGCCCGATTTGCCCATCAGCTTTTGCTTGCTGACACCACCTGCAAAAAGGAAAGGTGGAGGGAGGGATGCCAAGGCCTCTTCCATGCCCTCGGACAGAGACTGCCCAGTTCTCTGCAATAGAGGGGGGGATGCCCCTTCGTGTGGGGTGAGAATGGGACATGGGCTGCTGCGTGCGCAGTGGACTTGGTTTCAAAAGTTGCATTAAAATCTTTTTTTATTATTATAAAGGAATGCAAGAAGAGTCCGGCTGGATCAGGCCAAGGGGGGCCCATCTGGTCCAGCATCCTGTTCTCACAGTAGCCAACCAGTTGCCATCTTTGGCTACATGCTGCCTTCACTGAAGGCATAGCATCACAGAGTTGGAAGGGGTCCCGAGGGTCATCTAGTCCAACCCCCTGCAATGCAGGAATCTCAACTAGATCATCCATGCCAGAGGGCCATCCAACCTCTGCTTAAAGACCTCCAAGGAAGAAGAGTCCACCACCTCCCGAGGGAGTCCGTTCCACTGTCAAACAGCTCCTACTGTCAGAAAGTTCTTCCAGATGTTTAGCTGGAATCTCCTTGTCACTTGAAGCCACTGGTTCGGGTCCTACCCTCCAGAGCAGGAGAAAACAAGCTTGCTCCATCTTCCATGCAACAGTGCTTTAGATATTTGAAGATGGCTCTCATATCTCCTCTCTTCTATGCTAAACATCCCCAGCTCCTTCAACCGTTCCTCATCAGGCTTGGTTTCCAGACCCTTGATCATCCTGGTCGCCCTCCTCTGCACACCTTCCAGCTTGTCAACATCCTTTTTAAATGGTGGTGCCCAGAACTGGACACAGTATTCCAGGTGTGGTCTGACCAAGGCAGAATAGAATGGTCCTATTCCTTCCCTTGATCTGGACTCTATACTTCAGTTGATGCAGTCTAGAATAGCATTAGCTTTTTTTTTTTGCTGCTGCTGCTGCTGCATCACATTATTTACTCGTGTTCAGCTTGTGGTCTACAAAGACCCGTAGATCCTTTTCACGTGTACTACTAGCAACCCAGTAGTTGCTAGAACCTGCCCACCTAGCAGTTCGAAAGCACGTCAAAGTGCAAGTAGATAAATAGGTACCGCTGCAGCGGGAAGGCAAACGGCGTTTCCGTGCGCTGCTCTGGTTCGCCAGTAGCGGCTTGGTCATGCTGGCCACATGACCCGGAAGCTGTACGCCTGCTCCCTCGGCCAATAAAGCGAGATGAGCGCCGCAACCCCAGAGTCGTATGCGACTGGACCCAATGGTCAGGGGTCCCTTTAACTTTACTAGCAAGCCGGGTGTCCCCCATCTTATATTTGTGCAGCTGGTTCTTCCTGCCTAAGTGAAGTCAATTGGAGATTGAGGGCATGTGACATAAATAAATGTTAAGACGAGTCCTGCTGGATCAGGCCAAAGGGGGCCCCATTTGGTACAGAATCCTGTTCTCGCAGCGGCAGATTCCCTCAAGCAGGACCAAGCGCAAGAACAACTCTCCCCCTCCTGCGGTTCCCAGCAGCTGGTGCTTGAAGGGAACATTGCTGCCTGCAGCCGCAAAACTGGGACCGTGTTGCGTATGAAGGACCTGCCGTGCCCATGCAGCCGCCGCAAGCTTCCCAAGCGTGCCGCGCCGGCCACCCTTACCTGGGTTGGGGGAAGGGTTGGCATCTTCCCTCCGGAGATCGCTGCCGGCTGCCAGGGAGGGGTTGGAGCCCGCAGAGACCAGCCCCATGGGCTGGGCCATGACGATGCCGTGGTCCTCCCCTTTGTCGTCAAAGTTGCCCATCAGGGCCTTGCGGATGATGTCCTCCAGGCCCAGGTTGCTGGCAGGGTCTGCAAAGGAGTGACCTCGAGCGCTGATTGGACCTGGGAGGGGGAAAGAGAGACGGGGAGGGACCAAGAGGAGGAGATGGGGGGTGGAGACAGGAAGGAGAGGGAGAAAGAAAATGGTGAGTACAGTTGATGCAATGCTCCAAAGCAGGCACCCCCAAACTTGGCCCTCCAGATGTTTTGGGACTACAATTCCCATCATCCCTGACCACTGGTCCTGTTAGCTAGGGATGATGGGAGTGTTGTGATTTTCTCCCCAGTCGAGTGGCAACCGCTACTGACTGGAATCATGTGGCTTTTACTTCTCACACAGACGCGTGAGAAAGTTGCTTTGTTTATGTTCTGTATGGAATGTAATGATGTAATCTGAGCCTGCGCGCTCACTTACTTTCACTTCTCCTACTGCTTGTCCTGAAGCTGAACGGACGCAGAAATGGCAGCAGAGAACTCTCTGCACAAATACTTAAATAAATAAGTTTAGCCTGAAAGGCTGAGTGTGTTGTTTCTATCTAGGAACAATCACTTATTAAACCGGCACCCCGGACTCCTCTGTAGCCGGGTATGTGCTCATGTGATGGCTCTGGCTATTGGGGCAGTTTCCCAACTTGCCCCAGGCCGGGTTTATCATAACGGGGAGTTGTAGTCCCAAAACATCTGGAGGGCCGAGTCTGGGGACGCCTGCTCCAAAGCTTCAGTCCGCAAACTGGGAAGCAGCTGAAAAAAGTCCATCGTACCAGCGACTGACAGTAGGAGCGCTGTTTTGGTTGGGAAACCATCGAAGCTTGCAGCATACAAGGCTGTTAATGTGTGCATTGAAAACGCAAGAGCAAAGGGATTGACACGTGTCGGACTGACAGATATCCCCCCATGACACCTTGCACGATCGCCTCACCAATTCCTCGGGAATTAAAAGTTCCCCCGTCCCCCGGTGGGATCCACAAACCTAAGAATGTTTCAGGACCTGTTTCCCGGTTGATGAAACGCAAGTGTCTTAGCTGTGCTTCCTGCATTGCAGGGGGTTGGACTTGATGACCCTTGGGAGTCCCAGCACTACAATTCCATGATTGCTGAGCTCACTGATGTGGACAAGTTGTTGTTTTTTACAAAAGTGAATGTGGCTGTGATGTAACAATCACATACGAAGTGTCAGCAGCTACTTTGGTGCCTCAAATAAAAGCTCCCTGTCCTTATCGTGGCAGGATCGTCGCTGCATCTATTTAAGGTTCTAGACCTCATTGTTTCAATTTCTGAGGTTTCTCCCCACACACTCCCTATGCAAACATTTCCTAAAATGCTGTGAAGGCAGCACCCAAACTCTCAGGTTCCCACGGGCTCCAGTGTGAGAGCAGCTTTGTCGCCCAACAGCAGCTCAAGGCTGCGGTAAGAAAGAGGGACCCTCCTCCGTCCCACGACTCACAGGGTGCTTTCAAGGAAGGCTCACCTGAGGTAGTGACCGCGGGCAAGTTAAAGATTTCAGTCCCTGGCTGAGCAGCAGCTGTTGAAAAAGAGAGATACAAAACACACATCCCAATTAGAATCAACTCAGGCAAATTTAAACATGTCCTCATCCAAATGAGATTCTCTCCAATTCCTCTGCCCTGTTGTTGTTGTTTTTTAAAAAAACAGGTATAAGGAAGCTTTTTGAACTCAAGGGCTGGATTCCTTCTGGGGCCACAGTGGGGAGGGGGCAGAGCCAGAGGCAAAAGTGGGCGGAGCGACAGATGTGGCTTTTACCCTATCTCTGCACCAGGAGTGAGTATCAGCCCTCCCCCAGCAGAGCTGCAGCTGATGGGATTGGTAGTCCAAAATGTCTGCAGGACACCGGGTTGAGGAAGTGTGGATGAAATGAACCAGATGCCTCCAAATGGAAAAGATAAGGCTGAAGGTAGATTGAAAGGAGGAGGTGAGGATAGAACAGCAACTCGCACAGAGAGACAGACAGTGAGTCCCTTGCCCAGGAGAGCAGTTTGGGAGTAATCCTAGCAGGCATGAATGAAGGAATCAATCTATTTCATCAGGGTCAAACGAGGATATCTTGGACTGCACTCAGGAAACACACAGTGGTTGGGGAATTATTTCTGAGAAAAGGAAAAGGCAGGCGAAAGGAGATCCTTCGTTACCCATGTCATTGTCGCCTCCCCCGCAGGAGTTCAGCTTGCGGAAGATCTCCTGCTTCTTAGACATCACCATTGGCGACGTGCTCTCCAGCTTGGTGAAGAACGAAGGCAGGTAGCTCATGCTCCCCGGAGAACGAGAGTCCGTCCTGCCGAGAATGAAGGGTTGAGAACGGGCGCAGAAAGAAAACGGGCGATACTTAAAAAAAAAACAACCTGCAGGCATACACGTGTTTCTTGCTACCTTGCCACTCGTCATGTGAAAATCTGCTTATTTGAACACGGTGAATTAGCACCCAAAACCTTGCTACAGGAATGGCTGATTCAGATATCAGCCTTAAAGTTTGTCTACTTCCTTGCTTGCGTTTTGCTGGTTGATGGCAGCCGTTTTGGGAGGAAGCCAGGGAGGGAAGGAGGGATCCGAGAAATCAGGGAGCAGTTTTTCCTTTGTCTTTTGCTGGTTGGTGGCCGCCGTTTCAGGCAGAAACGACGGAGGAAAGGCAGGAGGGAGAGATATCAGACAAATCGCGCATTAGAAATTTCCCCAAAGGAAATAATGGAAGTCGCCAGTTTGTTATGTGAATGCTTGCCTGCCATGATTTCAGAGAGATGGGCTGTGTTCCGATAGCAGGACCTGCACATACGTTTTAACAGGCTTATTAGAACTACCTTTCTGCCAAACTCTTGCATCAGAAATTTCTATCAGGGCACCTCTGTGTGCCTGTCAGTCTCAAGACCAAACACAAGCAACTTAACCAACAGACATGATTAAGAAACTGCTGTGATGCCCGGCTTGTGTACCTCTGTTCCGAAGGCTCGGATCGCTGGGAGAGTAATATGAGGCTGTCTTGCTTCTCGTGAGCAGCCGGGGCCTGGGGGGGCGAGATCGGTTCGTATGACTCGGATGAAACGTGGCTCCTCTCGGGGGACTTTCCAAGCCTAGAGAGGTTGCGGGGCAAGAAACGTGCAAAAGAAGATCAAGTTACAGGTAGATGGTCTGTCATAGTCAAAACAAAATGAAAAAATTCCTTCCAGTAGCACCTTTTAGAGACCAACTAAGTTTGTTCTTGGTATGAGCTTTCGTGTGCATGCACACGAAAGCTCATACCAAGAACAAACTTAGTTGGTCTCTAAGGTGCTACTGGAAGGAATTTTTTTATTTTGAAAAGCAGATCAAGTTATAAACACGCAGAAATCCTCTCCTGGTCTCTCTGGCCCAAACTTTAGAGGAGGGAGGCGGAGGTTAAACTGCAGAGGGAGGTTGTGGGGACTTCCTTTCTCAGAGACCTTCGAGGAAGGAATGCTCGGGCTGATATCTTGTCAGGAAGGGTATAAGAATATAAAGAACAGCCCAACTGAGGTAGGCCAAAGGCCGGCCTATTATTATAATGTCTAATAATAATAATACATTTTATTTATATCCCGCCCTCCCTGGCCAGAACCGGGCTCAGGGCGGCTAACATCAGAATATAAAATACATTAAGACATAAAATTCAGCAATCGATTGAAATACAGCTTAAAATCGAATTAAAATCAAAATAAGATCAGGTGGCCACCCACAAATTATAACTGTAACTATAGGAGTTGGGAACCTTAAGTACTCACCAGGCTCAGCTATTTGTATGAGCTGGTGAGAAGAGCTAGAGAGGCCACACATATGCAGGAGAGGGATCAGACTGGGCCCTGACCAAAGGCCTGGTGGAACAGCTCTGTCTTGCAGGCCCTGCGGAAAGATGTCAAATCCCGCAGGGCCCTGGTCTCTTGCGACAGAGCGTTCCACCAGGCCGGGGCCACGGCTGAAAAGGCCCTGGCTCTGGTCGAGGCCAGTCTAACCTCCTTGAGGCCCGAGACCTCCAATATTGTTTGTGGAACGTAAGGTCCTCCGCGGGGCATAATATTATATTTACACCCCACATTTCTTCCAAAGAGCTCAAGGCGGTGTGTGCATAGCCCTCCCCTCTTTATTTTATCCTCACAAAAACCCTGTGAGGGTGGTTAGCCTGAGAGTTAACCCAGGGAGCTTCCTGAAGGCCGAGTGGGGACCAGGAGCGGGTCTTAGGCTGACATTCTCAACCACGACACTACCCTGGTTCTCCAATCTAGTCCAGCATCCTGTTCTTTTAAGGATCTAGCAAATGTTGGGAAACAGTTGACATCAGAAATACTAAAAGCATTGTTTCATTTTAACAAACTGCTTGGAGGTTGTTGGTTTTTTTACAATCAAGCAGTATATAATTTTTATGTGATAAATGTTTCCAAACAAATATTAGTAATATTACTTACCATTAGCATGATTTATTATCATTAATGTGTTATTTACTTTGTATGATTATTAGTTATTTTTCTAGGCTGTCCTTCATCCAGTGACCACCAGGGGATACACGACAATATATGAAACTTTGTAAGTCAGGGCATGTTAAAAAGCAGAGACCATTAGTTGGTCTTTAGAACTCCAGCTATCATATGCAGCCTCCATCTCGTTTGGATCAGGGGCTCTTAGCAAACTGAGGAGCGGCAAAGTCAATGACGAGCCAAGTCAATGACGAGCTCCAAAGCCAGTTCCGAGCAAGTGGGTGAGAGAGAGAGAACGAGCCCCCGTCTCAATGCAGCGCAGCCTTCTAACATAAGACCACACAGAAAAAAAGGTACAAAGTCACATGAATCGTTACCTTCCCCTGCTTTTCTCTGAGAGGTTTTCGGGAGACACTCGCGACCCGGAGCGCTGGTGGGGCGCAGACTGGATCTGCACCTCAGGGCTGTAGCGGTTTGAGGCCTTCACCCGGTTCGTGGTGGCGATGGAAGTCGGGGCGGAGGTCTGGAATGTGCTAGTGGGAGTCTGTAGGGATGGCTGCGTAGAAGCTTGGTTGCGGGCAAAATCCTGGGTGATGATTTGCTGCGGGGGAAACAGAAAAGACAAAATGAATAAACAGCAACAATCTTGCAAAACTAAACCAGCACCCGAGGCAGGAAGCATGTGTGATTTATTTGCAGGCTGCTGTCAGGGGGAGAAACCTTTAAATGTTTTTGTTGTGAATTGTGTAAAAGCAGCGTGTGTGTTTTAGAAATTATAAGATGAAGGATGCCCAACTTTCCTACAAAAAAAGCAACTAGCCAGTGTAGACTCAGTGTTTACTTGGCTTTGAGGATAAGGAATTTTGCAGAGAATCCCAATTTTATTTTATTATTATTATTAATTATTATTATTGTCTCACCTCCAAAAACACCTCACAGGTTTGCAAAAGATCCTAGGATCCAGAGTGCTGGTAGCGAGGCATGCCTACCCTTCTCAATTACATCTCACAAACCAACTCAGTTCCTGCCCTGATGATGACCACCAGTTGCTTGGGAAACTGACTTGATGATCCACCTAGCTCAGCATTTACAGGTTGATGATCCGCCAAGCTCAGCATTCGTCCTGGGAGAAGCTCTCCAGCATTTCAGGAAGGGAGGCTTTCCGAGTCCTACCCAGAGGTGGTGCTGGGGATCGAACCTGGGACCCTCTGCATGCAAAGTGTGTGCTCCAGCCCTTCCCGTGAAACTAAATCAACCTTCTAGTCCTCATGGGTCTCTAATAAAAAGCTGATTTAAAGCATGAAGCCAACCTTATACTGAGTCATACCACTGGGCCCATTTAGCGCCTACACTTTGGAACTCCCTGCCTATTGAAATTATGCAGGTACTGTCACTATACTCTTTCTGGCTCCTGCTGAATTTCTTTTGCTTAGATGAGCCTATCCAGATGCTTAGAAAGCTGATGTGCATTTTAATTTTAGTCGGTTGTTATTTTTCGAAAGGCTTGAATTACGATTGTCAGTTTTTCTTATTGATCATTTTGTTTTATCCTTTATTGTACCACCTCTTTGAAGGTTTGTTTGTTTTTTTCAATCAAGCGCTGTACAAATTTGATGAATTGGAACAAGAAATGGACCATATGAGACAACACAAGTATCTAGGCAACTACACGGGTTCCTATGAGCAACAGTGAGAATCTGGGGGTAAACCTCAGATGAAAACCTCCGGGAAGTTTCCTAAAGAGGTGCTCAAGTACGCAAACCTACACAGATGTGATCGGCCAGGGTGATCAGGCGGTGTGTTCGTGGCACGGGCCCCATCCCTTCGCCCTGCGCAGGTGGCGGAGGAGGAGGAGGCTGCTGTTGTTGCTGTTGCTGCTGCTGCTGTGGCGATGGAGAGTCTTGCTGCTGCCTGTAAGAGTGGATCGGCCCCTCATACTGACGGTTGCAGTCTCCTAGTTAGAAAAGAAGAAGAGATTCACAGCGCAAGAAGGCGGGGAGCCTGTGGTCCTCTATAGCGCTTCTCGGCCTCCACATCCCATCAGCCCTAACTAGGTAACCGGGAGAGGAACTCATTTGCACTCAGAAAAGATCACTCATAAAATCAGCAGAACGTCTCTATGGTGCTTCAGCTACAGGCTAACAAGATTCTCTTCTCGCACTGCAAAAAGAGACGTGCAATTCTTAATTGCTAATTATTCACAAGCTTGTTCTGTCCATACATACAGGTGAAACTCGAAAAATTAGAATATTGTGGAAAAGTCCATTTATGTAAGCAATTGTTTTCATTAGCTACTGGAGTTTAATATATGAGATAGACTAATGACATGCCAAGCGAGATATGTCAAGCCTTTGTTTGTTATAATTGTGAGGATTATGGCGTACAGCTGATGAAAACCCCAAAGTTGAAATTGTTAATTTGGGGTTCTCATCAGCTGTACGCCATAATAATCACAATTATAACAAATAAAGGCTTGACATATCTCGCTTGGCATGTCATGAGTCTATCTCATATATTCCTTTCACCTTTTAAGTTGAATTACTGAAAGAAATGACCCTTTCGACGATATTCTAATTTTTCGAGTTTCACCTGTATGTATGCATTTTGGCCTGCGACTCTATTCGGTTTTAAGATTTGTCATTTGTTGTTTGTGATCTATGACTCTGAATAAATGAATAAAAAAAAACCGTCTGCACCCGATCCGCCCTCCCTGCGCGAAGATGCAAGTCGAGAGGCTGCCCCAATCCCGCACAGCGTGCACGCGGTGGGGGGGGGGGTGTTTGGTGGTGAGAACTTACGTTCTGCCTGGCTCATTTTGGGGGCTTCCTGTTGATAAGGCAGCATCTTTTCCTGGGAAGGGACCGGCGAGTTTGCGGGGCTGATCACCTCGATGGCATCTCGGGGGGGCTCGTAGCGGTGGGAGGAGGAAACTACATGGATCAAGGAAGAGTGAGAGACAGAGGTCATTCGTAAGGCCCAACCCTGACCTGCCTCTGGTAGTATCAGGTCAGGGCCGTCTGCTGGTGTCGAAGTGTGATTCGCAGTTTGTATGAGAGATGGCTGACTTTGTTTCCCAGGCAAACCCGTATAAATAGGGTGCAGGTGGGTATCCTGCCTTTGGGGGAGACACTATAGGCCCCTTCCCCATTTTAAATATTTTAGAGGGGAGTCCTGTTTTCTGTCTGTGTTTTAGGTTATGTTTTGCAGGTGTTTTGTCTGTTGTTCACAGAGGAGTTGAGCACCCACTGGTTTTAATTATGTGAAATGGGTATTTTGTGGTGCTTTAGACCGTTCCTTAGATTTCCATGTGTGTCGTCAGCCCCCCAACCCCAAAACAGCTTGGGGACTCCCGATTAACCTTTTCATCCATCCATGTTTGAAAGCCTTTCTTCTCAAAGGGGTTTACAAAGTACATTTTGATGAACCCCTTTCGGGACAGTGTCGTTTAACATCTGGTGGGAGGGCATTCCACAGGGCGGGTGCCACTACCGAGAAGGCCCTCTGCCTGGTTCCCTGTAGCTTTGCTTCTCGCAGTGAGGGAACCGCCAGAAGGCCCTCGGCACTGGACCTGCTGAATGATGGGGGTGGAGACGCTCCTTCAGGTATACAGGACCGAGGCCGTTTAGGGCTTTAAAGGTCAGCACCAACACTTTGAATTGTGCTCGGAAACGTACTGGGAGCCAACATAAATCCTTAGGACCGGTTATATGGTCCTGGCGGCCGCTCCTAGTCACCAGCCTAGCAGCCGCATTCTGGATTAGTTGTAGTTTCCAAGCCACCTTCAAAGGTAGCCCCACGTAGAGCGCATTGGAGTAGTCCAAGAGGGAAACTGCTACCCTGAATAATACTTTGTAAAGGGTAGGGGGAGCTGGGGATGGGTTTGTGGGCCGTAAAAGTTTGAGAACCACTGCCCTGTGCCTAAACGGGCCAGACCTGTAGCCAGGCTAAGAAGTGCAAAGGAAAACTACGAGGACATACGGCTGCTGGAGGAATCTGAGCTCTGGGAGCCGCGGTCGCGGGCGTCCTTGTCGGAGGCGATCTGTCGTGTGATGATCACGTCGATGAAGTTGGCCGCTGTGATGGTGGTCTTGCCACGTGTCCGGAGCTCCTCCTCATACTTGGATATGGAAGGGGGGCCCTTGTCCTTCCCGGCCTCTGAGTAGATGGACGAGGAGGGCTGGGACTTCCCCGAGGATGAGGAGTAGCCCGACGAGGACGAGGGGTACAGGCCCGGGGGCCCCCTCTTCTCCACCTCCATCGCCTTCTGCTCCATCTGCTGCTGCTGCTGCTGCTCGCTCACGACCGCCGATCTGCGCCCCGGGTTCTCCTCGATGCGGCCCCCGTCGTGCTTGCCGCCCTCTTTGGACTTGGCCACCTCCATCTGGGGAGCGGAAGCGGCAGCATCCACGAGGGCGGCCAGAGCGTCGGCGGCCGTGTTGTAGCGGGAGGTGGGCAGGGCCTGGGTGATGGTGGGAGTGCCGGGGGGAATCTGCCTGTTGGTCGGAACAAAAAGAGGGCGCTAACACCTTAGGAAACTGAGTTATACGGCAAGGGTGGAGCTATCGTCAACCGTTGGCACAGACTCATAGGGTTGCGTCCAGCTAAGTTTCACCAACTTAGCCGTGAACATTCATTACAGCGTGCTGACTCTGAGCCCAACTACTGTTGGCTGCAACTCACCGAGTTGGAAGGGACCATAGAGGCCAACCAACCTAACCCCCTGCTTCAGCAAAGGTAAGTCTTGCAACTGCCCCCCCCCCCGAGAGATGTCTCCTCTCCAGCCTCTGCTTCAAAGATCTCCTGCGAAGGAGAGTCTGCTATCTTCTATTCTATTACTGCTTGGTATGGCACAGCCTCCAAGATGGACAAGAAAAGGCTCCAATGAGCAGTGAGAATTGCAGAGAGGGTAATTGGTGCTAGCTTGCCTTCAATAGAGACACTCTATGCTACCCGAGTTAGGAAGAGAGCAGGGGGAATTGCCGCAGATCCTTTGCATCCCGGTCATCATCTGTTTGATTTACTTCCATCTGGACGTCGCTACAGGACTTTATATACAAAAATGGCCAGGCACAGGAACAGTTTTTCCCCTTGTGCCATTAAATTGTTAAATTCGTAGTTGTGTAGCGGAAGGGGAGGCCAGTTATGGGTGGGGTTTCTTTGCTGTGTCATTGTATTGTGAGTGGAACAGTGTTTGTATAAGGTATGTTTACATTGCAATGTAGCCAAAGCAAAATTCCAAGTATGTTGGAAAATGTACTTGGCCAATAAATTATTCCTATTCCTATTCCTATTCTTAAGGCTGGGTGTTCCACGGCTGAAAAGCTCTTCCCATCAGAAATCTTTTCCTAATGTTTCAATAGCATCTTATCCCCTCCAGTTTTGAGGGACATGGAACAGGTGTCCTCCGTCTTCCTCCTGGCAGCCCTTTAGAAAGATCTGAAAGGTGGCTGGTCTTCTCCTTCAGCCGTTCCTTACAATAACCCCGTCTCCGAACTATATCAGCCGTAAGGAATTAAGACACTTTTTTACAAGCACTGAGCAACTTGGGCTTTGAGGACAGATGTATCCCTTTAAGACAGTGCTTCCCAAACTTGGGTCTCCAGCTGTTTTTTGGACTACAATTCCCATCATCCCTGACCACTGGTCCTGCTAGCTAGGGATGATGGGAGTTGTAGTCCCAAAACGGCTGGAGACCCAACTTTGGGAAACTGCTTTAAGAGAAGACTGAGTGCGTCCCTGTTTGCACAGAGCAACCGTCCTGCCTCAGGAGTGCCTGATGCAACTTTGCTTAAACCACGGGGAATGTCAGTCATGGGCAAACAGGATCCCGGCTGCACAAAAGATTTAAAACAAGCGTACATGATGCGCAGCTGTGCGGAGGGGTCCAGCGGGGTGATGACACTTGTCCCATTTGATCCCTGGAAGATGCTCGGCCGCTGCTGCATAACGCTCTCCTGGCTGCGGACCGACGGGGACGGTGAGCGGACGTAGCCGTGGCTTCCTGGCCTTCCTGGCTGCTCAGCGCCTGAAGAATATAACAAATATTAGAAATGAAGCAACATCCCACCCGGCAGTAGCGGGGTCCTGTATACCTGAAGGAGCATCTCCACCCCCACCATTCAGCCTGGACACTGAGGTCCAGCGCCGAGGGCCTTCTGGCGGTTCCCTCACTGCGAGAAGCAAAGCTACAGGGAACCAGGCAGAGGGCCTTCTCGGTGGCGGCGCCCGCCCTGTGGAACGCCCTCCCAGCAGAGGTTAAAGTGATAAACAACTGTCCTACATTCAGAAAATACCTGAAGGCAGCCCTGTTTAGGGAAGTTTTTAACCTGTGATTTTGATGTATTTTAATACCTGTTGGAGGCCGCCCAGAGTGGCTGGGAGGACCCAGCCAGATGGGCGGGGTACAAATAAAAAATTATTATTATTAAAAGAACTAGGAGGTCTGAAGAGTTTTATGTTGGTCCCAGAAGTCTGAGCCACTGCTTCTAGGGCCACATCCACGCTGTACTTTGAAGCACTGCGGTACCACTTTTGTGGCTTTCCCCAAAGGATTCTGGGAGCTGTACAGTGGTACCTTGGTTCTCAAACGCCTTGGTTCCCAAATGCTGAAAACCCAGAAGTAAGTGTTCCAGTTTTTGAACTATTGTTTCCGGGGCTCCTGCACCAATCGGAAGCTGCGCCTTGGTTTTCGAATGTTTCGGAAGTCGAATGGACTTCCGGAACAGATTCATTTTGGTGCTCTTTTTTTCTTGCTATTTATTTTGCGCTTTTGTTTTTGAGGCTTTTTCCTTAACTTGTTTTTGTGGCTGTGTGGAAGCCAGTTCAGCTACTGATTGATTGACTGTGTGACTGCGGAAATGGATAAAGGCCCCCCATCCAAACAAGGTAAGAAAAGATAATAATTTTAATTCTTATCATCTACAATACGGTCTTATTCATTTTATAGTACAGTACATTGATTATTTCTTTCATTTTATGGATCCATGGTCTCGTTAGTTAGTAAAATTCATGTTAAATTGCTGTTTTAGGGGTTGTTTTTTAAAGTCTGGAACGGATTCACCTGTTTTGGATTCCTTTCAATGGGAAAGTGCGCCTTGGTTTTGGAACGCTTTGGTTTTAGAACGGACTTCCGGAACGGATTAAGTTTGAGAACCAAGGTACGGTACCACTGTAGTTTGGTCAGGGTTGCCTAGAGCTATTAGGAGGCCTCCTCCCAGAGCTACAATTCCCAAAGTGGTTTAAGAGTCAACAGGAAACTCTGTGAGTTACAGCTCTGGGAGAAGAAATCTGGGAGTCGTCATTTGCTAAGGGTGCTGAGAGTCACTAAGACAATTCCCAGAGTTACCTGCGAAGAGGGATTGACCGTTAAACTACTCTGGGAAATTAGCCAAGGATCACGTTAGCGGGATCAAATGCCTAGTCCTCAGTTTCCTCAGGGAATCACTGGCCTGTTGGCATCACTGTAGAGGCAAAACCTCTTCCCTTGATGTTGCTCCTAGTCCCTTCTCCTGGGGTGTAACGCCAGCCATGGGGCGAAAAATCACCTCCACCTCCAGCGGAAGCTTTTATATATATATATATATATATATATATATATATATATATATATATATATATATAATTTTTATTACAATTTCTAAGTTACATTTCAAAATATTCGTTCATTTTGCATACCAGACATCCCTGCATATTTTACAAGAACTAAACCATTCAGTAATCCACTGTTACATCCATCAAAACTTATTTACACTGTTGGATTTATCTTAACGCTACCAGCATTTTTAAATGCACACAATTTTCACCCATAAATTCAGGAGACATTTTCCAGTCGCCTTTAAACGTACATTCTTCTTGTTCTATCATTCTATATATTAGGTCCGCAAGCTGCACATATTCTATCAGTTTAAGTTGCCATTCTTCTTTGGTTGGCACCTCGCTCGTTTTCCATTTTTGGGCTAACAAAACGCGGGCCGCAGTAGTAGCATATATAAATTGTCTTTTTTGACACCTGCGCATTTCCCTCTGAATTATCCCCAACAAAAAGGACTCTGGTGTGTGTGTGTTTTTTGGAAAGGTATTTTTAAACATTCCCCCCCCCCCAATTCATTATATATCATTTCCCAATATACTCTTTTACCCTAGCTAAAGCTTTCTTTAAACCACCTGCCTCCTAGTGACAGAGGAACTCCCTCCCACTAGCAAATTAAAGATTACACACACACACAATTGCTTAGGCTCTGAGGTATCAAAAAGGAGGGGGCAAGGCATTCTGGGCACTCACCTGGGCGCAGGTAGAGTTCGCTGGGAACGGCGGCTATCCGCTCCCTCTCTCTCTCTCTCTCCCTCTCCCTGTCCCTCTCTCTCTCCCTCTCGCGCTCCTTTTCCCTCTCGCGCTCCCTCTCCCTCTCAGCGTTGGCCGCGGCGGAGGCTGCCAGATGCGAAGGGTGCCCTGGTGAGGAGGAAAAAAGGAGAAATATGGGTTTGCTGGGTGAGTGGGGAAACAAGAGGGTCCGTTTGCGTAACAAGGCCAGGCGACACGACACAGCTCGCAGGGGTTTCATTGCCGTCATGGCTCCCCACAAGGAATCCTGGGAATTGTAGTTTGGAGAGGGTGCCAGAGTCCGCAAGAAATTCTTAAGCCCTCCTGACATTGAGGGTTCCCCCTGCCCCTCATGTTCCTACTGCTTGAAAAAAGCCTAACAGGGCAGGGAAGGGGGGAGGAAGGAATGCCCTCTGGTAAAAGCTGGCAGAAGTCAGTGGAAAGAGCGCGTGGATTTATCTAGAAAAGTCTTCAGAGTACCTGCATGGTCTCTGCTTGTATATTATATTATCTTCTACTGTATTCACTCTGCTGATGAAGCCATAAAGGCGAAACAGGGACAATAATCCGGATATCCTTGTTCTTCTGCGTGCTCCGATTCTATGTTGAAATATCAAGTTTGTGTTTTGAACTGGTGCTACACTGCTTTATCGCCGGATTAAGCTTTATCATCTTTTGGAACTATCAATTGACTTGTATGGACGGCACCAAACTGTTGCATCCTCACATTGTACCTCCATATATGAATTTTCTTACATAATTTGGAGTGTTAGTAGGGACATATTGTATGTATATTGATTTGGGTTTATGCTATATCACACATTGGATTTGGTCCACGTGCATGTTTTTGGAGATTATTATTTATAATTTACATGCTATTACAATTATCATTTATCAGCTGGTTACGTTTGTTGTATGATTCATGCATAGCTGTACGTAACCAGGGTTTGCTGTTGTTGGATATTGTCTAATATACCATGGCTCCCATAAGAATGCCAAAAGCAGCTAGAGACCCTAAGGGCCAACTAATCCAGCCCCCTGCACTGCAGGAATCTCAGAGGGATTTTTGTCAAGAACTCTCTGCAGCAGGAGAGAATTAAAAGCTGTGCCCCCAACAATCCTGTTAATATAAACCGCTCTGAGGCTTGCTTGAGGTCTTTTAGAAAACAACAAAGCAGCATATACATTTTATGAAATAAGTAAATGCAGTGGAACCTTGGTTTTCAAGCATCTCGGAAGCCAAACGATTTGGAACCCAAACGCCAAAAAACCAGAAGTAACTGCTTCCGTTTTCGAACGTGCCTCAGAAGTCGAATGGCTTCTGGGGTGCGTTTTTCATTTTTCCCCCATTGGCTTTGCAGCCAGCCCATGGATCCTCGGTTTCCGCACGTTTCGGAAGTTGAACGGTCTTCTGGAACAGATTACGTTCGAAAACCGAGGCGCCACTGTAACAGTAAATAGTTACGTGACAAGCTTAAAAAAAACCCCAACCTTGCATGTTAAGTGTAAAGGTAAAGGGACCCCTGACCATTAGGTCCAGTAATGTCCGACTCTGGGGTTGCGGCGCTCATCTCTCATTATTGGCCGAGGGAGCCGGCGTACAGCTTCCGGGTCATGTGGCCAGCATGACTAAGCCGCTTCTGGCGAACCAGAGCAGCGCACGGAAACGCCGTTTACCTTCCCGCCAGAGCGGTTCCTATTTATCTACTTGCACTTTGACGTGCTTTCGAACTGCTATGTTGGCAGGAGCAGGGACCGAGCAACGGGAGCTCACCCCGTCGCAGGGATTCGAACCGCCGACCTTCTGATCAGCAAGCCCTAGGACCTGTGGTTTAACCCACAGCGCCACCTGGGTCCCTTCATGTTAAGTGTAATCACGCCATTAACTTCACAGCTGGTTGGTGGCCCTTAAGGCATTGTGGGAAGAGGATGGATGGCCTGGAAGCATCCACAGAGCAGGGAGTGGGGGTGGGCACAGAAGACATCAAAGGTGAGTGCTGCCACTAGGTTTTGCATACCCCCCCCAAAAAAAGATTGAGAAGCTGACTGATGGCGCTGGGTGTGGCAACAGCCTGCCTGGAACTCCGGGGTGGTGGTAGAAGTCCAAGGGCGACAGAGGCCATGGGGTGCCTTCCCCACCAGGGCGGAAGGGTCAGGGGCCCACTGTTGTTTCGGGGGAGGGGGCGTGCCCCCTGCTCTCCCCAACTAGCGGGGAGGCAGCTCTCACCTGGAGACATGGAAGGAGGGTTGTAAGGCCTGGTGGGGAACGCTAGCTGAGTCCCAGGGATGTAGGTGATCCTGTCCATCGGGGGGGTGCTGGGCCCTCCTGGGTGGGGCACCAAGATGGTGGGTGCCATGGAGTTCAGGTCAATGATCCCTAATTAAAAAGGGGGGAAACATAATGGAGATATGCACAAGATCACTCAGGCCAGCAGTCTTCGAGCTGTTTTGGACCGGGGAACCACCTTTAACCCAAATATGAATTTTGGGGACCCATTTGTTAATTTAAAAAAAAAACATTTATTTGCAGGATGGGGCTGCCGCTGCTGCGACTACACCGTCAATCAGGCCGTGACCCATCAGTTGAAGGACAAGGGCTCTGACCACATATGTGTGAAAGCGCTGCGATACCACGTTAAAGTCATGGCTCCCCCCGCAAAGAATTCTGGGAGCCATGGTTTATTAAGGGTGCCAAGAGTTGCTAGGAGATCCCGATTCCCCCCTCGCAGAGCGACAATTCCCAGAGTTCCCTGTGGGGAGGGGCTGGCCGTTAAACCACTCCCACTCTTGCCCCTGACATCATACGGAACCCGAGGTGTAGGGCAGGCGGGTGTGGCTTGCCCCAAACAGCCTCACAGAGGTCAAATGGTGAGCCGGGTTTTGCCTGAAGGCCAGAGCCCCCCAACCCCCCTTGCTTTAAAGCCCCTGTTTTTAAAGGATGGGGGCACCCAACCCATTTGCCACCACAGCTCCACTGACACTGGACCCCTCAACCTGCTTAAAAACAAACAAACAAACAAACAAACAAGCCCTACGTTCTAAACCTGGAGGCATTGAAAGTTGCAGGCTGGGAAAGGGGCAAGGTGTGCGAGAGGCTTGTCACCGGTTATCCTCCTCACCTCTGGCTCCCGCGTAGGGAAGGGCCAAGGTCTGCTCCCGGGGAGAGAGCCCCCTAGTCAGGTCAGGCCGCAGGTTAACTTGCATCTGCTGGGAGGTGATGTAGTCGTTGAGAATGGTCTGCCGCGTGTTCTCCATGGCGTAGAGCTGGTACTGGCTCGGGTAGCCTGGAGTGGGCGAAAGTTGCCTCTGGAACATGTAGGCAGCGGCTGGGCAGGCAAAGTGGGAGAAAGGGATAGTTTTAAAAAGGGAAGGGTTGAGTCTGTATTGCAGGGCCCCGCAGGTTCAGATCCCAGCAGTTCCCTCGCTGCGAGAAGCCAAGTTACAGGGAATCAGGCAGGGCGCCCGCCCTGTGGAACGCCCTCCCACCAGATGTCAAAGGAATAAACTATCTGACATTTAGAAGACATCTGAAGGCAGCCCTGTTTAGGGAAGCTTTTAATGTTTAATAGACTATTGCATTTTAATGTTCTGTTGGAAGCCACCCAGAGTGGCTGGGGAAACCCAGCCAGATGGGCGGGGTATAAATAAAAAATTGTTTATTATTATTATTATTATTATTATTATTATTATTATTATTATTATCCCAACTCTGCCAGCAAATTCACACGGGTCGGTTGCCACCGACCAGCCTAGCCTGCCTCACAGGGTTGTTGTGAAGATAATAATTAGCTGGGGGAGCTGGGCCAGGGGGTGGGGGGGCAGAGGGAACCATCTGCAGCATTTCCTGGAGGAAAAAGGCAGGATCTGCCCATCCACAGTACTGAGCTGCCAGCTTCAAATCTGAATCACCTGGTGTCACTCAATGTCAGGAGACTGTGGCCCTACCCACCTGTCAAAAGGGGTTGGGGAGGGTGGGCCAGATTGGGACCTGGCCTTTGACCTGAAAGGGAAGCTCCTGAACCATTGCCTTAAAGGCCAAGAAAGCAAAGCAGACGCAAGAGATGGGCGTGAAATAAAAACCTAGATTGATAAAATTAAGACAGAAAAATGGAATCAATAAGTAGCTCAAGAAAGGACTGGACGTACTGGGATCCAGCGCTCTGTGGAACTGCATGGCTGGATCCAAGTGTGAAGGGAGGTGGCTCCTGTAGACGTCCGGAGTAGCCCCTCGGTGGTGGGGGTCGAAGGGGCTGTGAGTTACAACGGGATCCACCCCGGGGACGGGGGATTTTGCCGGGATGCTCTCCCTCTGCGTTGGTGTCAAGGTGGACTTCCTCTCGTGGTTGGAGGACTTCCCTGAAGAGGTGCCGGGTGCAAATGAAAAGCCAGAGTTAGGAACGGTGCCAAGAACGAAAAGTTTCAAAACGTAGGCGTTTTAGACCTAAGGAACACGTGTGCAAACGCTTTCCAGAGAGTCGGATCGCAGTCGCCCCATCTGACTTAAGTGCTCTCTACACTGACTGGCAGCTGCAGTTCTTCCCCTAAAAATAAAGCGGGAACCCAGTCTTCACAGTTCCGAATGAAGGGCTGGCTTAAATAGGAGCACCTTATATAGTGTCAGATCACTGGGCCATTTAGCTCAGGGCTGCCCACACTGACCGGCAGCAGAGGCTCTCCAGGGCTTCAAACAAGGCTCTCGCCCGGCTGAGGAAGGAACTGGAGACCATCGGCATGCAGAACAGATGCTCTAACATGAGCAGTAGCCGTTGGCTACCAAGTTGGATGACAGGTGGCGCTGTGGGTTAAACCACAGAGCCTAGGGCTTGCTGATCAAAAGGTCAGCGGTTCGAATCCCTGCGATGGGGTGAGTTCCTGTTGCTTGGTCCCAGCTCCTGCCCACCTAGCAGTTCGAAAGCACGTCAAAGTGCAAGTAGATAAATAGGAACCGCTCCGGCGGGAAGGTAAATGGCGTTTCCATGCGCTGCTCTGGTTTGCCAGAAGCGGCTTAGTCATGCTGGCCACATGACCCGGAAAGCTGTACGCCGGCTCTCGGCCAATAAAGCGAGATGAGCGCCGCAACCCCAGAGTCGGTCACGACTGGACCTAATGGTCAGGGGTCCCTTTACCTTTACCTTTACCAAGTTGGATGACTTTGAAAGAGGAGGAGATAAATTCAGGTTGGGCAATTGTCAAGGACGGGTTGGATGCAGAAGAGCAGTGGGAAGGCACATAAACCTGTGGAGGGAGAGTGGTCCCCTGTTGCTGCAGCTGCTCCACAGAGCAGGAACCTGGGAACAGCTGCCTAGACATAGGCAAACTCGGCCCTCCAGATGTTTTGGGACTACAATTCCCATCATCCCTGACCACTGGTCCTGTTAGCTTAAGGTTACCAGATTTTCTTCAATGAATCCGGGGACACTTTTCAACTTCAATGGATTTTGTATGGGGACTGATTTGTAAATCCGGGGACTGTCCCCGGGAAACAGGGACATCTGGTAACCTTATGTTAGCTAGGGATCATGGGAGTTGTAGTCCCAAAACATCTGGAGGGCCGAGTTTGCCTATGCCTGGCCTAGACCCTAGATCGGTGGGCTCAGGTACCCAGACCTGCAGAAGCAGCTGTGTTACCTTTTGTCAGGGATCTGCCCACCCCTGCCAGTCCAGCTCTGAGTGCATACAGGGACCCACAGCCTGTGTTAACGACAGATTCATCTTCGAGTGAATCTGGCAGCCCCTCTTTGGGGAAGGAGCAGTTAGTGGCTGGGAGCCAGGGAGTGCCAGGTGTCCAGGGAGTTGCTGGGAGACCTGGCACCACCCAGCAGACTCGCTCGGAGGGGGAGGCGTCAGTCCTGGCGCCTATCTCATGTAGGAGAAGAAGACGGCAATTTAGGATGCCAAGGTTTTGGAGTTGGCGCCAAAACAGGAGGGAGGCACTTCCGGATTCTGCTAGTGACTGAGCAGACATGATAAACTGAACTCTGTACTGTAAATAGCTTTGCACTGAAATAAAGAGACTTAAAAACAAGATGGCTTGTTCTTACTATTGAACAACCGATAAGAGAATCTGACACCTTTGACTACCGGCCGGTGCGTTCTTTTGGCTGGAGAGGGCCCTAATGGTCATTGCTCCCCCCATCCTGCACCAGCCCTTGGACTGAGGGCTCCCCGAGGGAAACTCACCTTCCGGCACCCTGTTCATCATGGGAGAGCTCCTGGACATGCTCTGGTAGCTCACGGGCGTCCTCCTGGCGTTGGCGTCTTCGTAGATCCCGGGGCTCACTTGCGACTTGGGGGCCTCGTGGAGGGTCGAGCGGAGGACCGAGGTCCCGGAGCTGACCACCGTGTGGCGCTGGCGGACCTCCCCGGACGACTTGGCCTCCTCGTACTTCCCTCGCTCGGCCGCCTTCACGGTCTCCGTCACCAGCTCCAGCGGAGGCATCCCGCGAGGGAGTTTGCTCGGGCCGGTGATCAAGGACTTGACGTTGTGCTTGATGGCCGACTGGCCGGAGCCACTCTCGTATTTGATGGGCGTCCCCTGGAGGAAGAGGATGGAGGGCCACAGCGTCAGCTAGGCCTTGGTGGGTCCAGAGCTATGGGAAGTCGTCTCAGAAACTCCACAGACGCACACGTCTTCCCCCACCCCAATTCTTTTCCACATGGGTCTTTTACCATTTCTTTACATAACACCGGTCCTGAAAGACCTACATTGGCTCCCAGTACGTTTCCAAGCACAATTCAAAGTGTTGGTGCTGACCTTTCAAGCCTTAAACAGCCTCTGTCCAGTATACCTGAAGGTGCATCTCCACCCCCACCGTTCAGCCCGGACACAGAGGTCCAGCTCTGAGGGCCTTCTGGCGGTTCCCTCGCTGCAAAAAGCCAAGTTACAGGGAACCAGGCAGAGGGCCTTCTCGGTAGTGGCACCCGCCCTGTGGAACGCCCTCCCACCAGATGTCAAAGAGAAAAACAGCTATCAGACTTATAGAAGACATCTGAAGGCAGCCCTGTTTAGGGAAGCTTTTAATGTTTAATAGACTATTGCATTTTAATATTTTGTTGGAAGCCGCCCAGAGTGGCTGGGGAAACCCAGCCAGATGGGCGGGGTATAATTAATTTTTTTTAATTATTATTATTTATTTCTGTTGCCATTACGAAGCGAGATACACAAAACAAGATAAAATACACTCCCCCAGTTCAAGTAATTATTAAAACTAGGCAGTCTGCCAATTAAAAATCTGCTCCCATTTTAAATTGTCATCCCCGCAAGCTTTTCTCCGTTAAAGGCGAAAAAGGCCACCTTTTCGAACAGGTTCGTATGCCTTCGTAGGACTGCATGGTTTTATTTGGGTAGTTTATCTACCGCGTCATATTTTCCAACAGAAATCTTATGCGGTTTATAAATCCCAACAGAAACATCCAAAATAATATTATTAACTGCTAGTAGTTTGACAACTAGCTAGCGGAGCTGTTACTACACAGCTTTGGGCAGATGGCCTTTGACACCTGAGATGTGTGTTAATACTGAATTTTAAATGGATGCAGCCTGCCAGGGAACTTGCTGGTGAAATGCGGGCAATACATTTGATGATGGTGATGATTCTGCATCTGGAAGAACACAACCTTTTATTGTGGCAGCACCTACACTTTGGAACTCCCTGCCTCTTGATATCAAGCAGGCGCCTTCACTTCACTCTTTGTGGAGCCTGCTGGATTGTTTGTTTGGTTTTTTTAGACAAGCCTACCAAGATGCTTTGAAAGCCACTGAGTGTTTTGACGCCTGCTAAAAACATTATTCCCTAGGCAAGCCTACTCAGATAGGAAATTTTGATCTGATTTTAGTCTCCTGTTACTTTAACTTTTCGAAAGTTTTACATTACCGTTCTTAATTTTTCTTATTGATAATTTTATTGCTTTTATCTTTTTTTGTACATCACTTTGAGGGTTTGCTTTTTGGTTTTAAAATAAGGCGGTGCCTAAGATTTATGAAATAAATAAAGACATAATGAAAGGGAAGACTTACCATGAATTTCTATTCCCAGATTCTCCTGCAGGAGAGCCATTACACATGCCAGATGTAATGGCTCGTCCTTCAGGAGCCTCTGGGGAACAATGCCGCAATTCATAATAATAATAATTTATTACTTATACCCCGCCCATCCGACTGGGTTTCTCCAGCCACTCTGGGCGGCTTCCAACAGGATATTAAAAACACAATAAAACATCAGACATTAAAAACTTCCCTAAACAGGGCTGCCTTCAGATGTCTTCTAAAAGTCAGATAGTTGTTTATTTCCTTGACATCTGATGGGAGGGCGTTCCACAGGGCGGGGGCCACCACCGAGAAGGCCCTCTGCATGGTTCCCTGTAACCTCACTTCTTGCAGAAAGGGAACCGCCAGAAGGCCCTCGGAGCTGGACCTCAGTGTCCAGGCTGAATGATGGGGGTGGAGACACTCCTTCAGGTATAACTGAGCCAAGGCCGTTTAGGGCAAGTAATCAAATAATTATCTAAACCAGGCACAGGGAAGCTTTGCCCCTCCAGATGTTGCTGAACTACAACTCCCATCACCCTGTGCCTGCTGGGGCTCATGGGAGTTGTAGTTCTTCGGTGTCTTGGGCCGGCCCTCGGCTTGCAATGAGAAAACGCACCCTTTTCCTTTCTTTTTCAGAGTGGATACTCCCAGCTGCTCCGGTGGGCTTTGACACCTCTCCGGCACCTGCCTACCTGAGATATGGAGCCGTCGATCATCGGCCGGGAGCCCTGGACGATCTCGGGGGTCTTGCGGCTCTCTTGGCTCAGCAGGTCCTGCCTGGGGATCTCGTGGATGGAGCGCCCCATTTCCTTGATGGTGGTGACCCCATCGTAGGGCTTCCCCTTGGTGATGGCGCCTTCGAAGCTCCGCAGGGCAGGGGACTCCCTCTTGATCTTCGGGTACTTGAGGCCTTCCTCGTAGCCCTCGGCCGCAGCCCTCGGGGTGCCTTTTGTGGGGGGAAGCAGGGAGAGGGACGGAAGCTTCAGAAGAGCTCACGCAACCAAACAGCTGAACGTGGGCAGGTGGAAATGCTGTTTGGCTCCCGCAAATGCCCCTCGGCTGCTCCGTCCCTCCAGAAAGATCTCTTTCCAGTTGGGAAATGGGGGTGGGAGAGCGTTCGCTCTCCCTCCCCGTGTACCGCAGCTCCAATCCATTTTTAATGAAAGTATTCAGTGGACAGTGTTAAGCATGGGTTGTTTTGTTTCTTGAGTGTTTCATGTCACTTCTTGCAACTGAACCAGCTGCCTGGCCTTGGGCTTTCAAGGGGCTATATGATGCGAGGTTGGCTCAGCTGTTCTGCCCTTCTGAGCCTTTGGGGAGACACCTGGTTGCCATGGGGAAACGTGCTGAATTCTGAAGCCTCTTGGCTACTTGGGGGGGGGGGCGAAATGAAAGGGGCCGAAATGTATTTATGCCATGGCCTTTGCGAAATATTACTTATTTTTCTCTCTATAAGGCGCACCTGACCATAAGACGCACCTAGTTTGTAGAGGGGAAAAGCCCATTTTTTTTTTTTTTAGGATCAGCTCAAATTTGTGCAGCTTCTTTTGCAAAGGGAAAAAATCCTGTTTTGTGGGGTTTAACTCACAGTTCAGCAGCTTCAGGAAAGGGAGCCATTTCTAGTTTCCAGACAGATAAGCTAATCAGTCAGTCACATATCACTGGGGAAACAGCCTCCCTCTGCAGAACATTCAACAATGGAGGTCTGGGGAAGGGGCCGGGGCCGGAATCTCTCTCCCTTATCTCTCCCCCATCATTTGCTGAGCAGCTGCTCAGCGGGCTTCCTTTCAACACCCCCTTCTTTGTTTAAAAAAAAAAGCACGATCTGCTTTTGCCCCTGGGCAATTCAGCTCCAGGGACCACACATTCGCTCCATAAGACGCACAGACATTTCCCCTTACTTTTTAGGAGGAAAAAAGTGTGTCTTATGGAGCGAAAAATATGGTACTTCACAGTATTTAGCTTGGACGTTGATTTAGCAGTAAAACTAGCCATTGATAAATACAAGTTTCTGATCCACTTTATTTACTATCCACTGTTTATTTACCATCAAGGTATACTGTTTCTTTTAATTATATCTCTATCTATCTACGTCAAAAGGTGTATATATAAATAGGAATATAAATATAAATATTTTGTCTACTGTCTTTATACCTGACCAGGCTCAATTGGTGCGCTTTCTTTGAATTGTTGGAATACATTGTCTGTTATACATTTAATAATCATCATCATATTTATTATCATAAAAAGACTCACAATTCACAGAATCCTAGAACTGGAAGGCACCTCGAGGGTCATCTAGTCTAGGAATCTTTTGCCCCATGTGGGGCTCGAACCCACAACCCTGCGATCAAGCTCTACCATGTTAATATGTAGATTTGTTTTTCAATAAGTAGCTGGATCAGAACCCGGATTGATGGAGTTGAAGAGCTTTTAACCTCCTCCCTCCCCACCCCCAAAGCCCAAATGGAGACCTACCTTGCATTATAGAGCCAGACAGCACAGTCCTCTCTTTCAGGTCTGAGTGGGGGCTGCCCCGAGGAAGAGCGCGGCAGATTAACCCTGGAAAAGACAGAAGGGGACTTAAGATGGGCACAAAACCACGCCGTTCCTCTCCCAAATGACACATGCCGTTTCACGTTACAAGAGTAGCATGTTTATACAATAAAATGCATATACACCAAGCATGCACAAAAGTTTATACATCTCCAGCCGAACATCTCTTTCAGTATGATCACATCTTACGTGTGTGTCATTTTGTTTGGTTCCAACCATATGTGGTTGACGGCCAGTTGGTTGAAATTCTGTGAGTTAAATGCAAGAAGGTGGGGGCAGAGCCAGATTTAGATTGGATGAGGCCCTAAGCCACTGAAGGTAAGGGGGCCCTTTATATGTCCAGCTGTCCTTTGTCAACAACAAATTGCTGCTGTTTTTTGTGTTGAATATATGCTGTATGGTAATTTATGGACCTAATAGGTATCTAAAGCCATTTGCACATGTTGCCATGCAGAATGTAGGCACCCTATATATAAAAAAGTAAAGGTAAAGGGACCCCTGACCATTAGGTCCAGTCGTGTCCGACTCTGGGGTTGCGGCGCTCATCTCGCATTACTGGCTGAGGGAGCCGGCGTACAGCTTCCAGGTCATGTGGCCAGCATGACTAAGCCGCTTATGGCGAACCAGAGCAGCGCACGGAAACGCCGTTTACCTTCCCGCCGGAGCGGTACCTATTTATCTCCTTGCACTTTGACATGCTTTCGAACTGCTAGGTTGGCAGGAGCTGGGACCAAGCAACGGGAGCTCACCCCGTCGCAGGGATTCGAACCGCCGACCTTCTGATCAGCAAGCCCTAGGCTCTGTGGTTTAACCCACAGTGCCACCTGGGTACCCTACCCTATATATAGAAATGAGCAAAACAGTGATATTTTAGGGAGCAGGCTAGCAGGTGGGGCCCATTACTTACATCATAGGAGCCTACACAACACAGAACACTGTTGCTGTATGTAGGTTTTATTTTATTTGTTTTTTATCTTATGTTTTGGAAATGTACATCCTAGTTTTTTTTCCCTTCCTAACCATACAACTGGCCAGCGGGATGAACCCTTATCTCCCCACCCACCAACATGCCATACCTGACAGGTGTGCAGGGTTATCCACCTGCCAACCCCCCGACAGTGTGTTTCTCAACCTACAGTCCCCAGCTGTTGTTGGGACTACAACTCCCATCATCCTTGACCACTGGTCCAGCTAGCTAGGGGTGATGGGAGTTGTAGTCCAACAACAGCTGGGGACCCAAACTTGAGAAACGCCGCCCTGACGTCACAAACACAGCGGTCCTTTTCGGTGATGTTCTCAAGATACACACTGTCTTGTCCCAGGTTGTAATGAAAGATTATGCCAGGGGTTGGACCCCGGGCTGGATCAGGCCCGCGCCGCAAACCCGGAACCCGCCACAAAACTGAGACTCCTGCCGATGGCGACAAAAGGAAGAGGCCGAGCAGCAGCGGCTCTGCAGCTCAAACGCCGGGTCTGGTTTACCTCAGCGGTGTTTGATCCGCAGATACGTCACCGTGCCATGCTGAGGTAAACCAGGCGTGGCGTTTGATTGGTAGAGCCGCCGCTGCTTGGCCTCTTCCTCCCATCGCCACCCTGGTGCTCCTGTGGGCCAGAGAGCAGAGCGGACGAGCTCACTCTGCCTACCCACGAGAAGAAGCCGCAGCAGCGGCGGTGGTGGCGGTGGCAGCCCCTGGGAAGGTAAGTGCAGCGGCTGGGGCTGGGGAGGAGGACTACTTTCCCCCCTCGCCACAAGGTCTGGGGGACAGTGGACCGGCCCGCGGCTAAAAGTTTTTGCCGACCCCTGGATTATGCGCACTGAGAGGCAGGTTCTAAGTATCTGAAGAGAAAGGGAAAAGCGCCACGAGGCAGGCCTTCCACCTTCTAACGGTGCGGAGACAGGAGATTCCCTCATCGACATCCCTTGCTTGATGTTGCCTTCCATAGCATCGTACGTCCGCTTCAGCCCCATCTCGTGAGCAGTCCGTGGGCTCCGGGTTCCTTCACGGACATTCTTGATTGCTGTAAAAAATGCAGGAATGTGGGTCAGGACACCGGCAGAAACAATTAGGGGAGGGATATTGAAGTGGCTCTTTGGTTGCCATGGGGTGACACTTAGCTACTAGCAACACCCATCAAGTCAACACTGGTCAACTAGTGTTGCCCCCCCCCCCCATCAATGCTCAGCAACTAGCACTGTGTTTCTCCCTCCCCCCATAATTTTTTGTTAAATTTTCTGTTTTGCATTTTAAAATATTCATTTAAACAACCTTAAAATATCAATGACTTCCCCTCTTGTCTTTCCATAGTTCATTTTGCATATCATAAATCCCTGCATATTTTATACAAACTAAGCCATCCAGTATTACTTTATTACATCCATCAAGACTTTATTTCCACTGTTGAATTTATCTTAATGCTGCCTACGTTTTCAAATGTACACAATTCCCCCCCCCCATATATTCAATAAACATTTTCCAATCTTCTTTAAACCTATGTTCTTCTTGTTCTCTTATTCTATAAGTTAGGTCCACAAACTGCACATATTCCATCAGTTTACGTTGCCATTCTTCTTTAGTTGGGACTTCGGTAGCCATTTTGGGGCTAACAAAACACGTAGTGGCATACATAAATAACCTTTTTTGACACCTGGGAATTTCTCACGGGTAGCACTGTGCTTCTGAAGCTTGGGTCCCCAGCTGGGGTTGGACTACAACTCCCATCACCCATGGTCAGGGATGATGGAAGCTGTAGTCCTACAGCAGCTGGAGACCCGAGTTTGAGAAACACTGGACTAACATCATCGCTCCTCAGTCGTGGGATGTCTTGTGCCAGACACCAATGGCACCTCGAGACTTACCGTCGTAAATATCTCATTATATATGAACGTCCAGTTTGACTTGGCAACCCTTTCCTGGAAAGGCAAAAGTTTGATGCAGCTGGTTTGGAAAAGAAATCGAGCAGACGCTCTGTTTGGATTCTATCGGGACTGAGTGAAGATGGCGGCGGCTCATAATAGGACTTTTGGATTTCACAGAAATACCAGTGTGTCAGGGGGTACTGTAATTTATGGAGATAATTATGGACATTAAATCCACACAGAATTTTAGTTTGGTTTGTTTTATCTCGCTTGTCGGAACAACTCAGAGGCTGCGAAAGAAAGAATGAAGGATAATGAAGGATAATATCAGGAAGGATGTGGGAATCATCGGAAAGGACTATGGATGGCAACGGAAATTCGATGTTGATCAGAATTCCTCACGTTTGAAGCATGGGAAGTCCCAATAGAATAAAATAGAATAAAATCAATAATTTGGCAGATTATTCGGACTATCTGATATTTATATAAATCATTCGGAATACTGAATGTGATTTTGATTGGTTGTTAAAGTGAACAACTTAATAAAAATGATTTATTTTTAAAAAAGACTTACCGTCGTAGGTTATGATGTGCCCGCTCTTGCCCTCGTAGATGACGTGGCCCTTGGAGGAGGCGGCTTCTTCCCGGCACTTCTCCGGGCTGCTGTCCTCCGTGGCCAGGCGAGTGATGGTTCCCTTTAGCAGCACGTCAGCTGCAATCCCCGACTGCGACAGAGCTGGCGTCCCCTGCAACGAAAGCGAAGGGAGCTAGGAACTTGGGCACTGGAAATGGAAACAGAGGAAGCCTCCTCCTCTAGAACGATCGCTCTCCAGGACAGGCCTTATACTCCTGGCTCTCACAGACTCGATTAGACGGTGGCCGAATGTTTTGGGCCGTTTCACTGACGTGGAAAACTGAGCATATTGGAGTCACGTGGTGGCCGCAAGGAGAGTTTAATTGTTGAGCAATTGGGCTAGGTGGGTGTTGTGCGTTTACTTAAGTTTTGTCTAGTGTAGGCTTTCCCCAAGTTGGGTCTCCGGCTGTTTTTTGGACTACAATTCCAATCACCCCTGATCACTAATCCTGCTAGCTAGGGATGATGGGAGTTGTAGTCCAAAAACGGCTGGAGACCCAAGTTTGTGTAGTGTGAATGTGCATCTGAAGGATTTTGGTGATGGTATTAGTACATGCAAGGGTTGTTTTGTTGTGGTGTTCCTTTATTGAGCTTTTCATCTATACTGTATTTATGTCGCGTCTGAATGCTTTGTATAGGATTTGCTTTTACAGGCGCCATTTCGAGAGATTTATTCTGCTACTTAAAATGTGGAAACAACAACAGCAGCAAATTATTATTGTTTCTTCTACTATCATAATCAGACAGGGGGCCTCCCCTGGTTCTACGTCAAGACGTCAGGGACCAAACCGGGGCGGGGGGGGAGGCCTTCTTCCTGCAAATCATGAAAACTCAAGTGATGGTTTCGGAAACTGCCCCCCTCCCTTGGTCCATCAACGTCACAAGACAGAAGGAGATACCTGAGTGATGGAGCCTCGCAAGGTTGGCATGGATTCAACAGAAACTTTGCTGGCTGGGGTCCCTCGGGTTATGCTTCCTTCTTGGAGGGTCACAGCCGTACCTGGTTGAGGGTACAGATTCAATGCCACTCAAACATGCATCCAGAACTATTTTTTCCTACCGGTAAGTATCTCCCTCCCTCCTTCCCTCTCTATACTGCAACTCCTTTTCACCCAAAACGAAGTGGATCACCAATCCTGCAACTTGGCCTTCCTTCTTGTTAAGGGCTGAGGTTTAAAAAGGTAAAGGGACCCTTGACTGTTAGGTCTAGTCGTGAACGACTCTGGGGTTGCGGCACTCATCTCACTTTATTGGCCAAGGGAGCCGGCGTTTGTGTGCAGACAGTTTCCGGGTCATGTGGCCAGCGTGACTAAGCCGCTTCTGGCAAACCAGAGCAGCGCACGGAAACGCCATTTACCTTCCCGCCAGAGCAGTACCTATTTATCTAATTGCACTTTGACGTGCTTTCGAACTGCTAGGTTGGCAGGAGCTGGGACTGAGCAACGGGAGCTCACCCCGTTGCGGGGATTCGAACCGCCGACCTTCTGATCGGCAAGCCCTAGGCTCTGTGGTTTAGACCACAGCGCCACCCACCCTTTATTACAAGCATGTGATTCGACAATTTGCAAAACTAGGAGGAACCCCGAAGGTTGCCTAGTCCAACCCGCAGCTTATGGAGGAAATCCCTTCCTGTGGCATCTCAGCTAGGTGGCTCATTCAGCGTAAAGCAGTTCCTGCCGGCTGAAGCAGCAGATCTCAGGCAGCTTACCTCGAACCACTCCCTCATGCTGGGCTCTGACCAAGAGGCCCTCGGGCTGCGAGTTTTGGCTCCTGGGAGAGAATTCTTCTTGCTTGATGTACGGCATGGAAGCTTTTAAAGGAAAGAAAGGAGACGGACGGATGAAGTTTCTAGCCAGCATTTGGAACACGCGTGCTTTTCAAACTCGCAAAAATCGCAAGCAATATATAATGGGCAGTTTCCAGGCCTTTATAAACAGGTGCAGGGACTCAAGCAGACGAGCCTTCCAAGCTAGGAACGCTACCCACCCCCTTAAAAAAAAAATCAGAAATGTATTCGGCACTCAGACCAGCTGAGTGATGCCATCTAAACAAGGGAAGTCGGTTCCTCCCTAGGAAACACAGGGCACTTGGCTCATTAATTAGCACATCACCTTTTCAAGCAAAACAAAATAATAGGAGCCAGTTTAGTGTAGTGTCAGACTAGGACCTGAGGAGGAAGGGAGGGCAAAAAGTAAAAGATGTTACTACTTATCAAACCTTTATTAGGCATTTTACAAATAAAACCACGAGAGAGAAAACCACGTACAAGAGCCTTAAAATATATACAAAGAAGCAACAGTTGAGTACATAGGGTGGTTATATATATATATATATATAGATATATATATATAGATAGATATAGATATAGATATATATATATATAATCTGGAATTTCTTCCTGTTAAACTACTCCTTGGGACACTGCTGCCAAAAACTCGGCTACCCCCGCAGTCACCCTTTGGTCAATGTCAGACAGACAGAATCCAACACTTCCACCGTGCAGCAGTTTCAAACCACCCAGGAGGGAGGACAGCACACGTTCACGCAGCATACTGTGCAGTGGACAATGAAAGAGAATATGCTCTACAGTATCTGGGACATTCAAGGAACATCTGCAGTATCTCTTGTTTCTAGGAATGTTCTGATATCTACCCCTGACAAATGCCGAGGGAAAGACATTCAGTCGGGCCAGCATAAATGCCCTACGTTGGGCTGGGATTATTAATTTAGTAACATAGTTGACCCTGCTGTCTAAGATATTTAAATCATAGAATATGGGAGAGCAAACTTTATTTACAGCTGCCGCAATGCTTTGTCTCTCAACATCCTTTAGTCTGATCAGGACATTGTAAAAAAATATGTTGCTCGCTTGAGTTGTACAAGAGGTTACTCTATGTGGTGGCAATGTAAAATTATTAAAAAGGCCTGGGAAAAGACATACAGTATGAAGATTTGAAGAGACTGTTGAAAATGATTGTTGTTTAAAAAACTGAAGTTATGATATTGAGATGTACAGGAACTTGATGGACTTGTAGAGCGAAATACTTTGTCCCTGTATTTGAGAGTGGATGCCAGGCCAAGACCAGCCCATCCCTACACAAGGAAGAAGCCTTCGCCAAAGAAGATTGGCAAAATAAATTACTGAACTATGCAGGACAAATTAAATAATTTGAAACCCAAGAAAAAGGACTTTGAATTTTTGGGGTTTTTTCCTTTTAAAAAAGGGCAAATGTTTAATGCATGTTCCTTAAGCTTTGTGTATAGATTTCTACATTAGTGTAACTTTTAAGAGTCACTTGTAGTAAGATGAAGAAGGTTTTAAAATTGGACTGTTAAGAATATAAGGTTTTATGGACATGCGTGAACAAGCAAGAGGGGAGTGAGTGGAGGGAAGTCAAGCAAAAAATTATGGTTTAAAAATGTGTTGATGATGTTTTTCTTTTTTTTCTTTGTTATTATAAAATCAACAAATTGCTTTGCATACATACGTATGTATGTATGTATGTATGTATGTATGTATGTAGAGAGAGAGACTAGGACCTGGGAGACGAGGGTTCAAATTCCCACTTGGCCATGAAGCTCACTGGGTGCGACCTTGGGGGCCAGTCACTGCCTCTGAGTCTACCTGTTACAGGTAGGTAGCCGTGTTGGTCTGCCGTAGTCAAAACAAAATAAAAAAATTCCTTCCAGTAGCACTTTAGAGACCAACTAAGTTTGTTCTTGGTATGAGCTTTCGTGTGCATGCACACTTCTTCAGATACACATGAAAGCTCATACCAATAACAAACTTAAAGGTAAAGGGACCCCTGACCATTAGGTCCAGTCGTGTCCAACTCTGGGGTTGTGGCGCTCATCTCGCTTTATTGGCCGAGAGCCGGCGTACAGCTTCCGGGTCATGTGGCCAGCATGACAAAGCCACTTCTGGCGAACCAGAGCAGCGCACGGAAACGCCGTTTACCTTCCCACTGGAGCGGTTCCTATTTATCTACTTGCACTTTGACGTGCTTTCGAACTGCTAGGTGGGCAGGAGCTGGGACCGAGTAACGGGAGCTCACCCAGTTGCGGGGATTCGAACTGCCGACCTTCTGATCGGCAAGCCCTAGGCTCTGTGGTTTAACCCACAGCGCCACCTGGGTCCCTCCATAACTTAGTTGGTCTCTAAGGTGCTATTGGAAGGAATTTTTTTATTTTGTTCTGAGTCTACCTCACACGGTTGTTGTGGGGATTAAATGAGGAAGGGGATGCATGCGGGGAAACCCACAAAGCAGCACCCGAGCACTAGAGCCATCTCCCCTCCTGCGGTTTCCAGCAACTGGCATTCAGAAGCATCAGTGCCTCCAGCTCTGGAAGCAGAGCATAGCGTGGGACAGATCCTGCAGGGCTGCTCCCCTGTTCATATGTTCTAAAGACAGGTTTCGCTTTTGACTCACGGCTGGCCACATGGGGACCATTCTCAGAACATACAGACGACAGCCAGGTAATTATGAATGGGAACCATTCACAAGAAAACACTGGGTTCCCTTCCTTCCCCACCTTCACACCAGAGACTGGAGCAGAAACTAGATTCCACACCCCACACCCCAGCACCACTTACCTGGTTTGGCAGATTCCTGTTGCCTCGGCAGCCCTAGAGAGATCGATCCCACAGAGGGCTTAGCTGGTTCTTGACTGTAAGATGTCTGGCTGTGGGACGTTAAGTAAGTGCCCGGTGTTCCCTGGAAGTCGGAAGGGGAGAAGAGCGAAAACGTGGTGTCAATTCAGTTCGAAGCCAGGACAGAGTGGATCGCGCTGCTGGTTGGTATGCAGAAACAAGAGCGGAACTGAACATTCTTGGTGGCTCCTCTAAGATTCTAGAACTTCCTCCACAGACAAGCCAGGCTGGATCCATCATTGCTTTATAACAGAAGGCTTTGGGGGGGGGGGACTGGCTGTTTTTAATGGAAAGGGTTTTTAACAGTGCTGTGCTGTTTTAACTATCTGCCTTTTAACAGACGTGTTTTTACATTGCTTTAATTTTGTTACAGCTCTGTTGCACTTTAACTGCGATCCTTTTTATGTTTTTAGCTTTTTGCATCCCCCCCCCCCAAAAAAAATCTTGTTTTGATTTGCATCAGCCGCCTCGAGCCCTGGTCTGAGAAAAAAGCAAAATATAAATAAATACAGCAGCAGCAGCAACACTGACCGGCCGCATCCTGCCCTGCCAAGGAATAGCTGCATGTATGCTTCTGCAAAATCATTCACGCATACACACCAGGCTTCCGCATCCTGGTACCTTCTCAATGTTTTTGTACAACGCAACAAAAAAGGACTGTTCTCCGTGTATCTCTTGCAGAGGGCAGACAGAGAAGGGCATCAGATGCTGATCGTGGAGTCTGAGGAGTGGACGACTGGAATCAGGTACAGGGAGCAACTCCGCACTGCAACATTTTGCTGCAGAGGACCCACGGCAATTGCTTGGCAGCCATCAGAAGAAATGGTAACCGAGGGCCGCAACAGACCTCCCTTGTTGCTTCTTGCATATACCCATTTAAGCCCCCTGTTCTACAGGGTAAGGCTAGCCGTCTCCCCAGTATGGCATGTTACTAAAATGAGCCCCTTTAATACAATGTGCCCTCCCCCCGGCCTTACTTGCGAGATGGACCCTCCCATGATGAAGGAAGGCTTCTCCGATGGCACCACTGTTTTGGAGGACGGGATCAGGGGGGGCGGCGGCCTGGTTGGCCGTGTGGTTGGGGGCCGGACCCCTTCAGGTAGGTTGCTAATGACTTGATGAGGAGCAGGTTGGAGAACTTGGAAAGAGGGGAGGGAGAGAGAAGGGAAAGAACAGGGTGAATAATCTGGGCAGTG